>JBAPLJ010001084.1:648397-1296795 GCA_037832345.1 Rhizophora mangle | reverse complement strand
GGGAGGATCAAGCTAAAGCAAGGTTTTCCCAACTTGAAAAAAATACCCTTTTTGGCAAGAAATTTAATATCTCATTGCTGAAATTTTTTGTTTTTTGAGCTACACAATACCTTTTTAGCTAAATAAGGAAAGAAAGTGAAGTTCTCAAAGGTAGAAAGCTCTAAAAGGAAAGGAATTAGAGTTTGAGAATCTTGATCAAACTTGATATGAAAGCTCAAATCTAGCACTAATGGTTACTTGGATTGTTTTTCAAATGACTAGTTTTTTCAAATGGGTTCTTGACTATTCCATTGGTCTATAAATATCACCCATGTAGCAACCATATACACCTTTAACAAGATGCTTTTGCTAAAAAAATAAAAAGTGCACAAGAGAGAAAAATTTTTAGGAGTAAATAAAACTTTAAAGAAAATTTTGTAAGTATTTTGAAATTGTAAAATTGAGAGATTAAAAGTTTGATAAATACATTTGTGTAAATATGTTGTAATGAAGTTGCAAGACTTTTGTGTAGTTTTGGTCTAAGATCGTGTTATTGCTGTAATTGGGAAGCTTGAGGAGAAGACATAGGAACAAGAATTTAAAACTTTCATGAATTACTTGTGTCTTACTTTCCTTACTCTTCTATTTTTATTCTAAAAGCTCACATATTAGTAAGCTTTTTACCAAAGTACATTTTAATTATTTTATTTTTCTTATGCAGGTTAATTGTTGGTCTTATAATATAAATTTTCTTGATTTATTGAGTTATCTGTAGTCAATATTAATATTATTGTAATTGCATTAATTCATTTACATACTATTTTAGTTTTTTATTTGTTATAATCATTTTATTTTTCATATTACATGCATTATAAGTATATGTCTTTTGTTAACCTAATTCATTCCATCATTGGTATTTTTTAGACCAACAATTTTATCTTAAAATTGGAAAAAGGCTACATTAAAAAGTGCATTATGAGATTTCTAAGGCAAAACTTAAATTGGAAAAAACTACACTAAAAAATGCATAAAAAAACTTGTCCTTAATTATTCATTGAATTTTAAGGTAAAAACAAATGGGTGTTAGAAGCATGACTAATCCACCATCATATACCCCAACTCATTAGGCACCCAATCAGTAGCTGATACTTGACTATAAACCCTTAGCCTCATCCTCTAGCTATAAGCATCCAACAAGTAGATAGAAAACAAAAAAGAGAACACTAAACAATCATGGTCTTTATGAACAAATTACTCAAATTCTATTTAATGCCTCACCAAAAAAAATTGAAGTTGAAAGGTCATCATATACTTATAAAGCATATTGAGATGTTAATTTTTGGTATGGAGAATGATATACAAGAGCAAAATATGGATGGCTTTAAAGTGAAAGAGGGTTGGTTCCGTGATGCATGACACATAACATTGCTAAGCTTGTAAACTATAATCCCTAGTTTATTGTTTCTTGACTTCCAAACTCTATTGTTCAACAAATTGCCCCATGCATATGAAGGAGGTAATATTTTGACTAAAATTGTAAGTCACAGTATAAAGAACATTATTTACTAAAAGCTGAAAAACATTGTTTAAGAAAATAAAATATGAAAAAAAGTTAATATAATTTAAATGTTTACAAAAAATAAATTTTCATTTGAAGCATTGTGAGAAAAGGTTAGATACATTATCAAACAATTCATTCAGAGCTACTAATATAGATTCAATAATGAGAAACAAAAGAAACATAAACCAAAAAGAACTTAAGGCATCTTAGGCTACATCTTGGAAATAATAGTGTTATCAGTCAACAATGAGATATAAGAAGCACAAGCAAGTAAGTATACAACATACTTTGAACTCACCCTTGCTTCGGCCTAGTCATAAAGCAAAAGAGCACACTTGCAAATGTTCCACTTTGATCTTCAAAAGCAAAAATATTCATAAGAAGGTAGAGCATGTGCAACACTTTTGACTACTTAGTAAAGAAATCAATTATGCCTTTTATGAATGAAATTTGGACGACACTGTCAAACAAGTGCAGCCAATATGAGTTACCATAAGATGAATAATCTATAGGTCCATGATAAATGGCAAGAATAATGAATTATCCAATTACTTAGGAAAATTAAAACAACTAGAACTAAAAAAAGAATATCTCAAGAAAACAAACAAACAATCAATTGGCTTGAAAAATAATCAGTTAGGTGGAAACCAACATCTTGTTTGAGGTCAAAGAGTACACCAAAAGAAAAAGAAAAAGAAAATAAAAAGAGGGCAGCATGCTATAAGAAACAATGGTGATGGTGAAAATATGGTTCTTGCCTTAAAAAAAAAAAAAAGGTGAGGGAGAAGCAATAGATTTGACTGTTGCTACTTCATGGCAGTTGGGGGATATTTATATTGGGATGAACAATTAATAACTTTTTTGACATGGGTCAATTCAAATAAAATCATTTGGGCCACCAAAAATCATTTTTCTTCCTACGTTCGTAAGCTTCTCAATGAGTGGACCTACAACACTCGTCCTATAACTAATGGGCTAATCCATAATTTCTTATACATTAAGGTTGTCTATACCCAAATTTAGTCAACTTGACTCTAACAAAGTCAAGGTCAAGCCATGATAAAATGTAAAGGCTGATGTTATCTACCAACTATCCTACAAACCAATTTTTTTACGAGAGGGCACAAATGAAACGTAAAGGGAAGACTTAGACTGTTTGATTGTCAAAGTTAATTGTTGATAGAATTGAATAACACGGTAGATTCTAATTCTTAAGTTAGATTAATTAATCATTATTTAAAATTATAAAACCTTTAAAGATTTTATATAGAATTAAAGTAATTAAATTTGAATTTAAAGTCTCTTCAACACACTAAAAAATAAAAAAGAGTATAATAATTAGTAATAATAATAATTTTGAATATCATAAAATAAATGTTGCTTTAGAAAAAAAAAATCTTTTGTAAATTTAAATCATTAGTTAGTAACATTTAAACAATGTAACAATCATAAAATTATATATTTAGAAATAATTTAAATTTAAAAAAATAATAAAATAATACTATTATTTTTAAAACATAAGTACTTATAAAAAAAATTATAACAATTATATCTCAGGCACAATCTCTAACCAACTCTTATATCTTTGTATTGTAGAAAAAAAAATCAAAAATTACAAGGAAAAAACACTTGCAAAAGAATGGAATGGAGCCCCTTAAGCTATATCCTTAATTTTAAGAGTTAAACAAATAATATAATACAATAGACTATAATGTATCCCATTGATGAATTATTGGTGATATATATATATGGAAAAAATTATTGGTAATATGATTTTTCTTTCCATCTTAATTTTTGAGAAATTGAGGGATAAATCATATATACATGATTCGGTTGGGGATGGTAAATGCTGAGCTTGGTTATGATTCTTTAGTTTCAATTCCTTGTTTCCAGAATTGCATCCTTTAAGCCAATTGGAGAAGCTGGATCTAAGCGGAAGTGACATCACTGGATCTGTTGCTGCAACAGGTATAAATCCATGTTTTTGTGTAATCCATTCTTATTTTGATTCATTGCCACAACTAGACCTCCTAGGGCCAAGTTTCTTGGATCAATTTCTTATCTGTTGTAGCATTTATAATAACATCTTTTTTAACATTTATCAAGAATTAGTATAAATTTTACTTTTAATATTTTCTACTAAGTACCTTTTAATAATGTCTTTTTAGATTAATTTCAAATTTGAGATTGCTTGTTCTTGATATTATTTTAAAATTCCTTGAAATGCAAGATCATTAAAGCACTATTTCATCATATTAGACATGCCATAATCTTTCAAAATTGTATACTCTTTAGCCTAAAGTGCCTTTATGTCACTAAATATACTAGATCATGTTATATTATAAAACTTCACTTCCCTCATCATATTAAGAGGTAGGATTTTGCATTAGATATTGATTTATTTTAGTGATATTATCAACTTCTTTACAAACTACAGAATTTTTAAAGTCTAATCCTTTAACCTAGAAAAGTTAATGATTGGTTTAATTTGTACAAAATAAGTATGCTTTCCAAAGTTTGATTTATGGAGTCAAGCTATATAAAAGTATAAGAAATTAGTATATAGTTTGAGTAACAACACACAAATTTTTTCCCAAAGTTTTTCTAGAAACATTTATAACAAAAACTAAGTGTTGTACTTGAATGTTACCACATTTGACATTGCTTAAAAACAAAAATAAAGTGTTTCACCTAATCAAAAGGGTTTATTTAATATGGTCACGAAAACTAGCTTAAAATATCGCTTAATCAATTAAAACTACAAAAATAGAAATGTTTTTTTTTGCCCATAAGGTTAAGAGTCACTTGTATATCATATATTTCTTTTACTTATCAATAGCGAAAAGATCATTTGTTATTAACAACAAAAGCTGGAGCAGTTGTAGTTTCCTTTATCTTAAAGGAATCAAGATAGGTGCAAGTTTGGTGTTAGAGTTGCAATTACTACTTGGTTTATTCCCGAGCCTTAAGAGCCTTGACTTAACATCCAACAACCTACAAGGAACATCATTTGGTCATCCCTGATATATAGAAATGCTTACATTTCTTAACTTTTAATTCTTGTTTTCAAGATTGTATTTGCCTAAATTTTCTTGGGTCTTACCATTTGAACAATTTTAAAGAGCTGTTGTTGGATGATTCTACCATGGATGATAACTTCCTCTAAAGCATTGGGGCACTGATTTCTCTTCGATCTTTCTTCATGGTAGGAATGAATGCTTCCTAACTTACTCAAGGTAAATTTCAACATTTTCATCTACTTCACAATCACTTATTACTAATTTAATTCTTAGAACAATAATTCTGCTTCCAACAAATTATATCATACTTTGTTTTATTTTAAACACACATCACATGCATTAATTACGAGATAAAATTGTAAAGTAATAATATTTATTTTATTACTATTTAATCTAATAAAAAAATGTGTTATAAAAATAATTTTTTTTTTTAAAAAGGCATTTTTACTTTCTTTAATTCATTTTATATCCTTCAATAATAGCTTTTTGTTTTTGTTTAATTTTCTTAGGTTGGCCTTATCTCAAAAGTTTAAAAACACTACAATGGTCTTATACTACTACTCTCAATTATAGCATGTTGTAGACAGTGGGAAACTTAATCTCGCTAGAGGATCTTTCAATGTCTAGTTGTCAATTAAGTGGCCTTATACCCATAGCCCAAGGTATGATCAATCTCCCCTAAACCCCCTTATGTGTCTATGGTTGTGTGTGTCTCCTTAATTTTGACTAAGTTCCTTATTACTGAATAATTTTTAGGTATATGCAAATTAAACCAACTCAAAAACCTAGATATCAGCTTTAATAATCTCAGCGGTTCCTTGCCTCCTTGTATGGCTAATTTGGCATCTCTAGACTCTTTGGATCTCTCTTACAATCAATAGACAGGGAATATATCTCTATCTCCTCTAAAGACTCTAAAATCCCTTGATTACCTATATCTTTCATACAACCAATTCCAAATTCCAATGACACTTAGCCCATTCTTTAATCATAAAAATCTCTCTTACTTGATTGCCAAGAAAAATAATATATTTGCTAAAGTAGAGTATTATAGTTTGACTCCAAAATTTCAATTAATTGATCTCAACTTGTCTAGTTATGGATATAGCAGAATGTTTCCTAAATTCCTTTACTACCAATGCAATCTAATACATATTGATCTCTTGCACATCCAACTGAATGGAGGATTTCCATATTAGCTATTAGAGAACAACACAGGCTTGTTTACACTCCTCTTGGTCAATAATTCCCTTTCAGGACAACTTCGCTTGCCAAGTTAGTCTAATAGGGATTTAACATTCTTGGAAATTTTAGAGAACTGCTTACATGGCCATGTTCCAACACTAATTGGAGCATATCTTCCAAAACTGTGGTTTTTAAATATGTCAAGAAATGATTTCAATGGAATAATTCCTCCACTCGATAATATGAGCTTTGTGGAATCATTAGACTTGTCTAATAATAGATTATCAGGAGAGGTGCTTAGGCAGTTGGCCACTGGTTGCTTTAGTCTCTCTACTCTTATTCTGTCAAATAATAGTTTGCAAGGTCAAATCTTGAAGAGTTTATTTAATAGGTCCTTATTGAATATCCTTGATCTTAGCCACAATAATATCCACGGGAGGCTCCCACAATGGATGGGAAATATGAATGCACTTTAAGTTTTGGACCTTTCAAACAATAATATCACTGAAAACCTTCCTTCAAATTTCCCATCAAGCATTGAACTAGTTTTTTAATTAAAAATAGATTGCAAGGGCCACTAGAAAAGGCATTCTATAATAGCTCTAATTTGGAGATGTTGGATCTTGGCCACAATTATTTTACTAGTAGCATTCCAAGATGGATTGATACATTTTCTAACATTAGTTATTTACTTTTGGATAATAATTACATTAAAGGTAAAATCCCAATTCAGTTGTGCAAGTTGGAGAAAAAAAGTTTGATAGATTTGTCTCATAACCATCTTTCTGGTCATATTCTCCCTTGCCTGAGATCTATAAGCAGTTAGGATAGAACACATACCTCTGAAATCTCTTGGGAAAGTGCTTCTTTCCACTTTTCAACCACAAGTGGAGTTCACGACAAAAACTTTTTATTACTCTTAGAAAGGAAGACTCCTCTCTTAATTAACTCACATCAAAGATATTCCATAAAGAAGCTAAATGTACCAATTTGCAATCAAAGGCCTTTGAGCATTTTTGAGCACTTGAGATTTGAACCCCCTGCTTGCTTCAATATCTACAACATTCACCCTAGAATCATGTGATCTTGAGATCATTTTATTTAAGTGGCTTACTACTTTGGAGTGGATGGAAAAGTTATATTATAAGGATTGCTTGCTAATCTTTAGTGTGATATCTAACACCACTTATGCTTAGACCTTGATGGACATGTAAGTTATCCTTTCATACATTCAATTTTAAGGAAAATATTTGGAATTCTACTTGAGGTGACTCTATTTATCTAAGGAATTCAACTTGTTCCTCAGTAGTTGTGCTACACAAATTAATCAACTTAATAGTTTTATTGCACCTATGAAATGACCCTCGATGCCCTTACTTTATATTTTATGAATATTATCTAATCCAAAAGGATAATTAGAGTCTTTTATGTTAATGCATCTTAAAAAAATATGTTGATAAGTTAAATTAGTTTCTTTTTTTGGCAAAATAACCTCTTGCTTTTCTTGTTTATAGGTCCTTTTTTATTACAGATGGATGATCATTTACTTAATGCAACTTGTAAGTGTCTAGTGTCTTCCATAAGTATAGAAGATACCTATATTATTTGTGAGGAAAACCCTAAAGTAAAAATGTTGTTTGTTATTAGAAGTAAAATAGAGAGTTTTACTACAAATAGAGGCTAAACAAGTTTTTTAACACCATTAGATTAAAACCTAGACACTTTTATGGAAAGGATCTATTAACATGGGATTTACATCCAAATTTTCCTTTCAACTTGCCTTCTTTAATCAGAACAATCAAAGTACTAAATTAAGTTGAAGCTTTTGCATTAAGAGCTAAATATCTGAAATTTTTTGCCGACCAATTTGGATGCTTCCATAGCAAAATGTTGCAACATACCTTTCACTGTCATTCCCATTATTGGAAGGAAATGGATTGTTTGCTTCATACAAGTTGCTTGGTGTTTGTATAAGAGAAGGATGGTGGAAAATAATCTCTTTATGTTGAAGTCCTTTGCTTGTGAAAGCTATGAGTTTGACAAAATAGGAAAAAACTATTTTCTTAGAAGGAAAGAGTAACTTCAACGAAAACTAAGAAGGAACTAATTGGAAGCTCATGCATAACATCATTAGAAATTATTTTTTATTTCCATCTTTCAAGATATTATAGTGAATCATTATTATCATTGTAAAAGTCCAAACCTTGCAATGTTGGCAAACATCTCATCTTGTTTTCCCCTTTCTCATTCAATAACCTTTGCAAGAGATTGAAGTTTGCTAAAGATTATGATTTCTTGCTCATACAATTAATCCTTTCAATGTACTTAAAGATGTAATCTTCATGGGCATCCAATCTTTTTCATTTTGGTGTAGTTTTAAACACTTGCTTCATTGTTATGTCAATAAGTAGAGTGCTAAAAATCTCTACCTTTACACAAAAGGTTATAAAAGAGGAAGGTGTAACATAAAATAATATTAAGGGTAATCAAAGGATAGTATTCATGTGTAGGAACAAATGAATCAAGAATTAAACAAAACAAAACACAACAAAGTATTTGTGGCTCAATCACTAAGGATTAACTATCGTCACTTGTTGCCACTCTTCATATAAACAACTTCTTTCCATAAACAGCCACTTTGTTTCTTATAAGTGACCAAAAGGCTCTTTAAATTGAGGTGTTAAAAATCACATTAGACCTTATCTTACCATTGGCCTCTTTCCTTTACCATAGTCCATATAATCAATTTCCCAATAGGGTTGACAGGCCAAAACCAACAAATGCACTAACTACAATTGATGGTGCTAGGAAACAGAAGTTACTCCAACTAAGTGAGTTTGATCAATCCTTGACAAATCATGAGGGACCACAAGCCAAACGAAGTCTTGATTCATGAAGCGCCTAAGTAATCAAATTAACCAAGGCCTTATAATGATTAAAAACATGTTTTCATATCCAATCATTTTGATTATGATTACTCTCCTTCCATATAATGACTTGCCCATCATAAGAACAAGAAGCCAGCAATGATTCAAATTTCAGATGCAACCAAGCTACTTGCCAAATAGGCCCTTGGTGACCACTCAACATTGCTGAACGAAAATGAGCTGTCCTCTATAGCTATACTTATGAGTTCTAAATTATGAGTAGAGAAATGCTTTTGTGGCTTTATTTTTTTGAAGATTCAAACTTTATAAGCCATAAAGTGGCACAATAAGGGAAATAGTTTGGACTTGTGAAGACTTGTCAAAGTTTCTCTAACATTTTTATGGTCCGTCACCTAGCCTTTAGGCCAAAGGGAGGCAGGGTTCAATCCCTAGCCTTCTCACTCCTTCTCCCATGGCAAATCCCTTAAAAACACTAAGCACACCTTCAGAAGGAAGAATTAATTTTAATTTCTTTTTTTTGTGATTTAAACTAAAAATTTTTATAGAGGCTATTCTTGAAATTTTGTCATAAGTCTTGCTTAAATTTTGAAATTTGATCACAGGTGTATGACTACTTAAAAGGGTTTAAGAACTAATTACTTAAAGTCATTCTAATTTGAAATATCCTTTTTATTCCCCTTTTTGAATTTTATTATTAAAAATGTTAACTATTTGATTATTGTTTGAGAGTGGGCTTTCAAAATCTTATTATTGAAACCAATTCTATGCCTACCTTATAGAAAATCACTTAGAAAGGTTGGGAGCTAGATTATTATTGTCTTACCATTGTCGAGTGTCTACACCTTCTGAATCATTTCTTCAAGTTGTCAATTATAACATACTTTTGTGAGAGGGCAATTTTGGTGCTAATTTCATGACCAACCTTTGGTGCTTCATTGGATTTGGCCCTTTAACCATGGAAATCTCCTTTACCAATACTCCAAAATTTTTTACATATAAATGTGATGAATGTGGTGCTCTTAAGAGGCGATGTGATCACCTAAGTGTTCTTTTATTTTTGCTTCTTTTTTTGTTCTTTATTTTTTTTTATATGTTTGTAATTTTGTTGAAAAAATAAGAACTTGAGAACTTTAGACCTTTAAAGGCTAGAGACAACTCCATTGGCATGTTCAATGGTCTCATGATTTACAATTATGGAGAAATGATATTTTTTAGTTTGCTCCATGACCTTTTCTTTCTTAAAGTCAAATTCTTTCCTAAGATAGCTAAATAAGGAGAAAATATCAATGCAATTGTTATTCTAAATGCTTGCAACAAATTGATCTTTTTAAATTTCTATTTTCCTTCTTTTTTTGGGCAATTAATAGTAAAGACCAATTTTGAATGATGCATACAAATGTAACAGTGGCAAAATGATTTATAAATATACAAATATCATTGTACTCATGTTCCTCTTACATTTTGAGGGAAAAATCTTAAAACCTGTAACTCAAATATGTGATCTTCTCATTTATAGATCAGTATCACATGTTGAAAAAAAAAATGGTATCTTTTATTAACAATTAAACCTATCCAAAAGTTTCTTACATCTTTGTCACTCATTCAAGTACATATGTAGGAGAGAATAAAAGCAACATTGGGAAAAGAAAAACATTTATTAGAAATCTATCATAAGCAATCAAGAAAGGAAAAAGCCAACATGAGCACCAAAAAGTATATAATTAAAGGCCATGACTTACTTAGATTTTAAGTCTAAACTCACACCAACACAAACCAAAGTTTTCATCAAGATCTCTTCAGCTTCTTCAAATGTGGAAAACTCAGTCAATGTGGTGTCGCTAAAAAAAATTTTGTTCATCACATGACAAGGTAACCTCACACTGTTAACCTATATGGTATTTAATATAAAACAAAAAGGTTAAACACATTCCAAATCAATGGGTACTGAAATTATGACCATAAGATTACTTCACCAAACCCAAAATAGCAGAACCAATAATTTCTCAAGATTAATTTGAATTGTAGGATTAGTAAACTTCCATATCATCTCTAAAAACAATATGATGATATCCATAAACAAATAGCATAAATGTATATGGATCACACAATAACTTGAAGACAATGCACCTTGTCATACTTGGCAAAAAAGGACTCAACATTTTGAATCTTGATGTCATACTTAAAAGACATGGCTACAACTATCCTTGCATCCACTTGCTCTAGAACTTCTTCAGGCTTTGAAAGCTCCTTAGCCCCACCCACCTTCTTTCATTCATAACCAAAAAGGAAAGGAAAAGAGTGAAAAAGAAAAGGAAAAAAGAATCAAAATAACATATTCACTTTACAGAACTCTAACTAACTAAAGCAACAAATTTAATCAAAATAATCTATAAATAATATCTCAATAAACAAAATATAACAATATCTAAGTGTGAATTAACATCTATAAAAAATTCAGATGATGTATTATCATTAGAAACTTTGAGAAAACTAGATTTTCATAGAATCTCTGCTACTGATTTCAGCATATGATTTAGGATATCATTATGTTGGATTTTACCCAACCCTAGATAACCTCTAGTTCTAAAGAATGAACAAATGAGAGCCAAGCTAACCACTAAAGCATTCAAAAGTCAAGTTCAATAGCCATCATCCATAAAACCCATTTGTGTTAACATCAATATAATGGCCATAAAAGCCTTTGCACCATACCCCATTTTATGCACATAAGAATTGATTAGGATAGTGAAGGATACTACCATCTTTGCTTTGGGAGATTATCTTTCTCAGGAAATTATCTTTGGGAAAGTTGTCACTAAAATAGAATAACACCTAAAAAAATCAATGGAAAAATTATTTTAGTTATTAATCAATTAGAAAAATAATGAAAATTTAGGATTTTTCTATTTTGTTTTGGGGGAGGGGAATTGGGGGAGACTTTTGGACTTGATGGATGATTTTTGTGGAGGTTTCTTGGTCTAAGGAAGCCATTAGGTCTTGAAAGTTTTTAGCTTTAGAGGGAGTTAGAGAATTGAGAGAAATTCAAGATTTACCATTTAGGTTTTTAGTAGTACTAGTATTAGCTGAGGATTGAGAATTTGTGTTATCATTGCTTTTTCCATGTTTGCTTTCCTCTTGTACCGTTGTCTATATTTTCTTTTTCAAAAGAAATTGATAAGTAAAAATAAAATCTCACAAATCTAAATATTATAGTGGATACATAACACAATAAGTTGAATTGTTACGCAAGAAGTCACCAACCACTTATATAATCATATAAAATTAAATGTACATTTTATCTTATTAAATATCTTAATAAAAATTTAAATCTTTGTTTATAATAATTGTTAGCATTCTATGTGTTTGTCTTTCTCTTGTTTATAATGATTGTTACTCTTTTCTTTGTATTTATTTTTTTTTTGTAAGACATTCAATAGTCACTTGTCCACCAGATTGTATTGCGAATTATTAATACCAAAATTAATTAGTTTTGAATTAACTTAGAATTTCTTATATAAAGTGGAGAGGCGATTTTTGTCTTGTTTTTCTTACACTGGACAAGAGAATGGACAAAAAGTTACACTAACAAGAGAAAAATAGATTTTAAAAAAAATTAATATATAAGAGCACTATCATTCTCTCTTAGGAGAAAAATGCCACATTTATCAACATAACAAAATAGTAATATTCCCTTTAGAGGTAATTCTCATGTCTTAAAAAATGTACTAATTTTTTTCTCCATTTTAAAAATTGTATATAAATTGTCTTACAAACTTTAGAATTTAATTTTTCCTTAACTAGGAACCAACAGGATAAAAATAAATAAACAAATAAGTAATGGATTAAAATTGTGTAAGTCATGAGGAACCAAAGTTTCATAAGGCCCACAATCCCAACTAGCACTTTAGTAACAAAGTAAAATTTTATTTCATTTATATTTTCATCTTATGAAATAGCAAAATAAACAATGATACCCAAAAAATAAAAATATAAAAAAAATTAAAAAAACATTTTGGACCTACTACCAAGTATTAGACTATCATTATTATTTTCTTTTTTTTTTTTTAGTTTACGGCCTCCATTTTGTTATTAATTAATTGAAAGTTGAAGTCTAAAAATTATATAACATTAGGAAAAAATTACACGGACACTTATCATGTTTGAACTTATAAAAAATATTATATTGTATTATTTTAATTAATAATTATATATTATAGTAATTTAATATATAAGTATAATAAATAATAAAAATTTAGGATTAAATAATTTATACATTATCAACAATCTAATTATAAGAGTCTTCCTACAATAATAAAAATAATATTTTTTTTTTAAAAAAATAATAATTAATTTTTTTATTATTATAAATTAAATTTAAAATAAATTTTAATTATTTTTTAATTTTAAATTAATTTTAAATTAAATTAATTTTATTTTTAAAATAATTAAAATAATTATTACAATTTTCAATTTTAAATTTAATTAAATTGTTACATAATTTTTTTATTATTATATTCTCTTATGAATTAAGTCACGTGAAATAGTTTGAAATTTAAGGTTGTCGATGGCACACGCATATAGATGGCTACGGGCTGGGAGGTTGGCATCCCACTAAGGGAAGTCGCTAGCAGCCCCCGCACACCTTCGGCCCGCAAGGGAGGCTAGGGGCACTCCGTCGCCTCCAGCCCGCGAGGGAGATCGGCCTTAAGGACTCTCAGCAATAGATATCTCGGCTCTCGCACTGATGAAAAACGTAGTGAAATGCGATACTCTGTGTGAGTTGCAGAATCCCGCGAATGCAAGTTGCGCCCGAAGCCTACTGGCCGAGGGGATGTCTGCCTGGGTGTCACACAACATTGCCCACCCCACCTCCGAACCCTCGGGGGCACAGTCGGTGGTGGAAGATGGCCTCCCGTGAGCACGGCCTCACGGTTGGCCCAAAAACCAAGTCCCCGGCGTGCAGGGGCCGGATGTCAGTGGGGCGCCCTGATCGCACGTCTAGGGACCGGAGCAGTGGCGCGCAATGGCATGCTGACGTGCCTGTGGCTGCTGCTGCCCTCCCTGCAACAGCGCACATGGGAGGGGAGCAGTGTGCGGACGCCTTCAGGCCACGCACTGCTGCCCGCCACCCCAACCGTGTCTGGGGAACTTGGGGACTTGAGAGCGGCAGCCGGCTCCCGGGGCCGCATCCAAGGGACTTGCACCGCAATCTGAATTAGTTCATATTTACACATGGCTTAATCTCTAAGACAAGCATATGACTATTGGCAGGATCAACCAGGGAGTAATCCTTCATAATGCCGGTGACCGGCACAACTCCAACCCAAGGGATGGGATTGATGTCGAGAGTGGGCACAACAGTCATGGTATCGAGCGACACAAGTTCATTACGGGTAGAGATGGAGGGGAACCACAGTCCCCCTGCCCGCATAGTGTTCTGCATCCAACCCATAACAATTATATTCCATATAGTGCAGTTAGGCAAGTTACTCTAGAACCAAAACTCTCAATTCTCTCTTACTTTGCTGGCAACTTGCAATGCCTCATCCTTGTGCCTCGGCAACCACGCGCTCATGGCGCGAGCCTGCGGGCTCCGTCTTGAAACACGGACCAAGGAGTCTAACATGTGTGCGGATCAACGGGCGAGTAAACTCATAAGGTGCAAGGAAGCTGACTTGGCAGGATTCCATTGAGGATTGCACGGCCAACTGACCTTGATCTTCTGTGTGAAGGGTTCAAGTGAGAGCATGCCTCTGAGTCAAAAATTTCAAAGTTAATTTAAGTTAGTCTTTATTTTATACTCTTTTTACAAAATAATTTTATATTAAAAATAAATAAAAAATAAATTTAAAATATTTCAAATCATATCAAATTTATTGAACCAAAAACTAAAATTTTTTAAAATTATATAAAATTCAAAATAATATTATCTCAATTCAAGAAATTGTATAAGATCCATAATTACCTTTTCTTATTTTTCATTTTGTAAGACAAGCATTAGTACAGACAATCAAACTCCAAATTCATATAAGGAAACACATCATTTTTGGCATGGAAAATAAATGAATTCATAAGACGAAAGCTGAACAATTCCAACAGAATCACAAAACTTTACATCGAAATTATCAAAAAAATATAAAATAATAATAATAAAATGATAAACCCACCTAAAGACAACAAGAGATGAAACGACATTGTTCCAAAACCAGTGGCTCTCTGCTTGTGAGTTCTGAATTGTAAGAGAGCGTGAGAGACTTCGGAGGCTTCTATTATTGGTGCAAAGTTTTTGATTATCTTGGAATTTGAAAGATAATTACTTTCAGTTATATATCCAATGCCACTCTTCTTAAATTAAAATTCACCTTCAATAATATACAACATAAGTTTATACAAATTCCTCATAAGATAAAATAAAACACATTTGATTACAAGTTACACTTAGTAAAATCAAGTCATCAAAAAGTTGTATTTTCATAATTGTTCTCAAGAATGTCTATAATATTTTTATAGCAATAATATAGACAAACAAGTCCTTAATATGTAGATGGAGAAACCAAGCGAAGGAAGAAATTTGATTATTTGAACAAATGATATGTCTATGGTATTTATAGAGGTGGTGGTGACCATTTGTCAACAAATGTCTTTAGTCTAGCGGTTAATAACTTGACCATTCATTTGAAGAGTCACAAGTTTGAATGCTACGGACGCAACTTTTATTTATTTTCTATCATTTATTGTAAAATAATATATATAATAGTTAGTTAATAACTATCACAAAATGTTTGTTTGGTCCAGTAATTATGACCTTTACTTGTGACTCAAAGGTCTCGAGTTTAAATCCCAGCAAACACTACCATTCAACGAACATAATAAATAATTGTTTGAGAGTTTAGACCAATGGTTGCCCACCACACACACCTCCTGGGTTCAAATCCTAAGAGCCACAACTTTTCCTTTCTTTTAGTTTGAAAATTCCAACAATCCCCCACCATTTTCAAAATATTGAAACATATAAAGGATCTTCAGCAATTCTATAGTTATGTATAAAAGTAAAAATATCTTAAAGATTAAATCTTTACATAGTGAAAAGTGGATTATAACATATATGAACAATGTGATAGACAAAATTTGAACCAACTATTCTTTTTGATAAGTTGTGAAAACAATTCACATACATGACAATACAACATTATACTTCTCTTTTAATAATTGATACATTAAAGGCTATTGTCTCCATATCCTTTTCATGAATACTTTAAAGCTAAGCCCTTTAGCTTAATGGAACGACCTAAACATTCCACATTCATATAGACAAAATGGAACCCCTACTATAAGACACCCTTTTAAGTCTATTAAGAGTGTTAAACATTTATTCTCCCAATTTACTACGAGAACTAAGCACTATATAACCCCATAATGGAAATTAAAATTAATTATAGTGCTACAATCACACTGATGATGTACTTTGACTCATTGAACTCAAGACTTGATGTTGTATCAAGTGTTGAGTTTAGTTTCCATCATGAGTGATTTGTATTTATGGGCTTGAGACTTATCCCTCTTATTAATCCTTTTGTTAAAGGTTCAGCCATGTTTTGACTTGATCTTACAAAATCAATTGTGATTACTCTGTTTGTGATTAAGTCTCTCACATAGTCTTGTCTAAGTCCAATATGTCTGGACTTACCATTATATACTTGACTATATGATCTTGACAGTGTTGCAGTACTATCACAATGTATATAATGGGTGCTAGTGGCTTTTGCCATAAAGGAATCTCATAAAGCAAATTCCTTAACCATTCTACTTCTTTACTTGCCGAAGTTAATGCTACAAATTTTGCAACCATAGTGAAATATGTTATGCAAGTTTGTTTCCTGAAACCCTAAGAAATTATACCCTCACTAAGCATAAAGATCCATCCACTTGTAGAAGTATGATCCTCTTTATCAATGATCCAATTGACATCTAAGTATCCTTCTATAACATAAGGATGACCAGTGTAACTTATACCATAATTCTTTGTTTTCCTTAGATTGGATTACTTGTATACCTACTCATTTTGCCAACTAAATAGGGTATGTCTAGCCTTGTACATGTCATTACATACATTAGACATTCTATCACCTTGGCATATTACAAATGTAATATTAAACTTCCAACATTCTTGGTGAAATTCATGTTGGGATCAAATGAGGTAAATTCTGACGTACAATTTATGTGATTAAATTTATTGAGAACCTTTTCAATATAATGTGACTAAAAAAGCATTATCCTCCTTTGGTCCTGTAAGATTTTGATTCCAAGGATGACATTTGCCTTACCTATGTCTTTCATATTAAAATTGTTAGACAGAAACCCTTTGGTAACTTCAACTTCTTCTAAGTGAGTCCCAAAGATTAACATGTCATCTACATGCAAATAGATAATCACACCTTTTCCTTTTTTGAACTTACTATAAACACATTTATTTAATTCATTAATCTTGAATCCATTGACAAGTATCACCTGATCAAATTTTTAGTACCATTACTTAGGTGCTTGTTTTAGTCCATACAAGGACTTAACTAATTTACAGACCTTTTCCTCTTGACTAGGTACAACAAATCCCTCAGGTTGCTCCATATACACTTCTTCTAATTCACCATTTAAGAATGTTGTTTTCATGTCCATTTGATGAATTACTAAATTATGAATTGAAGTAAGTGCAATAAGTAGCTTTATTATGGCAATTCTAGTCACTGGTGAATGTGTGTCAAAATAATCAACACCTTGTTTTTGTGTAAAGCTTTTTGCAACCAGCCTGACCTTAAACTTATTTATAGTTTCATTGACATTTATTTTCTTTGTGAAAATCCATTTACATCCAATTGGCTTTAAACTAGGTGGGAGGTCTACTAAATTCTAGGTGTTATTACCCATAATGGAATCCATTTCATCATTTATTGCTTCCTTCCAAAACATGGCATCTTATGATTGCATCACTTCATTAAATGCTTTAGGATCATCTTCAGTATTGAAGTAATATGAAATTTGATTACTCAATGATTCCCTTGTTCCTTCTACTAACAACATGAAGAAATCAAATTTGAAAGTTTTTGCTTTCTTTGCTCTTTTGCTCTTACGAAGTTAAATGACTTCATCATTTTCATTTCCTTTTGCCAACACATCAAGAAGTTGTTTTTTTTTTTTCCTGAAATTTTAGGAATAAAAATGAACCTATGTTCATCAAAATTAGCATCCCATGATTCTATTAGTGTGTTTACAGGTATATAGTTATTAGGCTTTATGACCATGAATTGATATGCCTTGCTATGGTGAGTATATCCTAAGAAGATACATTTAATTCCTCTTTCACTCAACATTTTCCTTTGGGTTTAGGAACTTTAACAATTGCTCTACAACCCCAAACTCTTAAGTAATTAAGGTTTGACTTCCTTTTATTCCATAATTCATATGGGGTTGATTTATTTCTTTTCATTAGAACCCTATTCAAAATATGACATGTTGTAAGTAATGCTTCCCCCCAAAATCCATAGCTTAAGCCAAAAGTTTACAACATGATATTAACCATTTCCATTAATGTTCAATTTTTATGTTTAGCAATACCATTTTGTTGTGGTATGTAAGGAGAACTTGTTTGATGAATAATTCCCAAGGACTCAAAAAATGTAGTGTCATAATATTCTCATCCTCTATCTAATCATAAGCATTTAATAATAGATTCACATTTTTATTCAACTTTAGATTTATAGACTTTGAATATTTCAAGAACTTTATTTTTAGTATGCAATAAGTAAACATGACAATATCTAGAGTAATTATCAATAAATGTCACAAAGTATCTTTTCCCTCTTAATGTTTCAATGTTATGTAAATCACACACGCCATTATGAATTAATTCTAATATATTGGAAGATCATTGAATACTTAAAAATACACTTCTAGTTATTTTTGTTAACATACAAAGTATGCATTTATCTTTTGATACATTAAAATGTGGTAACAATTTCAATTTAACCATATCATATAATCTTCTAAAATTTATATGTCCTAATATATTATGCCATAAAGAAGCATACTCAACAATATAAGTGAAAACATTAGTATTATTATTAGTAACAATATTGAGTTTGAACATCTCATCACAAAGATAACCCTTTCCAAAAAATACACCTCCTTTGGAGAGGACAAAGTTATTAGCCTCAAATATTAGTTTAAACTCATATTTGTTCAACAGACTACCTGAAACCAAATTTTTTCTAACTTTTAGAACATAGAATACATTGGTAAGAGTAATGACTTTCCCATAAGTGAATTGCAATTCTACTTCTCCAATTCCCATAACAAGAACTATAACAGAATTTCTCGTGTACACAACTATACTATCAATTACTAGTTTCAAGTCTTTAAACAGACTTTTTTTTCTTTCAAACATATTGAGTAGCCCCAAAATTAATCCACCATGTAGTGTCATCTTCTATTAAATTGATCTCTATGATCATAACAACCATTTTCTCATTTGTTGCTTTAGAAGAGGCCTACTTTTCCTTTTTGCTTTTTCAATAGATAACACTCATATTTGTAATGTCCTTTTTTTTTTTTTTGACAAAAATGACATTTGTCATTTCTCTTCTATCTTTTATGATGGTTTATGTCATCACTAAATTAATTCTTCCTTTTGTGGGAGGACTTGTTTGATTGTCCTTCCTCAACTACATGCACTTTTGAAGCATGAGAGCCTTACTCTTTGGTTTCTTCTTGCATGCAAAATTCTTCTTCTACATAAAGATGGTCAGCAAGCTTTTCAAGAGAAATATCCTTTGTTTTATGTTTAAGGCTTCTATTGAAATCTTTCCATGAAGGAGACAACTTGTTTATTATTGAACTCATAATAATTGTTTCATCCATAGACATCTTGTGTTGTGTGAAGTGATTGAGTATTCTTTTAATCTTGACAAATTGTTTTCTATTACTAGTCTACCATTAATCATTTAATAATTATTAAATTTAGAGACAAAAAATTTCATAATTGTTGTACCCTCTTATATGTGTTTCACCTTTAATTTTGTCTTATAGTTCCTTTGTAGTTTGAAAGTAATAGTAAATGTCAAATAATGAATCACTCATGACATTTAGGATGTGTCCCCTACATATCTCATCATCAATTGCCCATTTTTGTCTCTTTCTGGTATCAGTAATAGTCTCATTTTTGGACTCTTTTGGTCTTGTTGTATTCAAAACATAAGCCACTTGTAGTGATACTAACAAAAAATGAGCTCTCTTTTGCCAGCGTACGAAGTTTCCTCCCATCAAACCTTTCTAATTTCATGAAGTTTGAAGCAAATTTTTTCAACGTTCTGGCCATAGTCAAAAATTTTGCCTTAAGATTGTTGGTGCAAACCTCTTGATTATCTTGGAACTTGGAAGATGATTGCTTCAAGTTGTGTATCCAATGCCACTCTCCTTAAGGAAAAATTCACCCTCAATAATATGCAATAAAGGTTTATGTGAATTCCCTCACATGACAAAATGAAGCACACTTGATTGCAAGTTACACTTATTAAAATCAAGCCCTCAAGAAGTTATATTTTTAGAATTGCTCTCAAGAATATCTATAATATTTTTATAGTAATAATATAGACAAACAGATCCTTGATATGGAGATGGAGAAACCAAGAGAAGAAGGAAAAAATTTGATCATTTGAAACAAATGACGGGTTTGTGGTATTTATAGAGGTAGTGGTGACCATTTGTTAGCAGATGTCTTCAATTTGATGGTTAACAACTTGACCATTTATTTAAAGGGTCACGAGTTCGAATGTTATAGATACAACTTTTATTTATTTTTATCATATGAAACAATTAGTTGATAACTAACACATAAATTCTTTTTGGTCCAGCGGTTATGACTGTGACTCAAAGGTCTCGAGTTCACACACCATCATTTTTAGTTATTTATTAAAGTCATAAGTCATGATTATTACTCAATGGACACGTTACTCAATGGACACAATAAACATCCTTTGCTCAACATTTTTAGTCATTAAAAGTCAAGCTTATTACTCAACAGACACAATAAATAATTGTTTGAGAGTTTAAACCAATGGTTGCATCCTTTGCCCACCACACACACCTCTTGGATTCTAATTCAAAAATCTACAATTTTGTCCTTTCTTTTTATTTTGAAAATTTCAACATCTATGAAGATTGATATATTATTGGTCATGAGAAGGCCTAAGACAAGAAATGGTTTGGGCCCTGAAGACTCGTCAAAAATTTTTTTGCATTTGTATGGTCTTAGGATTTCTTTTTTTTTTTTTTTATTTCATTAGCAAACCTCTTGTGTCTGAGTTATGCAATTTGTGTAATATTTTTGGTTATTATAATTCTTACATTTTTTTTAAAATTAAAATTTAAAATTTTTAAGATATAAGTTAAAATTTTTAACCATTGCATAGTTAAAAAATTTAAAATCTTCTTATTATGTATCTTACAATTATCTAAATAGTCAAAAACTAAAAAATTAAACTTCTATTCACACTATCTCAAATTTTAAACTTAAGAATAGATTATAAATTTTATAAAAATGAAGAAAATGATTTTTATTGTGCAATTTATAGTTTAATAAATATTTTAATATACTAAAAATATTGTCTTAAAATGGGGATATCATAAGTGGGCCTCATAACCGAGTTTCGGATCCCTGTGCATTTTCAGTCTCCTTCATTATAGAGAATAATGGTTAAATACTGTGAAGAATTCATGTTCTATATTGTCTGTGTCTTAAAGTAAAAGAGACCACGCAAGCTAAAAAAGTAGTCAGGTGCCCTCCCAACTTGAATAAATTAGAATATATCAGAACATCCAACACCAACTCTTTATGAAATTTTTACACCCGACCCAGCTCAGCAAAAAGGGATTAAGGTAATTATTATTTTTTTTTAGAAAAAAAAAGTCCAAAAAGAATTAAAGATAATTAAACCTATCCATTCACTAATGGGTATTAATCTTAACTTAGGGATTAGTACCTATTGACCCTGACCCATCTTGAGGGGATTGAATTAATAGCAACGGATTCACCATCTTCAACCTCAATTTCAACATATTTCTTCGAATAGAGATTGGTCTTGTAACATTGTCTGAGCCATTGGGGGAAGAAATTTTTGAAATTTAGTTATTTCTGTTATGATAGTCCAGGTTGAAGTCCAGCAGTAAAGGGGTGATGTTTTTTGTTCAATCTTTAGTTACCTTTTGATTGTTTAGTTACTTTTCCATTTGGTTGTAGTACTGAGATATTTTGTAAGTTCGCCACAGAGCTTAGCATGGGATTTGTCTCTTTTAGAGCAAGTTATCAGCTTCAAGCTGAAAAGTTTAAGGTTTCTTGTTACTTTGGTTAATCAACCTTTTTGTAAGCAAATTACTTTTCCATCAAGTACTGTTTTCATGTACTTGCTACCTAATCTTTTGTAAGCTTATTGCTTATATCTGAAATGAAACTGAGGTGGTTGTTGCCTCTCAATCTCTCTATTTTTTTTTCTCTTTTCTGATTTGTGCAATGTTCCTAGTTTTAGAGCAGAAACATTGTTTTGCCATAACCAAGGGCCAAAAGCTTAAGAGCATTGAACACATCCAACATCTTCTTTGTTCCATTTACTTTTTGGAACGACCATAAACCTGGCAATCGGGCAATGATATCTGCTCTAAAAACTAGGGGCAGAAACTCATAGGCAATGAGTGAGAACTTGCATCAGAGGGAGGTTTATACTCTCACAAGGTCAGGCAATTGTTTATTGTTATGTTGTTAATGTTGCAAATTATTGATTACTATTAGTAACGAATTTATAACTATTGTAGTATTTGTTTAGTTTGAATTGCCTATTGCTGTTAAATAATCAAAGAACTAATTAATAAAGAGAATTTTGATTAAAATGGGGTTTGAGATATAAAGGATAAGAATAAATTTTCAATAAAAATCAAATCAATAATAAGTAAAACCAAAAAATAGCTTGGGGATACTTTTCTTTTCAATTGATATTATGTATCCTTACAAAAAATTAGCTGCTATTGGAAGAAAAAAAGAATCAAACATCTCTTCATTACTGTTAATAGTAAAACAACAATTAATAAGCTCAAAATGCTAAACCAAGCACCCTTTTCTTTTATTAAATATTTTACTAAGTGATGCAATATATGTTTTGTAATTATCATATGTCAAACTAATAGTTGATCTTGAGATTTGAAGGACAAAATCTGAGATTTGAGAGAAAAAAAATAGAAAAATCTAATTCGACTCCTTTTTAGGAAAGTAAAGTAAATTCTCTTAAGTTACTAAATACTTAGAAAGTATGACTATTTAAAGTAAAATAGATAAAATTTAAATAAAATATATCGAATTTGAATAATTGTTTAAATGATTTCTTATTGAATAATTATTTAAATTTTAATTTTTTTAATGTAATTTACATAATTTAAGTAATAAGTTGTTTAAAATTTAAAAATAAATAAAAAATTTTTATATTTGAATTAAAATAGTTCAATTTGAGTAATTGTTTGAATAAATTATATTATTATTTTTAATTTTTTAATTATTTTATATAATTTACACAATTTAAATAACAAATTAATTAAATTCAAGAAAAGAATAAAAATAGACTAAATTTGAATAAAAATATTTTATTTAAATAATTACTTAAAAAATAGTATAATTCAAATTTAAAACCTTTTTACATTAGTTTTATAATTTAAGTAAAAAATTACTCAAAATTCAATAGTAAATAAAAAAAATATTTGATTTAAGTAACTACTCAAATAAATTATGTTTTTATTTAAATTTTAAATATTTTTACTTAATTTATGTAATTTAAGTAATAAATTACTCAAAATTTAAGTAAAAGTAAAAAAAATATATTAGATTTAAATGAAAAAAATAGTATTTAAGTAATTTCTTAAATGGATTCTAATGTTATTTAAATTTAAAAATTTTATATGCAATTATTTTAGTTTAAGTAAGAGATTGTTCAAATTTTAAGAATAAATAAAAAAAATGTCATATTTGAATAAAAAAATTTAATTTGAGTGATTGTTAAAATAAATTAGATTGTTATTTAAATTTTAACTTTTTTTATATAATTTAAGTAATAAATTATTTAAAATATCATATTTAAAATTTTAAAAAATCTAATTTAAGTAATTATTTAAAATATGTGTAAATAAATTTAACTCCCTAAATTGAGAGTACAATTAGCAAGTATTGAAAAAACTTCTTTATGCATAGTGCCCTAATGTTTCTCACAAGGATAAGGGCCTTTTCTACCATATAGAATTAAGTCAATTCATCATATTTCTTACTTTATAGAAAGTATGTATGGAAATGATTCTGCTACTTTAAATTTTCTCAAAATTTGCAACCCTCTAAAAAATATGCATTTTGCAAATCTTCAACCCTACTTTTTATTGAATAGTTCATTTGGATACAATATCTAATAATGACCTTTTTCTATTATTGTTAGACCTAAGGAATGGTGATATAACATAACTTTAATAACATAATTTTGTGAACATAGAAATGCTACTTCTCTAATCTTAAATCTAGATTATTCTAGTCTCTTTCTTATATGCATGACATTGCTATATGGCAAGAAGAAGTGGAGATAGAGGCAAAAGTTGCAAAAGATAAGGAAAGAATAATTGCATTGATGATAGAGGTCAAGAAAAAAGATAATAATGAATTAATTGCTCTTGGTAAGTAATGGATGTCTTCACACAATGATGCAAGGTTTGCAAGTAAACTTTAAGTTAGACTATTATTTTAAGTTAATAAATAGCATTGCATAAGGGGAAAAAAAACATGCAAAGAGAAAGAGAAAAAAAAAATTGCCTTATAAAATGGTATTTATCATATACATTTTTTGTTTAAAAGTAATTAAAATTATATTTTTAGATTTGTGTTGTCTATGTGATACAAAAAATTTCAATTTAATTCCTTATATTTTTGTTTAATTTTTTCTTGAACTAAAATTTCTTAATAATTTGAGTTATTATCAATAAATTTTAACTTTTAGTTAGGTCAAACTTTAAAGATAATAATTTATTATAATAGTATAATTTATTATTATTGTAAATTTATTTTACATTTATATATCTTTTACATCTCTATTTCAATTAATACACTCAAAATAAATATCTTAAACTTTATTTTTTTTGTCATTTTCATAATATAATTTACAGATAACAAACTTTTCTTCTTAATTAAATATCACTAAAAAAGCATCATTTAATTAATTCATATCATAGATATTTTACCAAGAAGCTAAATGTTCCAACATGCAATCTAAAGAGTTTTGAGCATTTTTAAGTACTTAAGACTTAAACTCCCTACCTGCTTCAATATCTGTAACCCTCACCCTGGAATCATATGATTTTTATTAGATCATCCTAATTAAGTCATCTTTTCTCTCCGGTCTCACTCTATAGATGTAATTTTAACCATTTAGTCATTAATAAACACTTGGCTCAGACACCCCTCAGGCCCGCCTCTTGCGAACTCATTTGAAGCTCATTTGCTGTCAGCTCACTATGGACTTGGACCACCAGGTTAGGTCGCTTTAGGACTGGCCCAACCATTTCCCAGCAATCAGCTCTCCACGGGCTCTTAGTACATCGACATAGGCTTAGTACCCTTTAACGTTAGCCCTTGAGTAATTAGCATCACCCCTATGGCTACCGGCCTAGATCTAACTCACCTTATCCTCATGTTATCATTAGTGTGTTTTGACTGGTTAAAAAAACCACAAAAAGTACCATAAACATATTAATCAATCATTTTCATAGGTACAAATTAAAATCACTTGTTCTACTTTAATTAAAATCATGTTGACGTAGATATGTAAAACAGATCGGGTTTTGCCGGACACGACCTATTTTTTAGGTGGCCCAATTATTTTGGATCGTGCACGATCTATTTTTATTCTATGTCGTGCCTAGGCATTTATTGCTTAAATCATGAGCCAAAGCCTATGATTTGGACTCAGATCAGGGAAATGATCACAACAAAACTTGATTGATAGAGTATGGAATTTAACCTATTGCTTTTGATGCATTTCACATTTCTTATCATAAGGTCCCATCATCTCTAGTCTTCTCATTGCCAATGTCAAATAAACATTTGTGTTTTGTCCATTGTATAGATATCGATGGAATATTTGTGGGGTTATTAATGGTCAACAAAACAAACTACAAGTTGATTGCCCGTATCGAGGGTAACAGCATTGACACAATGAACTTTGTATTCGGTAAGTGACAGGACTAAAATGGCATTAGCCACGATCAATACTGCCATTTTCAAGTCAAGTAAGTGTTGGTACATGGAAATCTCGTTCTGTGGTCATTTTAGCACGCAGTGAAACTATAAATTATGTATCCGTTCATAGGTACGTTGGAATTTTACTGCTATTGTCAATTCCTCGTGCAAGAAAAATGAAACTTTGGGATCAAGTAAAATGTTTCAGATTCAAATTTTTGTCTCCAAATCAAAGGGACCCATGGTCGAAAGACTGAAAATGTGCATAGTCATGGTATAATATTTTTTTGAACGGAAATCATGGAACAATATGTGGTCCACATCTGGAATACGTCCCCTTTGAGCTACCATTATCATAGTTATTTCTTAAGAAGACCACGACTTCATATAAGACAATGGTAAGCAAAATGCCAATGACAAATTTCATGCCGAAGTAGCATTAGGAGGACATCATATTTGACTAAGAAAAAAGGCACAGAGAGGTTTACAACATTGAAGTGGGGTTTACATAGATTATAATAAGTTTGGACAATGGGTCCCTTTTTTTTTACGTTGTTTTCTCCCATCCAGTTTCCTTAAATGCACGAGTGTCACTTTGTTGCATTTAAGAACTTGGTGAGTTTTATAGCATAAAGTTATAGGAAACTAACAAAGAGATGCATTTTTATCATTAATTTATAAGTATAACATGAATACACTATTGCATTTTCTTTAATCTCTAAACTAAATTTTATTGCAATTCCCTATTTGAGATACAAAGAATTGTTCTTTTGCCCTTGTGCAATGGAAAGGATTCAAGCATATGGTGCCAGGTGCTTGTTTGTGGTGCTAAGTGTCTGCTGCTGCTTTGGCTGTTGTGCAGGTTGCCTGGATAATGAGAAGAGGGTCCTTAAAGAGATCATAAACTCTATGGGATACCAGCCTGAACACTCCAGGAAGTTACTCTGATGACTGTTGCTTGTGGGATGGCATTGCTTGCAGTCCTGCAAGCCCCTATGTGGTGAGATTTCCTTTTATTATACTTGGAAAGAGGAAGATTTGCAGCCTGGCAGGCTCCCTCGGGAACAAGGGCTGCCATGGTATCCTGATATGAATCTGTTTGCCCAAATCAAAGGATTGCGAATTAAATCTCAGAGGAAATCATATTGGTGGACTTGTTCATCCTGAAGGTCACTTCTTGCTTAAATACATACCTTTTCTTCACAAAAGCACATAGTGTACTAATTCATCTTATTGACTTCTGATGCAGCATTGTGCAGACTTACCAATTTGCAGCAGTTGGATCTTTCATACAATTCAATTGAAGATGACATTCATCCATGTTTAGCAAGCATGTCATCCCTCAGGAGACTGAGCCTGTCAAATAACCAATTTCAAGGAGACCTTTCCATTCTCAGTAACCTATCTAACATTGAGTACATTGATGTTTCTCACCATTCCTTCAAGGGCCTTTTTCCACTTTCAGATTTTGCAAACCTCTCAAAACTGTCTCATTTAGACCTTTCTTACAACAATCAGTTGGATGTTGAATCTGAATCTCCAAGCTGGCATCGTTCTTTCCAACTACTACAATTGCTTCTTGCTAGATGTAATCTCAACCTGCAGAGTAGTCATCGCGTTTCTCACTTCATTTCCACTCAATACAAGCTGCAAATACTAGATTTGTCCAAAAATCTCCTGGAAGGATCTTTCCCTACTTGGTTGCTTCCTTCTGTCCTGAGGCTGGAGGTAATTCATTTGCTGGTGAGATTACTAATGATTACCAGAATGTACAGATGACACTTTCTGAGTTAGACATATCTAGCAACCTTCTCAATGGATCACTGCCCTCAAAAATAAGCATCCTTTTCCCAAATTTGTTCCGATTCAATGCATCTTCCAATAGATTTACCAGCACCATTCCCCCGTTGCTAGGGGAACTACAAAATCTACAGCACTTGGACTCGTCCCACAACAACCTTGGTGGATTTATTCCAAGTGGTCTAACAAGGAACCCCCAGTTATGGTACTTAAATCTGTCAAACAATAGCTTAGCTGGTGAGTTGCTTCCAAAAGATTGCAATGACTTAATTGAGGTGGTTGCTACTTAAAAGAAATCAATGTGATGGGAACATTCATCCTTGCTTGTCAAATAGTCCTTTTCTATTCATGCTGAATGTCAAACATAACTATCTATCTGGAGATTTTTCAGCACAACTGCAGTTCATTTCTCATTTTGCAGTGCTTTCAAAACAAGTGGCAGATTTCTCTGAATTAGGAGCCTTTCTCTTGGGATTCAATCAATTTTTTGGAAATGTTCCAGGTTACTTATGTCAAATGCAGAAGCTGCAATTCTTAGATCTTTCCAATAATGACTTCACTGGTACCATTCCTTCTTGCCTGAAGAACAATTTGTTTTGGACAAACCAGTCTCAAGCAAACTCTTGGGTGCCAACTGATTTTACCACCAAGGGGAACTTATATTTTACCAAGGTATTCCACTGACTTTAATGAGTGGGATTGATCTTTCTGCCAACAGATTAACAGGTCCAATTCCGATCCAACTTGGAGAATTAAGGCAACTCCGTTCTTTGAATTTGTCCCATAATCTTTTGATCAAGGGAATTCCAACATCTTTTGGCAATCTTGTTAGCTTGGAGAGCTTGGACCTCTCCCACAACAAGTTAACTGGATCCATCCGTCAGGAATTTGTTCATATGAGCAAAGTCTCAATTTTGAAGTTGCTTTCAATGACCTATCAGGCAGGATCCCATCTTCTGTTCAATTTTCAACATTCAGTGAGAGTAACTTTATCGGCAATCCAAAGCTCTGTGGAGAACCCTTGCCAAGGAAATGCTCAGACATTGGCAATCAACCCCATCAAGAAGAAAACTACAAGGAGGAAAATGGAATTAGTGAGGGATAATATTTTAGTGTTCTATTCTTTTGTGTTCGTGTCATATTCTATTGGGTTTTGGAGTGTCATAGGACCTCTCTGCTTCAGTAAAAACTGGAGGAGAAAATTTTATGCTGCAACAGACCGATGGCTAAATTACTATCTTTAGTTTTGTGTGCTGTTATCTTATTGTCCAATACCATAAAAAGGGCATCCCAGTGCACTCAACCCCCAACACTCTGAAGTCTAAAGGAAGATTATACGTGTGCAGCCTTACTCATGTTTTTACCTTGTTTCCAGCGTCCAACACTGTACATTGTATGTTAAAAATCCAAATGATTAGAGCCCTTCTTTTCCTATTATGCCGTGTCCCTATACTATGCTTTATTAGGTGAGGCTACAGCAGAGAACAAGAGAACAGATCACTTTGTATACGGCAGCTGTGCCTGCTTCTTAAGGAAATAAATAAAATTGTCTTATTTGTATTTTTACATATTTTTCTATATTAAATTTTGGAAACTTAATCTTCTATTAACAAATATATTTAAATTTTGAAAAATTTATAGCACCTCTTTGAAAAACTTGATCTTTGAATATATTTACAACTATTTTAACAAAGTTACAAAATGTCAACTAAACAGTGAAATATGTTTACAACTATGGAAATTGTAATGAATTCCATAATTGATTGGAGATTTGGCTTCTTGTTTGTTTCACCTTGATGCATCTCTCTCAATTCCTCGCACTTTGTCTCTGATGGATGACCACATAGACCTGGGTTTCCCAAGTAGCTGGAAGCAATAAAGGTGGCAACTTGCCTCTCCTCTGGTATAGGGCCTGACAGATTATTGAAAGAAACATTGAAAACTACAAGAAATAAGAGATCGGTCACATTCTCAGGGATTGGCCCAAGGAGCTTGTTGCTTGAAAGGTCTAGGCTCTTCACCTCTTGTAAATTGGATAAAGTTGCAGGAAGCTGACCAGTGAGAAGATTATGTGACAGATTTAAAGCTCGAAGTGTTGTCAACTTTGTCATCTGGGAGGGAATTGTACCTGTCAAGTTGTTGCAAGAAATATCTATTGTGTGCACAAATTCGAGAAGTCGAGTAGTGTACAGAAAACTTCTACCCTTGACATAAATATCTATCAACGCAAGGGTAGGATTCAAAATCTCTGTCATCAGAATCACAGGTCAAAGTTGTAATGTTGTCAAGACAGGTTGGAATGGCCCCTAGAGTTCTGTTGCCTTCCTTGACCAAAGATCTTGTCATCGGGCAATTCATAGGAAAGTCCAACTCTATGAGTTGTCCTTTCCCTTTATTAAGATTTTTAAAATAACCTACTTTTATAATAAGAGTTCAGCTGACCAAAGGGAGACTAAAACCTTAAAAATAAGTAACCTATAATTCAGATCTAAATTTCAAAATTTAAAGAACAATATAACCTAAAGGATAAGTTTCCAGCAAACTCAAACAATTTAAAGAAAAAGTAAAAAAATAATAATTTAAACTAGAAGTTAATTAATACGTTTTTTACACATGCATTCAACAAATGAGTCCATAACATCACCCTCCCCTAAAGAAAGAGCTTGTCCTCAAGATCAAAGGCCAAATATGCATTGTGGAATTGATCCAAGATTCCCAAGTTGAGTTGGCAACATTAGTTTTGGTCCAATGGACTAACAGCTCCCAGTTACCACGATTCAAACGAGCTTACAAAACGACAATAGGAGTTGGGATGACCTAACCATTGTCAATTGGAGGCAACAATGACAAAAGAGTAGGTGGTGCGCCCTTAAGTGGTTTCAAAAGAGAGACATGGAAGACATAGTGGAGTTTGGAGTCGGCTAGTAATTGGAGCTTGTAAACAACAAACCCATGTAGTTCATCCAGCAATTCATCTACCACTAGGATAGGAAATTTATTCTTCACAGTTTTGGCATTTAGCTCTCTATAATCAACATAAAATTGCCAAGACCCATCATGTTTCCTAACCAATAACATGGGTAAGGAGAATGGGGATCTACTTGGCCAAATGATCCCATGTTGCAACATTTATGCACATTGCTTCTCTATCTCATCTTTCTAAAGGTGTAGGTATCAATATGGTCGTACCACTATTGGACCTGAAGTGGGCTCAAGGCAAATTTGATGATCACAATTGCAAATTGAGGGCATACCAGTTGGTTCTTGAAATAAATTAGCAAACTCGAACAATAATTGTTCAAGTTGGGAATGACGAGAATCCATTTATTTGAGCGAATGAAGGTGGCGCTGATTTGGTATTTATAGCCCATGGAGTATAATTTGTTTTCCACCAGCATCAAAGTTTATAGTGAGAGAGGCAAAATCCCAAAGTATCGGTCCCAACATTTGAAGTCATTTAATTCCTAGCACTAAATCAAAACCAGCCAGAGGAAACACAAAAAAATCAACAAAAAAGTTATTATTATCAATTGAGAAGGGAACCTTTTGGCAAAGGCTATTGCTGCATACATCGTCCCCATTCACCACTGATATAGTCGTGTAAGAATTTGGTTAGACTTGTATCCCAAGGTATTTGGTTGTTGTTAAACTAATAAAATTATGGGTACTCCTCGAATCTACTAACCCGCGTAGTGGCAAGTCTTGGATAACAACCCCAACTTGCATTGTAGTTGCCTCCTTTTGTCCTGTAATGGCATGAAGTGAAATCTCCAATTCCACCTTAGACTTAAATGCTAATTCCTCCCCATTCTGTATAGCTAACTCAAGCCAAAAAAGTTTCTTACACGAGTGTACTGTTGAATATGGCTCGTCACAATTATAACAAAGCCCTTGTGCCCTTCTTTTTGTCATCTCAACCCTTGTTAGTTTCTTGATGAAAGACGAAGAAGAACTTACAATTTTGTTGTCGGCTTACACTCTCAGACTAGTGTTGTTCCTGATTAGAGGTGTTTTTTGTCTCATGTTAGATGAAGGAATGCCTTGGTTGCCTTGCCATATCCCTTTCTTTTGTACAAGTTCTAGCTAGATTCATGGCATGGGCTAAATTAGATTATGCATGAAACCCCACATCCAAGTGAATTGAATTGGACAATCCCACAGTGAATAAACTTACATGCTAGTCTATTTTGACGAATCGGCTTGCTTGTGCCAATCGCTCCTGAAATTGGCTCTAATAATCCTCAACTGACCCCGTTTGTTTAAGATTGACCAGCTCCCTTAAAGGGTTGCTACATGCTGGAGGGCCAAATTGAAGCAAATAGTACTCCTTGAACCCATTCCAACTGATTGTGGGTTGCTCAAATTCCAACTGGTGGTACCACAATTGCGCCTCCCCAAGGAGATGGAATGCGACTAGTCCCACCTTGTTAGCTTCTTATGCTGATTAGTGAAGAACTTTTCACACTAATGTAACCAGATTAGGGGAACTTCTGCACCAGCATAAGTTGGGAAATCCAACTCTGTGTATCGAGGCACCATTCCCTTGCTGGTTGTCACACCAGCCCCTATCGTTGGATTGCTTGTGTTAATCACAAAGGGTGTTTACTCTTGTGGTGGGTTATGGCTTGCGATTTTTGATTCCATATGCATACTTTTTGGTAGGCCTACCATTATCTCTTTCAATTATAGTGAGAGTTCTTGCATCTGATTTCCTAATCATCGCTCTACCTTAGCAACCCTAGCATCACTTACGGCTCATGTCTCTTTGAGGAGTGCACATAGTTTATCCTTGGTTTGAGAGTCACCCATTGTGTTTGGCTTTGATACCAATTTGTTGCCTTCCTTGACCAAGGGTCTTGTCACCGAGCGATTCACAGAAAAGTCCTGCTCTATGAGTTATCCCTTCCCTTTATTAGGGTTTTTAAAATGACCTATTTTTATAATAAGAGCTCAGCTCATCGAAGGGAAACTAAAACCTTAGGCCTCATTTAGAGAGAGAACCCAATCTCTAGGTTAATAATAATATTCAGCTTATGATTTTATTAGTCCCTAAGTCCTTTAAATCAGACAAGTTTGTTAAAAATAAAAAACCTATAATTTTAGATCTGAATTTCGATATTTAAGGAACAACCTAACTTAGCAAATAAGTCTCCAGCAAACCCAAACAACTTAAAAAAAAAAAGTAGAAAAATAATAACTTAAGTTAAAAGTTAATTAACGTATCTTTTATACATGCATCCAACAAATGAGTCCATAACAAGTTCATTCAATGAAAGGTCTAAAACATGCAAGTGTTGCATTTGGCAAACCTGAAGGGTTATCTCCCTTGGAAACAATTTCCACATAGTATCAATAATCTTAACTTGGGGAAGAAAGGCAATTATGTTGAAAGCTCTCTAGACAAGTCATTGGAGTGAATGTCAAGATGAAGTAGAGTGGAGGAACATGTTGACAGACTATATCTGGAAGGGATCCTGAAAAGCCATTTCTATCTAAGAATAGCCATCTCAAGCTAGGCAAACTAGAATTCCTTGGACAACTTCAAGAGTTGTATAGGTAAGTCAAATAGCCCACAACACCCTGGCTTATCTCTCCTATTAAGTTGTTGGTTGATAAGTCCAGAAGCACAAGCTACTTTATTTCACCAAATGATTCAGGAATGTTCCCAGTGAACCCATTTGCCAAAGCATTCTGGGGTGATAGCATTGGAAAGAGAAAATTGATGTCTTCGGGCAGTGGACCATGAAGTCCATTGTTAGAAATGTCAAGGATAGACAGAAGTGAACTGATGTTTCCTTGAGTTCTGGGAAATACACCAGTAAAGTTGTTCTCCCCTATCCACAATTCTGAGCAGGCATTGCAAAACAGCCAAGAAGGAATGCCACCAACAAGTGAATTGTAAGACAAGTCCAGTGATTGCAAATTGTGCTGTGTTGATATCAAGCTGGGAACAATTCTGCCGCTTTGGCTGTTGAGGTTACAAGCAGTTAATTTGAGTTCGTTAACCTAAATGAGGGAGACCAAGTTGGGGTACTCAGTTTCACCTTCTAGCTCAACATTGAAGAAAATATCAAGGGAACTCAGCTTCAACAAATTGCTAAAAATGGAAAATGAGATGACATCTTTGAAATGATTATTTGAGATGGCAAATGACGCTAAGTTTGTCAGGTTTTTGAGCTGCAAAGAAGGAAACTTTCCACTCATATCATTATGAGCAAGAAATAAATGTTCAAGAGAAGTCATGTTGCTGAACCATGCATCAAGGTTTCCATTCAGTTGGTTGTCAAACAGAATAATCGTGGTGTTGTAATGAGTTTCACAAATACATTTTGGGATATCACCTTCTAATTGATTCTGTGAAAGATCCAAAACTTGAAGACTAGGCATATCCCCCAACAAAGATGAGAACCATTTGAGATGGAATTGTCAGAGATCTAGTATTTTCAGGTACTGGAGTTTCTGTAGTGCTACAGAGTTTCAGTTGTAAAATGTGTGTTAGAGATTAATAAATTGAAATGAGTTTACATTATTTACTCTTTCTTCAAGCTGTCATGTGGCTTTTGTGTGGTATATATGAAGCAACTACAGGATTACTTTCATAGACATTTTAGCTACTGCATATGATTTGAGCTGAATTTGCTAAACACAGAAAGAACAGATGAAAAAAAGCCAAAATATTCAATCAAGCTATTACCTATTTTGGGGTCATGGTGACAATGACTCAAACTGACAAATTAAATACAAGATGAAGACATGCTAGATAGAACAATCATATAACGTCTGTTCCGAGGAAAAAAAAAAGTGAAGAATTTTACCATTTGGTGATATGAAACCTGCAATATAGTTTCCAGTTAGATGAAGCTCTTGCAAGTACTTAAACTGAGCAAATAAGGTAGCATTTGGATACTAAGGGTTGCTGCTCTGCTCACTCCTTAGGTATGGAAAGATGATTTTAACAAAACAAGTTAATGTTGGATTTTAGTAGCAACAATCCAAACAAAGAAACCAAAAAACTTTTGGTATTAAGCAAAAGAGGGGAAAGCAAAAAGGATCTCTAAATTGATGATCAAAAGGTTTCTCACTCACATCATCCTTCCAAGTTTCAATACATATAAGTAGAGCATTTTAAAGTGGTACACCACTATATGATTATATCAATTTGAATTTAAATACCAAATTGACAATTTGGATACAATTTCAAATTAATTTGAATTTGCTCTTAAAACTTACAAAAGAAGCTACTAACACTCTGCTTAGCAATTTAACCAAATCTGATTTGAAATTTAGACTTGCAAAAACTTGTTAAGGAAGATGGGTTGACATTGCTTATATAGTAAGTAAGTCATTGTTCTAACTAACTTTCAAAAAAAAGAGGGAAACTTACATTCTGAAATTTTAAGTCTGTTGTGCAATACTTTAACACCATATGAGCACCTTGTAAGGTTTTAATTCTCCTCCTTAGTGCTGAAGGATTGCATGCCTAGACTACTTCTCAAGACTTCAAACCTCTATTTTGGCAAATATTTAATGAGAATATCAACAAGTTAATACTTAGACAAGTAGTATTCAAACTTGATTTCATTGTTTTTTTGAACTTCTCTAATAAAGTGAAATTTTACTTTAAAGTGCTTTATTTTTTTGTGTAAGACTGAATTTTTTGAGATGGCAATGGTGGCTTGGTTATTGCAATAGAGACATGTAGCTTCTTTTTGTTCTAAATTCAAATCAAGAAGCAACTTTCTAAGCCCAGGTGCTTGATTGATAGTAGATACAACTGCTATGTATTTTGCTTCTCCTGTTGACTAAGCAGTGGTTACTTGCTTCTTCAAGTTCCAGCAAAGGGCTCCAGCACCAAAGGTAAAAATGAAACTAGATGTACTTTCCATGCCTTCCAAGGATCCAGCCTAACCATTGTCTGTATGTCTAGTAAGTTGTAGCTGATTTATCCTTTTATACATAATCCCTAATTCTGTAGACCCTTGGATATATCTCAAGACTCTTTTGGCAACTCTGAAATGTCATTCACTTGGTAAGTGCATAAATCTTGAGAGAAGACTTGTTGCATGCATAAGATTAGGTTTGGTAGCTTAAAGATACAACAAACAACCAATTATACTCTTATATCTTGTAGCATTGGCCTTTTTAGCACCATCTTCTTTCTATATGGTGCCTGCAACTAAAGGTGTCCCTGTGCTCTTGCTATCAGCCATGTGAAACCTTTTGAGGAGGTCTTTGGCATACTTGGTCTAACATAAATGTATTCCTTCATCAATTTGCTTGAACTCTAATCCTAAGAAGTATAACATGACACCAAAATTTGTCATGTCAAAAACTTCCTTTATTTAGCTTTGAATCTTTGAACAAGTTCTTGATTGCTTCCCATGACTAATAAGTCATTGACATACAATGAGATGTAGAGTATTTGATCTCCTTGTTCCTTGACATACAAGGTAATTTTTATTTTGCTCCTCATGAAACCAAGCACTAGTAAGTAATCATTGATTCTATTGTACTAAGCCCTTAGGGCTTGCTTCAGACCATAGATGGCCTTCTTAAGTAAGTAAACTTTGTTCTCCTACCTTTTTTTTGGATAAATCTTGGAGGTTGCTCCACAAAAATTTCCTCTTGAAGGAAACCATTAAGGAAGGTAGACTTCACATCTAATTGGTGAATTCTCCATCCTTTATGAGTTACAATTGCAATAAACAATTTAATAGTATCCATTCTAGCCATTGGGGCAAAGGTTTCATAGTAGTTTATTCCAAATTCTTATGAATATCCCTTAGCTACTAGCCTAACTTTAAGTTTGCAAATATACCCATTAGCCTGGTATTTAGTCCTAAAGATCCACTTGACCCCTATGACAAACCTTTTTTATGGTTTAAGGAGAAGAATCTAGATCTCATTTTTTCAATTGATTGCAACTCTTCCTACATTGCTTTTTTCCAAGCATGTACATTTAAAGCTTCTTCATAATATGTAGGTTCTAATATAACTTCATTTTCCCTCGCATAAACATCAAAGAGAGATTTGGTTCCTCTAATTAGGTGATCTTCATCATCATTTAATAACTTAACTTTTAGGGCAAGCGCATTAAGAGCATGATCATATTAAGTTTATGTTGTTTCAATCTATGATGTGCTTCAATTCCAATGCTCAACTTCACTAAATTTAATATTTTTGGAAATTGAAACTTTTCCAAAGTTGATGTAATAGACCTTATAGTTAGAGGTAGTGTTTGTGTACCCAATAAAAATGGTTGTAGCTTGTCTCTTTTCTACTTAGTTACATAAACAAAACAAAGGTAGCCAAAAATCTTCATATGGTCAAGTGATGGCTGGTATTGAAACCAAGCTTAAAAAGAGTTATGTCAAACAATGCTTTGGTAAGTAATTTATTCAGTAAGTATACCAAAGTGGTCATTGCCTCTCCCCAAAAATTTTTAGGAAGACTTTTCTCAGTTAACAAGCACTTGCCTATGGATATTATAGTTCTATTTTTCCTTTCACTCACCCCATTTTGGTAGGGTGTTATATACTAATTTTGAATGCTTGCATGTGAACAAATTTGTTTGAAAGATTTTGAGGTATACTTAAAACCATTATTAGTTCTTAAAACTTTAATTTTAAGGCCTGATTGAGTTTAAATCTATGTCTTAAAATCTAGAATGATATATGAAACTTTAACTTTTAATTTGAGGAAAAACATTGAGAATAATCTACTATAATCATTGATAAAGATGATAAAGTACTTGCTGCCCTTTATAGACTCAACACTCATTGGTCCACACAAGTCTGAGTGTACAAGTTGAAACTTTTCACTTGCTCTCTAAGGCCCTTTAGTGATAGAAAAGAACTTAGTTTGCTTGCTAAGTTGACATATCTCACACACACTAGTAGGTTTATAATTTTTTGGCATATCCTTGACAAGGTTTTTCCTATGGAGGGTTTGAATTCTAATATAATGAAAGTGGCCTAATCTTTTATGCCACAAGATTGATTCATCACTAAAAGCAAGTAATGTCAGATGAGTGATATTTTTCAAGTCTAAATATAAATTTTTCCTTTTCATGGGTATAACAACAAGCTCAAAGCCATATGTATCATAGATAATATACATTTTGTTTTCAAAAACAAGAGACCAATTATGTTTAAGAAGTTGTCCAATATTGAGAAGATTCTGATTGATATTAGGTACAAATAAAATATCAAATATTAGTTTAATACCTAAGTGAGTGGAGATAGTAGCAGTCCCTCTCCCTTTCACTTGTAGAAGTTGTCTATTGCCCACATTAACCTTGGAGCTATAGAAGCTATCAAAAGTCCTGAAAATATCAAGGTTTGGAGATATATGGTTCGTGCAACTACTGTCCATAAGCCATGTCTCACAATCCCTTTTGGAAATGCTACTACTAATAAAAAAAAGCTATTCCTTAATTTGTTAGTCATCTTCTACCATTTATGCTTCTATCTTAGTTGGTAGATTTTATTGATGCCAACTTTGCTTTTTCTTGCAAATCTCTCAGAGTGCCCTTTTCCCTTACAAAAAGTGCACACAATGTCAAGCCTCCTCTAGTAAAACTTAGCCAAATGGTTAGCTTTATTGCAGTATTCGCATGGTAAGTAGTGTTTTCTATCTTATATTTTTGTATTTGTAAACTTCCTTTCCTACTTTGATCCTTACTTTCTCTTTTATTTTTGCTTGTCCTGGAAGGCATTTTCATTAGTATCTTCCTTTCTCATTTGTCTCCTCTACTCTTGAGCTTAGGGAACATATAATAGTTCTACCAAAGTGATGGTGTTTAAATCTTTAGAGTCTTCTAAGGATGAAATCTTAGCCTTAAACCTCTCAAGTATGTGACCAAGACTTTCTAAACAACCAACTTATTAGGGAAGTGTTTACCAAGAAACCTAATTTGGTTCATTACCTTTAGTAATCTATCACTATACTTATTGACAATTTTAGACTACTTCATCTTTAACAATTCAAATTTCCTTCTAAGATTTAATAATTGCATGTTTCTGGCATTCAAGCTACCTCTAAATTCTTCCCATAACTTTTGTTAAGCCTTTTTGGCAATGTTATAAGCTATGATTCTATTAAAGATACTTTATGTAATAGCAAAATGAATGCAAGTTAAGGCTTTATACTGCCTTGAAACTTGTTCACTGTGGTGTTTCATTTGTGTCATTGTTGGATTAACAAACAGAGGAGAAATATCAACATCATTCTCAGTGACCTCCCATAGGTCAAAGGCTCTTAAATATGCCTTCATCATGACTTACCACTAAGTGTAATCATCTTCATTGAATTTTGGTGGTGATAAGAGTGAAAAGTTAAAGAATGCCATTTTAGAAAATTGTAGGTATGTTGTTTGAAGTGTTCTTGGGTGTTTTCCTCTCTTTTAGATCACTCTTTATAGGTCTCTAATGAAGTAACTTGCTTTGATACCAATTATTGGATTTTAGCAGCAACAATCCAAACAAACAAACTAGAAGACTTTTTGGTATTAAATAGAAGAAGGGAAAGCAAAAAGGATCTATAAATTGATGATAAAAAAATTTCTCACTCATGTCATCCTTCCAAGCTTCAATACATATAAGTGAAATATTCTAAAGTGGTACACCACTACATGATTATATTAGTTTGAATTTAAATACATAGTTGACAATTTGGATACAAATTCAAACTAATTTAAATTTGTTCCTAGAGCTTACAAAAGAAGTCACTAATACTTTGCTTAGCAAATTAACCAAATCTAATTTGAAATTTAGACTCATAAAAAACTTCTTAAGGAAGATGGGTTGACATTACTTATAAGATAAGTAAGTAACTACCCTAACTAACTTTCATAAAAAGGAGGGATACTTGCATTCTAAAATTTTGAGTTTGTTATGCAATACTTTAACACCATGTAAGCACCTTATAGTCAAACAATTACAATCAACACCTTGTAGTTAAACCATCATAATCAACACCTTGCCACTAGCAACAATTTTGACCAGACCAATTGAGAAAGCACTATCCTCTGGAATGTTTATAAAGGTTTTATTTGCTAGAGAGCTTCCCTTTCTTCTTCTAAGCACCCTTTATAGCTGAAGAACAAGAGCATAATGTCACGGGCCGGAAAATGCAGACCCAACCCATCAAGGGAGTCCAAACCAACTGCCAAAGGCCCAAAGGACCCGAGAAGATTCCCCAACATATTCCCTATACATAATTCTAGAATATAATATTCCATAGCATATTCCTTGTAAATATCTAGAGTAGGAAGGTTCTAGATCCAAGGCAAAGGGCTATATATACCCCAAGCCTCATTCATTTGTGACATCAAGCAATCAAGCATCAATCCAATCTCTCCTTCTCCAATCCTCTCCAATTCCTCTTTAGTTTTGCTCTCTCTCTCTCTCTTTTAGGCTGACTAGCAACTTTCCCCTTGAAGTTGTCTAGTGCTGCGCGGGTTTAAAGTGTCCGCAAACTCATCCCGTGACAATAAGCTATAAAGTGAAGTAGGGGTCACAAACGTCATGATTAGATGCTTTTTCCTAGTTAACTTACTCCTCAATCTCTTAGGTTCAGTTTCTACCAGGCATTCAGAATATGCAATTTCCCAACTAGTTTTTTATGTAGAAACTTCCTTATTATAATATAGACGAGGAATTCCCTCAGCAAACCTAGAATTGCTAGCACAACATCCCACCACCATGACTCCCCACTTGAAACATGCAATGCACCGATTGGGATTCGAACTTAAAAATTTCTTGTCAAAATATAGAGTTTTGTCCATAATTTTTAAACACAAACTATATCTTGACCTATAATAGTTGGATAAGAGAATCAAGCCGATCCAAAATTTAAGTCATTAGTTCTCTAGTCTGACTGCAAGCCCAATCCAGCTTTTAAAACTATGGTTTTGTCTACTTGTTTTGGGAGATGTGTCATCATTAGGTCTCATATTTCATATTAAAAACCTAATTTCTAGGGCATTAACTATGTAGTAATGCAATAAGAAATGCGAGGAAGGTGTACAATCCATTTAACCATTCATGTGCAATTTTTTTTTTAATTCAATAATTCTTTTACCAAATTTTGTTACATATATGCTATCACTATCTTAGCTTACTTTTAAAAAGACCAAGACTATAAAGGGAAAGTCACGACAAAGTAACATTACTGCAATCTGTTGGAAAAAAAAATTAAATTTGACCATTGAAAATGCCATATGGAGAATTCCAACACCGAAGTCTACCTGGGCTTTACGTGATTAATAGAAACTTTGGACACTGGTGATTTCCAGTAAGTTTCCTTGCAATGCACTGGTGCACTTGTGTTGCTCGTTTGATTTACTGCATGCAGTTGTATGTTACAAAGAAGGAAATGCATTTCTAGTTTTAATTGTCTTCTAACTTATAAACAAATTGCTCCATTTTCATTAATCTCTTAATTTGAACTTTAACTTTCTCTGCTTGAAAGACACCGAAAGTGGAGAATTGGAATTGCCAAAAGATAGAGGAAAGATGTTCTTCTGCTGGTTATCTGCAAGTGCACATTGGAAAGAATTACCGTATCTGGTGCCATTTGCTTTCTTGTGATGTTAAGCATATGTTGCTTGTGGGATGGCATTACTTACAGTCCCACTAGTCCCTAATGGCTACTCGGTGAAAATTTCCAGTATCAAGTTATGTGCCTATAACAAGCTTCATTTAGCAATGGCTAAAGCGGAGAGGACAATTACCCATTACCTTGCAAAATTGCTGTTGTCTACTCTTTGGAAAAGAAGTGATACAATTTTATTTGCATGTTACTTCCATAAGTGATAATAGAATGCAAAGCACGAATAGGTATGTTAAGATTAAGTGTTGGTCATCACACTAAAAGTTTGAATTATCAACTGAGATAGAAAGTTTTTGTCTGAAACTTTTACGAAGATATTGCACCATTACAATTGCTATTAACCGAGTTATTAAACTCAGAATGAGAAAAAATATTTATATATTTACATATTTAGACCACAACACTCATCACAGGCGTGCAGACGCCTCTACATACCATCACTCTTTGTCATTCAGATAGCTTTAGTGTCATAAACGGTAAAGCATCAAACCACAGCGAAAGGCCACAGAGGGGCAGCCGTCCCAAATCAGGGAATTGAGAGTTGTGTGCACAAGTTTTATGTAGGATTCTGCGCATGACAGACTAGTGTTACCCACGTTTGTAACATTTCAATACACAAACACAATTTCGTAAGAATAATAGAAACGTTACGTGAATACAGGATTCTTAATATGGAAAAATGCGAATCCACCGAAAAAAGTGCTATCTTGATTTTTTTTTTTTTATATATTCGTAATATATGAACACAATTATTACAAATTTTTTAATATATATATATAAAATTATCAATGAGAATCACAAATATACAACAATAATATTGTAACCTTACTTTCCTTCGTATCATTATCTTTTCTACCTCATAATCCAAAATGGACTCCATAAGAGTCCCAATGACCTGCCCAATGTACGCATACCTTAAGGAAGAGCTTGGAACCCGCTTCAATCTAATAAAAAGCTCTGACAAAACCAGCGATACTCAATGACAGAATTCTTGAAAATCCATCAAAACACAATCCATAGTGGGTAGAACCAAAATTGGTGCCAATGCTGAACTAATAGATGCACTGCCCAATTTTGTGATTGTGGCAACTTGCAGCGGGATTGGACAAGATTGACTTGGGAAAGTGTGAAGAGGAAGGGATCGGAGTCACTAATACCCCTGATGTTTTGACTGATGATGTTGCTGACACTGCCATTCGATTGGTACTTGGGGTCTTGGGGAGGGTCTGTGCTGGTGATGCGTTTGTGAGGAATGGGAAGTGGAAAGATGGTAACTTTGGTTTGCAAAAAAGCTTTGATTCTTTTTCTCTCTCTCTCCAAGTGTTCATGTTTGTTTGTGTCCCATTGTATTTGGTCATTGAAATTTTGGTGCTTTTTCGGTTTTTGGACTTGTTTGACACTATCTTTCTTTGGATTCTCTCTGCTTCTTGGAAGTTTGAAATTTTATATATATATATAGATATCTGTCAATGGTGTATTTTGATCTGAAATGTTATCAATAAATTCTGTAGATTTTCCTCCATGGTCTCACCTACAAGTTTGGTTTCCCTCTCCTTTCTTTTCTTCCAACCCCATGCTTGGTTTTTGTTGAAGATCATGGGTTCTCTACATTCCATTACTCTCCAGCAAATGCAGCAAGTTCAATAGCATAGTTCCAACCCTTTAGGTTATAGAAAAATTACTCATATTAGTATCATTATGTGTTCATATTAGTATCATTTTGTGTTAGATCAAATATGGTTTGATTAGTTTGTGGTTTAAGTTAGTTTTGATTTCAAAATTCAAATTGTTGAAACATGTGCCTGTGTTTGAATGTATGGCTAGCTTTTTTGATTTTGTAATTTGAAAGGTTGTATAAATAAGAACTAAATCAATGAAACAAGGCAGAGGAAAGTTCCAGCAATTATCAGCCTCTCTCTTGCTCATTTCCATTAGTTTTCCTGCAACCTTAGAACCAAAACCAGAAAGTTCTCAAAGTTTCAGATTGTACCAGTACATCAATCCATTTATAGGCCATCAGGTTTGCTTCCCAATTGATAATCTCTTTTTTCTGTTTTTTTTTTTTTTTTCTCTGGGCCTACCCAGTTGATATTAGTTTATATCCATGTTACTTGGTTTTATAATCAAGCAAGGATTATCAATTGTTTAGCTTTCATGCTACTTACTTATTTTGGAGAGTTTGACATGATGGCTTTTAGGCACCAGGTTTTGGGCAAAGCTATAACAACCTTTTCAGTGTCCTGAATGCTGATCATCCATAATTTGTATCTAGGATAATCAACAATCTACTTTGGAATGGCTGGTACTGAATTGCAGAAGGCATAATGCATGTATGCAATTTTGTCAACGTTATGTGGATTGAGGCAATCTAGATTCAGTGAATTGGAATAAGTAGTCCATACATGGTCACAGCAATGCTTATGCTTAGATTGAACACCTCTTGTTTTGATGCCATTCCAATATCTTGTTTCATTTACCATATCTAGGATGTTTGAATGAGTCTCACTTTTGACTGGAAGCAGAACATACTAACGTTTCTCACTTTGCTTCCCTTCTTTTTTCCCTTCCGCAAAATGGCTGTCGTGATTCATCTAATTTCTGTTCTTCAGTTGAGTGATACGTCAATTGGAATTCTTGGGTTAGGAAGGATTGGAACAGCAATTGCCAGGAGAGCCGAAGCATTCTGTTGCTCCATAAGTTACCACTCAAGATCTCAAAAACCATTTACAAATTACAAATACTATCCAGACATCATCAGCTTGGCCAAGAACTGTCACATCCTGATTGTGGCATGCTCTTTGATGGAGGAAACCTACCACATTATTGATCATACAGTTATAAATGCATTAGGCCCGAAGGTTATCCTCATCAACATTGTTTGAGTGCTCATGTTGATCAATCCAAACTCGTATCTGCATGGCTCGAAGGCTGGCTTGCTGGTGCAGGGCTTGATGTATATGAAAATGAGCCTGAGATGCCTGAAGAATTATTTCAGCTTGACAACGTTGTACCACTGCCTCATGTGGGAAGTGAAACTACAGAGACCAGCAAAGCAATGGCAGACCTTGTGATAGCAAACTTAGAAGCACATTTTAGCAAGAAGCCGCTTTTGACTCCAGTTATCTGATTTAGTTAGAGAGCTCCACTAGATGCTCTCGTATCCATTTTCATCTTTATGTAAAAGCATCATTGTAAGCACTTACGATAATTTTCTAGCACATTGGAAGAATTATTCAATGATAACAATGTTTGGTCCTTTTCTGGACATTTCCTACAGTTGTTGGAACTTGGAATTAATTTGGTTGCCTGACTAAAGGAGCGGCCATAGCAGAAACTGAAGGCATATAAATCATCATCTGTGATTCATTCATTCACAATTTATGCTGCGAACTGCTTCATTTTCAGTATGATGACTTCGAACCTGAAATACTCCGAGTGACCTTCCTCTATGCTTTTCATTTGGCTTCAGTGTTTTTTCCCATTGTAAGTTAGGAGTCACTATGATCATATTTGAACACAACTTTTGTGAATACAATCCTTTGCATATAGAACCAAAACACAACAAATTTACAGTGGTAATGGCTTAATGGGTCCATTTGTACATATTCTTTCTCAGAATATATTTCAGCTCTTAATAAGGGTTCTAGAGCTTCTTCTCATTGCCAGCTTAGCTTTGTTAAACTATATTCTAAATAAGGCCATAAGCCCATAAAAGAAAAGCTAAAATGAGTATACAGCGTATGTGAGGGCAGAGACACCGTAGCAACTAGCTATAGGCCGCTGTATTTATACAGAAAAAGAGATAATTACAAATACCCCTTGAAAGCGTTACATTGCAAGTCTCATTATCACATAAGAAAATCCAAAAAGATCCCATGTGACCATGAATTGCCTCTTTTTAGTTCTTTCTTGCCTCTCTCTCTCTCTCTCTCTCCAAAAACTAGATTAGACCATCTAAAGATAAGAGCCTTTTTCACATTTTCTTGCCTCTCTAGAACTTTATTGAGAAGCAAAGATGATCCCATGACCCATCATTCAGGCTTTCATGGAGAGGATGGAGGAGAAGAAGAAGCTCCCTTGAAGATAAGGAAATTGAGAGTCTCCAGTGTGAAGTAGATAAAAGTACCCTTGGAATGAGTGAAGAAACACCCAAAATTTGAACCAACCACACATTGTCATCCACCTCCATATCTCTTGTCAAAATCCTGTCAGATTTTACAGACCAAAAAATCAGCAAAAGAAAAAGTTTTGACCATTTTCTTTTGTTCATCTTTACAAATTTCATTCTGTTTTTGGGTAATACTGCAAATAAACTGGAAATTTGGACCAAACACTGTAAAACTCAAACCAAAGAGAATATCTTTATATGTGTTTGCTATGACTAATGAGGCATATAAGATCAAAAAATCAACAAAAGGGAATAGAATGAAAAAGCCTTTTCTCTATCTATGTGTGTGTGTGTGTGTGAAAGAAAGTACTTTTTTGATGTGAGCTGTTGGAATTTTCAAAATAAAAGAAAGTAAAAGTTATGCCTCTTGAAATTTGAACCAAGAGGTGTGTATGGTGGGCAAAAGATGCTTGTTTAGACCTTCAACGGTTATTTATTGTAATCATTGAATAATAAATGTGATTTTTAATAAATAACTAAAAATGATCTTCATTGGGATTTGAATCGAGACAATAAATAATTAAAAATAGTGTTTGTTGATATTTGAATCGAGACCTTTGGGTTGCAACCAAAGATCGCTAGATTAAATAAATATTATGTGTCAGTTATCAACTAACTGTTTTATATGTCATTTCATAAGAAATGACAAAAAATAAAGAAAAGTTATATCTATAACATTCAAACTTATGACTCTTCCATGAAGGGTCAAGTTGTTAACTAATAGACCTAAGGTATTTGTTGATAAATAGTCACCACCACACCTATAAATGCTACAGACTCATCATTTGTTAAAAGTATCAAAATTTTTCTTTCTTCTCTTGGTTTATCCATCTCCATATCAAGAATCTATTTATCTATATTATTGCTACAAAAGTATTATAGATATTCTAAAGAGCAATTCTGAAAATACAACTTCTCAAGAACTTGATTTCAGTAGTGCAACTTACAATCAAGTGTATTTCATTTTATCCTGTGAGGAAATTTATATAACCTCTATTACATATTAGTAAGGACAAATTTTTCCTTAAGGAGAGTGGCATTGGATATATGACTTGAAGTAATCATCTTTCAAGTTCTAAGATAGTTAAGAGATAATTAACAATCTTAAGGCAAAATTCTTCGACTATGGTTAGGATGTTGAAAGAATTGACTTCAAACTTTGTGAAATTAGAAAGGTTTGATGGAGGAAACTTCATACATTGGTAAAAGAGAGTTCATTTTCTATTAGTATCACTATAAGTGGCTTATGTTTTGAACACAACAAGACCAAAAGAGTTCGAAAATAAGATTATTGCTGATACTAGGAAGAGACAAAAATGGACAACCGATGATGAGATATGCAGGGTACACATCCTAAATGCCATGAGTGATTCATTATTTAACATCTACTACAACTTTCAAACAACAAAGGAACTATGGAAAAAATTAGAGGCGAAATACATGCAAAAGGATGCAATAAGTAGGAAATTTTTTGTCTCTAAATTCAATAATTATAAAATGATTGATACTAGACTAATAATGGAACAATTTGCTGAGATTGAAAAAATTCTCAATAATTTCTCACAACATAAGATGTTTATCGATAAAACTATTATTGTAAGTTCAATAATAGACAAGTTGCCTCTTTCATGGAAAAATTTCTAGAGAAGACTTAAATACAAAATAGAGGATATTTCTCTTGAAAAGCTTGTTAACCATCTTTGTGTAAAAGAAGAATTTTGCATGTAAGAAAAAACCAAAGAGTAAGGCTCTCATGTTTCAAAAGTGCATGTAATTAAGGAAGGACAATTAAGCAAGTCATCCCATAAAAGGGAAAATCAATCCAATGATGACAAAAACCAACATAAAAAGCAGAAGAGAAATGGTAAATGTCATTTTTGTCAAAAGAAAGGATACTACAAATATGAGTGTCGTTTGTTCAAAAAGCAAAAAGAAAAGCATGCCTCTTCTGGAAAAATGAATAAGAAGATGGCTATTATGATCACAGAGATCAATTTGATAGAAGATGACATTGCATGGTGGATTGATTCTAGGGTTACTTAACATGTTTACAAGAATAAAATTCTCTTTAAAGGATTGAAACCAGTAATTGATGGTACAATTGTGTACATGGAAAATTCTAATGTAGTTCTTGTTATGAGAATTAGGGAAGTAGAATTGCAATTCACTTCTAAGAAAGTCATTACTCTTACCAATGTATTCTATATTTTAAAAGTTGGAAAAAATTTTGGCTTTAGGTAGTCTATTAAAAAAATATGGGTTTAAACTTATATTTGAGGCTAATAATTTCATCCTTTCCAAAGGAGGTGTGTTTGTGAGCAAGGGTTATTTTTGTGATGGGATGTTCAAACTCAATAATAATAATAATAATAATAATAATAATAATAATAATAATAATAATAATAATAATAATAATAATAATAATAATAATAATAATGTTTTTACTTATATTGTTGTGTATGCTTCACCTTGTATGTTAAAATTAATAACTAGAAGTGCATTTATAAGTTTTCAAAGATCTTCTAATATATTAAAATTAATTCATAGTGACGTTTGTGATTTGCATAACACACAAATTCTAGATATTATCGTGTTTAATTATTGCATACTAAAAATAAAGTTTTTGAAAGATTCAAAGTCTATAAATTTAAGGTAGAATTACAATGTGAATGTGATATTAAATGCTTATGATTAGATAGAGGAGGAGAATATTATGACATTACATTCTTTGAGTCCTTGAGAATTATTCATTAAACAATTGCTCCTTACACACTACAACAAAATGGTATTGTTGAATGCAAAAATTGAACATTGATGGAAATGGTTAATGCCATATTGTCAACTTCTACCTTAAGCCATGGATTTGGGGGAGAAGCATTGCTTATAACATGTCATATTTTGAATAGGGTTCCAACGAAAGGGAACAAAACAATCCCATATGAATTATGAAATAGAAAGAAACCAACCTTAATTACTTAAGAGTTTGGGGCTGTAGAGCAATTGCTAAAGTTCTTGAAACCAAAAGGAAAAAGTTGGGTGAAAGAGAAATTAAGTGTATCTTCTTAGGATATGCTCACAATAGCAAGGTATATCAATTCATGATCATAGAGTCTAATAACTCTATACTTCTGAACACTCATTGAATCAAGAGATGTTATTTTTGATGATTATAAGTTCATTTCTATTCCAAAAATTTCAGAATATAAACAAGTTTCTGATAAGGGAAATGAAGTGTTAGGAAAAGGAAATGAAAATGATGAAGTCATTAAACATTGTAGGAGCAAAAGAGCAAAGAAAGCAAAAACTTTTGGTTTTGATTATTTTATGTTCTTAGTAAAAGGAATAAGGGAATCAGTGAGAATCAAATTTCATATTGCTTTAATACTAAAAATGACCCTAAAACATTTAGTGAAGTGATGAAATCACAAGATGCCATGTTTTGGAAGGAAGTAATAAATGATGAAATAGATTCCATTATGGGTAATAACACCTGGAAATTAGTATACCTCCCATTTGGTTTAAAGCCAATTAGATATAAATGGATTTTCATAAAGAAAATGAAGGTCAATGGAACTATAGACAAGTTTAGTTGGTTGCAAAATGCTTTACATAAAAACAAGGAGTTGATTATTTTGACACATATTCACCAGTGGCTAAAATTGCCATAATCAGACTACTCATTGCACTTACTTTAATTCATACTTTAGTAATTCATCAAATGGATGTGAAAATAGCATTCTTAAATGGTGAATTAAAAGAAGAAGTGTATATGGAGCAACTTGAGGGATTTGTTGTACCTGGTTAAGAGGAAAAGATTTGTAAATTGGTTAAGTCCTTGTATGGACTAAAACAAACACCTAAGCAATGACACCAAAAATTTGATTAGGTGATACTTGCTAATGGATTCAAGATTAATGAATAAGATAAATGTATTTATAGTAAGTTCAAAGAAGAAAAAGGTGTGATTATCTATTTATATGTAGATGACATGTTAATTTTTAGAACTCACTTAGAAGAAGTTGAAGTAACCAAAAGGTTTTTGTTTAGGAATTTTGATATGAAAGATATCGGTGAGGTAAATGTCATCCTTGGAATCAAAATCTTGCACAACTAAAAGAGCATAACATTTTTATTTAATCACATTATATTGAAAAGGTTCTCAATAAATTTAATCACATAGATTGTATGCCAGCTTTTACCTTGTTTGATCCTAACATGAATTTCACTAAGAATGGAAGTCATGTATCACAATTGAAATATACCAAGGTGATAGGATGTTTAATGTACGTAATGACATTTACAAGGCCAGACATAGCCTATGTAGTTGGCAAAATGAGTAGGCACATAAGTAATCTAAGTGATATTCATTGGCATGGAGTAAAAAGAATCTTAAATTATCTAAGGAAAACAAAGAATTAAGGTATAAGTTACACCAGTCATCCTTTTATTATAGAAGGATACTTAGATGCCAGTTAGATAACTAATAAAGAGGATCATACTTCTACCAGTGAATGGATCTTTATACTCAGTGGGGGTGTAATTTCTTGGGGTTCCAAGAAACAAATTTGCATAGCAAATTCCACTATGGCTATAGAATTTGTAGCATTAACTTCAGTAAGTAAAGAAGTAAAATGGTTAAGGAATTTGCTTTATGAGATTCTTTTGTGGCAAAAGCCACTAACGCCCATTTATATACATTGTGATAGTGCTACAACATTGGCAAGAGCACATAGTCAAGTATATATGGTAAGTCCAGATACATTGGAATTAGACATAACTATGTGAAAGACTTGATCACGAATGGAGAAATCACAATTGATTTTGTAAGATCAAGTAAAGACATGGCTGATCCTTTAACAAAAGGATTAACAAGAGATATGGTGAATAAGACATCAAGAGGGATGGGTCTTAAGCCCATAAATACAAATCACCCATAATGGAAACTCAACTCAAAGCTTAATACAACGTCAAGTCTTGAGTTTAATGAGTTAAAGTACATCATCAGTGTGATTGAAACATTATAATTAATTTTTATTTCCATCTTAGGGTTATATAATGCTTAGTTCCCATAGTAAATTAAGAGGATGAGTGTTTGACACTCTCAACAAACTTAAAAGGATGTCTTATAGCGAAGACCCCAATTTGCCTATATCAATGTGAAATGTTTAGGTCATTCCATTAAGCTAAAGGATTTGGCTTTAAAGCATTCATGAAAAGGATATGGACACAATGACCTTTAATGTGTTAATTATTAAAAAGAGAAGTATAATGTTATATCGACATGTGTGTGAACTGTGTCTACAATTTATCAAAAAGAATAATGGGTTCAAAACTTGTCTACCATATTATTTAGATTTGTTGTAATGCACTTTTCACTATGTAAAGGTTCAATCTTTAAGACACCTTTACTTATACACATGACTATAAAATTGCTAGAGATCCTTTATATGTTTTAATATTTTGAAAATGGTGGGGGACTTTTCACTATGTAAAGGTTCAATCTTTAAGAAACCTTTACTTATACACATGACTATAAAATTGTTAGAGATCTTATATATGTTTCAATATTTTGAAAATGGTAGAGGACTTTTCACTATGTAAAGTTTCAATCTTTAAGAAACTTTTACTTATGCACATGACTATAAAATTGCTAGAGATCCTTTATATGCTTCAATATTTTGAAAAAGGTGGGGGATTTTTGGAATTTTCAAAATAAAAGAAAGCAAAAGTTATGCCTTATGGGATTTGAACCTAGGAGGTGTGTGTGGTGGGTAAAGGATGCAACCATTGGTCTAGACTCTCAAATAGTTATTTATTATGTCTATTAAGTAATAAATGTGACTTTTATTAAATAACTTAAAAATGATGCAACCATTGGTTTAGACTCTTAAACAGTTATTTATTATGTCTATTGAGTAATAAATGTGACTTTTATTGAATAACTAAAAAAGGATGCCACCATTGGTTTAGACTCTCTACTGGGATTTCAACCCAAGACCTTTAGGTTGCAAACATAAGTTGTGACTGTTCGACTAAACAAATATTATATGTTCATTATTAACTAACTATTTTATATGTTGTTTTACAAGAAATGACAGAAAATAAAGAAAAGTTATGTCTGTAGCTTTCAAACTCATGACTCTTCAATGAAGGGTCAAGTTGTTAATCGCCAAACCAAAGGTATCTATTGACAAATAGTCACCACCACATCTATAAATACCACAGACCCATCACCTGTTAAAAGTATCAAAATTCTTCCTTCTTCTCTTGGTTTCTTCATCTCCATATCAAGGATCTATTTGTTTATATTATTGCTGCAGAAATATAATAGATATTCTAGAAAGCAATTTTGAAAATACAACTTCTCGTGGGCTTGATTTCAATAGTGCAACTTGCAATCAAGTGTCCTTCATTTTATCTTATGAAAGAATTCACATAAACCTTTGTTGCATGTTAGTGAAGGCGAACCTTGCATAAGGAGAGTGACATTGGGTACATAACTTGAAGTAATCATCTTTCAAATTCCAAAATACTTAAGAGGTTTGCACTAATATGGGCAACAATGGATTTGCAGTCAAAGACATCAGAGATCCAAGGCATGAGAAGCACATGCCATGGCTTGGATTTGCACCTTCGCCAACATGTTTATATCCTCAATCAATGCCTTCCCTTCCAACATCCTCTCTTTCTCTGCCTTTTTTTTGTAGGTGTGTGTGAAGGAAATGATATAGACTATCCAAATATAATTTTAGCCCGTCTTTGAAAAAAAAAAAAAAAAAAAAACACCTCCAAGAACAAACTGATTCACCACAAGTTTTGAAAGTTTCCCAAGTCCAAGAACCAATGTGGAAGACACACAAAGCCTTCTGATGACAATCTAAGTGGTCCCTATCTACTCTCTCTCTCCCCCCTTTCTATCTCTTTCTCTCTCTTTCAATCCTCCAAATTATAAGGGAATGAGATGTTCATCATTCTAGGACACATGGTCCAACTTTTCTATCATTATCCATCTTCACTTTTAGGGCCTTTAAGATATTATTACTCTTTTTTCTTGAAAAAAAAAAATATAAACACAAAGATATATAATACTTCTACAATTCTTTGACCATCTATATGATGTGCATGTTCATTATACTAACAAAGACAACAATTTTTTCTAATGAAATTGTATATATCATTCAGATAAGTAATATTTTTATATTATTTCCTTTTATTATATTGCTAAGCGTTTGAGAGGCTTAGATGAAGTCAAGGATTGTTTGGATTTCACTAATAATTTGTAGCCCTGTTTTCGGCTTTTGATCAGGTGAGGCGACACTTCATACCCACCTATCGTACAATCAATATTTTCTTTGGATCTGGACTACCTATGTAGTTGGACCTTAGCTAATTCACCGATTTTAAATTCTCTAGTTTCAAGATTTTAATTAGATTGGACATTCAATCGGATTTAATATAAAATTCATAAATCAAGTCTTCTAAACAAGTCTAGAATTATTTATTGTTTCTCTTCAAAGCTTAAGAGCCAAAAAAAAAAAACTAGGTCGGGGCTTGAAAGAGAAAATCCATATAGTCTACATATGTTCATCAAAATTGATGAGCAATAACAAAGGAACCTAAAGTCATGGCCCATTATCATTTAAAGAAATGGTAAACATTATTACAAACTAGTTCATATTATTAAAATTAAATGCAAACATAATTTTAGATAAGACTTACACACCTACCTAGCCTTCACAAAAAAAACTTAAATTGTATACATACATTTTAGTCATCCAAATTTTCATCCAGCAAAGAATGCTCTTTTTGAATAGAAATAAGAGTGGGCATAAATCAATAGCCCAAATTTAGTAAATCAACTTAGTTGATAAAACATGTTCCTTTCTATTTTACCCTCTCAAAGTAAAGAATGCAATGTTGCCATATATTTGGTACATGCAAAATGATGTTTAGTGCCCAAAAACTTGTTCTCCTTCAGTTTCTTAGTACTCAATAAACCCTAAGTCCTATTAAGTTTTAAATTGAAAATAAATAAGGGCAGTTGTCTTATGCTTTTAGTACAATTAGTTGAGATACTTTGTTGACACCTCTTAATTCTATGTTCAAGTTTGTTCTTTTTGTAAAATAATGAAACACACTATGATTCTCAAACTATAGTATTTTATAAATATGAAAGACTACCAAATTTTTGTTATCAATTTGCATTTCATTGTGATTTAAATAAAAATTGTGTCTTGATTTTAATTGGCTACATTTTAAAAATTAATAATTTCAATAAATTAAAATAAAAATATATTATTTAAAATAATTAAGTATAAAAAGTTGGCGACTTAAATTTATACCTAATTTAAAAAAAAACAAAAATATAATAATTATAAGAATTAACATGTATTTGTTATCTAATTATAAACGTAATTTTGTAGTGAATTTGTAACGATTTTTTTTTTTCAACTAGAAACAAAATTGATATGGCTTTTGCTTTTTTTAGGTAGATAAAATTGATAAGATTTTTATTCATAACTTTATAAAAGGGCAAAGGGCGTCTTGGTATTCACACCATAATTTCCTAGCCAAATAGCTTTGATGCCAACTTTGCCCCACCACACCAAATTTGAAACCAAGATCATTCAAAGCATGTGAGGCCAGAAACCTACACACACTCTATCATCCATTCCATGTCTTGTGATTTTTGGCTTTTTCTCTTTTGTATTAATCGCCTTGCCCTCCCATTAGACAATTATATCCAACAATGGTATATGCCATTACTATCAGATTCCACATGAAAAGATGGATCATAAACAAAAATTGACCAATAAATTTACCTATAAGAGACTCCACAAAAATGATAGTATACAAATAATTTTTATATAATATATAAAATATTTTATATTATATGTAAATCATATCATATATAATATAAAAATTATTTGTATTTATTTAAATTCATCATTTTTATATCTATATATATTTTTCCTTACTTATATTTATACCAAATAATATTTTAGGCATTTCTTTTCTACACAAATAGAGAAAACTTCATTAGGTAATTTTAATAAATAAAATAAGGAAAAATTTTATTTTAAATATCTCAAAAAATGAATGAAATGTTAAATATTTTTATTATTTATATTTTGATATAATTAATTTAAAATATATAAAAAAAATATAATTGAATCTATTGATTAAAAAAGTAATTTAAAAGGTGAAAATAATAAATTATTTTTTGTTGAATTGTGAGAAATTAGTCTAATTAAATTAAAAGATATTTTTTTAGTGTTAACAAAAGTCCTGACTCGCAGCAATGTGAGCTCCCCTTAGTCTTTATGATTTGATGACCCCTTCAATAACACTTTCATGGTTGATGGTCCACATATTTATTTCATCTAAAGCTTTATGCAAATGTATGGCAACATTGACTTCATATGTCCAAAACAACTTCATACTCTAAAGGGTTAAATAAATGAAAGTAATAATAATAACAATAAAGATCCTTTAAGAGTTACATAAAAATTAAATATATACAATTTTATCTTTATTTTTACCAAAAAAAATTTATTATTAGAACACAATTTTGTTATAAGAAAGTTACCATAATATAGCTTTATTGATACAATAATGTTCCATTAAAATTAAAAGACTCCTTTCAATGTGGCTTTGACAATGACCTATCATGAGAATAATGCCTCCCATGCTTACCTTAGTGACCTTTTGACAATTATTCTATGATTCATATAATTATTTTATTAAAACCTTCTCATATACCATGATATAAGGTTAAAAGGAATTTCATCTACATAAAAATTGAATATGTGCAACTTAAATTATAGTAAGATATTAAAGTAATGATGTTAACTTTTCCAATGTAAATATTCAAGTTGGCCAAAAATGCATACTTTCATACTTATATAATTGATCCTCCTTTTGTATTAAAGATGTAAACTTAATATATATACAATTCATTTCATTCTTCTTGACCAACTCAATGTCATTACTTATATTACACTAAAAAAGAAAAAAAAAACATAATATCTATTGTAATCTCCATATGTTTAACTTTGTTTCCAATTTTCTCAAATACAACTACTAAAAGTGGGTTTCCTTGGTTAAATTTTGATCAAACTAGTCCAATTAAATTTTCTTTTTTTTTTAGTGTGGAAAAAGTTATATTTGGTAGCAACAAGGCTTTCATCCGTCTTTATCCTTGATGACCCTTCAAAAACCTTCCTTTTAGTCCCTCAACCTAGTTGACTTGAAGCATGCAAGCAAATTGGTGGCACCTTACCCCAATTCTTGCATGGGGTGAGGGTGTGGTCTCCCAAGCAAGCAAGGTGAGGTAAGAAAATGTGTGCGGTAGCACGAAAGAGGAGAAGTGCGGGTTGCTGGTTGGTGCAGCAGCTTGTCCATGGAAAAGGGTGTCATGGCTCAAGCACTTCAATGTCTCCTCCTGCCATATAGTCCAAGGCCCTAATGCTCTTTAGGGGTAATGCATGTCTTTAACAAGTGGTGGCCTATGTTAATGCATGGACTTGGGTTCAAACTGACAACTTAAGGGTCACATGCTGCAAGACAACATCATGGGCTGTTGACGCATGGGCATGGGCTTAGGTTGACAAGCAACGAGGCTGGTTATGGGCTTGGAGTGCGGACCAAGTCCAAGTCCTCTCATACATCACAAAATAGGAGGGAATGAGGTGGCAAACTCTCCTAATTTGTGGGTCATGGTCTGGTGGCAGAAGAGGGCAGCTAAGAGGAGTTATCCGGAAAGGTGAGGTGGCAAAATCTCCTTTCATGCATATGGGTATAGGCTGCTAAGGATAAAGATTGACCAAGTAAGAGTGAAGGTGGCATTCTCTCCTTGAAAGGTCAAACCTCAAGAGCAATATTAATGAGAAATTTTCACAACATAATTCTAATTATCGTCAACCACAATGGTTTCACAATTCCTATTCGTGGAATCCCTAAGCCAAAATTGATGGAGATGGATTGTTGATTGGCTTGAGTCGGTAAAAAAGGACAAAAACAAAAGTGATCATGTTAAAAAAAAAAAACACAAAGAGGGACAAAACAACAACAGAAATTAACCAAAGTTCAATGGAGCAAAAGGTAGCTGAGTTGATGACTAGCAAATATCATATTGCCTATTTGTCCAAAAAGGTCGGTGGACACCCCCTGAAGAAGGCAGGGATTTCTCTTTAAACATTTTTACATTTATATCATTTTACTTTTTACACAATTCTTTTTCATAGAGAAAATTTTTTAAATTAATTTTAATAATTAAAATAAGAAAAAATTTTATTTGAAATATTTTTAAAAAATTACTTTAAATATCATTTATTAGTCATATAATTTTGTTAATAACATATTATAATATAATTAATTTCATATACATAAAAAATTAGTTATATTAAATTAAAAAAATAAAAGGTTATGAAAGTAAAAATAAAAAATAAAAAATCATCTTTGGTTAAATTTTGATCAAATTAGTCCATTTAATTTTCTTTTTTTTTTTTTAGTGTGGAAAAAGTCATATTTGGTAGCAACAAGGCTTTCATCCGTTTTTATCCTTGATGACCCTTCAACAACATTCCTTTTAGTCCCTTAACCTAGTTGACTTGAAGCATGCAAGCAAATTAGTGGCACCACCTTACACCAATTCTTGCATAAGGTGAGGGTGTGGTCTCCCAAGCAAGCAAGGTGAGGCAAAAAAATGTGTGCAGTAGCACGAAAGTGGAGAAGTGCGGGTTGCTGGTCAGTGTAGCAGCTTGTCCATGGAAAGGGGTGTGATGGCTCAAGCAGTTCAATGTCTCTTCCTGCCAGATAGTCCAAGGCCCTAATGCTCTTTAGGGGGTAGTGCATGTCTTCAACAAGTGGTGGCCTATGTTCATGCATGGACTTGGGTTTAGACTAACAACTTAAGGGCCACATGCCGCAAGACAACATCACGGGCTGTTGATATACGGACATGGGTTTAGGTTGACAAGCAACGAGGCTGGTTATGGGCTTAAAGTGTGGACCAAGTCCAAGTCCTCTCATACATCACAAAATAGGAGGGAATGAGGTGGCAAACTCTCCTAATTTGTGGGTCATGGTCTGGTGGCAGAAGAGGGCAGCTAAGAGGAGTTATGCGAAAAGGTGATGTGACAAAATCTCCTTCCATGCATATGGGTATAGGCTACTAAGGATAAAAATTGACCAAGTAAGAGTTGAGGTGACATTCTCTTCTTGAAAGGTCAAACCTCAAGAGCAATATTAATGGGAAATTTCCACAACATGATTCTAATTACCGTCAACCACAACGGTTTCACAATTCCTATTTGTCGAATCCCTAAGCCAAAAATGATAGAAATGGATTATTGATTGGCTTGAGTCAGTAAAAAAGGACAAAAATGAAAGTGATCATGGTAAAAAAAAAAAAAAACACAAAGAGGGACAAAACAACAACGGAAATCGACCAAAGTTTAATGAAGCAAAAGGTAGCAGAGTTAATAACTAGCAAATAGCATATGACTTATTTGTCCAAAAAGGCCAGCGGCCACCCCCTGAAGAAGGCAACGATTTCTCTTTAGACATTTTTACATTATATCATTTAACTTTTTACACATTTCTTTTTCACAGAGAAAATTTTTTAAATTAATTTTACTAATTAAAATAAGAAAAAATTTTATTTGAAATATTTTTAAAAAAATTACTTTGAATATCATTTGTTAGTCATATAATTTTGTTAATAACATATTATAATATAATTAATTAAAAATACCTAAAAAATTAGTTAAATTAAATTAAAAAAATAAAAGGTTATGAAAGTAAAAAAAAAATAATAAATCATCTTTTGTTAAATTTTGATCAAATTAGTCCAATTAATTTTTTTTTTTTTTAGTGTGGAAAAAGTCATATCTTGTAGGAAAAAGTCATATCTAGTAGCAACAAGGTTTTCATCTATCTTTATCCTTCATGACCCTTCAACAACCTTCCTTTTAGTCCCTTAACCTGGTTGACTTGAAGCATGCAAGCAAATTGGTGGCACTTTACACCAATTCTTGCATGCGGTGAAGGTGTGGTCTCCTAAGCATGCAAGGTGGGGCAAGAAAATGTGTGCGGTAGCACGAAAGAGGAGAAATGTAGGTTGCTGGTCGGTGTAGCAACTTGTCCATGGAAAGGGGTGTGATGGCTCAAGCACTTCAATGTCTCCTCCTACCAGACAATCCAAGGCCCTAATGCTCTTTAGGGGGTAGTGCATGTCTTCAACAAGTGGTGGCCCATGTTTGTGCATGGACTTAGGTTCAGACTGACAACTTAAGGGCCACATGCTGCAAGACAACATCACAAGTTGTTGACGTATGGGCATGGGCTCAGGTTGACAAGCAACGAGCCTGGTTATGGGCTTGGAGTGCAGACCAAGTCCAAGTCCTCTCATACATCACAAAATAAGAGGGAATGAGGTGGCAAACTCTCCTAACCTATGGGTCATGGTCTGGTGGCAGAAGACGACAACTAAGAGGAGTTATCCGGAAAGGTGATGTGGCAAAATCTCCTTCCATGCATATGGGTATAGGCTGCTAAGGATAAAGATTGACCAAGTAAGAGTTGAGGTGGCATTCTCTCCTTGAAAGGTCAAACCTCAAGAGCAATATTAATTGGAAATTTCCACAACATAATTCTAATTACCATTAACCACAACAGTTTCACAATTCCTATTTGTGGAATCCCTAAGCCAAAATTGATGGAGATGGATTGTTGATTGGCTTGATTCGGTAAAAAAGGACAAAAACAAAAGTGTAAAAAAAAAAAAAATCAAAACACAAAGAGGGACAAACAACAACAGAAATCAACCAAAGTTCAATGGAGCAAAAGGTAGTTGAGTTGACAACTAGCAAATAGCATATGACTTATTTGTCCAAAAAGGCCGGCGGCCACCCCTTGAAGAAGGCAAGGATTTATCTTTAGACATTTTTACATTTATATCATTTAACTTTTTACACATTTCTTTTTCACAAAGAAAATTTTTTAAATTAATTATAATAATTAAAATAAGAAAAAATTTTATTTGAAATATTTAAAAAAATTACTTTAAATATCATTTGTTAGTCAAGCTAATTATGATAGTCTTGACTCCGCTTGGATTTCTCACTTTGGTGGTGTAGAAAGCAACCTTGCTGTCCTCAAGAAGGTCATTAGCAGCCAACCTGGTGTCATTGCTAATTGATCATGGAAGATGAAGGTGCTAGACCCTAAAGCCTTCAAGGGGGAACAAGATGTCAAAGCTATTGAGAATTTCCTATGGGACATGGAGCAATACTTCATGGTTGCCCAGGTGCCAGATGAAGAAATGGTGACCCTCACAAGCATTTATCTTGCCAAAGATGTCAAGCTATGGTGGCGTACTAGGCTTGATGACAATGCTAATGCTGGCCAACCCTGGATTAAGACATGGGAAAGCTTGAGCAAGGAGCTGAAGGATCAATTCCTTCCTTGCAACACATTGTGGGTTGTAAGGGAATCCTTGAAGAAACTCAAACATATCAACACAGTGCGGAATTATGTGAAGGAGTTTAGTTCCTTGATGCTTGAAATCCAAAACATGTTAAATGAAGACAAACTCTTTAACTTTCTTTCGGGCCTACAACCGTGGGCTTAAATTGAGCTTCAAAGTTAAAGAGTCAAAGATTGTCTTCTATTATGGCTACTGTTGATGGTTTAGTTGATTTTAAGATCAACAAACCCTTTGATAGTGCTGCGAAAAAGCTGCCCAAGGACAAGGGCAAATTGAAGAAGGAGGGTAAGAAGAAGGACAAATTCTTCGATGGTAGTAAAGACAAATGCAAAGCTGCTTCTCGGGAGCAAGGTAAAATCAAGTCCAATTCTGGTTGTTTCATATGTAATGGCCCTCATCGTGTTAGGAAATGCCTGAAGAGGGAGAAGTTAAGTGCCTTGGTTATGGAAGAAGGTGGCAAATCGGATGAAGCTAGTCTTTCATGTGTCAATCCTCTGCAGCTGGTGAATGCTGTCCAAGCTGAATGGGTTACCCAATCCGGCCTAATGTATGTGAAAATTAGGCTCTTTGATTGAGAATTGATGGTGATGGCTGATACGGGGGCCACCTACAACTTTGTAGTTGAGAGAATGGTGAAAACACTTGGGCTCAAGGTCACTGAGAGTGATAGCCAAATGAAGACAATCAATTCGGCAGCACAAAAGATGCTTGGTGTGGCGATTGGTGTAAAGGTAACCCTTGGTGATTGGGTTAGAAATCTTAACTTCACTATTGTGCCTCTTGATGATTTTGATATAATTTTGGTAGTTAAGTTCTTTGTGCATGCAAAAGTTGCCTTAATGCCTCACTTGGGTGGATTGATGATCATGCATGAGAACCATCCTTGCTTTGTTACAGGCAAGATAACTTCCCTAGTAAGTGCTAATGGGAAGTCTGTAGGATGCTTTCGGCCATGCAAGTGGAAAAAGGTTTGAAAAGGGGCGAAATTACATATGTAGTAGCATTAGTTGAAATGAAGGAAAGTGTATCCGCTGAAGTTCCAAATGATGTTGCAGAACTATTGAAAGATTTTGTGGATGTAATGCCTCTAGAGCTGCCAAAGTGCCTTCCTCCTAGGTGCACCATTAACCATAAGATTGATTTGATTCTGGGTTCAAAACCCCCAACTCAAGCCCATTACTGCATAAGTCTGAAAGAGTTGGCTAAATTGAGGGAGCAATTGACGAAATTGCTTGATGTGGGCTTGATTCAACCTTCTAAAGCTCCTTATGGTTCCCTAGTGCTGTTCCAAAGAAAGCATGATGGCTCATTGTGGATGTGCATGGATTGTTAGGCCTCAAACTAGGTTACAGTGAAAAACAAGTACCTTATTCCCTTGATAGCGAACTTGTTTGATCAGTTAGCAAAAGCCTCATTCTTCACCAAGTTGGACTTGTGGTTGGGATACTGGCAAGTCAAAATTGCAGAAGGAGATGAAGGAAAGACTACATTCATCACTCGCTACGGCTCCTATGAATTCAGTGTGATGCCATTTGGTTTGACTAATGCCCTTGTTACTTTTTGCAATTTAATAAATAATGTATTTCATGACTTTCTTAAATAGTTAGTGGTAGTTTACCTTGATGACATTGTAGTGTACAGTGAATTTTTGAAGGATCACTTGACTAACCTTCGGATGGTGCTATCTCAATTAAGGGAGCACCAACTCTTTATAAAAAAAGGAGAAATGTGAGTTTCCTCAGCAGGAAATCATGTTCTTTGGGCATAGGATCAATCAAGGGCATGTGAGGATGGACAAAGGAAAGGTTCAAGTCATTGTGGAATGGTTGCCCCTTACCAAAGTATTAGAGTTGTGGGCCTTTCTTGGCTTGTCTAATTATTATTGGAAGTTTGTGCAAGGTTACTTGAAAAATGTGGCCCCTCTCACAGACTTACTTAAAAAGGATTGACCATGGAAGGGGACCATACAATGCCAAAAAGCCTTTGACAAGTTAAATGCAGCAATGTCAACAAAATTGGTGCTGAGGCTACCCAACTTTGAGTTGCCCTTCGATGTGATCATGGATGCATCCAACAAAGACATTGGAGGGTGCTAGTCCAAGAAGGCCATCCTGTTGCCTATGAAAGCCAAAAACTCAATGAGGCAGAACAACAGTACTCGGCGCATGAAAAGAAGATGTTGGTGGTAGTACATGGCAGGTTTACTTGTCGAGTATTAGGTTCATGGTTTACACGGACAATATGGCCAATACCTTCTTCCAAACATAGAAGAAGCTCTCCGCAAGGCAAGCTCGATGGCAAGATTCTTAGTGGAGTACAATCTAGTGTGGGAACACAAGCCAGGGAGGCATAATCAGGTGGTGGATGCCTTAAGTCATCACCAAGTGTAAGAGATTGTTGCTGCCCTCACTCAGGTATAGAGTGACTTGCTGGAAAAAGTTAGGGCGCAAGCCCCACACAATGCAGAATATCAAAAGTTGGTGTAGCAAGTATATAAGGGTATGGTAAGACAATACTAGCATGATGATGAGTTATTGCCTGTTAAGGGTAACCGTTTGTATGTTCCTAAAGGTGCAGGTCTTAGAAAGGAAATCTTGTAGGAGTGCCATGACTCCCAATGGGTAGGTCATCCCAACATGGAGAGGATGATAACCTTACTCTCTCGCAGCTATCATTGGCCAAAGATGGAAGATGATGTTGAGGCATACATCAAGACGTGTGTCATCTGTCAACAAGACAAAGTTAAGAGATGCAAAGAAGCAGGGTTGCTGCAGCCACTACCAATCCCAATGAAACCATGGGGTCTATCATGGTGGTGGCTGATTGTTTTTCCAAGTATATGGTATTTGTCCCAGCCCCTTCCTCATGTCAAGCAGAAACAGCTGCGGAGTTATTCTACAATCAAGTGGTGAAATACTTTGGGTTGTCGGAAGATATCGTGAGTGATCAGGATCCTCGCTTCACAGGTAGGTTTTGGAAAACTTTGTTTAACATGATGGGGTCAGAATTGAAATTTTCCACTGCCAATAATCCTTAAACAAATGGGCAAATTGAACGAATCAACGGCTTGCTAAAGGAATATCTTCGGCAATATGTGATGGCTAGCCAATGAAATTGGTTAGAGTTGGTGGATTCAGCACAATTTTGTTACAATCTTCATTGGTCCTCATCTACTGCATGAGTCCCTTCGAGTTGGCAATGAGGCACCAGCCCCTCACTCTCCACAAAATTGCAAGGACTAGCTCGAGAGGAAATTGTCCAACCGTCTACCAGTATGCTCGTTTGAAATAGAAGCTATTTTATGAGGCTCAAGACAGCTTGAACAAGGCGGCAAGGCATATAAAGAATTATGCAGACAGAGGGAAATGAGGTCTTAAGTTCTAAGTTGGGGACAAAGTGTTGCTGAAACTGACTCTTCAAATTAGGAAGAAGATCAGTAGCAAGATGGTGCACCACAAGTTAATCCCTAAGTATGATGGTCCCTTTTTTGTGACAAAGAAAGTTGGCAATGTTGTGTATCAATTACAACTACCTAAGTGGTTGAAGGTGCGTCTAACCTTCCATGTGAGCTTCTTGAAGCCCTTCCATGAAGAGGATGGAGATGAGCCTCCTAGGAGACAAGCAAGGTATGGCCCACCAACAATCAGAATGGAGTTCCAACAGGAGGTGGAAAAAATCTTGGACCACCGAACAAAGGGGCAAAGCAAAAAGAATTGTCAGGTCGAGTATCTGGTAAAGTGGAAGAATGCTCCCGATAGCGAGGCAAGTTAGGAAAGAGATACAACTCTTCGGCAATTTGAGAAGCAAATCCAAGACTACCTATCAACCTAACCAACGAGGATGTTGGCTTTAACTAGTGGGGGTAGTTTGTTAGTCCCTTAAGCTAGTTGGTTTGAAGCATGCAAGCAAATTGGTGGCACCTTGCACCAATTCTTTGATGGGGCAAGGATGTGGTTACCCAAGTAAGCAAGGTGAGGCAAGAAAAGTGTGTGCAGCAGCACGAAAGAGGAGGAGTGTCAATTGCAGGTCGGTGCAGCAGCTTGTCCATGGAAAGGGGTGTGATGGTTTAAGCACTTCAATGTCTCCTCCTGCTAGATGGTCTAAGGCCCTAATGCTCTTTTATGGGGTAATGCATGACTTTAACAAGTGGTGGCCTATGTTTGTGCATGGACTTAGGTTCAAACTGACAACTTGAGGGCCACATGCTACAAGACAACATCATGGGCTATTGACGCACGAGCACAAGTTCAGGTTGACAAACAATAGGGTTGGTTATGGGCTTGGAGTGTAGACGAAGTCCAAGTCCTCTCATGCACCACGAAATAGGAGGGAATGAGGTGGCAAACTCTCCTAATCCATGGGTCATGGTCTGGTAGCAAAAGAGGGCAACTAGGAGGAGTTATCCCGAAAGGTGAGGTGGCAAAATCTCCTTCCATGCAAATGAATATGGGCTGCCAAGGACAAAGATTGACCAAGCAAGAGTTGAGGTGGCATTCTCTCCTTGAAAGGGGCAACACTAACTTGCTAGGGAGTGGGGAGTGCTCCCAAAAGAGGGGGAACCCACTATGCATGATTGGGTGTCAACTAACAACACTATAAATACTTGTAAGTGTGGCAGCCAAGGGTCATTTAGAAAAAGTGAGTGAAACACTTTGTATAAAGATACCTTCGTATTTCCTTTATATTTATGTGAAAGTAATAAAAGTTAGGAAGTAATTCTTGTAAGTGTTTGTGCCTCTTGTGTGAGAAATTGGTTGAGACTAAGTGTGACTTAGTGTCATCACTTGGTTGAAAATTTTGGTTGAATAATTTGACTCAGTGACACTTTCCATGATACATGGTAGATGGGTCACTGAATTATTTTTTCATCAAAACCTTTTTTCAAATACATGGAAAGAGCATGATCTTAAATTTTCTAAACTATTGTTACACTCTGATGAAGGGTTCAATCCATTGGAGAAAGAAAAAAAAAATTCCTAAATTCTTTACAAAGATCACGTTTGGATTTTTTACTTCTTTTTTTAATAAAATGATTTATTGATATAAAAAATTCTATTTATATTTAAATTATTTCAAATTCAAATTATTGGAATTAATTTGCAAATTAACAAATTACTATTTATGTCAAAAATATATAATCATTTATTTTTATACTTATATTTTTATTATATGAATTTAATTGTAAGTTGATTATAAATTTTACATATATTAAAATAGATAAAAATATATTAATATTAATATTTTTATTTTTTATATATTAATTGTTATTTTATACACACGCATACATATATGTGTAAAATTTTTTAAAATATTGTAAATAAGAAAAATTTAAAATAGATAATTACATAAAAATAAATAAACAAATATTAATATAAAATAATTCAATATATATAATAAATGAAAATTTATATAAATGTAATGTAATATATATATTTGCATGATATATTATAAAATAATGTGAAAGTATGATACATATATATATATATATATATATATATATATATATATATATATATATATAAAGTAATAAATAAAAATATATAAGAAAATATTAAATGATAAAATTGATTTATTTTTAAAAAGGTATATTCATAAAATTTATAGTGAAAATTCAATACAAATGTTTTTCATTTTTACATAAAATCTATAATTTATATATATTTAAATATTCAGTATTTTTTTTTGTTCTTTCAAGAAAAATAGAAAATTATATTGTAATTTCTTTTAAATTTTTACATCATTTTGGATTCAAATCATTTTCAAGTTAAATAATTTTTAAATTGAATATTTTCAACTAGTTTTAGGATTTAATTGTTAATTTAAATTGTGAAGTTGTCTATTATCTCAACATTTATGGAAGTATAGTAACTTTGATTAACAATTCACCCAAGCTGATTGATTTTCAAAAGTCTCTAATCAACCAAAATGAAGATAAGTGATTTTAATTGATTACATCTTAAAAATTAATTGACAACCTCAATAATTTAAGATAAAAGCCAATTAGTTAAAATGATTAAATATATACAATTTGAAGTCCAATTTTGCATTTAATTCTAAGGAAAATAGAGATATCATTATCATAAAAACATATTAGCATGCATTGCATTTACCATCTAATCATAAAAAATAAGTTTATAATTGACTTGTAATTAGATGTTTTTTTTTTTATAGCTTAAAACTAAATTAATAGGACTTGTAATCATAACTTTATTTCAATGAAAATTACGGAAGGCCAAAGGACATCTAAGTATTCACACTATAAATTCCTAGCCAAATGGCTTTGATGTCGAAGTTGCCTCACCACACCAAATCTGAAATCAAGATCATCCAAGTCTTGTGAGACTAGAAACCTACCATTAAGCAAGTGCCATTACTCTAAAATTTCAAATGAAATGATGGATCACTACTAAGATAAAAATCTACTGATAAATTTATCTTTCAAAGACTTCACACAAAAATAATTTGAATTCACTTAAAGATTTATATTTTTTGTACTTATTTAAATTTATTACTCTTGCATCCAGCAATATTTTTTCTTACTTATATCTATCAAAAATAACTTTTTAGGTATTTCTTATCTACATAAATAGAAAAACCTTTTTACTTAATTTTGATAAATAAAACAATGAAATTTTCATTTTAAATATTTCAAAAAAATTGACATGTCAAGTATCTTTTGTTGTTCATATAATTTTGTTAACAATATATTTTTTACATAATTAATTTGTAAAATTGAGATCAAATATTGAAAAAAAAAACAAAAGAAAATAAGAAACTATTTTTGGTTGAATTATGGGAAATTAATCCCATCAAATTAAAAGATTCCTTTTCATTGTTGACAAAGTTTTAGCTTGTGGCAATATGGCCTTCCGTTTGTCTTCATGATTAGGGATCCCTTTAATAACTCTTCCATGATTAATGGTCTACTTAATTATTTTATCAAAAGCTTCTTGCAAATACATGGCACAATTGATATCAAATGTCTAAAAATATTTTGTATTCTAAAGAAGGGTACAATAAATGAAAATACAAAAAAAAAAAAAAAGGCTATTTAAGATTTGTGTGAAGATTAAATGTATATAAATTTACTTTCATTCTTGCAATATATATATATATATATATATATATATATATTTTCTTGAAGCATCTGCTTCCCAAATCCAATTTATTTTTCCCAGATTCTCTTGAAGCATCTGCTTCCCAAGTCCAATTCCCTGATGAGTCTGAGGTAAATCCTGAATTAAATGTTCTTGAAAAAGAAATTTCAAATGATTTTCAAATCAATAAAGATGTTTTGAGAAAAGAATTTTATTCCAGTTGGAATAATGAAAAAAGAAAATGGTTTTTAGAAAATTTTCAAAATGAAAAACGACTGGTCATCCAACAGGAATATTATGACTGGATGACTAGTAATAAAAAACATATTTTATTTTTTAATTGGTTTGAATAAATAAATTTCCAAAAGAATTTTGATTGTCCTTGGATCTCCAAGGAACAACAAAATTTGCAGACCTGTACTGCAACGCAACAATGGGAATTGGTAAACAGTTCTAAAATAAAATCAGTTCACCCCCCATCATGCGAAATTCAATTTAAACACAAAGGATCTACAATCTCTGCCTCTCCTCTTCTTCAAAAGATTTTCAGAAAATTATTGAACAAAATAATTACACAAACAAAATTTTGCAAACAATAGGAAACCAAGTTTCCAATATATAAGCTATTTCAAACATTTCTGATCAAATTGAAGTGAAACCTAAACCAGTTTCACAACTCATTTTTAAACCTTTCCAAATTTCTTCAAATTCTTCAAATGAATTTCAACAGGTTTTGATTCAAAGATATCAGACTCTTAAGGACAAAGATTCTTCTAGCAAAACCATCCAAACTTTGAATGATTATGACTCCTCTGATACATCCACAAACTCCTTCAGAATTCAGAAAGTCAAAACAGAACCCAGAAGCTTTCCAACCTGGATGTATTATCCTAGACCAACCGCTCCAGATATCACCCTTGAAGAAAAACCTTCTTTCATTCAAAGTTCCAACTCCATTTATGAATGGAACATAGATGGACTTTCAGAATATCAAATCCTAAACCTTCTCCAACAGATGACTATGGTCGCTAACGTTTATCGAACTCATAGTCAAACATATGACCCAACTATTGCTGAAGTTTTAGTTGCAGGATTTTCTGGCCAACTCAAAGGATGGTGGGACAATATCCTAACTCCTGCAAATCATCGGGAAATATTCACTAGCATCAAACGTAATGAAGAGGGCTTGCCACTCAGAGATAACAATGATAACACCATTCCTGATGTGGTAACAACTCTCATTTTTACAATTACCAAACATTTTATTGGTGATCCTTCCCACTTAAAAGACAAGAGCACTGAATTACTTTCAAACTTACGTTGCAAATATTTACATAACTTTCACTGGTACAAAGATACTTTCATAACTCGTGTTATGCAGCGAAAAGATGCAAACCAACCATTTTGGAAAGAAAAATTTTTAGCTGGTCTTCCTAAATTGCTAGGAGAACGAGTTAGAAACAAACTTTACGACCTTTATAACAAACAGATACCATATGATACTCTTTCATATGGTGAACTAACAAGTTTCATTCAAAAGGAAGGATTGCAGGTCTGCCGCGACCTTAGACTCCAAAAGTAGATCAAGAAGGAACGTCAAAAAACCCAAAAAGAACTTGGATCATTCTGTGCCCAATTTGATGACCAAGCCTACTAAAAGCACCAAACCAAGAAAAAATCCAAGCCCAAATTCAAGAAAGCTCAATCCAAGAATACAAACCCATTTTACAAAAAGACCAAACCTTACAAAAAACCTTTTAGTCCTTATAAACCCAATCTCCAACAACCAATGGACCAAAAGTCCATTATCTGTTATAAGTGCAAACGACCTGGACATTCGGCCCGATTTTGCAAATTCCTAACCAAACTCCAAACACTTGAGTTAGAAGAAGAAGTCCAAAACAAAATCCAAACCCTTCTTATTGATACCTCAGAAGGTTCCAACATCTCCTCTGAAGAAGGCCTCTAACCTGATGAAGTCAGCACTGATTCTTCATCTGATAACGAACTTTCGGTACTAACATGCGATCAGGAGCAAATACTTGACATTCTCGACAATCTAGGTAATGATCAAGCCAAAACTCTTTTTCTTGAAAAACTTTTGAAAGCCCCAGCCTCTTCAAAACCTAATGATCTACTTGCTCAAACACAGACACCTTATGATCTCCAGCATATTCTAAACCGTTTTGAACAAACACAAACAAGACCGGTGACTACCCAGGATCTTAAAGAAGAAATCAATCTTCTCAAAACAAAAATATCCCAACTCAAAACCCAACAAAATAATGACCATCAAATTCTCCTATCTCTTATTCAGAACCAAACTTCAACTTCAGAACCCACCAAAACATCTCCTTCTATTCCAAATATCCCAACCGAATCAACAAATGAATTTCTGTTTCTTTTAACAGAAATAACAACCCAAAAATGACTGATCAATGTCAGATTAACAATAGCTAACCAATATTCATTACAAACTATTGCTTTAGTCGATACGGGTGCAGATCTCAACTGTATACAGGAAGGACTTATTCCAACCAAATTCTTCAAAAAAACAACTGAAGGGCTTAAATCAGCAAGCAACCATCGACTGGTCGTTGATTACAAACTCTCGGATGTGCATGTTTGCCAACAAGGTATTTCTCTAAAGACATCTTTCATTCTTGTTAGAAACCTTAAACAAAAAGTCATCCTAGGAACTCCTTTTCTTAGTTTGATTAAACCTTTCACTGTCACCAACCAAGGAATTCATACAAATGTTTTTGGCCAAACTATTGTTTTTGAATTCATTCAGAAACCCCATACCAAAAACATTAATCTTTTGAAATCCTTATCTTTTCAAAAAACAGCTGAGATTAACATCCTTCTCCAAACAAAGATCTCAGTTAAACCATCTTAAAACTGAAGTCTCCTTTAGGGATCTTCAAGCCCAACTTCAAACACCTACTATTCAAAACCAAATCCAAATAATCTGATCCCAAATCAAAAATACCATCTGTTCGGACATACCAAATGCTTTTTGGCATAGACATAACCATATTGTTACCCTTCCCTATGCCAAAGACTTTAACGAAAGACAAATTCCTACCAAAGCTAGACCTATTCAGATGAATTCTGAATTGGTTAAACATTGCAAACAAGAAATTGACAGTTTACTCGACAAAGGCATTATCAGACCTAGTAAATCTCCATGGAGCTGTGCAGCATTCTATGTCAACAAGAATGCCGAACTTGAACGTGGAATTCCTCGTCTGGTGATAAACTACAAACCACTCAATGATGCTCTTGAATGGATCAGGTATCCTATCCCAAACCAAAAGGATCTTTTGCAAAGACTTATTCATACTCAAATCTTTTCAAAATTTGACATGAAATCTGGTTTTTGGCAAATTCAAATTCATGAAACCGATAGGTATAAGACTGCATTCACTGTTCCTTTTGGACAATTTGAATGGAATGTTATGCCTTTTGGATTAAAAAATGCACCATCTGAATTCCAACGTATTATGAATGACATATACATCTCATGCATACACTTTATCATTGTATACATCGACGATGTTCTTGTCTCCTCTGAAAACATTGACAAACATATCAAACACTTGCATCATTTCATGCATTTGACCAAGAAAGCAGGACTTGCAGTTTCCAAGTCAAAAATGGAATTATTTCAAACCAAGGTAAGATTTCTTGGACATTATATTTCCTAAGGAATCATTACTCCTTATTCTCGAGCCTTATCTTTTGCAGATAAGTTTCCTGACCAAATTACCGATAAAAATCAATTACAGAGATTTCTTGGAAGTCTCAATTATGTTTCTGATTTTTATCCTAAACTCCAACTTATTATCAAACCTCTCCACCAAAGATTATCAAAGAAACACTCTTCTGAACCATGGAATGAGGATTTAACTCGATTAGTCCAGAAGATCAAAGCTCAGGTTCAAACTTTACCGTGCTTACACCTTGCAGACCCCAGTCTACCCAAAATAGTTGAAACAGATGCTTCTAGCATAGATTACGGGGGTATACTTAAACAAGTGAAAGATCCTGTAGAGAGTTACCCTTCGACCTCAAACTCCAAGTCATGATTCTAAAGCTTCATCTTCTGGAACTATAAATCATGATGAAATCCTCATAGAAAACTTTGATAAATCTATTGATAATTGGCAAATACCCAAACTTGTTGAAAAACAGATATATAAAACTTCCAAATTCCATATTCTTCGCAAATCTGACTATACTATCAAAACCGTTGAAAAGGATTGTCGTCTATCTAGATCTGTTGAAACTATCAAACTACTTTCTCATGATTCCATCAAACATCATCAAAAGCATTACAATTATTTGCATCTTGGTATGGTTCAGGTAGGCATTAAACCACTGTCTAGGGATGGATTAGACACAACTATTCTTACTACATTAAGGGATTGTCGGTTATTAAACTTTGATGATTCTTTGCTTGGCATAATAGAGTCTAGTTTATGTTCTGGACCAGTTTATTTTAATTGCTATCCTGATTTTACTGTCTCTTTGCATGACAAAAATATTTGATGTTTTGACTTTACAAATCAAAATTCACAACAATCATTTTGCAGAAGGATCTATACCTCTAAGCTTGATGTATAGAATCCAGTACAAGGCTATGAAATCGTCTTTTCATACAAAGACTTTACGTGGCCCTGATGACAAAGGTGAAATGATTCTTTGGCAAACCGTCTATCTAGATCTAACCTTCTTTACATAAGAATTATGATAATATAACTTTATTGATATAACAAGATCTCATTCACATTAGAGGGTGCCTTTTAGCCTAACTTTGATAAAAACCTATTATGGTAATAATGTCTCTCATATTTGTCTTGATGACTCCTCAATAACCATTTCATGGTCTTCATAATTATTCTATTAAAAGCTTCTTGCATACCAAAACATAAAGTTAGAAGGAATTTGATCTCAATATCTTGAGAGTGACCTCACATACTATTAAGTAGTAACTGATTATTTAAAAAAAAAAATTATAAGATTTACATAAAGATTATAAATGTGCAACTTAAACCTACCTTATTATAAGAGATTGAAGTAATGATGTTAACTTTCTTAATGTAAATATTGAAGTTGTCTAAAAATGCACACTTCTCTACTCAAACAATTGATCCTTATTATATTTAAAGAAATGATTAAAAAACAAATTAAAGTAGTTGTTCTTAACTACAAACACTATAAGTTGACCCATTTTTTCATTTGGAATTTGGAAGTATTGGCACATGATATTGTCAAATATAATTGCCTAGTGGTAGGGCAAGCAATTAATACAAAAGTAAGAGCCAAAAAAAAAAAAAAAACAACACATGCCATGACGTGGATGATAGAGTGAGTGTAGGTTTTTGACCTCACAAGCCTTGGACAGTCTTGATTTCAGATTTGGTGTAGTGGGGCAACTTCAGCATCAAAGCCATTTGGCCAAGAATTTATAATGTGAATACTCAGGTGCCCTTTGACCTTTTATAATTTTCATTGAAATAAAATTATGATTACAAGTTCAAGTTTCTATCAATTTTGTTTTAAACTATAAAAAGGAAAAAATCTAATTACAAGTTGACTATGAACTCATTTTTACGCAACGTATTTCAATCACTTTTTATGATAATGATATCTCTATTTTCCATTGAATTAAATATATAATTAGATCTCAAACTTCATATATTTAGTAATTTCAAGTAACGTATTTTTATTTTAAATTATTGAAATTGTCAATTTTTAAAATGTAATCACTTATCTTTATTTTGGTTAATTAGATATTTTTGAAAATTGATAAACTTGGGTGAATTGTTAATCAAAGTTACTATATTTTGATAAATCTCGATATAATAAACAACTTAACAATTTAAATTAACATTTAAATTCTAAATTTGACTAAAAATATTTAATCCAAAAATTACTTGACTCGAAAACAATTCGAATTCAAAATGATCAAAAAAAATTAAAAAATAAATTTCAACCTAATTTTCTATTTTTCTTGAAAGAATAAAAAAATGCAAGATATTATAATTAAAAAACCATAAATTTTATGTAAAAAAAATAATTATATTTTATTTTCACTATAAATTTTATATTAATATTTATTTAATTATTTTTATATAATTATTTATTTTAATTTTTTTTTTATTTACAATATTTTAAAAATTTTTATACATATATTTATATATATATATATATATATATATATAAATAATAATATTTACAAACAATTAATGTATAAAAATAAAAATAATAAATAATAATATTAATTTATTTTCATATATTAGATATTTTTAATATAAATAATAATTTATTAATTTATATATTAATTTAAATAATTTTAATTTAAAATAATTTAAATATAAATAAATTTTTATTATATAAATAAAATTATTTTAATAAAAAATATAAAAATATTTAAATATAATTTTTACAAAAACTTTACAGACATTCATATTTGTTGTTTTTTTTTTGTCCTTCATTGTGTTTTTTCCTTTTCCACGAGTACTTACGTGTTTGTCCTTTTTTATCAACAAGCCAATTAACAATCCATCATTTTTGGCTTATGAATTTCACAAATAAGAATTGTGAAGTGTTGTAGTTGACAATAATTAAAATTATATTGTAAAAATTTTTCATTAATATTACTTTTGAAGTTTAACTATTACTAGACATGTGATGTGCGTGGATGGTAGATTTTAATGTTACCGAAGCAGTTTCAATGGGTTACAACTCAACAATTTCCACAGCTATAGGTTTCCGATGACTTGGAATTCCACCATCACAAGCGGTCGAGGTCACGGGGGAATTTCTGCGTTGGACGGTCGTGATTATATTCGGATGGCATTGGAAATCTTGTCTCGAGGATACGTGGGGCCCCTCGACAAAGATTATTGACAAAGATACACCCACGCGCACGGTTGACTCAAACGCCCACCGCCCGCTCTGTTTGCCTGAAAAACTGTGTTGCTTTGGATTCACCGAAGGAGAAAAATTAAACATTAATCATTTTTTAAATTTTAGTAGTAGTTAATTTGATTATAAGAGTTACACTAAAAATTTTCTAAATACATAGATTTACATTTTGATGATTTATTTGTCAATGATACTGAGTGTTGAACATTGGACATTATGCATGTAAAAAGTACGATAACATTTGAACCATCATTTAAAAATATCTAATGGCTGGAGCACTTGCTTCTCTAGCGATGGACCAGTTGGGCTCGATCATGTTTCGTGAGCTAGAACAAAAGGTGAGGCTTGCAGTGGGTGTTGAAGAAGAAGTACAGAAGCTGAAAAGCAATCTCTCTGCTATTCAAGCTGGGCTCACTGATGCAGAGACAAGACAAGTGAAGGAGGCCACCGTCAGAGATTGGCTGGAGAAGCTCAAAGACGTCGCTTATGACATTGAGGACGTGTTGGACGATTGGGACGCCGCAATTCTCGACTCACAGAGCAAACCCGGAAATGAACAGGATCCACAGAGGCCTCAGAAGAAGGTGCGCTTCTCCTTCCAGTCCGTTGCGTCCTATGTTAAACGAGTTGGTCCGCGTCATGACCTTGCTGAGAAGATAAAAGAGCTCGTTAGACATTTTAGCAGAACAGAAAGAACGCTATCAATTTGCTCCTACAAAGGAAACCCAACAAATAGATGACCATCTCTCTGATTGACACAATAGAGGTGAAGGGCCGGGATAATGTTAAAAATGTCTTAGTAAATGTGTTATTGAATGAGCCTTGTTTACTGGCCATAACTCCCTGTTATCTCTATGGTAGGGATTGGGGGATTGGCAAGACAACTCTTGCCCAGTTTGCATTTAACCATGACAGTATAAAGACGTACTTTGATAGGAAAATTTGCGTATGTGTCTCAGATCCTTTCGTTTGCCAAGGCAATTTTTGTATCTCTTTCAGATTCTACTCCAGCAAGCCTAGAATTGGAATACTTGATGCAAAAAATTAGTACATTGATTAAGGAGAAAAAAATTCTTCTCGTCTTGGACGATGTGTGGAACGAAAACCCTACAGAGTGGGATCGGTCGAAACAATCACCAGAAAGTAAAGTCTTGGTAACCGCACGTAAAGAGAATGTTGCATCGGTTGTGTTCTTCCAAAATGATATTTTGCAGATACGAATTTTGTGCGATAAAGAGTGCTGGTCAATTTTAAGTAAAATAGCATTTTTTGAGAGGAGTAATATAAAATGCAAACGTTTAGAAGAGATTGGTAGAATTTTGGACAGTGAGATGTGGGAACTAAAAGAAGCTCAAGAATAGGTCTTTGGGGCTCTATGGCTCAGCTATTTTGATTTGATCCCTGAACCGAAATGATGTTTTTCTTACTGTGCTATTTTCCCAAAAGATCATAAGATTAGGAAGACTGAGTTGATAAAACTGTGGATGGCTCAGGGTTACCTTAAGGGAAGACAAAACGATGATTTGGAGATTGACGGGGAATAATATTTCCAAAATTTAGCACTGCATTCTTGCTTTCAAAATTTTGAATATGAAGATGGCTCTAATCAGATAATCTTCAGATGTAAGATGCATAATATAGTGCATGATTTTGCTCAAATTGTTGCACGGAATAAATGTCATAGGGCACAAATAGATGATCAAGTGAAATTAATTAGAAATGTGCGTCATTTATGTTTAGATCTTCCAAAGAAGAGCTATCAAAGTTTATTTGGTGAATTGACACATGTAAGATCGTTGAGCCTCAGAAGCGGTGACCTTGCATAGATCCTCTCTCCATCCATAAATTGATACAGTTGAGGTGGCTTGAAACAGTTGCCTGAAATACTCTGTGAACTGCATAATTTGCAGACCATAGATGTTTCTTGGTGTATCATTTGGAGAAGTTGCCTCTTGGGATTGGAAAACTAATTAACTTGAGGCATCTTCATAATGAAGAAGGAGGCTCTCCAAGGTTGCCAAAAGGAATTGGTCAATTAACTGGTCTGAGAACATTGGAGGTCGATGTTGGCTGCGATGACGATGATGATGATGCATTTTCTCTTGGCGATCTGAAGAACCTCAACCAACTTCCGGGAAGTCTTCATATATGGAATCTGGGTGCATATAATCGTCATGTGGGCGAGGCTAAGCAAGCAGAGCTCAAGAAAAAGGAACACATCACTAAATTGTATCTTTTATTTACTTGTTCTAGAAGAGACGAAGAATTAGAAGAAGAAAAATTGCCGCTGGAAGCCTTGGAGCCATCTCCAAACTTGGAATTTCTTCAGATAGTTTGATATCGAGCTACTACCTTTGCTGGTTGGATGATTTCGTTAAGAAATCTGTGGTTTATATTTATTTAGAGGGGTGTGAATCGTGGGTGCACTTGCCTTCATTGGGTAAGCTGCCGTGTCTTGAGACTCTTGACTTGATGGGAATGTCGGGTGTTAAAAAAGTGGGACAGGAGCTTTTAGGAATAGAAACTCAAATTGGTGACAGTAGAAGTGAGATATCATTATCATCATTATCGTCATCTTCTTCTTCACCAGTAGTTGTTGCTTCCCCCAAACCGACAACACTCAGATTCTTTTGCATGGATAATTGGGAAGAGTGGGATTATAATGATAATTATGACGACACTATCAAACCTCCTCCTATTATTATAATGTCATCTCTTCCCTCTTTGCGAATTACTTTTTGGCCTCGGTTGAAGGCACGGCCAGATTATATTATGCAAAATACAATACTTCATACACTACAAATTCATTACTGCAATTTTCTGAAACAACGCTACAATAAGGAGAGGGGAGAAGATTGGGGGGAGAAGATTGGTCCAAAATCACTCACATCTCTCATATAGTAGTCATGAGGCTGTGAGAAAGTTTTGGAACGACCCAAGATGAGAAAAAGAAGAGAATTTTATTATTTTTTATTTATTTTTATTATATATATATTATTATTACTTATTATTATAAATTTATATTTTTAAATTTTTTAAAATTTATTAAATTTAATTTTAATATTAAAATATTTATTTTTATAAATTATTATACTCTCTCACACTTAAATATTTTACTCATTATTATTTTTTTTTATATATATATATCTTCTCTCACTTTAGACACATTTTGAAAAAGAAAAATTTATTTTTATTTTTATTCTTATTTATATTTTAAAATTAAAAATTATTATTTAAATTACATGACAAGTTTTACTTAAATTTCAAAATTTGATTATAGGTGTATGGTTACTTAGAAGGGTTCAATAATTAATTTGCTTCTAGCCATATTAGTTTGAAATATCTTTCTTATTCTATTTTTTTCTCTTTCTGAAATCTTATTATTGAAAATATTAACTATTTGATTATTATCTGAGAGAGTGGGGCTTTTGAAATCTTATTATTGAAATTGATTATATGCTTTACTTTATAGAAAATAATTGAGAAAGGTTAGGAGCTCCATCACTGTCATCCTATTATTGTTGAATGTTTGCACCTTCTGAATCATTTCCTAGAGTTGTCAATTACAACATACTCTTGTGAGAGGGCAATTTTGGCACAAATTTCATGACCAACCTTTAGTACTTCATTGGATTTGGCCTTTCAAGTGTGGAAATCTCTTCAACTAGTACTCCAAAATCTTTTATATGTAAATGCAATGAATGTGGCACTCTTAAGAGGCAGTGCAATCCCCTATGTGTTCTTTTGTTTCTACTTCTTTTCTTCTTCTTGTTTTTTTTTTTTTGTGTTTATAATTCTGTTAAAAAAAATGAAAACTTATAAACTTTAGACCTTCAAAGTCTAGAAACAACTTCATTAGCATCTACAATATTATTAATATTCAATTTTTAGAAAATTATTATCATCCATAACTAATAATGTCTTGCATTAATTCAACAATAGTGAAAATTACACCCATTAGCCTATTAGCAAATCTATCATTAGATGTTGGGTTTGTTGAAACTCAAGTATCATTTCACTAGCATATTGAAAATTGCATTCAAAACAAGCTATGACACTGCAATCAAAACCAAAGACACACACATGTAAGAAAATTAGTTTTACTACTTAATTTCACCATTAGTTCTTTAGAAATTCATAAAGGCATAACATCCTAAAAAAACATAAACAATACATTAAAGAACTGATAAAAATAAAATTGAAAAGGATATATCAATAGTATTATGCAAAGTTATGATGCATTAAAACTCGTGACAAACATAAATACAATCTCATATTTTTAACACAACTAATTGAAACACACTTATTGGAACCTCTTGGTTCCATATTCGAATCCTAGCAACTCTGTTGCAAATTACATACATGAAAATTTATGATTTTCTAAGCCTAAAACAATGGAAAATTCTAAAGCAATTTTGACTCTTCGAGCATTTATTGGCAATTAGGTTATTGACTATTTTCCATTAGAGTAGTAACTTCAACTTTTCAGTGTCTGGTTCCTTTATTGCATTTTCTCTTCTTGCAAGGCATTCGCCAATTGCATGGTAATTCAAAACTCATTGACATAATATTTGCTTACCAGATTGAACAAAAATGTACTTCTACAAGCCTTTAACTTGGAAATGATATATGGAATGAAGTAACAATAACAACAAAACCTTAATCTCAAATTTATTTGGGGTCGGCTACATGAATCTCTTCTCATCATTTCAGTTTATTACAAAAAGGGAAAAAAAAAACAAAAGAACACCACATAAAATGCTTTGGTAGAGAAAAAGATATAGAAATACCTTTTTCTGCCATTTCCACTTTCTTTGCATTCTTCCTTGTTATGATGGAGCATATCCAAATACTTCTTTTCAGTTTCACTTGAAACACAGCTAGATTATGCACTCCAACAAATGGTCTCTTTAAATGGTTGTATATATGGTAAATCTATCACCAGATCTTTGTTTTTTGAAAGGAAAGTATCATTTCATTAGCAGATTAAAAATTGCATACAATACAAGCTAAGGAACTCCAATCAAAACAAAAACCATATACACCCATTAGAGAACTAGAATTGATACCAAACAAACATGAAGACAACTTAATTTTGATATCAGCTGCTTGGAAGCCCCTACAACATCCAAAAAACATAAGCATTATGTGGTACCATGCTAGCCAAGATCTATCAACTCAGCTTAAAAGATATGGATTCCAAACACAGAAGAACTTTGACAATGAGGTACTCAATGTTATAAAGGATTAGAGTCCAAAAAGGAAAAAAATTATCCAAATCAATGAAAGAAAATGGCATAAGTCTTTTAATCAAGACATGGCACATATGTCAATTCAAGTCCTAACAACCATTAAACATAAAATATGCATGCCTTTGTAAAGTTTTTATTACCACTCCACTTTACAAAAATTTCTACTTATCACTAACTATATCCCCTGAAACTTTGAAAACTTTTACACTAAACTTCTCATAACCTCTTTTCACCACTAGTGCTCCTCCAATAAATTCTACAATAACATGGGCTCTAATAGCTATTTTTGGTTTTTCAAATTGAATGTAACCTAAATCTTCCCTCTTTTTGTAGTCAACATGCTGTAAGAAGAACAAACATAATAAACAAACAAATCTAAAGAACAAAAAGACACATGACTCTAGACAAATTTTCTAAAGTAAATAATTATCAAACTAATTCTGAAAAAAAAAATTAGCATTAGTATTCAAAATTTCACATATGCAAAAATTAGTCCTTAAAATCCTCATTAAGTACATTTTAACCCAATCTAAATAAGTACTGGGTTTCAGATTCCCAAGATATTTAGAGGCCAGATATTAAGTGGCATTGGAAAATAAAGATAGACAATCATATGGAACAGAAGGTAACCAGTATGAGATGTATCTATGTACCTTTACAGCACCAAATCTCTAAAAGATATGCTTCAACATCTCACACAAGACAACATCCTTTTCTTCATAGATAATTGTAGCATTTTCATTACTCTATTCACATATTGTATGTAAAGGGTTATCTTCATTCTTACCAACAACATATCGTGAATTATTTTTCTTGTTATCTTTAGTAATAATCTCTTTATTACTTTCTCCTACATTTTTTGTAACTATTTGTACATTAATAACTCCTTACAAGACCTCGTGTCTACTTTTGCAAGTTTCCTTTTTCATAGAAGTTTCTACAAGAACTTTAGACATGTTTCTTCATCATCTTTGACAATATTTTCCTTGGAGACCAAAAGCTTCCAATATTTGTAATTAACTCAACAGTGTTGTTGCCTTTTATGGATTTTCAATTAACCCATTCTTCAATGAAAATGCAATAATCAAACCCTTTGGATATGCTTTTATGCAATGAAAGTGATTCAACCAATTCGTAACACCTTAAGATCTATGCTCTGTACCATCTGTTTGCGTATGCATGAAAATGATACCATTATAACCCTCGGTTAATTCTAATTTTGTCATCACTATATCTATAATATATCCATTAATGGACAATGTCAGTGCATAAGAGATCAAAACCATTTGAATCATATTAGATGAGCAATCTTACAGCAATTCTAGGTCGATCTTTGTTTCTATTTCTGCAACACCAATGATGGTTGCATTGTCCATTGTAACTTGGTATTTGTTGGCACTAGATTTGTTGCCATAAGTTGATCTATGTCAGGTATAGGTAATAAGAATGCATGGGAACACTAACCACCTTGGTTTTTGTTGATAAATTTCTAAAGGTTAGTGAAAAACTTACACAAATGTTCTAGTCAGGGAGAATCTAAGTCTAAGCAAGATGTCAACCAAAAACTTCAATTGTCCATTCTTTCTCACAATCTAAAATAGTCGATTAGGTGCAAGGAGAAGTCAATTGGTTAATTAGATCATTAATCTGCTTAAATAGAGATATATAAATTAAATCCTCAAAGCATCTATAAATTGAGATTGTCTTTAATTTTGATACCTGCTTGCCTATAAGACCATTAGCAGTATTCTTGATCTAATTATCCATCTTTGCTTGCAACATGGAAAAGTTCCATCTTATGCCCATTACAAGGACAAGTATTAACATAGAAAAGGTCAACATTTGTCAAATTAGAACCAAAGAGAATATATCTATTCCTTGGAAATGATGTTTCCAAGAATGTTGGATTTCTTTTAGTGGATAAATAAGAAAACAAATGCTAATATAAATCCAAAATTACCCTTAAACTCCATATCTTTTACCATTCCCCGCTCTATGAGTTCTATTTCATTCCCAACCTTAGTTTGATTTAAAGCCATGAACTCGTTAATTGCCTATAAAGGTCAGAGAGAAATATTTACAAAGGTATTGTAATGTTGTCAGTATGTCTTTAGGCAAACAGATTCATAAACTTGATTGCCTATTTACCTCTTAAACTCTATTTCCTATGACAATGGCTAAAAGTAGTTTTTGCTAGGGTACAGTTTTCTTTTGCTGAACAAATGTGGTGCCTTACACTAAAGAAAGATATTGCTCAAGCCTCTTAGCAGATAAAGCAAGTGGGAGGATTTTAGTCAATCCTTTTAAGGCAAAAATTGTCTTACCTTTCAATGCACATTAAATCATATTTTTCCCAACTAGACAATGCATGACTGTGAGAGCTAAATTGAATGTAAATGAAATGCATGTTTACCTTGCTTTCTTTTGAGATACGAAGGTTTCCAGATAGGGACAAGTATATGGTGTCTAACTAACCTTGTACTTCATCACCAAGCAGCTTGAATGGCATTGCATATGGAACCTTAAATGGTAAAAAATTGAATGCGAAAGTTTCTTTATAATACCAAAAAATGATTCATTTTCCACTACCAATTTATGTTGCTGTCTGTGAAAGTTAAGGATGAATGGTGTAAGATGACAAAGAATGGAATCTTACAGAATGAGATAACACTTTGAAATATGATCTCCAATGTATTGGAAATCCCTAAGAAAGGAAGGCAGGAGATGAGGTATGAGTTCTTTAAGAAATAATGAAAATATGAAGTGCTTGAAGTTACAAAGTTCTACTAAACTACTAATTCAATATAAAGCTACTTGTAATCTTCTGTTTTGCAGTCAATGATGTTTTCCAATAAGTCATGAGCATGTTGCTTAATTGGCCATACACCTCATAGCAAGAATTTATACTTTAATAATTTTAATGTTTATATTGCTTTTACGCCCTACATCCACCCCCTGGGGGCCCACGCACAATACTATGTCCTTTCAATTATTTTTTCCCCACAAGAAGATAAAATGTGTATACCATTTTTGGCTTTCCAAATCCATAGGTATAGACTTCATATCTCTACTTTTAGCTCACCTATTGCCTCTGAAAATTTTACAATGTTGCAAACATATAGATCGTTTGTCCAAAGGTTAACCTCTTAAAATACACTGAAGATGTCTACACCTACAAATGTTCTTTGAAAGCATACCCAAAATAGAAGAGAAAACATTAGCACAAAAGGTAGATAGAACTTTTCTCTTTCAAAGTCAAGTTTTTTCTTAAGACAGTCAAATTAGGAGAAAATATCAATGCAATAATTATTATAAATGCTTGCAATAGATTGATCTTTTTAACTTTCTATTTTTCTTCTTTTTTTTGGGGCAATTAACAGTAGAAACCAATTTTGAATGATACATACAAATGTGGCAGTGATAAGATAATGATTTACAAATACATAAATATCATTGTACTTATGTTCCTTTTACATTTTGAGAGAAAAATCTTAAAATATGTAACCCATAACTCCAATCCATGATCTTCTCATTTACATATCACTATTACATGTTTGACAAAAAAAATGGTTTCTCTTATTAACTTTTAAACTTGTTCAAAAACTTCATACATCTTTGTCACTCATTCAAGTACATAAGTAAGAGAGAATAAAAGCAACATTAGGGAAAGAAAAACATTTGTAAGAATTTTATTATAAGCAATCAAGAAAGGACAAAACCAACATGAACACCAAAAAGGATAGAATTAAAAGCCATGACTTACTTGGGTTTTAACTCTAAACTCACACTAGTACAAACTGAAGTTTTCTTCAAGATCTCTTTAGCTTCTTTAGATGTAGAAAACTTAGTCAATGTGATGTTATGAAAAAAATTTTTGATCATCACATGACGAGGTAACCTCACATTGTTAACCTATAAGGCATTTAATATAAAACAAAAAAGTTAAACACATTCCAAATCAATGTGTACTAATATTATGACCATATGATTACTTCACCAAACCCAAAATAGCATAACTAATAATTTCTTAGGATTAATTTAAATTGTAGGAATAGAAAACTTTTATATCATTACTATGATCATTCATCTCTAAAAATAGTATGCTATTATCCACAAACAAATAGCATAAATGCATATGAATGACACAAGAACTTGAAGACAATATACCTTGCCAAACTTGGCAAAAAGGGCTCAACGTTTTGAATCTCAATATCATACTCAAAAGGCATGACTGCAATTGTCCTTGCATCCATTTGCTCTAGAACTTCTATAGGCTCTGAAAGCTCCTTAGCTCTACCCACCTTCTTCCATTCATAACCAAAAAGGAAAGGAAAAGAGGGGAAAAGAAAAGGAATAAAAATCCAAAATAACATATTCGCTTTGCATAAGTCTAACTAACTAAAGTAGCAAATTTAATTAAAATAATATATAAATAATATCCCAATACACAAAATATAACTATATCTAAGTGTGAATTAACATTTATAAAAAAATTCATATGTTGTACCGTCATAAAAAACTTTGAGAAAACTAGATTTTAGTAAAATCTCTACTACTAATTTGAGCATATGATCTAGGATATCATCACGTTAGAATTTACCCAACGCCTTATAACCTCTAATTCTAAAGAATGAACAAATGAGACTCAAGCTAACCACTAAAACATTCAAAAGTAGAGTTTAACAACTATAATTCATAAAACCCATTTGTGTCAACATCAATACAATAGCTATAAAAGCACCCATACCATACCTCATTGTATCATAAGAATTAATTGAGGTAGTGAAAGATATTGTCATATTTACTTTGAGAGCTATCTTCCTCAGGAATCATCTTTGGGTCAATTCCTATCACTGAAATCAAATTCCACTTGAAAATAATCAATGGGAAATTATGTTAGTTATTAATCAATTAAAAAAATAATGAAAAATTGAAATTTTTCTATTTTGTTTTGGGGCAGGGCAATTGGAGGAGACTTTTGGATCTAATAGAGGATTTTTTTTGTGAAGGTTTCTTGTTCCAAGGAAGTCATTAGGGCTTGAAAGTTTTTAGCTTTAGAGGGAGATAAAGAGTTGAGAGAAGTTCAGGGTTTTAGAAGTAACAATATTAGCTGAGGATTGGTAACTTGTGTTGTCATAGCATTTTATATGTTGGCCTTACTCTTGTATAGTTGTTATAGTAATTGTTACTCATTTCCCTGTCTTTCTTTTTTTTTTTAATAAGATAATCAATATTCACTCACCCACCAAAATGCATTCCAAAATAATGGTTAATACTAATATCTATTGGTTTAAATTAATACAAAATTTCTTATATTATGTAATGAGGAAAATTTACCTTTTTTTTTCCTTGTTAAATTGAAGAAAAAATTATTAGTATTTTTTTAAAACAACAAAAAATAATAATTTTTTTTAAAAAAATTATCTTCGCCAAGGTTATTTTGTACAATCTTTGTGATAGGTGAGAGAGAAAACGTGAGCTAGAAAGAAAAAACACCTTCCAGTCATTATCAAGTTTGCTAGTTATTAGCTAACTCTATCATTCTAATTAATCACTAATAATTGATTGTAAGTCAACTTTGTTATTATCATAATATTTTTTTTTGTTATTTAGTGTTAAAATCTACTTTATCTTACTAGAAATTAGTCTTTTCTTTTTCATTAATAATAATAATTCATTTTTGTTAAAATCTTTCACTCTATTATTCTAGTTTTTCTTTATAATAATTAAAGTTAAGAATATATTTTTCAACAATATAACCAAATAGTAGAAAAAAAATGTATTTTTATTGTAAAAATTTCTTTAAGTAAATATTTTTAACATACAAATGAATCCTAAATAAGATATTAAAAGTCTTTGAAAAGAATATTTTAATAATTAAGAATTTACATTTTTCTCTAAATATGTTAAATTTTAATTTTAATAAAAATGTATAAAATATATAAAAATAAAAAATTTTATTTTATTATTTAATTCATAATTCAATGTATCTGCTAATGGATAAAAACAAACTTCAAATTAAGAGAAATACATGAAAAAAAAATCAATAAATATCACTTTTATTTTTTTATTTGGAGAAAAATGTCATATTGATTAGCATCACAAAGTGGCAATATTAACTTTGTAGGTAACATTTTTTTTGTTTGAGCTATTTGAGTTAATCCTCTTGTCTGATGTACCTGATGAGAATTTAATTCATAACAAAATGGCAATGTTACCTTGGGAGATAATTCTCATGTTTTAGTAACATTTTGAGACTTTGATTGATTTAGACTTTCATCTTATGAACTTGCAACATAGGCAATGAGGCCAATAAAAAAAATGCATTCTGAACCTACTGCCAACATCATTGGACATTTTTGAGTTTATGGTCTCCATTTTGTTAGTGAATAATTGTAAGTTCAACTCTATAAATTATATATTATTACAAAAATCTTATTTAAACTAAGTATATGCATACTCACATAAAATATAAGGTTATGTTATTATAAATATTAATTATATATTTATAGTAATTTAATGTATAATTATCACTACAATAAATATTACAAATAGGCAATAAAGATTCTTAGACAACTCATTCCACTCACGTTGTCCCACATGAAGATAATTCACTTACCCTTCCAAACATTGTGTAATGCAAATCTGCAAAACGGACTCAATTATCAGAGCCCATCCACACTACCCGTAGCTCAATTATAATTGTCATCATCCAGTTCTGAAATATGTCACCACTGCTTACCCTTTTTATTGATCCAAAAGAAAAAAAAAATTATATATATATATATATTATATTTCGCTGCTGCCTTTTAGCCAATGATTAAAATCTTACTTGTATCGCCAACACAGCAAATCACATCGAAATCCACGTTAAGACTTGTCAACTGACACAGTGATTCACAAGAATCGTAGATATTCCCACTAGCTTCCCGAAAAAATATATTAGTTATGTTTTTGTTTTGCTAGTAATTCTGACGTCTATTTGTATAACTCTTAGCCGTATAGACAAACTTAATTGTAATTTTTGTAAAAAAAATACATACCGATAATATATAATTTTTATTTATTTATAATTTTTTTAAATTTTTATTATATAAATACAGATAATTATAAATATAAAATAAATATAAATTTATATTATATTATAATAATTATTAATTATATTTTATAATTTTAAATTTTATTATGATTATACATCTTTCATTGAAATTGTTTTATTTTGAGAAGGATGGATAATAAGAGGGTTGTTAGACCAGTTACCTACTTTAACACAGTTATGATGGGGCGGTGGTTTCTAAGCAATTTTCTGCACCTGACACAACATGGGGTTTTTAACATGAGGTACTATCCACCATACTTCAATATTCGGCGTTTTATCTCGGCACGGCTAATGCAATGCATTTCACCACTAACACAAAATGGTCCACAGTTCTCTCTGTTGCTCTTCTTCTTTTCCCTTTAATATAATTACTGATTTGTTGTGCTTTTCTTCTTGTCATGCCTCATTCAGCCAAAGGCCAGCCTAAACGATGGTGATTTTTTCATTTGTTAATTAAGGACAAACAAGATTGGTCATAGAGGAGGACTAGACACTGCACTTTTATATATATATATATATATATATATATAAATATTAGTCCATAAGTACCTAAATTTTGATATATAATTAATATTATTCTGACATAATTTTAAGCTTAAATTATAAGTATGTGTGGTATAAATAATGTTTTTATAAAAATAAGGTATAGTTACAACTTTAAAGCCCCAATTTTCACTTCATGTTGTATTTAAGTTATAAATTTAATTTAATTTACCTTAATTCTCCTTTCAAGAATTTTAATTCTGTTCAATAAATCAACAATTTAATATTAAAGGGTTTAACTCATTTTCTCTCATCTTTCTTTTAGTTTCCCAAAAAAGAAGAAAAAAAAATAAAGGAAAAGAAAAAAACAGTAACCTAATCAAGTGTCTAACTGCTAAAGTACAAATGTGGTATATATTCATATCACTTATGCAGTGTTCATTTACATATTTTCATTTATTATTAGAAGCGTATAATATATAATTTATTTTTTAATTTTAATATTAAATTTATAAATTAAAAATAATTTTGTTAATATAATATTATAATTTTTATAATTAAAAAATTATAAATTTAAATCATATTACTCTCTTTTTTTTTAATTTAATAAGTAAATCATTTTTTATAATTTTATTTCAATAATTTTACACATTAAAATAAGTGTTAATGTTTTATATTAAATTCATTTTTGAAATTGTCCACGGACCCACTCTTGGATATTGTTTTGTGAGAAATTATACAAAGTTTTGACTTGGTTGAGTGATAGGCCTTGTTTAAAGCTGACTTTTAAGTTTAAAGTTCCATTTTAAGTATGAGAGCTCTTGTTGCACATTTTTGCCACCCCTCATTTTTAAAGTTGTCTCACTAATTTAAGTTGAAAATAAATCGTGGCAATTATCTTGTGTTTCTAACACCATAAGTTGAGACACTCTGTTGGGACCTCTGCTCCGATTGTTCACAGACTATGATCATTTATAAATATGAAAGACTACCAAACTTTTGTCATCGGTGTGGGTGTCATGGTCATTGAGGTAAAGATTGTGATCTTGCATTGGACACTAGCCCTTACAAAGAATGCCTTTCAGCACATTATTATTATTGGTTACCTATGCTGCCCCTAAAGAAGATGAGAGTTTCTTCAACATGCTGCTGATACATTCACTTTCCAGCACTTGCAGCATAACCTATTCCCCGATAATACATCTGTGTACCAACGTGGTCCAAGGGTGGCGGTGCTGGTGGCAGAGTCGTTGTCCTCAAAGGATCAGCAAGGGTGGTTACGTTGAGCCGTTATCTGGTGCAGTTGATGATCTTATATTGATGACTCAACAAGTTGGAAATTGCAAAATAACTGTTAACAAAATTTTTGAGTGATCTACCTTCATGCCCCATTTATAGCTTTGCCGCAACACTGAAGCCCTTTATTAAAGGGATTGAATTAATGGCAATGGATTCGCCATCTTCAGCCTCCTTCGATGACTATGTCTTCTTCATTCCGTTTACATTTTGGAGTGACTGTAAACATGGCAATCGGTCAATGAAATCTGCTCTAAAGACTAGAGGCAGAAACTCATAGGCAATGAACGAAACTTGCATGTAAGCAAGGTTTAGACTCTCACAAGGCTAGACACTTGTTTATTGCTGTTTATATTCCAACTGCAGTTGATGGGGCCCGGGAAACAGAAGTTACTCCAACCGATTGAGCTTGATCAATCCTTGACGGACCTTGAGCGACCACATGCCAAATGAAGTCGCGATTCATAAGGCGCCCAAGCAATCCAGTTAACCGAAGTCTTATGATGATTAAAAACATGTTCTCGTGTCCAATTGTTTTGATTATGATCACTCTCCTTGCATATGATGACACGCCCATCATAAACAGGAAGCCAGTAATGACCCAAAGTTCGGGTGCAGCCAAGCTACCTGCCAAACAGGCCCTTCCCTTGGTAACCACTCAGCTTTGCGGAACGAAAATGAGTTGTCCTCTGCAGCTCTGCTTGTGAGTTCTGAAATTGTAAGTAGAGAAATGATTACGTGGCTTTATTTCTATCAAGATTCAAACTTTAGATGCCACAAGATGCCCAATAAGGGAAATAGTTTGGGCCATAAAAACACGTCAAAGATTCTCTTACATTACCTAGCCCTTGCCCAGGGGGAGGCAGGATTCAATCCCCCGGCCTTCTCACTCCTCCTCCCTTGTCAAAGCCCTTAAAACCCCCCCTCCAAAAAAAAAAAAGAAAACCCTTCTTATTGTAACTAAAAAATTACTCAAACATCATGGGAATATCACATTTTCACCTCCTACGAATGCCGTTTTAATTATCACTCGAGGTAGGAGTTTTGTGGTAGAATTGCATGTAGTTATTCGTTTGGTTGGGAATTAAACTCTTGTACAACTTCAATTTCATTTTTTATAAGAAAGAATTTGTTAGGTATTGTATAAATTTCAAGTTTAATATCATCTATATTTTTGGGGTGAATGTGTATTTAAATAGTGTGTCTTTCTCATTAAGTTTAGAATCAAAACGTCAGTTTCTAATTTGCATTGGCCAGAATGATGACTTATATTTCTATAATGCCTCTTATTTTTGCTATTGAACAAAAGCGCCTTTTTAATTAAGTTTGATTCGATTCTAATCCGAACAGCGAGTGCGGTTGGACCCATTGAACACATCGTCGCCATTGCTCAAGAACGACGCCAGTGTGGGGAGAAGAAAGCATCCAAGGAAAGTCTCGTACACGTAGAATTTAAGCCACCCCATTATTCTGGTTTTGCTTTAAAAAAAAAAAGAAAAAAAAAACAAACAAAGAAAATAAAAATAATGAGCTTACAGGATTATTGAGACCACTCCCCACCTTTGTCACATGCTCTTTGGACACCCAACACCAACTCCTTTATTGAATTTTAACAGGCTATTCAGCTAAGCGGCAAGAAGGGACTAAGGCAATTAGCTTAAAACAAATAGGAAGCCCCAAAAAAATTTAAAACATAACAAATCTATCCATTCACTAATGTATATTAATCTTAATTTAGGGATAAGCGTCTAATGTCTCGTACCCATATGACTTTGTCTATAGACCTCTAAAAGAATTAATATTTAACATACATTAATACTTAGATAGAGAAATTTTAATATTTTATATCTTAATTTAATAATTTTAATTATAAATTTTTGTATTCTCATTTTTATTATTCTTATCCGTTTAATTATCTACTAATATTTTAATTATTAAATAAAAATAAAATTTAACTATTAATCTTACAAATACAATAGTTACATATTACTATCTAAATATAAATTAATAAATTTCAAACTAAAATTATATATATATATATATATATATATATATATATTATTATAGAGTTAAAGATATTAGGAAGCAAACTTTACTTATAAGTTGAATTAAATGTAATTATTGATTATGTTGATATATATGTAAATTATAATTAATATGTTGATTAAGTAATTAATTTAAATAGTTTAAGTGAAAAAAAAAATAATATAAAATTTTTAGTATAAGATAAATATATATTAAAAATATATTATATTATATTATATTATATTATTTATTTATTTATTTATAATTATTTGATATAAATTTATAATTAAAATTAAAAATCATAAATATATAATCAAGGATTATAATAACATCATTCCCTATGTATTTAGGTAATTCACCTTCCGTTAATAAAGTCCAAACAATTCATTTGCTTTGTGCACCTAACCTCCAATGCGAAAAGTAAAGGGACAAAAAACATTAAAGAGAAGCCATGTGGCTGAGATAATGGCCGTCACATGGGTCAAGTCGAGCTATCATCGTGCATGAACTTGCACAGGGAATATGGGAGCAGGTTATGATCAACCAACTTGCTGTAGAAAGTACAATTATTTGTGTTAAATAAGATTAACAAATACGGGGAAGAAAAAATTAAAATAAAGGGTTAAAAATAAAAATAAAAATGAGCACAATTCCCTAGAGTGAAGAAAATTACTCGAAGGAATCACGGCTACAAACCCGGCCCCATTTCTCATTTCTTTATGGGTTGTATTAGTTTATTTTCCTCCTCATCGATTGCCCAACACTGCAAAACATAGAGTACTAATTTGATATTTTGTAAATTTATTCGTTATATAATATTATAAAAATTAATTATAAATTTTTAATTTTTTAATAAATAATTATAATTAATAATAATATTATAAATATATCTTTAAAATTTATAATAATTTTATATAATACTACAAAATGAATCAAATTTACTTAAATTTAATGTAATGTAACGATGTTTTATATCTAAGGGCAGGTGAAAGGGTATCTGGGTATTCACACGATTGATTCCAGGGGCATTGGCGCCGTACGCTGTCCACCACACCAAATTTTAAAGCAACGTGCATCTAACGGCAGAAATGCGTGGGTGTGAGCAGCTTTTAAATTATCCCGAAAACAAGAGCGTCCAAATTAAGCATGTCCACTCGCTCGGTCATCCACTTCATGGCTTGGGTCTCTCACTCATTCTGTATTAATGCACCTTGTCCCACCACAAGAGCAATGATATCAGACAATGCCATCCGCCATCGGGATCAAATCACAAAAGAAAAAATATGCCATGACTAAGAAAAAATTCATCAATAAATTTACTTATAATAATCATGTATCTGTACTACTCCTGTACTACTCTACAGGAGGTCTCGCCAAAAAAAAAAAAAAGCTGAATGTCGACGGGATAAAGAGCTTAACATCAAAGTGTGATGAGTTGAAAAAAATGTTGCGAGGATCTCTCGTTCCACGTCATAATTAGAGAGTTACCCATAGGGTCCTTTCATTTTTCCTTTTTAAAAAAAAATAATTTTTTTTTATAATAACTTTACTTTCACAAAAATAATTTTTAAAAAAAAAATTTTTTCTAATAAATTAATTATTATAAATATAATTAAAGTAAAATATTTAAAATATATTAATTATTATTTATATGATAATTGAGTTTTTTTTTATTATTTTGTTGTATTATTTTTATATTAAGTTATAAATATTAGAAATTAAATTATTACTTTATTTATTTTAAATGAATTAAAATTAAAATTTAAAATTAAATTTTAAGAATTTATGACCAAAATTTATCAAAATAAATATATGAAATTGAAAATGATAAATATTGTTAAATGAATTCAAATTTATATTTAAGTTAAATCTATATAAGAATAATGAATATATTTTAAAATTATATATTTAAATTTAATGAAATATATATATATTTTTATAATTTACTTGAATCAAATACTTAAAAATAAAAAGATTAAAAGAATAAATAATTATTTTTTATTGAATTGTAAGAAATTAGTCTCATCATATACGATTCCTTTATAGCGTTTTGACAAAATCCTGACTTATAGCAATATGGCCTCTTGGCAGCTTTTATGATTGAGAACCTCTTTAATAACCCTTCCATAATTGATGATCCACTTAATTATTTCATCAATAATTTCTTGTAAATGCATAGCAAGATTGACCTTATATGTTTATAAATACTTTATACAATAAAGAATGATTTAATAATTAAAAATATAAAAAAATTATAATTTATGTAAAAATTAAATAAATTTAATTTAATTTTTACACCTTATATGTTTATAAATACTTCATACAATAAAGAATGATTTAATAATTAAAAATATAAAAAATTATAATTTATGTAAAAATTAAATAAATTTAATTTAATTTTTACATTTTTTTAAAAATAATATTATAACCTAATTTTATAATATAAAAATTATGATAATATAATTTTATTAATTCCATAAGATTTCATTCAAATTAGAAGGCTTTTGGTAACATGGCCTTAACAAAGACTTGTCATTGGTAATAACACTTCTTATATTTGCCTTGATGACCTCTCTACAATCATCTCATGGTCTATATAATTATTTTATTGAAAAGCTTCTTATATACTATGACATAAGAATAAAAGGAATTTAATCTCAATTCCTTGAAAGTGACCTCATATACGATCAAGAAGTATCTAAATAAAAAAAAAAATCATGATATTTACGTAAAGGTTGAATATGTGCAACTTAAAGCTTATTGTAATAGATTGAAGTAATAATGTTAATTTTCCTAAGGTAAATATTCAAGTTGACCATAAATACACACTTTTATGCTCATACGATCCTTCTTATTGAAGATGTAAACTTAATAAGTATATAATTCTTTTCACTCTTTTTGACTAACTTAATGTTATTACTTATATTAATAACAAAATATCTATTATAATCTCCATATAGTCAATTATGTTTCCAATTTGCTTAAATACAACATTAAAATGGAAAGAGTGTATGCTAATCACTAGTGTAACTCTAATGAAAACTAAAGAAATGATTACAAAAATTAAAGCAATTATTTTTAACTACCAACACTATGAATTGATTTTTCTTTTTCTTTTTTCTAACTTTTTTTATTTTTTACCCATATAAACTATGTAGCAATGACTAATCACATATCTATAATGATTGATTTACTCTGGCTATTCTTTTTTATTTAAAAAATAAATTATATGGTGATTTTTTTAGCTTATTTGAGGTTGAAGTGGATTGCATTATGAAATGTACATTAGCTTTCTCATTTCTTATAAGTCTACCATCCCTTTCTCAAAAATTTCAATATAAATGTCTAAGCTCTTAACTAACTACTGGATTATCCTTTCAAGGATACATTTTTTTTGGTGATTATTGGTCCTTAGAGCAATTCAAGAGGTAAGGTGAATTTGGTTTACTCAATTTGATTACTCAACACTTTATCTCAACTCTAAAGAACAATAATAATATAACTAATAATAAAAAAAATAAAGCAAGTAAAGTAAATAACTAAGATTAAAGAGATAAGGAAAGAGAGAGCATGCATAGTGATTTATAGTATTTTGGTTCAAACTAGAACTATATATATACTCTTCAAGATTCACTCCTTAAGACAACTTCACTAATATTTTCTTTTTTTGAAGAGTGAAGACAACCCCTTACACTAAGTCACTCTAACCCCAATCACAACAAAACTTTCACAAGAACCAACAGTTCTTCACAACTTAGAAATTCACATTCTAACACTTTTCTTTAGAACAATCTTACTCTTTCACAATTTCAACTTTCACTTTATAGCTCTCACTTTTTCTTTTGCTTTTTTTTTTTATTTTCACTTTTCAGCACAATGCAAATTTTCTATACATTTTTTCATGTTTTGTTTCACTTTTTCTCACCTTCTATATGTCTCTACAAAAGAATTCAACAACTCTTTTATAGACAAATACAACAAACTAACCATTAGAGATTAATTTCTTTCCATGGAGACAATCAATTTCCAAAATAAAAAACTCTTTTTTTAAGGCATTAACTAATTATATCACTTAGACTAGTTATTTAATCCAAAATCTCTATAACTTCCATAGACTTTTGTGCTTTCAACGCTTTAGTCTCATCTATTAACCACAATTACTGGCCAAGTCGATCAACCTAAAATTTATATAACTTTTGTAATGTTGTAGCTTTCAACTTTTCATAACTTCTAGTTAACTACATGCTTTCGTCTAGTTCACCAACCTAAATTCTCTATTTCATTCGTCTTGCAACTACTTTAGTATTCAATCAACTGCAAGCATAAGTCTAATTGACTAACTCAAATTCTTTTTATCTTTTCTCTTTGTAGTTTCTTTAATGTCCAATCAACTATAGACATAAGTCTAGTTAAGTGTACCAAATTTACTATTTCTTTTTCACTTTCTTCTTTTATATGTTGACTAACTAGTCGATACCATAAGTCAACTAATTTCAAATTTCTTATAACTTTGAATCTTTACAACTATTTTCATCTTTGTCCAACTCAAAATCTCATTTAATACCTTTCTTTACATAAAGATTGATAGAAAACAAGATCTTTGTACTATTGTTAGCTTAAATCAATTTGAATTTCAAAAATTTTTTCATAATAAGGGCAAATCAAAATAATAACAATCCAAATAAAAATATTATATGTCTAACAAATAATCTGATTAATCAAGTATGAAAAACACATTAAACCATAAAGTCATAGAATATAATATATGATCACGCTATAATCTCCTAATAATCTCTCTTTTTGACTTAATAATCTTTGTCTTTAACTCAATAATCTATTTCTTTGACTCAATAATCTCCTCCTCTTTTATAATGACAACCATGATTGATTGATAGGTAAAAGGAAATGAAAAGAAATGCACTAACTCTCCCTGAATGTATACTTTTCTCCTTACTAATGCAATTAAAACAATAAATATTAATTGATCAAGTAATCAACAAATAAAACAAACAAAACTAAGTATTATTGATCAATTAAGCAAGGCAAACCATAGTATTATTGCAAACATTAAGGAATCATATATATCAAAGCAAACATTTAAATAAACATCAAAGCAAAGATTAAGCAAAAGTATCAAAGTAAAGATTAAGGTACAATCATCTAGAAATGAAAAGTGTTCAGAGAATCAAGGGGAGTTGGAGGGTTCAATTAAAAATCAATGGAATTAAGGGTTAAGAATCAATCTATCTCTCTTATCAATCATGTATTTCTCTCCCCCTTTGGCATTATCAAGAAAAAGAGTGAACTTAAGCATTCTTTATCATCAAGACTTCACTGCTTCCTTTTTTTAAAAATCCCTTTACATGAACCTTCTTGCTTTAGTATACCAAAAATAGAGCCAAAGTTGTCACGAGATTCCCTCATGAAGTTTTGTAACTCCACCTTAATCTCATCACATCATCCTTAAAACATTGACAATCTCCTTGAGCTTATCAACATTGGTGGAGGCTGGAGGAGAAGCTGAAGAACTTGTTAGTGTAAGGGTAGTGCTAGATGGCCTTAAACTAGATCCTAGTTCCTGTGATGGTGTGGACCATTTTTCTTTGCTTTACATCAAATGCATCTACTTGAGTGTAGTAGTGCTAATAATTTGACTCAAACAATAGTCCAAACACCTAAAAAGCTTATATATTGAAATCAATTTACTTGTTAATGTGTCACATGCCTACATTATGAACTATATTTGGTAAAGTTAACATGTAGAGTATAAAAAATAAAAGTAAGGTTGGCTGAGTAGATCTAATCCTTCCCATCACCCAATATAGCTTGAGAAGTTTAGTATGTCCATTTGTTAGCTATAGGATTTAGAATGTCCCATGTAATTTCCATAAGAAAGGAATTTGCAATAGCTTATATGCCTAAAGTAAAAGCAAATGATCCTTTTGCTTTTATCACTTACATCAACCTCACATGAATAGTTACTTATGATGAAGATTTTCAAATTGTTACAGTAGCTTATAATTGATTCTTTACGTTTTTGACCAAAAAATTCTCATGGAGTTTGGCTATTGATCATTGTTCATATCATGATCATGTTTTTCTCTATTGTTTTGATGGACTAGGTTATGGACGTTACCAATTAAAATGTTGCCTCTCTATTTTAATTTAGTTGTATTGTAGAGCCTTGATGTGAGTGTATCAATTTTGCCAACCAACTCTTCAGTTTCATGGAGTTCAATTATAAATCAAGGGGTTTGCTGCAAATAAATTAGTTGAGGAATGTTTGGATTATTTTAATTTGATGTTTGATTATACCCTTTGCAATTGTTCTTGTTAGAGGCTTTGTACCCTTGAAAGTTTGAAGTGTTTGCTTTTGTTCAAATAAAATTAAAAAACAAAACAAAACAAAAAAAATAGGAAAAGAAAGAAGAAGAAAGAAGTTGTTGCTTTTCTTGTAGGGCAAATAGATAAAGATTTCAAAATTGGAAAATATTCAAATTAAAACAATTCCTAAACCAATTTGCTACATGAATTTGAAACTAAATTTTCACATTGAGTTTTTGATCTAAAAACTTTGGTTTCTAGTGCATGTTTTGCCTTTATCACTAATGAAACTAGTATAGTTGTTTTCATTGTTAAAATAAAGGGTTATGCCTTAACTTTTTACAACCCAAATTATAAATTTCTTTCTTAGTCTATTGCACAAATTAAAAAATCGTTCAAATTCAAAATTTTCATAAATATTATTGATCTTTGTTTGCATTATATCAAAATTTTTTAATTTTACATAACAAATATTATTAAATAAAATATTATATATATTAATATAAATTATCATATTATCTGTATTATTAGTATTAATGAAGAAAAAATAAAAATAATTTAAAATATAAAATTTAAATAAATTAAAATTTAAAATTTTTTAACTTAAATTTATTAAAATATAAAAATAGAATTAAAAATAATAAAAAAAAGTTGATAATATAATTTAAATTTATATTTAACAAAAGATGCGTGTGAATGATAATTTTATTTTCAACATTCTAGAAATGCAAAAAAGAGAAAAGATATCCCATTTTCAACATAAAGGGATTCGCATGCGTTCACCTAATCATAAAAATGGTTTGTTGTAATGAGCTTTAAAAAGGGCAAGTGAGCTTTCACACAACAGTTCCTGTCCAAATGGTTTTTTTATGTCGTGCGCTGTCCACCGCACCAAATTCAAACGCAACATTTGCGGCAGATATGCATGAGTGTGATCAGCTTTCCAACTCACTCTGTCATCCACTTCGTATATTGTATCTTGAGTTTTTTTTTTTTTTGTTGGCTCTTTCTTGTGGATTAATCACTTGCCCTACTAGACCAGTATATACGACAATGGCATGGCCAAGGATCTCCAGGAAAAAAGATACGACATTGCTCAGATAAAAAAAAAAAAAAATCAATAAAATTGAAGATCACGACATGAATATAAAAATAATAAATTTAAATAAAATTTTTTATTATATATAAAATATTTTATAAAATTTATTTTTATTTATTTAAATTTATTATTTTTATGTAGCGTCAAATTTTCTTTTACATATATTAATACTTATATATTTATATTACTATAAAAATAATTATATGATAAAATATTTAATATTAAATATAATAAATTATAAAATAAAAAATAAAAAAATTAATATGTGATAATATTTTATTATTCTTATATTTTTATTTTTTATTATTTTAAATTTTAATAAATAAATTAAATTTTAAAAATATATAAAAATATAATTAAAAAATAATAAAAAATATAAACAATAATAAATAAAAATAATTTTTTAATATTTTATATTTTATTATTAATTTTTTAAAGTTTTTTATCCTTTCACACAAATATCTCGTAGCTTTTTCTAAGATAAATGATTATCCAACAAATTATTATCAACGTGACCAAAACAAAACACTTAAAACACCTCGATGTACCAACGCTTGAGCATCATTATCCTATATAAAGAAACATAAACAGCCTCCTCAGACATCAACCAAGTAGAAGTATTTCTTAAGATCTCAGCTTTTACTTCCTTTGATCCATCAGTTTCCTGCCTTGCGTTACTATACTAATGGCTGGGTTTCTCTAGTGATGGACCAGTTGGGCTCGACCATGTTTCGTAAGCCATAACAAAAGGTGAGGCTTGTAGTGGGTGTTGAAGAAGAAGTACAGAAGCGGAAAAGCAATCTCTCTGCTATCCAAACTGGGCTCGCCGATGCAGAGACCAGACAAGTGAAGGAGGCCACCGTCAGAGATTGGCTGGAGAAGCTCAAAGACGTCGCTTATGACATTGAGGACGTGTTGGATGACTGGGACGCCGCAATTCTCGACTCACAGAGCAAACCCGGAAATGAACAGGATCTGCAGAGGCCTCAGAAAAAGGTACGCTTCTCCTTCCAGTCCGTTGTGTCTTACGTTAAACAAGTTGGTCCGTGTCATGACCTTGCTGAGAAGATAAAAGAGCTAAATGGAAGGTTAGACTATTTAGCCGAACAGAAAGAACGCTATCAATTAGCTCCTACAAAGGAAACCCAACAAATCGAGAGATCTATGACTATCTCTAGACAAAACAGAGGTGAAGGACCGGGATGATGTTAAAAATGTCTTAGTAAATATGTTATTGAGTCAGTCCACTGTTGTTTACAGGTCATACCTCACTGTCATCTCTATTGTAGGGATGGGAGAGATTGGCAAGACAACTATTGCCCAGTTTGCATTTAACCATGACAGTATAGAGACTTACTTTGCCAGTAAAATTTGGGTATGTGTCTCATATCCTTTCAATGAGACAAGGGTTGCCAAGGCAATTTTTGTATCTCTTTCAGATTCTGCCCAGCAGGCCTAGAATTGGAATACTTGATGCAAAAAATTAGTGAATTGATTAAGGAGTAAAAAATTCTTCTCATCTTGGACGATGTGTGGGAAGAAAATCCTACGAAGTGGGATCAGTTGAAACAATCTCTTAAGTGTGGTTCACCAAAAAGTAAAGTCTTGGTGACCACACGCAACGAGAATGTTGCATCCAAAGATGATATTTTGCGGATAGGAAATTTGTCCGATGAAGAGTGCTGGTTAATTTTAAGTAAAATAGCATTTTGTGGGAGGAGTGATATAGAATGCAAAAGTTTAGAAGAGATTGGTAGAAAAATTTCGAGGAAGTGTAAGGGTTTGCCTCTTGCTGCAAAGGCTCTTGGGAGCACTTCGCAGTTCAGAAAAACTAGAGAACAATGGCAAAAAATCTTGGATAGTGAGACGTGGGATCTAGAAGAAGCTCAAAAAGAAATTTTTCCTGTTCTATGGTTGAACTATTTTGATCTGACCTCAGAACTGAAACGATGTTTCTCTCACTGTTCTATTTATCCAAAAGATTATGAGATTCAAAAGAGTGAGTTGATAGAACTGTGGAAGGCTCAGGGTTATCTTATGGGAAGACAAAGCAATGATTTAGAGATTGATGGGGAATATTATTTCCAAAATTTAGCAATGCGTGCTTTCTTTCAAGATTTCAAATACGACGGTGAGACCATCTTATGCTGTACGATGCATGATATAGTGCATGATTTTGCCTAAATTGTGCATGGAATGAATGTCGTAGTGGGCAAGCAGATAATCCAGTGGAATTAATGAACTGCATCATTTGTTTTTAGATCTTCCAAATCATGGGTCATATCTTAATCCCTCGGTTTTTGGTGGTCAATGCCCACAATGGAAGAGTTATCAAGTTTATTTGGTGAATTAACACATGTAAGATCGTTGAGCCTCAGACACGGTGACTTTGCAGAGACCCCTCTCTCCAACCGTAAATTGATAAAGTTGAGGTGGCTTGATCTGTCTAAGAATTATAAATTGAAACAGTTGCCTGAAACACTATGTGAACTGCATAGTTTGCAGACCATAGACGTTTCTGGGTGCCTTGATTTGAAGCAGTTGCCTCTTGGGATTGGAAAACTAATTAACTTGAGGCATCTTCATAATGGAGATGGAGGCCCTAGAAGGTTGCCAAAAGGAATTGGGCAATTAACTGGTTTGACGACATTGGAGAAGGTCGATGTTGGCTGTGATGATGACGATGCATTTTCTCTTGGCGATCTGAGGAATCTCAACCAACTCCGGGGAACTCTTCTAATTGAAAATTTGGGTGCATATAATCGTCATGTGGGCGAGGCTAAGCAAGCAGAGCTCAAGAAAAGGGAACACATCACTAAATTGACTCTTTGCTTTTCTTATTCTAAAAGAGCCCAAGAAGAATTGCAAGCCTTGGAGCCATCTTCAAACTTGGAATTTCTTGGGATAGCCTTCTACGGAGGTACTATCTTTACTGGTTGGATGATTTCATTAAGGAATCTGAGGTCTATTCGTTTAGAGAAGTGTAAATCGGGTGAGCACTTGCCTTCACTGGGTAAGCGTCTCGAGATTCTTCGATTGAGGATGTTGTCGGGTGTTTCAGCAATGAAAACTCAAATTGGTGACAGTAAAAGTGAGATATCCGCATCATCATCTTCTTCTTCACCAGCAGTTACTTTCCCCCAACTGACAGAACTTATAGTCTCTCGTATGCACAGCCGGGAAGAGTGGGATGATTATTATAATAATAATTATGATGGCGCTACCAAACCTCCTCCTATTATTATAATGCCATCCCTTGCGACTGCCCACGGTTGAAGGCCACTGCCAAATCATATTCTAAAAAATACAACGCTTCATAAACTACAAATCTATAACTGCAATCTTCTGGAACAATGCTACAATAAGGAGAAGGGAGAAGATTGATCCAAAATCTCTCACATCCCTCGTGTAGTAGTCAAGAGGCTGTGAGAAAGTTTTGGAGCGCACTAAGTGAGAAAAAGAAAAAAATTTTATTTATATTTATTATATATATATTATTTTTATTTATTATTATAAATTTATTTTTTAAAAATTTATTTAAATTAATTTTTATATAAAAATATTTACTTTTATATATTATTACACTTTTTATACCTAAATATTTCACTCTATTTTTGTTTTTTTTTTTTTTCACTTTGGTCTTCTTTCACTTTAGGCACGTTTAGGAAAGAAGAATTGATTTTTATTTATATTTTAAATCTAAAAATTCTTTTAAGTGTTGTTTTTTAAATTGTATGGTAACTTTTGTTTAAATTTTAAAATTTAATTACAAGTGCATGACTATTTAAGCAGGATTTAAGAACTAATTTGCTTATAACCATATAAGTTTGTAATATCTTCTTATTATGCTTTTTTTTCTTTTTTTAAAATCTTATTATTGAAAATGTTGATTATTGTGTGAGAGTTGGTGTTTTTGGAATCTTATTATTAAAACTAATTCTATACTTTGCCTTCCAAAAAATCATTGAGAGAAGTTGGGAGATCAATCATTGTCGTCCTATTATTTCTAAATTTTTGAACCCTTTGAAGCATTTCTTTGAGTTGTTAATTACAACATACTCTTGTGGGAGGGAAATTTTGGTGGTGATTTCATTGCCAACCTTGGTGCTTCTTTGGATCTAGCCCTTCGATTGTGGAAATCTCTTCTACCAATGCTCCAAAATCTTTTACATGTAAATGTGATGAATGTGGTGCTCCCGAGAGGCAATGTGATCCCCTATGTGTCCTTTTGCTTTTGCTTCTTCTTCTGTTCTCTTTTTTTTTTTTTGTCGTGTTTGTAATTTTGTAGAAAAAAAATAAGAACTTAAGAACTATAAAGGATAAAGACAACTCCATTAGTATGTGCAATATTATTAATATTAAGTCTCCAAAAAATTGCCATGCATAACTAATAATGTCTTGTATTGATTTAATAGTAGTGAAAATTACATTCATGAGCCTATTGGCAAATCTTTCATCAAATGTTTGGTTTGTAGAAATGCAAGTATTATTTTATTAATAGATTGAAAATTGCATCCAAAACAAGCTATGAAATTGCAATTAAAAACCAAAGACACACACCCAAGAAAATCAGTTTAACTACTTAATTTCACCATCAACTCTTTAGAAATTTATAGAGGCATAACATCCCAAAAAATACAAATAGTACATTGAAGGACTAATAAAAATAAAATAAAAAAAGGATAGATCAATAATATTATGCAAAGTTATGATGCATTAAAAACTGTGACAAACACAAATGCAATCTCATATTTTTAACACAACTAGTTGAAACACATTTATTGGAACCTATTGATTCCATGTTTAAATCCTAGTAACTCTGTTACAAATTACATATATGAGAATATATGATTTTCTAAGCCTAAAACAATTAAAAATTCTAAAGCAGTTTTGACCCTTCAAGCGTTTATTAGCAATTAGGTTACTTACCATTTTCCATTAGAGTAGTAGCTCCTCTTTTCAATATTTGCTTTCTTTATTGCATTTTCTCTTCCTGCAAGGCATACCGCAATGTAATTTAGGACTCATTGACATAATATTTGCCTACTAGACTAAACAAAAGTGTACTACTTCAAGCCTTCAACTTGGAAATGATATATGGAATGGAGTATCAGCAACATAAAAAGTAACAACAACAAAACCTTAATCTCAAATTTAGTTGGGGTCAACTATATGAATTTCTTCTCATCATTTCAGTGAAAAAAGAAAGAAAACCACCACATAAAATGCATTGGTAAAGGAAAATATATAGATATACCTTTTTTACCAAGTCCACTTTCTTTGCATTCTTCGTTGTTATGATGGAGCATATCCCAATACTCCTTTTTAGTCTCACCTGAAAGACAATCAGATTATGAACTCCAACAAATGATCTCTTTAAATAGTTGTATATATGGCAAATCTATCACCATATCTTTATTATTTTTTTTTTTTGTAAGGAAAGTATCTTTTCATTGGCAAATTAAAAACTGCATACAAAACAAGCTATGGAGCTGCAATCAAAATGACAACCATACACACCATAAAAGAACTAGGATTGATACCAAACAAGTATGAAGACTACTTAGTTTTGACATTAGCTGCTTGGAAGCCCCCATAACATCCAAAAAACACAAACAATATGTGGTATCAAGCTAGCCAAGATCTATCAACTCAGCTTAAAAGACATGGATTCCAATCACCAAAGAACTTTGAAAATGAGGTACTTAAGGTTATGAAGGATTATAATCCAAGAGGGAAAAAATTTATCCAAGTTAGTGAAAGATAATGGCACAGGTCTTCTAATCAAGGCAAGGCACATATGTCAATTCAAGTCCTAGTAGCCATCAGTCATAAAACATGCATGCTTTTGTAAAGTTTTTATTACTACTTCAATTTACAAAAATTTCTACTTATCAGTAATTGCATCCCTTGAAACTTCAAAAATTTTTACACTAAAATTCTCATAACCTCTTTTCACCACCAGAGTTCCTCTAATAAACTTTGCAATGGCATGAGCTCTAATAGCTACTTCTGATTTTTTGAAATGAATGTAACTTGAATCTTCCCTCCTTTTGTAGTCAACATGCTACAAGAAAGAACAAACATGATAAACAAATATATATATATCAAGAACAAAAAGACACATGACACCAGACAAATTTCCTAAAGTAAATAATCATTAAATTAAATTTGAAAAAATTAAAAAAAAATAGCATTAACATTCAAAATTTCACATATACAGAAACTAGTCCTCAAATCCTCATTAAGTAAAATTTAACCCAATCTAAATAAGTATTGGATTCTAGATTCCCAAGATGTTTAGAGGCCAAATATTATGTGGCATAAGGAAATAAAGAAAGACAATCACATGGAATAGAGAATATTTAATATGAAATGTATCTATGTATCATTACAGCACCAAATCTTTGGAAGACAGACTTCAACTCCTCACACAAGATAGCATCCATTTCTTCATGGATAGTTATAGCCTTTTCATTACTCTCTTCACATATTGTATATAGAGAGTTATCATTGTTCTTACCAACATTAAATGAGTTTTTTTTTTGCTATCTTTAGTAATAATCTCTTCATTACTTCTTTCTGCATTTTTCATGACTATTTTCGCATTGATAACTTTTTGCAACACCTCATGCCTACTTTTCTGCAAGTTTCATTCTTCATAAAAGTTTCTACAAGATCTTCAGACATGTTTTCATCATCTTTGATAGCATTTTCCTTGGAAATCAAAAGCTTTCTATCATATGTAATTAACTCAACAAAGCTATTGCCTTTTATGGATTTTCCAACTAGCCTCTTCTTTAATGAAAATGCAATAATCAAACCCTTTGGATAGATATTACTGTTGAAACAGTCTACATTAAGCATAACCATTAAGAAAAGAAAAGAACTTTAACAAATCTCATGATTTAAGCTTATGGAGGAATGACATTTTTCAGTTTGCTCCATCACCTTTTCTCTTTCAAAGTCAAATCCTTTCTTAAGATAGCCAAATAAGGAGAATATATCAATACAACTATTATTCTAAATGTTTGCAACAAATTGATTTTTTAACTTTCTATTTTCATTCTTTTTTTGGGTAGTTAACAACAAAGACCAATTTTGAATGATGCATACCAATGTGGCAGTGGCAAGATAATGATTTACAAATCCATAAATATCATTGTACTCATATCCCTCTTACATTCCAAGGGAAAAATCTTAAAATATGTAACCAATAATTCAAATCCATGATCTTTTCATCTATATATGGTTTCTTTTATTAACTATTAAACCTATTCAAAAGCTTCCTACATCTTTGTCACTCATGCAAGTACATATGTAGGAGAGAATAAAAGCAACATTGGGGTAAGAAAAACATTTGTTAGATATCTATCATAAGCAATCAAGAAAGGATAAAACTAGTATGAACACCAAAAAGGAAAAAATTAAAGGCCATGACTTACTTGAGTTTTAACTCCAAACTCACATTGGCACAAACCAAAGTTTTGTTCAAGATCTCTTTAGCTTCTTTAGATGTAGCAAACTCAATCAATATGGTGCTGCTAAAAAAAATTTTGTTCATCACATGACAAGGTAACCTTATGTTGTTAACTTGTAAGGCATTTAATATAAAACAAAAAATTAAACACATTCCAAATCAATGTGTACTAATATTATGACCATAAGATTACTTCACCAAACCCAAAACAACATAACCAATAATTTCTCAAGATTAATTTAAATTGCAAGATAAGTAAACTTCCATATCTTTGCTATGACCATTCATCTCTAAAAATAATATGTTGATATTCACCAATAAATAGCATAAATGCATTGGATCACACAAGAGCTTAAAGATAAGCACCTTGCCAAACTTGGCAAAGAATGACTCAACATTTTGAATCTTGATGTCATACTCAAAAGGCATGACTACAACTATCCTTGCATCTACTTACTCTAGAACTTCTTCAGCCTTTGAAAGCTCTTTAGTCCTACCCACCTTTTTCCCTTCACAACAAAAAAGGAAAGGAAAAGAGGGGAAAAGAAAAGGAAAAAAAAACCCAAAATAACATATTCACTTTACAAAAGTCCAACTAATTAAAGCAACAAATTTAATCAAAATAATTTATGAATAATATCTAAATACACAACATATAACTATTTCTAGGAGTGAATTAACATCTATAAAAAAATTTAGATGTTGTACCATTATCACAAACTTTGAGAAGACTAGATTTTCATAGAATATTTGCTATTGATTTTAGCATATGAACAATGATATTATTGTATCAAATTTTATCTAACCCTAGATAACCTCTAATTCTGAAGAACAAAAAAATTAGAGCCAAGCTAACCACTAAAACATTCAAAAGTAGAGTTCAACAGTCATAATTCATAAAACCCATTTGTGTCAACATCAATACGATGACTATAAACGTAACCATACCATACCCCATTGTATGCACATAAGAATTGATTGAAGTAGTGAAGGATATTGCTATCTTTACTTTGAGAGATTTTCTTCCTTTGGAAATCATCTTTGGGTAAATTGATGTCACTAAAATAGAATTCCACTTGAAAATCAATGGAAAATTATGTTAGTTATTGATCAATTAGAAAAAAAAATGGAAAATTAGGATTTTTCTACTTTGTTTTGGGGGAGGGGAATTATGAGGAGACTTTTGGACTTGATGAAGGATGTTTTGTGGAGGTTTCTTGCTCCAAGGAAGCTATTGGGGCTTGAAAGTTTTTAGCTCTCGAGAAATGGAATTGAGAAAAGTTTAGGGTTTATAAGTTTGGGTTTTAGAAGTAACTATATTAATTGAGGATTAGGAACTTATGTTGTCATAACATTTTATATGTTTGCCTTCTTCTTGTATAGTTGTTATAGTAATTGCTACTCATTTCCTTATCTTTCTTTTCTTTTTTTATAAGATAATCAATATTTAGTCACCCACCAAAATGCATTCCAAAACAATGGTTAATACTAAAATCAATTAGTTTGAATTAATACATAGTTTCTTATATTATGTAACGAGGAGCTTTTTCCCTTTTTTTCCCTTGTTAAATTTTAAAAAAAAATTATTAACATTTTTTAATACAACAAAAATAATAATTTTTTTTAGAAAAATATCTTTGTTGAGATTATTTTGTGCAATCTTTGTGATGAGGGAGAGAGAAAACATGGGTTAGAGAGAAAAAAACACCTTTGGGTCATTATCAAGTTTGTTAGTTATTAGCTTACTCCATCATTGTATTAGTTAATCACTAATAATAGATTATAGGTCAACTTTATTATTATAATAATAATTTTTTTTCATTATTTAGTAATAAAATTTATTTTATCTTACGAGAAATTAGTCTTTTTTTCATTAATAATAATAATAATAATTTGTTTTTGTTAAAATTTTTGATTCTATTATTCTTTTTTTTTTTGTAATAATTAAACTTAGTAATATATTTTGTAATAATATGACTAAATAGTAGCAAATAATTATTTTTATATAAAAATTTCTTTTAATATATATTTTTCATAAATAAATTAATTTTTAACATATAAATAAACCTTAAATAAGATATTAAAAGTATTTGAGGAGGATAATTTAGTAATGAAGAACTTATACTTTCCTCTAAATACAGTAAAGTTTAATTTCGGTAAAAAAATTATAAAATATATAAAAATAAAAAAAAAACCTTTTTTTTATCTAGTTCATAATTCAATGTATCTATTAATAGGAAAAAACAAACAACAAATTGAGAGAAACATAGGAAAAAATCAATAAATATAATTATCATTTTCTTTTTGGAGGAAAATGCCATATTGATTAGCATCATAGAGTGGCAATATTACTTTTAGAGGTAACGTTCTTTTTGTTTGAGCTGTTTGGGGTAATCCTCTTATTTGATGAAGTTAATGAGATTTTAATTCATAACAAAGTGGCAATGTTACCATCAGAGGTAATTCTCCTGCTTCAATAACATTTTGAGACTTTGATTCATTTAGATTTTCATCTTATGAACTTACAACATAGGCAATGGTGCTAATAAAAAAATGCATTCTAAAGAGCAACATCAATCGACTTTTTTGAGTTTATGGCCTCCATTTTGTTACTAATTAATTGAAAGTTCAAGCTTATGAATTATATATCATTACAAAAATCTTACTTGGATCTAGTATATGCATACGCACATAAAATATAAGGTCATGTTATTATAAATATTAATTATATATTTATTGTAATTTAATTTATAATTATCAGTACAATAAATACTGCAAATATGCAATAAAGATTCTTAAACAACTCATTCCACTCACATTTGTCCCACATGAAGATAATTCACTTACCCTTCTGAACCATGTGTAATGAAAATCTTTAAAATGGACTCAATTATCAGGGCCCATCCACACTATCTGTAGCCCAATTATAATTGTCATCATATAGTTCTGAAATATGTCACCACTACTTACCCATTTTATTGATAATATATATATATTATATTATATTTCACTGCTACCATTTATGTTATTGGTAACATTTATGTTATTTGAATAAAAGTTTATGCTCATTGGATTAAATATCAAAAGAAAAAAAGTCAAAAGGTTTGAATTTTGAACAATTAATTCAATCAAATTAAAAAATTTCTTTATTAATATGGAAAAAATCTTGATGGCCATGAGGCCCTTCCTCCACCTCTATAATTGATAACTCATTCAATAACCCTCCTATGGTAGATGAGTCCACTTAATTATTTTATCAAAAATTTCTTGCAAGTATATCCTAAGTGAGTGATGTCAAATTTTCAAAAATAATGTCATACTTTGATAAGTGTTAGTCTAATAATATATCTATATATACCTTTTGTAAAGATCAAATTTGCACATTTTTACCTTTTACTTAAAATAAAAATATATTGTTATAATATTTGTGTACACACATATATGTGATGTATATTTGTATATGTATATAAAATATACATGTATGTATAAAATTGTATATATATTGTAAATATAAGAAAATAAAAATAAATAATTATATAAAAATAAATAAATTAATATTAATATAAAATAATTAAATATACATATTAAATTAAAAATTATATAAATTAAATATAATATATATTTGTATGATATATTAAAATAAAATAATATAAATATGTGATACGTATATACTTATGTATATAAATAAAGTAATTAGTAAAAATGGAAGAAAATATCAAATAATAAATTTGTTTTATTTTTATAAATGAATGTTTATAAAATTTATAATAAAAATACAAAACACTTGTTTGTTTTTTTTTTTTTTAAACCATAAAGTCTATGGTTTATATATTATACCATCTTTGTTTTTTTTATTTGTTCTTTTAAGGAAAAAAATGATGGGTTGAATTTTATTTACATTTTTGAATTATTTAAAATTTAGATTATTTTGGGTCTAACAATTTTCAAATCAAATATTTTCCAATAGGTTTAAAATCTAAGTATTAATTTAAATTATTACATTATTTGTTGACATTTATTGAATAATAGTAACTTTGATTATCAATTCATGTAAATTGATTGATATTTAAAAATCTCAAAATTCATTTAACTTGTGAATGCCCTAATTTGATTTATATTTCTTTTTAACCCCAAATTTTCAAAATTTTAAGATTTTCATCAAGGAGAAAATTGAAGATTGAAGGCACTATTAGATCATATTATAAAAAATATTATAGTTCATACATTGGTAATTACTAAAAGTCATCTTATGGAAGAATGCTACAAAAAGGAAGAGGAGGGTCCTATTTTTGTTTTTTTTTTTTTTTCCTTTCTTCTCTATTTCTTACTACTTCAATTTCTTTTTCTTTCCCAAAATTTTTAATACTATTTTTCACTTTAAGATATTTATTTACATTCATGATTACACTTTCTCACCCACACATTTACTCACCTCCACTTTCTTCCTTCCTAAGGGTGTGCTTAAGGTTAGAGAAGACAAATTGAAAAAAAAAAAAGAAAAGAGCGAGAGTGAGAGAGTGCTTAGAATCACACATTTACTCACCTCCACTTTTGGAATGTTTTAAACTAAAAAATTCTTATAGACTTCAATTACATCTCATGCATGGGGTTAGCTACAAAAGAATTTGCTGAGCAAGGTTTTGCTCATTTCAATTTGATGCAACATGAAGGGTCTTCATTTTAACTAATTGCTTACAATTGTACTTGTTTGAAACTCTTTTCTTATTCCAATTTTTTTTTTTTAATTCTTCTTCTTATCATAGCTATTTGATTATATATACCCTTGCAATTATTATTTTTAGAAGTTAATGTGGTTGCTTTTATTGTACGGAAAATAGATAAATAAGTTAGGAAAGCATTGGATAGATTCATTGGGTTATTTTAAAAGGTATGTCATTTAGTTGTAGCATTCAATGATTCAAAGAATTCCTACATATATGAATTTGAAACTGAATTTTTACATCGAGCCTTTTATATGAAAGGTATAGTTTTCTATTGCTTAGATTTGCTAAGAAACTTTATAGTCATTGCTCCTTTAATAGATATGCTATCATGAAATGTAACACAATACTAGTAGAAACTTTTAATCAACAAAAGAAGGGGCCATCCCTTACCTAAGAAAATCCCTTTCGTGATATTGTCATAACCACCCAAGCAAAGCTTTTGAGCAAGATTAAGCAAAACAGAACCAACGAGGGTGTAAGGCGCAGTTGGTAAGGCCTATGAAATAGGCATTACTCCAACCAGGTGTGCTTGATCAATCTTGGATGTGTCCTAACTACTATTAGCTTGTGCAGGAAAAGTAAAATAAAGAATGTAATGTAATAAACCCATTCCCCAAAATGCTTATGATTCCTTTTTCTTATCTCAAATGAACATTTATTATATTTCATTTAGAAAGGAAAATGGCCCTTTTAGATGTATCCTTAGTTATCTATACTCTGATACTAAGATGTGAGAAAATAGTGCCATAGTCATTAAGAGCTGTGATCCTAATGTAGACATTGCTTTCAATTATGGCATATTTGGAAAAATAGTGACAAAATCACATTGCATCTTCTTGAGAAATATCTCTATTGCTTACAGTAGGGTTTATAGTAGCTAAGATATACTTTTATTTATTTATTAAATCATCAGAATCATCAAACTTTTCAATGTGATACCTACATTTTTCTTTTGCATTGAAAATGCCCATTGTTTAAACCACTAACTATTAGGAATATCTATTATATTTTACTAAGAATTCATTCAGGTTATTTTCTTATTTTTAGTTCATATGGGTAAAATTTATCAATTAACATGTTGTTGTGAGACATCATTTGTAATACTCATTTCCATCATGGGTTTAGTTCTTTATGCCTATTTGATTGGCAACATGCAAGTACTAGAAAATGCTCTATGCTTGAGTTGCTATTCAGATTGCTAAGTTACTTATTCTATCCAACTATTTGTTATTACTCTACTCTCTTTTTCAAGAATTAAAGATATCTTTGCCTTTTGGTTTTCAATTTCACTATAAACATTAAATGGTTTAGCATTTATTTATATGTGGAAGACATGCCTTCAATCTCTTATTGTGAGACTCAAGAAATGGAGACTCAAATGTGGGGATACTGAGGAGTGGATGAGGCATCGCCAACTCCCTAAAGATGTAAGATAGCAAATTTGACATTTTGTTCAATACAAGTGGCTTGCTACTCTAGAGTGGATGAAGGAGCTATATTATAAGGATTGCCTGCCAATCTTTGGTGTGATATTTAGCACCACCTATGCTTGGACCTTGATGGACATGTAAGTATCCTCTCATAAATTTAGGTCTAGGGAAAGCATTTGGAATTCTACTTAAGGTGACTCTATTTATCTAAGGAATTCAACTTGTTCCTTGGTAGTTGTGTTGTACAAACTAATCGATTTGATGGTTTTGCTGTACCTATAAAGTGATCCTTAATGCCCTTGCTTGATATCTTATATATATTATTTGATCCAAAAGGAGAATTAGAGTTTTCCATGTTGATGCATCTTAGAGATATATGCTGAGAAGTCAAGTTAGTTTTAACCTCTTGCTTTTCTTGTTTGCAGGTCCTCTTCATCTCATAGATGGATGATTAGTTGCTTGATGCAACATGCAAGTGTTTAGTATCTTCCATGAGCACATAAGATACCTATATTGTTTATGAGGGAGACCCTGTAATAGAAATGTTGTTTGTTATTAGAAGTAGACTGGAGAGTTTCACAACAAATGGAGGCTGGACAAGTTTCTTCAAAACCACTAGATTGAAACCTGGGCACTTCTATAGAGAGGATCTATTACCATGGGATTTGCATCCAAATGTTCCTTTCAACTTACTATCTTTAACTAGAATAGTCAAAGCACTAAATGAAGTGGAAGCTTTAGCATTAAGAACTAAATATTTGAAATTTGTTGCCAACCAATTCATATGCCTCCATAGCAAAAAGTTGCAACATACCTTCCATTATCATTTCCATCATTAAAGGACATGGGTTGTTTGCTTTATATAGGTTGCTTGGTGTCAGCATAAGGATGGTGGAAAATAGTTTCTCCATGTTGGAGTCCTTTGCTTGTGAGAGCTGTGAGGTTGACAAAACAAAACACCATGAAGGAACCATTTTCTTGGAAGGAAAGAGTAACTTCAAAGAAAATTGTGAAAGAACTAATTGGAAGCTCATGCATAACATCATTGGAATTTATTATATGTTATTTCCATCTTTCAAGATATTATAGTGAATCATTATTGTCAGTGAAAGAGTCCAAACTTTGCAACGTTGGCAAACATCTCATCTTGTTTTTCCCTTTCTCATTCAACAAACTTTGCAAGAGATTTAAGTTCACTAAAGATTACTATTTCTTGCTCATACAATTAATCCTTCCTATGTACTTAAAGATATAATCTTTATGGGCATCCAATCTTTTTCATTTTGGTGTAGTTTTAAACACTTGCTTCATTGTTGTGTCAATAAATAGAGTGCTAAGAAGTAAAATCTCTACTTTTCCACAAAAGGTCACAGAAGAGGAAAGGTGCAACACAAAATAATATTAAGGGTAATTAAAGGATAATATTCATGGGTAGGGACATATGAATCGAGAATTAAATAAACTAAAGCACAACAAAGTATTTGTGACTTAATCACTAAGGATTGACTATCGTCACCTGTTGCCACTCTTTATATAAACAACATCTTTCCATAAATAGCCACTTTGTTTCTTGTAAGTGACTAGGAGGCTCTCTAAACTGGGGTCTTAAAATCATATTAGACCTTATCTTACCATTGGCCTCCATCCTTTACCATAGTCCATATAGTTACCTTCCCAACAAGGTTAAGTAGGCCAGAACCAACAAGTGCACCAACTACAGTTGATGGGGTTAGGAAAGAAAAGTTACTCAAACCGAGTGAGCTTGATCTATCCTTGACAGACCATAAGGGACCACATGCTAAACAAAGTCCCAATTCATGAGGCACCCAAGCAATTGAATTAACCAAAATCTTATAATGATTAAAAACATGTTCTCATGTCTAATCATTTTGATTATGATTACTCTTCTTCCATATGATGACATGCCCATCATAAGAATAGGAAACCAACAATGACCCAAATTTCAAGTGCAACCAAGCTACTTGCCAAACATGTCCTTGGTGACCACTTAACTTTGCTGAATGAAAATGAGTTGCCCTCTGTAGCTTTGCTTGTGAGTTTTGAATTGTGAGTAGAGAAATGCTTTTGCAGCTTTATTTCTATGAAAATCAAACTTTATAAGCCACAAGATGGCACAATAAGGGAAATAGTTTGGGCCCACAAAGACTCGTCAAAGATTCTCTAACATTTTTATGGTTTGCCACTTGGCCCTTAGACTAAGGGGAGGTAGGGTTCAATCCCTTGCCTTCTCACTCCTCCTCCCTTGGCAAAGCCCTTAAAAAGACCAATAGGCACACCTTAGGAAGGAAGAATTGATTTTGATTTTTTTTTGTGTGTTTTAAACTAAAAATTCTTATAGAAGTTGTTCTTTAAATTGTATTGTAAGTTCTGCTTAAATTTTGAAATCTAATCACAGGTGCATGGCTGCTCAAAAGGGTTCAAGAACTAATTGCTTGTAGCCATTCTGGGTTTGAAATATCTTTCTTATTCCCCTTTCGGAATCTTATTATTGAAAATGTTACTTATTTAATTATTGTTCAAGAGTGGGGGCTTTTAAAATCTTATTATTGAAACTGATTCTATGCCTATCTTACAGAAAATCGCTTAGATCACTATTGTCCTACCATTATCGAGTGTTTGCACCTTTTGAATCATTTCCTTGAGTTGTCAATTACAACATACTCTTGCGAGAGGGGTGCTGATTTCATGACCAACGTTTGGTGCTTCATTGGATTTGACCCTTCAAGTGTCGAAATCTCCTCTACTAGTACTCCAAAATCTTTTACATGTAAATACGGTTAATATGATGCTCTTAAGAGGCAATGTGATCACCTATGTGTTCTTCTGTTTCTACTTCTGCTTCTTCTTTTGTTCTTTTTTTTTTTTTTCTATTTGTAATTTTGTTAAAGAAAAGAAAAAAGAACTTTAGAACTCTAGACCTTTAAACCATGTGCAATATTATTAATATTTAGTCTTTAAAAAATTGTCATCCATAACTAATAATGTCTTGAAAGGATCATTTACCAATAAATGGAAAATTGCATCTAAAACAGGCTAAGAAACTACAATCAAAAGGAAAACCACACACACCCAAGAAAATTAGTTTGGCTACTTAATTTCCACACATCTCTTTAGAAATCAATAGTAGCACAACATCCCTAGAAAACACAAGCAATATGTTAAAGTACTAATAAAAGTAAAATTGAAAAGGATAGATTAATGGTATTGTGCAAAGTTATGATGCATTAAAACCTGTGAGAAACACAAATGTAATCTCATACTTTTAAAATAACTAGTTGAATCACATGTTTTGGAAATTACATACATGAGAATATATGATTTTGAGCCTAAAACAGTTAAAAATTCTAAAGCAGTTTTGGTCCTTCAAGTGTTTATTGGCAACTAGATTGTAGACTATTTTCCACTGGAGTGGTAGCTTTTACTTTTTAATGTCAACTTCCTTTATTGCGTTTTCTTTTCTTGCAAGGCATACATCAATTGCATCATAATTTAGGATTCATTGACATAATATTTGCCTACCAGACTAAACAAAAGTGTACTTATATAAGCCTTTAGCTTGGAAATGATATATGGAATGAAGCAACAACAATAACAGAAATAACAACAACAAAACCTTAATCTTAAATTTAATTGGGGTCAGCTACATGAATCTATTCTCATCATTTCAATTTATTACAAAAAGGAAAAAAGAAAGAAAGCCACCACATAAAATACTTTGGCAGAGGAAAAGATATAGATAAACCTTTTTTGTCATGTTTACTTTCTTTGCATTCTTCCTCATTATGATGGAGCATATCCCAATACTCCCTTTCATTCTCACTTGAGAGACAATCAGATCATGAGCTCCAACAAATGGTCTCTTTAAATGATTGTATATATGGTAAATCTATCGCCAGATCTTTGTTTTTTGAAAGGAAAGTAACATTTCATTAGTAGATTAAAAGCTACATACAAAACAAGCTAAGGAACTCTAATCAAAACAAAAACCATACACACCCATAAGAGAACTAAAATTGATACCAAACAAACATGAAGACTACTTAATTTTGACATCAGCTACTTGGAAGCCCCCATAGCATCCAAACAACACAAAGAATATGTGGTATCTAGCTAGCCAAGATCTATTAACTTAGCTTAAAAGACATGGATTCCAAACATCAAAGAACTTTGACAATGAGATACTTAAGGTTGTGAAGGATTAGAGTCTAAGGAGGAAAAAATTTATCCAAGTCAGTGAAAGAAAATGGCATAGGACTTTTAATCTAGGTAGGGCACATATGTCAATTCAAGTCTTGACAACCATCAAACATATAATATGCATGCCTTTGCAAAGTTTTTATTACCACTCCACTTTATAAAATTTTCTACTTACCAGTAACTACATCCCTTAAAACTTGGAAAACTTTTGCACTAAAATTCTCACAACCTCTTTTTGCCACCAGAGTTCCTCTAATAAACTTTGCAGCAACGTAGGCTCTAATAACTACTTCTGGTTTTTCAAAATGAATGTAACCTAAATTTTCTCTCTTTTCATAGTCAACATGCTACAAGAAAGAACAAACATGATAAACAAACAAATCTAAAGAATGAAAATACACAACTTCAGACAAATTTTCTATAATAAACAATCATTAAACTAAATCTAAAAAAAAAAAAAATTAGCATTAGTATTCAAAATTTCACTTATGCAAAACTAATCTTCAAAATCCTTATTAATTACATTTTAACCCAGTCTAAATAAGTACTGGATTCCAAATTCCCTAGATGTTTAGAGGCCAAATATTGAGTGGAATAGGCAAATAAAGAAAGACATTCACATGGAACATAGGGTAATTAGTATAAGATGTATCCATATACCTTTATAACACCAAATGTTTGGAAGACGTGCTTCAACTTCTCATATGAGATAACATCCTTTTCTTCATAGATAATTATAGCCTTATCATTACCCTCTTCACATACTAAGTATAGAGAGTTATCTTCATTCTTACCAACAACATCTCATGAATTATTTTTCTTGCTATCTTTGGTATTAATCTCTTCATTACTTTCTCCTGCATTTGTCATGACTATTTCCACATTCATAACTTCTTGCAACACCTCATGTCTACTCATGTAAGTTTCCTTCTTTACAATAGTTTTTACAAGATCTTCAGTTATGTTATCATCATCTTTGACATCATTTTCCTTAAAGACTAAAAGCTTTCTATTATTTGTAATTGACTCAACAATGCTATTGCCTTTTACAGATTTTCCAACTAGCCTCTTCTTCATTGAAAATACAATAATCATACCCTTTGGATAGCTGCTACTGTTGAAACATTTAAGATCAAACGCAACTATTAGGAAAAGAAAAGGACTTTAACAACTTAAACGTGCTTGTTTCATTGAATATAATGTTTTATCTTGATGCAAAAGTTTATTTCACTATCATTTCATGTAAATGAGTCTTTGCAACAAAGGAAGGAGCTTTCTTGTCTAGAGATGAAGAGGCAATCTCATTATTTAGGAATTAAAACACTTAATACATATAAGGAAAGGTAACCTAGACCAATGAGGCCAATTTTTGATGGAATTCAATGGATTTAGAGGACAAAATTTGTACAAATGAGCTTGTTGAAAAGAATATGAAGTTTATTGTTGACATAAAAGCTAATTACAAGATCATTTTGTGCAAATGAGTCTTTAAAATGAAAGAAAAGTCCTATTATCAAAAAATAAAGAAATAATCTCATTGTTTGAGAATTAAACCATGCAATACATATTAGGAAAGCTAATTAGAATCAATGACTTATTTGCTTGTTGGAATTTAATGGATTTAGCGTACTAAAAGTTTAAAAACTGCTAACTCCAATGAATCGAGTGTTTTATGTAAACACAAAAGTTAATTTCACCGTCATTCTATGTAAGCAAGTCCTTATAACAAAGGAAGGAGCCTTGTTAGGTAGAAATGAAGAGAAGGTCTCATTATTTAGGATTTAAAACCTTCAACATGTATAAGAAAAACCAATAAAGATCGAAGTAGTTTTTTTTTAATAGAATTCAATGGATTTTGAGGATTAAAGATGTGCAAAAGAGCTTGTTGCAAAAAGAAAAGAAAAAGGAAAAAATGCCTCAATTTATTTAATTTAGAGAAAAAGGAGTCTTTGATATTCTAAATCCATTGATTTAGAAAAATCTTTTGAAATAAAAAAGTAAATTTTGAGAAAAAAATTTTTTGGTGATTGGAATAATGAAAAACAAAAATGTTTTTAAAAGTAATTTCAAAATGATAAAACACTAGAAGTTTGACAAGATTATTATGATTAGAAACAAATCAATGGATTTAGAATATCAATGATGTACATGTGTGCTTGTTCTAGTGAATAGAATATTTTATGTAGACAAAAAGTGAATTTCACCATTTGTTATGTAAGTAAGTCTTTGCAACAAAGGAAGGAGCCTTGTTAGGTAGAAATGAAGAGAAGATCTCATTATTTAAGATTTCAAACCTTTAATATGTATAAGAAAAGCTCATCAAGATCAATCAAAGCTTTGTATGATGGAATTCAATGGATTAAGAGAACCAAAGATGTGCAAATGAGCTTGTTGCAAAAATAAAAGGAAAAGGAAATATGCCTTAATTTATTCAAAAGGTTTATAAACTGCAAAGAAAATCTTTTCCCAATTTTTTAGCCCCTAGTAAGTGTCTAGCTCTTGAAAATGCTTATCAAGAATATTTGAAAAAGAAAGGGTAAAAATGTTAGTAGCATTCATCCCCCACCTTTAAATCTCTTTATTAAAATTAGTGACAATGAGTTTATTACCTCACCTTATATGGTTGAAGCAACCACTAGTATTGTTATATATCAAGATAATTATAGTAATCTTTATCTTTAATTTATTGGATCTTAGCTTATGTATATTGAGCAAATGATTGAGGAAATAGCTCAAAATGGGGATGTTATTCCCAAACCTTTGGTTAAACCATAAGTAGAAAAAAAGGTTTTCTTTCAACCCCTTTCATCGGAAGAAATAAATTACAAAATGGTAGGTAAAAGTTCTACTAAAGTAGAATTGGTAAGTGATCTTCAAAAGATTTAAAGGTATGAAATTGAAAGAAAAAGAAGCCATAGTGCAAGAAAAAGGGGAACAAATTAAATTTAAAAGTGAGATAGAAATTATATAGATCAATTACAATATATATTATTAATAGAATATCAGCCTTTGAAGGATAACCCTTTTCCTTCTTATGTAAAAAAACCTTTTGATATTAATAAAATGACCTTTAATAAGGCTCATACAAAATTATATTATCCTAGACCAACAATTGTTGATTTTGTATTAAAACAACAAGTTTATTATAGCAATGTTTAATATGATGGTAATAGTATAGTGGAATAAAATCTAGAAGGTCAAATAAAACATTAAATTCTCTTACTATTACATTATATGATGATGTTTCCAATTGTTGCTAGAATAAAGGGCAATTCTAACCTTTAGATGGAAAAAATAATTACAAGTAGATTTACTAGACAACTTAAAGGCTAGTAGGATTCTTAAATATTTTATGTAGTTAAGAATAAATCTAAAAAATTTCTTTTTGATTATGTTAATACACTTATTTGTACTATTACCAATCATTTTATTGGTATTGCCACTTTGCTAGTTAATAAGACTTATAAGCCACTCATTAATTGGTGATACCCTAACTGATCACATTTTTAGTGGTATAAAGATGTATTCTTCTCTAGAGTCTTTACTTAAGAAGATAGCTAGAATATTTTTTGGAAAGAAAAATTCTTTTAGAGTTACCTACCTTATTTGTAAAAGGAGCTAAGACTCAATTAAAATCTGATAATGCTAGAACTATTGATTATAATTAGTGTACTCATCGAGTATTAGCTACTAAAGTAGTACCTAAAGGAGTTAAACTCTGTAATGAATTGAAATTGCATAAGCAATTGCAAAATCAAAAAGCTCAAGGTAAGAAAGCTTTTGTGAACAGATGGGTTATTCACCCATTATATATCTTGCAAAACAAAAGAGTAGGAGTCATCACTCCAATATTAGGAAAAAATAATTTTGTTAAAAAAAAAAATGGCCCCTATAAGGTTTTAAAAGCAAAAAATAAAAGAAAAGGAAAAAAATGCCTCAACTTAAAAAGATTATTGTTTGTTATAAGTGTGAAAAAATAAGACACTATACTAATAAGTTTAAAACAAAGAAAAAGCTTCAAGAATTAGCTATAAACAAAATTCTTAAAAGATCATTAACACATATTTTCTTACCAAAAAAAATAAAAGTACTTAAGAAAGATATTTCCTTCTTAATTTTTTATTTTGATGAAGAAAGTTGTGATGGTTAATGTTACCATTACAAAGCATTATGTAAACAAAATGGCTTGTTAGTCTTAACAAAAGAAGATAGTATGATTTTGGATCTTATTGATAAAATTTTAGATCCTAAAGAAAAACATGAGCAATTACTAAAATAATTACATCTAGCTAAAATTTAGAATAAAGAATCTACTATTAAGGTTATGCAACTTAAGAAAATTATAGTTTGAATATTGTTATACAATGTATAAAAGGTAGTCCTCCTAAGTTATGTAGGGATGAACCATCAATTAAAGAGCTTAAAAACTAAATTCATACCTTGAAGATAGAAAAAAAAAATTAAAAGAAAGAATTTTAATTTTGAAAACTCTACTAGATAAGGAAATAACATCTTTAGTGCTTCTAGAAACTTCCTTAAAGGAAAATGTGAATATTGAAAGTCTTTAATATATTAAACTTGTTGATAAAGTTATTACCCATAAATGATATACAGATATTATAGTCATTGTTAATAAAGAATATATTTACGCTACTATCACCTTGATTGATTCTAGTGCTAAAATGAATTGTATTAATCAGGGCATAGTATCTTTAAAATATTTTTCAAAAACAAGAAAAATGGTAAGCACTATTGATAAAAATAAACTTGTTATTAGTTATAAGTTATCTAAAGTGACTATTTGCAATCAAGGAATTTGTCATGAAATCCCTTTTGTGATGGTTAAGCCAACATGTTATTTTAGGAAATCATTTTTTTCATATGCTCTACCCTATTGAAGAAATTAATAGCAAGGGTATCTATGCAAAAGTTAATGGCAAGGGTATTTATGCAAAAGTTAATGGCAAGGGTATTGGTTTTGAATTTATATTTGTCCCTCAGTATAGAGATATAGATTTATTTCAAAAAAAAAAAAGAGAAAAAAAGTTTATTTCTTCTTTTCAAGATGAAATTGCTTATAAGCATCTACAAAAAAATACTTTCTACTTTTATTATTACAACTAAAGTATAGGAAATAAAAGAAGCAATAGAATCAATGAAATGCTTAGAAATTCCTACTATTTTTTAGAGTTGGAGTAAACATATTGTTGACTTGCCTTATGAGTTAGAATTTAATGAAAGTTAAAGTCCAACTAAAGCCAGACCCTTTGGTATGGGCCCTCAACATTTAAAGATCTGTAAAATGAGGTGTCCTTCATTTTATGTAAAGAATAATGTAGAATTAGAATGAGGTGTTCCCAAATTAGTTATTAAGTATAAACCCTTAAATAAGGCACTAAGATGGATTGGGTATGCTATACCTAATGAAAGAGATGTGCTTAATTGGCTTTATAAAGCCAAGATATTTTCAAAATTTGACATATAATCTAGTTATTGGCAAATCTAGATTTGAGAAAAAAATAAGCATAGAATAACTTTATAGTACCTTTTGGGCATTATGAATAAAATGTCATGTCTTTTGGTTTTAAAAGATTCTCCCTCCAAATTTTAGAAGGATATGAATGAGATATTTAATGCTTATTTTGCATTTATGATTGTTTATATCAATGAGAAGCTCTTGGAAATGATGACTACTTTACTTCATCCTTAATCATTAGCTTATTAAGCATCTTCCTTACAAGAATTGATGCAAGATGACAATAGTCAAGCAAAGTTTACTAAGGATGATATCATGTAAGATTCCTAAGACTCCTATGACTCTAAAAGACAAATAACTTTTGTTTGCTTTAAAAAAAAAAGCTATTTTTGAAAAGTTACTTTGTGAAAAACAACAAAAGAAATCACTTTATTAAAGTGACTTTTAAAGTCACTTTAGTTTATATGAAAGGAATTCAAGGCTGGGCAAATAAGATTAGGAGTCAAGAGAAGGAGGCAAAATGTTCTTATCTTCTTATCTTCATCTTCCTCTTCTCACATCTCTTGTAAAATTTTCCTTTCACATAGGCAAACAAACAAGCAACTAATAGTTCTTTAATAGCAAACAAGTAACAATACTAGTTTATAAACCTTTTGAATATATGTAAAAATATTAATAACACCCATCTTAGCAATATATTTTTATGACTTTGATACCATTGCTCCTGTTGAGCAGGAGTAAATGTCATAAAAAACCATTTTCTTTTTAGTTTGCTTTTAGAAGAGTAGAATAACTCTTTATCTTTTTCCTCAACCTCACTTTAGGTTTTAAGTATGTTGATTCTCCAAACTTCATCATGATAACCCATGTTAGGTAAGGAGGGAGATCTAGGTCTCAAAGCATGATGTAGTGGTTCATAAACCATAAAAGTAGAAGTAGAGGGAAGAAAGTCAACTTTATATGATGGTTGATTAACTTGTTCCCTCATTCTTCTAATTCCATCTAACTATGTTAGTGGAATAGTAGAAGTAGAGTATTTGCTTAGTTTTAAATCTTTAAGATCTTTTTGAGGTTTAACCTCACATTTCTTTGTGGGGCAAATCCAATTTCAACATCTTCAACTTAATGTTCAATAAACCTTATTAGTTAGAAATAAAGAGATGGTCACATTATTCAGATACTGAAACTCTCAATATGTATAACAAAAGCTAATCAAAATCAATTAAAGCTTTGTTTGAAGGAATTCAATGGATTTAAAGTACCAAAGATATACAAATGAGCTTGTTGCAAATAATATAATGTTTACATTTGACATAAAAGTTAATTGGGAGATCATTTTGTGTGAAGGAGCCCTTGCAATGAAAGCGAAGTCTTGTTATCAAAAAATAAAGAGGCAGTCTCATTGTTTGGTAATTAAGCCATTCAATGTTGATAAGGAAAGTTAATCAAGATTAATAACTTATTTACTCGTCACTATTATGTGCTGTTGGCACTAGGAGCATGAATGCAAAATATGCTCATACTCATACTCAAATAGCCACCAAGCTTTTGGAGAGGTCATAGGATTGAATCCCCGCTGCCTGCGATCGCCTTTTATCGTGTAGATGCCAGTTATACAATGGCAAGATGGCAATAATCTCAGCTTTAATGAAATTGCAACCTTATGAGACGTGAAATATTCTTGCCTAGTTTGCCATTAAAATTGATGTTTATCCTTGACATACCTATATTGAAAATGAAACAATAGGCTCCCTGCAAATTGGACCACAACGTGTCACTAAACTCAGGACCCATTAATTTTTACTGGCGAAAACTTCCATAACGAATATCAGAACCTCTAATGTTATACTTTCTCTTAATACCTAAATCAATCCCAAAATACAAGGAACTCAATGCAGCATAGAATGTTTTATACCCTCCACTACAACCTCTCTTATGTGAACCCAAATTCATCAGAATGCACAATTTGTTTCCGCATCTTCTCCTTGTTGCATACAGATTGTGAGTTTCTGTTATTTGGTTGGATAACTAAACTGAAATATACAGTTTGCATTCAGTTTTGATTCAGTTCACATTTTTCAAAGCCTAATTTTATTAACCAAACTCAATTCTACCTATCAACACTAGAGAGTTCATGTTAAAGTGAATACTAAATTTGAAAATTTTGACAAACTTCATACATTTTAGAAAGGAAATAAGCTTTTAACAATTGAAATAAACACATTTAAAATTAATAATAAGAGTTTTATTATGTAAATATAAAAATTGAACATAAATTTACATTATTAAATATTAATTATAGTTGATCTACCATTTATCATCAAATGAGAGATAAACACGAATATAATTCAATGATAACCCATTCTTATTTTTAATTCCCATATCAAACTTTTTTTTAAATTAATAAAATCCGTATGGGATTTGGGTAATTCAATGGGTTGGAAGTACCAAAGGTGTGCAAACATGCTTGTTGTAATGAATACAATGTTTTGTGTGGGCACAAAAGTTAATTTCACCATCATTATGTGTAAATGAGTCCTTACAACAAAGCAAGGAGCCCTATTAGCTAGAAATGAAGAGGTCCTATTATTTAGGAAATGAAACATTAAATAGCTATAAGAAAAGCCAATCAAGTTCAATCTAACCTTTGTTTGAAAGAATTTAATGAGTTTAGAGTACCAAAGTTGTATAGACATGCTTGATGCAATGAATATAATGAATATAGATGTGCTTATTATCAAAAAATGAATTGACAATCACATTGTTTGGGAACCAAACCATTCAATATCTATAATGAAAGCTAATTAAGATCTATGACTCCTTTGTTTGATGAAATTCAACGGATTCAAAGCACAAAAGGTATACAAACATGCTTCATCCAATGAATACAATACTCTTATGTAGACACAAAATTTAATTTCTCCATCATTTTGTCTAAATGGGTCTTTGAAACAAAAGAAGGAGCCTTGATAGCTAGAAATTAAGAGAATGTTCCACTTTTTTAGGAATTGAGCACTCAATATGTATAACAAAAGGTAATCAAGACCTCACACCATTTTTTGACAAAATTCAATGGATTTAAGTACAAGGATGTACAAACAAGCTTATTGGAATGAATATAATGGGTGCCATTGTCACAAATTAATTATTAAATCCTTTTGTGTGAATCAATCATTGCAATGAAACGAGATTCATCGTTAGTTAGAAATGAGGAGACAGTGTCATTATTCAAGAACTGAGACACTCAATATGTATAACAAAAGCTAATCAAGACCTCTCACACCTTTTTTTTGATGAAATTCAATGGATTTAAAGTACCAAAGATGTACAAATGAGCTTGTTGGAATGAACATAATGGGCATTGTTCACACAAAAGGTAATTATGAGATCTTTTAGCTAGAGTGAGTCCTTGCAACCAAAAGATATGCATTGTTATCAAAAAAATAAAGAGTCAGTCTTATCGCTAGAGAATTAAACCATTCAATACGTATAAGGAAAGCTAATCAAGATTAATGACACATTTGCTTGATGGAATCCAATGGATCTAAGTACAAATGACATACAAATGTGCTTGTTCCATTGAATAGAATGTTATGTAGTCACAAATGTTAATTTTTCCATAATTTTGGTTAAATAAGTCCATGCAATGAAGGAAGGAGGCATGTTAGTTAGAAATGAAGGGACAATCTCCTTATTTAGGATTTGAAACATTCAATAGGTATAAGAAAAGCTAATTGAGATCAATTGAAGCTTTGTTTGATGAAATTTAATGGATTTAGAGTTCCAAAGATGTGCATATGAGCTTGTTGCAATGAATATAATGTTTACTATTGACACAAATTTTAATTTTGAGATCCTTTTGTGTGAATGAGTTGCTGCAATGAAAAGAGAAGCCTTATCCCAAAAAGTGAAAGAGGCAATGCTTGTAAGGAAAGAAAACCAAGATCAATGACTCATTTACTGGATAGAATTCAATGGGTTTAGAGTACTAAGGGTGTACAAACATGCTTATTCTAATCAATATAATGTTTTATGTTGGCATAAAAGTTAATTTGACCATCATTTTATGTAAATGAGTTCTTGCAATGAAGGAAGGAGCCTTGTTAGCTAGAAATGAAGAGAAGGTCTCATTATTCAAGAATTGAAATATTACATAGCAATAAGAAAGCTAATCGAGATCAAACTAACCTCTGTTTCAAGGAAATCAATGGGTTAGAGTTCTAAAGTTGTACAAATGAGCTTCTTACAAGGAATATAGTGTTTACTATTGACACAAAAGCTTTATGAGATCATTTTGTGTAAATGAGTCCTTGTAATGAAAGAGAAATCTTTATTGAAAAATAAAGGGATAGTCTTATTAGTTAGAAATACACATAGGAGAAGGTAATCTAGACTAATTAGATTTTTTTTGATGGAATTCAATGGATTTAAAGTACCAAAGTTATACAAGCCAGATTATTGCAAAAAATATATTATTTATTGTTGACATAAAAGTTATATGAGATCATTTTTTGTAAATGAGTCCCTATAATGAAAAAGAAATCTTTATCAAAAAAAAAAAGTGATAGTCTTATTATTCAAGAATACACATAGGAAAAGGTAATCTAGACCAATTAGACTTTTTTTTTTTTTTATGGAATTCAATGGATTTAGAGTACCAAAGTTGTACAAGCAAGATTGTTGCAAAAATTATATTATTTATTGTTGACATAGAAGTTAATGATAGATCATTTTTGTGTAAATGAGTTCTTGCAACAGAAAAGAAGTCTTGTTATCAAAAAATGAATAGATGGTATCATTGTTTGGGAATTAGACCATTAAATACCTACAATGGAAGTTAATCAACATCAATGACTTATTTGCTTGATGGAATTTAATATATTTAGAGTACCAAATACATACATGTATGCTTGTTCTAATGAATAGACTATTTTATGTAGAAGAAAAAGCTAATTTCACCTTCATTTTGGGTAAATGAGTCCTTACAACAAAGGAAGGAGCCTTGTTAGCTAGAATTAAAGAGATGGTCTCATTATTCAGGATTTGAAAATTTCAAAAGGTATATGAAAAGCTAATTGAGATCAATCATAGCTTTGATTAAAGAAATTCAACGGATTGAGAGTATTAATGATGTACAAACTATCTTGTTGCAAAGAATATAATGTTTGCTACTATCACAAAAGTTAATTACGAGATCACTTTTTGTGAATAAGATCTTTTAATGAAAAGTGAAGCCTTGTTATAAAACAAATGAAGAGACAATCTTATTGTTTGAGAATTAAATCATTCAATACTTGTAAGAAAGGCTAATTAAGATCAATGATTCATTTACTTGATGGAATTCAATAAGTTTAAAGTACCAAAGGTGTGCAAATATACTTTCTCGAATGAATATAATGCTTTGTGTGGACACAAAAGTTAATTTCACCATAATTTTGTGCAAATGAGTCCTTATAGCAAAGTAAGGAGCCTTGTTGGCTAGAAATGAAAGGACAATCTCAATATTTAGACATTGAAACACTCAATACATATAAAAAAGATAATCTAGACCAATTAGACTTGTTTTTGATGGAATTCAATGGATTCAAAATACCAAAGTTATTCAAATGAGCTTGTTACAAAGAATATAATGTTTACTATTGAAATTAAAGTTAATTACAATATCATTTTATGTGAATGAGTCCTTGCAACCAATGAGAAGTCATGTTATGAAAAAATAAAGAGATAGTCTCATTATTTGAGGATTAAACCATTCAATAAAAGCCAATGCACAATTTTCAAACACACAATACGTAAGACACAAAACTAGATTCAATAAAAGAAAGCTAAAGAGAAAAAGGACTTATACAAATATAGCTTTCATTGAATGACACTACAAGCTTACATATTGTTTTGGAGTAAGTTTACAAATGAGGAAAGAAAGTTATGCCTTCTCCATGGGATACTCCTATTTGTCTCTAAAGTCTATGCTAACAAATAAATACATGATTAAAATTTTCTTTATAAAGTATAAAGTACTTTTATAAAAGTAGATTTTATAAAGTGGCTTTATACAATGGCTTTATAAAAGCATTTTTATTTTGTCCCCTTCACAACTCACATAGATCTTTTAAATCTTGCATAATATCATCTTGTTGAGTGAGTTGATTAGAATCTTTTGCTTGACTACTTTCTAGTTGGCCTTTATTAGATTATAAAATACTAACCATCATTACAATTAACTATTTACTTGGCACACTCTCAACCAGTGCTTTTAGCATTTAAGCTGGAGTCTTGGTAGTTGGAGGAGTGGGTCTCACAATGTTGATTCTTAAATTAATAACTCCTTAGTAGTGTAAACCCTTTCACTGAAGTAGTCAAAATTTTCCCATAATTGAATGTTAATCCTTCAAACAAGCCATGGTACATGCCAAGTACTTTCTCCCAGGATATTAACCTATTTGGAAATGATATTATAGTCCCATTTGATGATCCATGGAACATGATACCAGACAACAAAATTTAAGTTTTTATTCCTCATGTTGGGGTTCTTTTCACAAAATTATTCATAAATAGTTTTTACTCTTAAAGTGAGTGTAATGGGATGTAATCCCCATTTAAGGAACCATATTTTAAAACAATTGGGAAATTTAACCTCATCATGAGGAGATTAATATGAAGAAACCAACTAGATTTCTTTTGTGAGTTTTTGTAGAATAAAAATCTCTCCTAAGCTTTAATATGGTTAAAATAACTGAAAGTTTTAACCTTCCACCAATTTTTTAATTCTTTATAGGCTAGCAAATCACTTTGCCATTCATCTATCTAGAAAGATAGTCCTTTTGAATTTAAATTTTGCATATGCCCAATCTTTGGTAGATCAATAACTAGCACCTCATTCAATTGGTTTAATGATCACTAGTCTTGCCTCGAAAAGAATCTACTAATAATAATAGTAATCTTTCATGGTGGTATAAGGATACATGTTATCTTTTAAATAGAATCTTGCAACCTTATAAGGTAGAAGTTGAATATCATTGGTTTTAATTGGACACAATAAGTCTACATAAACTTTGGGATAAAAGAATATGTAAGCTTTTTATTCCTTATTTAGTTGTTGCTCATAAGTATCATTTGATAAAGGATCTAATTCCTTGCTATTTTGACTTGATGAACTTGAAGCATCCTTAGCCAGTGAAATAATTGACTTTGATGGGGACATAAGCCCTTGTAGCATAGGCCTCTTACTCACGAGGTGGTACCCTATAAAAATTCATGAGTTAGAAAATCAAGAAAAGAATTTGTTAATATCAAAATCAAAGGCTAATAATATTCCTTACCATCTAGCAAAGATTTGCTTAAAGGCTATATTTTTTATATATTTTAGAAGAACATCTTTAGCAGTTTTACAATCAATTATAATAAGAAATTTTTGATTTACTAAATCTCCTTCAAACTTGTGAATACACAATACTATAGGAAGAATTTCTTTCTTAATTATAGAGTAATTAACTCTAGCTTCTTTTTAAATCCCTGAAGTAAAGTATAATAAGCTTTCTTTGTGGTGAATCTTTTGTTTCAGTATTCCACCATATCCTTAGTTAGATTTTAAAGGCATATGGATGGGGAACAATTAAACATGGAAATTCTTTAGCCATTTGTTTTATTTTTTTAACTACTTGTGTATGAATGTGTGTCAATTCAAAAGGATTTTTTCTAAGTCTTTCAAACAAAGGTTTAGCAACATAAGCTAATTCTTTATAAAAATCTAAAATATAATGTAAGCTTTCTAGAAATCTTTACAATTGATTTTTGTCTCTAATTTCATTAAGAAATTTAAAAGCAAATTCAATTACTTGATCTATTGGAATTACACTATCATTTTTGATGAGGTGGCTAAGAAATGTAATCTTGGTTTGGAATAACCTAATTTTTCAAGAATTAAAGAACTAAAGAACTTATCAAGAATTAACTTTTCTTGTGATGTTCAATCCAACCTATCACTCTCAAATCTCTTCTTTGCTAAAGGGTGCCATCCATATCATTCTTTATAGCTTAGGTTTCCATTCCTTGAATATTGAATCTAGGACTTGCATAATTGAAACCTAGTTTAGCTTTCTTAGGTTCTTATTTGATTCCTTGTGTCTATTAGATCCCTAAACCACATATTTTGGGATTCACATTATGGTGCCATTATTTAAGAACTAAAACACTTAATGCATTAAGGAAAGGTAACCTAGACTAGTCATATTTATTTTGTGGAATTCAATGGATATAGAGTGCCAAAAATAGACAAATGAGCTTGTTGCGATTAATATAATGTTTGATGAAGAGATGATGATGAGATATATAGAGGATCAAATGCATGGAGGGCTTCTAAGGATCCATTGAGGTTTTAAGAAGTGTTAATAACATGTTCAAGAGATAAAAGGATAAAAGAGGCACTTGATGAGCTGATGAAAGAAATTTGGGCCAAAGAAACTAATTTAAGCTTAAAAGGTTACAAAACATATCTTAATGTAGGTTGAGGCTTCAATTATTGTATAAGTATGCTGAATAAGTCATTGTCAAGTGATTGTAAGGATTTTACAACAACTCCAAAAACAAATAGGAGTAGAATTGTTGTTAGCTTATTTAGGATGTTTGTCATTTTCTTTAGGGTTAGATTTGTAAATTTCACATATAAATAGGCTGATTTCATTGTTAAAAATAAGCAAAACATTAGTGAAGTTAAAAGTGAGAATTTTCTCCTTTAGTTCTCCTAAAAACTAAGAACTTATTAAGAATTAATTTTTCTTATGGAATTTAACTCGACATATCACTCCTAAATCCCTTCTTTGTGGAGTGTGGTGTTCATATCCTTCTTTATTCCTTAGGTTCATTTTTGTCAAACATTGGGTTTAGGTCTTGCATGATTGAAATTTGATTTAGCTTTCTTGAGTACTTGTTTGAATTCCTTGTTCATGTTAGGTCATTAAATTATGTCTTTTGGGATTCACACTAGTTGGTATTAGAACTTGGCTCTAAATGAGGTTTCCTTATCTAATTTTAAGGTTCACTTTTTTTGTTCATCTTCTTAGTTGCATTCTATAACCTCTTGTTCTTTGAATTTACAAACGTTAATTTATCTTTTCTTGTATTTAAATTTTTACAAAAAACCAATTGAAAATCTTGTTTGATAAAGAAAAAAAAAAGAGAGAAAAGAAAAATATCTTATTCAATTCCTTCCTATTTCCAAAGTAAATCCCATTTAATTAGGTGAAAGGCAGATAAAGGTTTTATTTCCTTATTTCTTTCTAGTACCTACAAGGATTTGGATCCAATTAATTCTTTTTTTTTTTTTTGTATTTTGCAATTTAATCTTGTTGAGTTCTTCTAATCCATAACCTTAAATTCATTGCACTTTCCTAAATTTTTTTCTAATTTGTTGGAATTAGTTGGTTATAAAGTGGCTTTGATTGAGCTTGTTTAGTTCAATAAAGGAGTGTGAGAGATAAGCAAAATTTATATAGTGTGCAAACATGAGAGTGAGTGTCATACCATGAAAGAGTGGAGTGAAACACTTGAGGGAGTGTGTGTGAGCTTATTCCCAACGTAAATATTTTTATATAGGTGATGATTTGAGGTTGAATCCTTTTAAGGAGAGGCAAAATAATGAGATCCGTAGAGGATTTAATGCATAGAGGGCTTTTAAAATCTAATGAGCATTCAAGAAGGACAAATAATAAGTTCAAGAGCTATAAGGATGAAAGTGGCAAATAATGGGCTAATTGAAGAAATTTAGACCAAAGAAGCTAATTCAAATTTGAATGGTAGTAAAACATATCTTAATGTAGGCCAAGGCCTTATTTATTTTTTAAGTATGCTAAATGGGTTTATATCAAGTGATTGTAAGGATTTCTACAACATCACAAAAAAAAAAGAGTAAATTTGTTGTTAGCTTATTTAGGAAGTTTATAATTATCTTTAGGGTTAGGATTGTTAATTTACAACAACTACAAAAACAATTAGGAGTAGATTTGTTGTTAGCTTATTAAAGAACTTGGTCATTATCTATAAGGTTAGGGTTGTTAATTTAGCTTATAAATGGTTCAAGTTGTGTTTAACTTGACTTATCACTACAAAATTCCTTCTTTTCTAGAGTACGGTGTCCATATCCCTTTTTACACCTTAGGTTATGTTCCTTAAACATTGGGCATAGGTCTTGCAAATTTGGAATCTAATTTTGATTTCTTGGGTTCTTATTTGAATTCCTTGTATACGTTAGGTCCTAAAGCCACGTTTTTTGGGCTACATTAGATGGTCTCATTATTCAAGAATTAAAATAGTCAAAAAAAAATATAATAAAAGGTAATCTAGACCAATCATACCATTTTTTGATGAAATTCTATGGATTTAGAGTACCAAAGATATACAAACAACCTTGTTGCATTGAATATAGTGTTTGATATTGATACAAATGATAATTGTGAGATAATTACATATGAATGAGTCCTCGTAATGGAAAGAGAAGACTAGTCATCAAAAAATGAAGGGATAATCTCATTATTTGGAATTCAAACTATTCAATGCTTGAAAGCTAATCAAGATCAATGATTCATTTGCTTGATGGAATTCAATGGGTTTAGAGTACCGAAGATGTACAAACATGCTTGTTCCAATGAGTGTTTCACCATCATTTTGTTCAAATGAGTCCATGTAATGAAAAGAGAAGTCTTGTTATCGAAAAATGAAAAGATAGTCTCATTGTTTGGGAATCAAACCATTTAATATAAGGAAAGCTAATAAAGATCAATGACTCATTTCCTTGATGGAATTTAATGGATATAGAGTGCCAAAGGTGTACAAAAGTGCTTGTTTCAATGAATAGAATGCTTTGTGTAAACACAAAAGTTAGTTTCACATCATTTTATGTAAATGAGTCCCTATAATGAAGGAAGGAGCCTTATTAGTTAAAAATGAAGAGATGGTCACCTTATTTAGGAATTAAAACACTTAATATGAATAGAAAAAGGTAATCTAGACTAATCATACCTTTTTTGATGGAATTCAATGGATTTAGAAAGTCAAAGATGTAGAGACAAGCTTGCTAAAATGAATATAATGTTTGATGTTGATACAAAAGTTAATTGCAAGATCAATTTGTGTGAATGAGTCCTTGCAGCAAAATTAGAAGTCTTGTTATCAAAAAATGAAAAGATGATCTCATTGTTCATGAATTAAAATGAAGAAAGCTAATAAGGATTAATGCCTTATTTACTTAATGGAATTCAATAGATTTAGAGTACCATAGATGTACAAACATGACTATTTCGTTAAATATACTCCTTTGTGTAGACATAAATGTTAATTTCATTGTCATTTTGTGTAAATGAGTCTTTTCAACCATGGAAGGAGCCTTGTTAGATAGAAATAAAGAGATGTTATCATTATTTAGGAGTTGAAACACTTAATACATATAGGTAAAGGTAATATAGACCAATCATCCCTTTTTTGATGAAATTTAATGGATTTAGAGTCCCACAAATGTATGTACGAGCTTGTTATGATAAATATAATGTTTGTTATTGATATAAAGTTAATTACAAGATCATTTTGTGTAGATAAGTCCTTTCAAATGAAATAAGAAGTCTTGTTATCACAAAATGAAGATATGGTCTCATTGTTCATGAGTTAAACCATTCAATACTTATAATGAAAGTTAAAAAAGATCAATGACTTATTCACATGGCATAATTTGATGGATTTAAACTACCATAAGAGTACAAACATGTGTGTTCTAATGAATATAATGTTTTATGTAGACATGAAGGTTAATTTCACCATTAATTTGTATAAATGAGTCCATGCAATGAGAAGAGAAGTCTTGTTATCAAAAAATGAAGAGATAGTCACATTTTTGGGAATTAAAGCATTTAATACTTATAAGAAAGCTAATGAAGATCAATAACTCATTTATGTTAAAGTATCAAAGATGTATGAATGAAATTATTGCCATGAATATAATGTTTGCTATTAACAAACAAAGTTTATATGTTGTAGTATCAAAAAAGTTTATTATAAGATTATTTTGTGTGAATGAGTCCTTGTAATTAAAAGAGAAGTATTGTTATTAAAAAATGAAGAGACCATCTCATTCAATACTTATGAGACAAGCAAATTAAGATTAGTAAGTCATTTGCTTTATGGAATTTAATGAATTTAGAGTACCATTTAGGAATGGAGACACTCAATACAGGTAATCTAGACTAATCACACATGTTTTAGATGAAATTCAATGGATTTAGAGTACAAAAGATGTTGAGACAAGCTTCTTGCAATGAATACAATGTTATTCATGGAGATATAGAAGAGCATATAAGTTATCATGCTTGCATATCCACCATTTGAGTCTCCAACAATTATTCCAATAATTACATATCCAATTTGACCTATGGATGAATATGTAAGCATACGTTTCATGCTTGTTTAAGTAATAGTAATGAGATTCCCCACTATTATATGGAGAAGAGCTAGGATTTCTAGAAGAAAATGCCATTCATTTAATGAGAAATAAAAAGGAATATCAAAAATTTGAGTGGGTAAAGTTGAAGTAGCTACTGTCAAAGTAATAGAAAGAAAATTAACAACTAAAGTGGGAGAGTTATAGTCAAAAAGAGGATTTATTGATGAGACAAAAGATAGCTTTAAGATCATTTTGTGTGAATGAGTCCTTACAATGAAAAGAGAAGTCTTGTTATAAAAAATGAAAAGATGGTCTCATTGTTCAAAAATTAAACCATTTGATGTCTATGAAGAAAGCTAATAGAAATCAATGACTTATTTACTTGATGGAATTCAATAAATTTATAGTACTAAAGGTGTACAAATGTTGCAATGAATATAATGTCTACTATTGACACAAAAGTTAACTATGAGATTATTTCTGCGTGAATGAGTCATTCAATCTAAAAGAGGAGTCTTATTATCAAAAAAGGAAGAGATGATCTCATTGTCTAGGTATTAAACCATTCAATATCTATTAGGAAAGCAAATCAAGATCATTAAGTCATTTGCTTGAAGGAATTTAAGTGTTTAGAGTACCAAAGTTATACAAACAAGTATGTTAGTTTGAAATGAAGGATGGACTTCAATACACATAAGAAAAGGTAATTTAGACCAATCACACCTATTTTTGATGGACTTCAATGGATTCATAATACTAAAGATGTAGAAACATTCTTCTTAGAATGAATACAATGTTTGTTATTCACACACAAGTTAATTTCAAGATCATTTTGTGTGAACAAGTCCTTGCAACAAAAAAAGAAGTCTTGTTATCAAAAGTGAAGAGGTCGTTTCATTGTTCAAGAATTAAACCATTCAATACCTAAAAAGAAAGCTAATAAAGATGAAAAATTCATTTTCTTGATGGAATTCCATCAAAAAAAGGTGTGATTGGTCTACATTAGCTTTTCTTATATGTATTGTGTGTTTCAAATCTTGAATCATGAGACTAGCTCTTCATTTCTAGCTAAAACATTGTTGTTTCCTTTGTTGCAAGGACTCATTTACATAGAGGGATGGTGAAATTGACTTTTGTGTCTGCATAAAGCATTATATTCATTGAAGCAAGCACATTTGCACACCTTTGGCAAACACTTTAGACCCATCGAATTCCATCAAGTCAATGAGTCAATGCTCTTAATTAGCTTTTCTTATAGGTATTAAATGGTTCAATTTCCTAAACAATGAGACCATCTCTTCATTTTTTGATAACATGACTTCTCTTTTTTTTTTTTTTGCAAGGATTCATTTGCACAAAATGATCTTGTAATTAAAATTTTTGTCAACAATAAACATTATATTCTTTGCAACAAGCTTGTTTATACATATTTTGGTACTTTAAATCCATTGAATTCCTTCAAAAAAAGCTTTAAGTAATCTTGATTAGGTTTTGTTTATACCCATTGATTGTTTTAATTCTTGAATAATGAGGCCTTCTCTTAATTTCTAGCTAATAAGGCTCCTTACATTGTTATAAGGACTCATTTACACAAATTCAAGCTAAAATTAACTTTATGTCTACAAAAAAAAAAAAAACATATTCATTGGAACAAATATGATTTTACACCTTTGGTACTTTGACTCCATTAAATTGCATCAAATGAGTCATTAATCTTGACTAGCTTTCCTTACAAGTATTGAACAATTTAAATCAATAACAATGAGACTACCTCTTCATTTTATGATAAGGCTTCTATTTTTGTTACAAAGACTCATTCACACAAAATTATCTTCAAATTAACTTTTATGTCAATAGCAAACATTATATTAATTGCAAGGAGCTCATTTTGACATCTATGGTACTTTAAATCCATGGAATTTCAATAAAAAAAAAGGTGTGATTATTCTAGATTAGCTTTTCTTATAGTAATGAGTGTTTTAATTCTTGAATAATGAGACTATCTCTTGATTTCTAACTAACAAGGCTCCTTTATTATAAGGGCTCAATCACACAAAATGATCTCATAATTAACTTTTGTATCAACATCAAATATAAATTCATTGCAACAAGCTTGTTTGTACATTTTTGGTACTCTAAATCCATTGAATTCCATCAGAAAAGGTGTGATTGGTGTATATTACCTTTTCTCATACACATTAAGTGTTTGAATTGTTGAATAATGAGATTGTCTCCTTATTTCTAGCTAACAAGACTCCTTCCTTCATTATAAGGACTCATTTACACAAAATGATGGTCAGATTAACTTTTGTGATGAGATCCATGGAAGATTTGATGCATGGAGGCTTTCTAAGGTTCCATTGAGCATTCAAGAAGGGCCAATGACATATATTTAAGTGATAAAAAGATAAAAGAGGTAGTTAATGGATAGATTGAAGAAATTTTGGCTAAAAAAAATAATTCATGCTTGAAAGGCAGCAAAGCATATCTTAATGTAAGCCAAGGCTTTATTAATTTAATTGGAGTACTTAATGGGCTAGGGTTATAATAAAATCAACTCCTAAAATGTAATAAAGAGGTGGATTATTACATTTTACGAGTTTATTGTTGTCTTTATTTTTAGGGTTTTGGGTGTTGTTGATTTAGCCTATAAATAGGCTAGATTGCATTGTTAAAAAGAACAAATCATTAGCAAAACTAAACGTGAGAATTTTTTCCTTTGGTTCATTTAAAAACTAAAAACTTATGAGGAACTAAATCTTCTTGAGGCATTCAACCCATCACTCCCAAATCTCTTCTTTGCTAAGTGTAGCATCCATATCCTTCTTTAAACCTTAGATTCATGATCCTTAAACATTGGGTCTATGTATTGCATGATTGAAATCTAATTTAGCTTTCTTGGTTTCTTGTTCAACTCTACTTGCATGTCAAGTTCCTAAGCCACATCTTTTAGGGTTCACATCATTTTGTATCATCACAAAACATTATATTCATTGCAAGAATCATGTTTTTAGATTTTTAGTATACCAAACCCATTGAATTCCATAAAGTAAATGAGTCATAGATCTTAAGTAGCTTTCCTTACAAGTGTTGATTGGTTTAATTCTCAAACAATGAGACTACCTCTTCATTTTTTGATAACAAGGCTTCACTTTTTGTTGTAAGGAATCATTCACACAAAATGATCTCATAATTAGCTTTTGTGTCAATAGCAAACATTATATTCATTGCAATAGTCTTGTTTGTACATTTTAGTGTTGTAAATCCATGGAATTTGACCAAACCAAAGATTTGAATTGTCTAGATTACCATTTCTAATATGCATTATGTGTTTTGATGTCTAAATAATGAGTCTATCTCTTCATTTTTAACTAACAAGGCTCCTTCCTTTGTTTTAGGACTCATTTACACAAAATGATGGCAAAATTAACTTTTGTATCTACACAAAACATTATATTCCTTGTAGCAAGCACTTTTATACACCTTTGGTACCCTAAACCCATTGAATTCCATCAAATAAATAAGTCATTAATTTTGATTAGATTTCCTTAAAGGTATTGAATGGTTAAATTCTCAAATAATGAGACTACCTCTTCATTTTTTCTATAATAAGGCAATGAGATCCATGGAGAAGCCAATGCATGGAGGGCTTTTAAGGATCTATTAAGCATTCAAGAAGGGCCAATGATACATACAAGAGCTAAAAAAATGAAAGAGGTACCTAGTACGGTGATTGAAGAAATTTGGGCCAAAAATGCTAATTAAAGCTTAAAAGGTGGCAAAACATATCTTAATGTGGCTGAAAGCCTTATTAATTTCATTGGAGCACTTAATGAGCTAGGGTTATCCACTCCTAAATAAGACTTTATTATGAAATAGGACAACTCCTAAAACAAATAGGAGCAAATTATCTCTAGGGTTAAGGTTGTTAATTTAGCCTATAAATAAGCTTAATTTCATTATTAAAAAAAAATAAAAAACAAAGCAAATAGTGAAAATAAAAGTGAGAAATTTTTTCTTTCATTTTTTCAAAAATTAAAAAACTTATCGAGAACTAACTCTTGTTGTGATATTGAAGCCAACTTATTACTCCCAAATCCCTTCTTTTTTGGAGTGTGGCATTCATATCCTTATTTATACCTTAGGTTTGTGTTCCTTGAACATTGGGTCTATGTCTTATATGATTGAAACTTGATTTAGCTTTCTTCAGTTCTTATTTGATTTCTTGTGTGTGTTAAGTCTTTAAGTCACCTCTTTTGGGGTTCACATCAGTTGTTATTAGAGCTTGGATCTAAATCAAGTTTCCTTATCTACTTTTGAATTCTTTTTTTCATCTTTCATCTTAGCTTACATTCTATAACCTCTTGTTCTTTGAATTTGCAAACCCTAATTTTATCATTTCTTGTCCATAAAGCCCAATTATCTTTCTGTCTTTAAATTCATGAAAAAAAAATAAAAAAAGGACGAAAAAAAATAAAAAAGGACAAAAAAACCAAAAAGAAAAGTCAACTTTGAGTGACTGTAGCAATAGCTAAATGTTTTGGTTAGTCTAGCCACAATAACAACCTAGTTTCTAGCTCAACTTTTAATTTGTCATCTATTTCATTTTCCTTATTTTATCTTCTAACTTTCCTTTTTTATTTTTCTTTAGCTCAATTTTGCTCCATTTATTTTATTTGGTGAGTTTGGTTCCTTTAAGATTAGTCTTCTTGATTTCACTTGTTTAGTTCTTAAAGAGCTAAAAGGGGAAACTTGAGTGGTAAATACCAAGAGTGCAAACATACATTAAGAAAAACCCTTAAAGAGTATAAACACGAGGGTGTGTGACATTATTTTTTAGTGAAACACGTAAGGGAGTGTTTTGTGAGGTATCCTAACCAATTTGCATAGAATTAAGACTATGTTTACCAAAGAAAAAGGTGTAACTAAGAAGAGAGGAAGTGGTATCATTTATGAAAAAGGCTATGCAACAATAATTTGAGCACATAAACACCAAATTTGATGATACAAAGGATAGGATGGAGAAGCAAGCCCATACAATAGCAGAATTGCAAAGGAGGCATAGGGGTCATGATGTTCCTAATGCAAGAAGGCTAAAAAGATGAGATTATGGTCATGAAGATGATGTAGAAGATGACAAATGTGATAATCCAACAACTTTGATTAAAATTGCCAATAATAGAAATGGTTGAAAAGATTTTATGAGGCAAGAAACCTATGACCATGATTTAGGGAGTATTGAAAAGAAAATTTTTTTATTCAAAGTGGAAAACTATCTTGAAGTCTACTTAGATTGGGAGAAGATAGTAAACTTGGTCTTTGACTACCATAACTACTTTGAAAAGAAAAAGGTAAAACTTATTACTGTTAAGTTTACTAATTATGCTATTATTTGGTGGGATTAACTTGTTTTGACTAGGAGAAGAAATCATGAAAGGCCTATTTAGGAGGAGGTTCATCCCTAATCACTATTATAGGGATTTATATCAAAGGTTATAAGGACTCACTCAAGGCACCAAAAGTGTGGAGGACTACCATAAGGTGATGGAAATTGCCATGATCCAAGATAATGTTGATGAGGATAATGAAGCAATCATGGCTCAATTCTTGTAAGGGTTGAATAAAGACGTCACCAATGTAGTTAAATTGCAACATTATGTGGAGTTGCATGACATGGTGCACATTGTGATGAAAGTTAAGAGTCAACTAAAACAGAAGGGTATTACATAATTTAGATAGAGTTTGGGTTCCTCTTCAACTTGGAAGCCAAAGTGGAGAAAAGGGGATGGTAGGGCTAATTATAAGCCCAAGGCCAAATCTTACAAAGTAAGGAAGTGAGTCCTAACATGGAGAAAGGTAATTCTAATTCAAGATCTAGTAAAATTAGAGATGCTAAAATGTTTAAGTATTTAGGAAGGGGACATATTGCATCTCAATGTTTAAATAAGTGTACCTTGGTGTTGCAGTGTAATGGTGATATTAAGACAAATAGTGAGTCGATGATAATTTTACACCACCATTAGAGGATATAAGTGATGGAGAGGAGTACCTAGTTGATGAAGATGTGTTCATGGCTATATGAGCTTTAGGAGCACAAGCCAAGGAAGATGATGAAGTGCAAGGAGATAACATCTTCCATACATAGAGGCACATCAAAGATAAGGTATGCAACATGATCATTGGTGGGGGTTGATGTACAAATGTAGCTACTCCAGTTGAAAAGCTTAATTTACCTACCATGAAGCACCTAAGGCTATATATGCTTTAATGGTTGAATGAATATGGGGAGGTTAAGGTAAATAAATTGGTATTAATATCATTTACTAATAGGAGATATACTAATGAGGTCTTGTGTGAGGTTGTACCCATGCATGTTGGGCATATTTTGTTGGGGAAGACCAGGGAAATATGATTGACATGTAATGCATGATGGGTTTAAGAATAGGTACTCTTTTGTAATAAATGATAAACCCATTACTCATGTACCTTTATCACCTAGCCAAGTATAAGATGATCAATTAAGGAATAAAAAAAGAGAGTGAGAGGAAAAGAAAAAAGAAATTAAGGCTAAGAGCAGAAAAGAGGAAAAGAATGAAGAGAAAGGAGATAAGACTAAAAGAAAAGAAGAAAGAGGGTAAAAGAGAAAAATTCAGAGTTTATATGCAAAAGAGAGTGATGTTAAGCAAGGTTTCCATTCAAAATAGCCTATAATTTTACTTTTATACAAAGAGGCTTATTTTAGTACTAATGAGCTTAGCCCTTCTTTGCCTAGTGTTGTCATTTCTTTTTTGTAGGAATTTGATGATGTTTTTCCCAAACAACCAAGGGGCTTGCCACCTTTGAGGGGAATAGAACATTAGATTGAATTCATCAATGGTGTGATAATTCCAAATTAATCAACCTATAAAAGTAATCTTAAGGAGAAAAAGGGGCTTTAAAGGCAAGTTTATAGGCTCATGGAAAAGGGTTATGTGAGGAAGAGCATGAGTCCATGTGTAGTTTTAGTATTGCTTATGCCTAAGAAGGATGGGACTTAGAGGATGTGCATTAATTGTCAAGCAATTAACAAAATCACAATAATGTATCACCATCTTATTCCTAGAATGGATGACTTGTTAGAAAAATTGCATGGTTCATGTGTCTTTTCTAAAAGTGATTTGAAAATGGATATTACCAAATTAGGATGAGAGAGGGAGACAAGTGGAAAACAACTTTCAAAACTAAGTATGGTTTGTATGAATGACTTGTTATGCCATTTGGTCTCACTAATGCATTGAGCACTTTTATGAGATTGATAAATCATGTTTTACATGCATTTATTAGTAATTTTGTGGTTGTGTATTTTGATAATATTTTTGGTCTATTGCAAAATCTTAGATGAGTATCTTGATTATTTATGTTCTATTTTAAGTGTTTTATGTTTTGAGAAATTTTATGCTAACCTTAAGAATTATTCTTTTTGCACTGATCAGATCCTATTTATTGATCCTATTTATTGGCTATGTTATGAGTGCTAGGGGTATTGAGATTGAAAAGGTAAAGTTTAGGGAAATTCTTGCTAGTTTCTATAGACACTTTGTTAGGGTAATTCATGAGTGAGTATGTGATCCAACTAGCCTTTGAGCTATCTTGAGAATCTTACAACAAGGATCTTAGCAATGGCATGGCTAGAGGTATGACTATGGATCTTGTATGCATTGGACACCATGGTCATTTGTTGAAGGAGATTTAGAATTTGATGTTTAGAATATCCAGCAATGTTCCACTCATAAATTGAATTGGAATTGTATTTTGTTTGAAGAAAAGTTGCCTTTTCTTTAAAAGCAAGGTTAAGAGCTGTGGGTCTGGGATATTACATCTTTGAAGATGTTTCCAGTGGTTCCACTTTGAGATGTTGTACCTTTAGTGATTCTATGTTTGGCACAAAAGCTTGAGATGAGCCATGATCAATTGTAGTCAAAATTTGTACCTCTTTGCTTGTTAATGCTTCAAGTTTAGATTCCTTTAGAGCTTGCAGTCTAAGCATCAAGGCTTCTTAAAATTTATTTGATGATGTATTTGAAATTTGAAAGGGTTTAAAAATAGATTTTTTTGAAAACTCTATAGTAGTGGCATCAAATTTTAAAATTTCTTTTGAAATTGAAAAACTTGATATAGTGGCATCCATGTTTAAGAGTTGGTTACCAATTGTTTGTAAAATGTTATTTGTATAATTATTTTGTTCAATAAACTTTTGTAAATCTTTTTTTCAAAACTCTTCATGCTCTATATGTACTTTGAATGGTGATGTAAGAACAGAAAAGCTCTTGTGCTTGAATTGAATTTCACATGATGAAGCATGAATTGACTTTATTTTTGAGCCATTCATTAACTTGCATTGTTGTGATTGAATTTGAGCTTATAATTCATCTTCCTCTATGAAAGATGACAACATGTACGCATATCCCCATTGAAAATAACGCTCATCAAACCAATCAAAAAATAAAACATGCTTTTTGTATCTAGTCATCCAATCATAATAGTCTTATTGGACTTCTAGTTTTTTCTCATTTTAAAAATTTTTAATAAACCATTTTCTCTTTTTAGCATTATGTTGGCCATAAAATTCTTTTCTAATCACAAAATATTTTTCCAAAACATGGAGCTCTTAGAATGTATCTTAGGCTTAATAAGGCACTAAACTTATGATGCCAAGGCTTTAGGGGATTTTGGGGATTCTTGTTGTGGTGATGCATAAGTGGCTTGAGGGAGCTATCCATGAAGTTCTACACCTCTTATATTACTAGTTTGAGCATAAGTGCTAGATGGTTGTCTCATAGAAAGGCTATGCTGCAAATAATTTAAGATTTTGGTTTCTACATCTTCATCCTTACTAGATTTGGATCTAGTACTTATAGAGTGTCTAGCAAAAGATATGCTGACACTGCCATCTCTATGCTGAGTAATCTTGTTGACATCCATTTCCATATAAGGTTTTGGGGCAAAAACATTTTCAAGTTTCTAAGTGTCAGGTAGATTTACCTTATGCCATTTGATATACCTGGGTGTTTGGAGATTAGCTTTGCACATGTTTGTTTCCCACAGAATTGTTTCTTTGTGGGCTCCATGACAGAGGACTTTGGTGTTGAATGCTACTTTTATAGCCTTGTAATGTATCCTATACATCAGGCTTAGTGGAATTTATCCTTCAGTGAATTAATTATTGTGAAACTTGATTTGCAAGGTAAGAAATCAAGAATATTCCTTTGATGCAAAGAAATTGTGAAATCTGGAAAACAATTGAAATAAATTAGACTAAAACATAGGCTTGTTTTTATAATACCTAAGAGAGAATCATCAAAGTTTAAGAAAACATAATCTCTAAGGGCAATGAGAATAGACGTATCCAACCCTTCCCTAGAAAGGGGCTTGATTTCTACCTAGACAAGGCCAAGGTGCAGAAAATTGTAATGCTTTTGGTGATACTTTATAGAGGCATAGGAAAGAAGCTTTACCATTTCAAAGGAATTGTAAAGACAGTAGTCTTGTTTCTCCATCTTGATTGTGTAATCGTCTTATAGGAATACAAACCTAAGGTATAAAGATGGATATGGACACTGCATTTTAGAAAAAGAAGGGATTTAGGAGTCATAAGTTAGGTTGAATGCTACCAAAAAAACAAAGTTAGTTTTTAATAAGTTCTTTAGTTCTTGAAAGAATTGAATGAGAAAATTCTCACTTTTGTTTTCATTAATCTTCTTTTTCTTTTCTCTTAACAATGCAAATAAACTTATTTATGGTAAAAATTAATAACCCATACCCTAGAGATAATGTCAAACTTCATAAATAAGCTAACAACAATCTACTTTTATTTATTTTAGGAGTTGCCCTATTTTATAATAAACTCCTATTTAGGATTGGAGTTTATTGTAACCCTGACTCAATAAGTACACAAATCAAATTAAGAAGGCCTTAGAACACATTAAGATATGTTTTTCCACCCTTCAAACTTGAATTAGCTTTTTCTTTTTTTCGAACAAATCTCATCAATCAGCTTGCTAAGTGCTTCTTTCATCCTTTTAGCTCTTGAACATTTTATTTGCCCTTCTTGAATGATCCATGGATCCTTAGAAGCCCTCCACTCATTAACTTCACCATGGATCTCATAATTTTCCCTTTCCTTAAAAGGATTCATCCTTAAATCATTACTTGAATCAAAAAAAGAATGATTATAAACATCAAATGTTACACTCACATTATATTCACTGAAAATTTCCAACTTATAGATGTTGTCATTAATTAGTGCCACCACTTGGGATGGACCATCTCCTCTAAGCTACAACTTTGAATACCACTAAGCCAAGAACCTCTCCTTGTGCATATGCACCCAAACTTAATCACTAAGTTTAAATACCACCTTTTTTCTCCCTTTGTTGGCATGGGATGCATATTGCTATCTTCATTTTGCAATTTGTTGCCACACCTTCCATGCAACTTCTTCAACTTTTTGGCCTTGTGTTCACCATTTAAGCTAACATATCATCAACAAGTAAAAGCATCAAATCTAAAAGAGTCAAAGGATTTAAACCATACACAATTACGAATGGAGAGTAACTAATAGTAGAATGAACACTCATATTATATGTAAATTCTACATACAGTGAACAATCTTCCCATGTTTTTAAATTTTTTGAGGAATGCATCATATTGAATCCCTTAGTTTTAACATCTAAGCACAAAGCATGCATGAGATTAGGATCTGAGAGAAAGAGTAAAGTTTGGGTAACAAGAAAAATAAATAGATCCATTACTCAAACTAAATTCTATTACGCCAAATAAGGAGTCATGAAACCTATTATGTCTTTAGTCTCTAACATAAATTATGGTAGAGTTATTTAAACCTAATCTAGTGGCTAGCTTTAACACTACTTGAATCATGCCAAATGGGGAAATTTGTATTTCCTCTAGTGTGAACTAACAAGTTCTTGGGATAGCAAGAAAAAAAAATCATTATAACCTTGAGATAAGGGTAAAGTTTCTTTAATTGTTTTAATAACATAATTAGATTTAGATTTTAAAAAAAAAAAACTACTACTTGATATATATATGTGACAATTAGGATGATGGTAATTTCCAATTCTACAAATAAAAATCATTTATATTTTCATCGATAATAATTTTTTTTTATTTTTACTATTAAAGTGCCAACTTCGATGAAGTTTATCCATATGTATCATAGAATCATTGTCAATGGTTTACACCAAAAGCACTCAACACCTAACCACAGCTCGCACAAGCTAAAAATGAAAACACAACTTAGGTTTCAACTATAACTTATAATACCTTTAAAATATTATAAATCCATATTAAAAATACTAATACCTTTAAAATACTTTTCAAAAACAACAAAAGTATTAAACACTATTGATTAGAGTAAGCTTGTTATTAAATACAAGCTATCATAAGTTGTTATTTGTAATGATGGTATATGTTTAGAAATTCCTTTCATGATGATAAAAATTCTATCACAAGATTTCAATTAGGAAATCATTTCTTACACATGCTATATCCAATAAAGAAAATAAATGATGATGCATAAATGCAGAGATTAACATAAAGCTTATTAGCTTTAAATTTATTTCCATTCTTCAATATAAAAAAATTGATTTGATTTAGAAAAAGATTAAGAGGAATGAAAGATTCATTAGTTCTCTACTAATGAAATTACTTATAAGCATTTACAACAGAAACTTAAAACTCCTTTTAATTAAAAAAAGATACAAGGAATACATAAAGAAATAGAATTAAAAAATGAGAAGGTGGTCTCATTGTTGAAGAATTAAATCATTCAATATCATTAAGGGAAAGCTAATCAAGATTGAAGACTTATTTACTTAATGGAACTCAATGGGTTCCAAGTACCAAAGGTGTGCAAACATGCTTATTCTAATGGATATAATGTTTTGCAAAGACTTAAAAGTTAATTTTACCCTCATTTTATGTAAATGAGTCATTGCAATAAAAAGAGAAGTCTTGTTATCAAAAAATAAAGAGAGTCTCATTATTTAGGAATTAAACCATTTAATACTTTTAAGGAAAGCTAACAAAGATCAATGACAACTTGATGGCATTTAATGGATTTAATGTACCAAAGATGTACAAATGAGCTTGTAGCTATGAATATAATGTTTGCTATTGACACAAAAAATAATTATGAGATCATTTTGTGTAAATGAGTCCTTGCAACAAAAAGAGAAGTTTTGTTATCAAAAAATGAAGAGATGGTCTCATTGTTCAAACATTGAACCATTGAATACCTATAAGGAAAGCTAAAGATCAATTAATAATTTACTTGATGAATTGAATGGGTTCAGAGTACCAAAGGTCAGTAAACATTCTTAATCATATGAATATAATGTTTTATGTAGATATAAAAGTTAATTTCACTATTATTTTGTGTAAATGAGTCCTTAAAATAAAGGAAGGGGCTTTGTTAGCTAGAAATGAAATGAAGGCTTCATTATTCAAGAATTGGAGCACTCAATATATATAAGAAGTGGTAATCTAAACCAATCACACCTTTCTTTGATGTAATTAAATGGATTTAGAATACCAAAGATGTACAAACAAGCTTGTTGCAAAGAATATAATGATTATTATTGGCATAAAAGTTAATTACAAGATCATTTTTGGTGAATGAGCCCTTGAAACAATAAAGAAGTCTTGTTATTAAAAAATGAAAAAACAGTCTCATTGTTTTGGAATAAATCCATCAAATACCTATAAGAAAAGCTATTCAAGATCAATGACTCTTTTACTTGATGGAATTCATCGGATTCAAAATACCAAAGGCATACATATGTGCTTGTTCTATCAATAGAATGTTTTGTTTAGACATAAAAGTTAATTTCACCATCGTCTGACCAAGCCATCAATGAGATCCATGCTGTAGGATTTTCAAGACAACTCAAAGGCTGGTGGGATCACATACTCGCTCTAGTTGAGCACGACAACATTTTTCAAGCTATCAAGAGCGATGTTCATGGTGAACCTCTCTTTGATAATAACTAACAAACAATCCTTGATGCTGTGGCAAGTCTTATCTTTGCCATAACAAAGCACTTTATTGGTGATTCATCTCACCTAAAGGATAAGAATGTTGAACTCTTATCCAATCTTAAATGCAAATATATGCATAATTTCTGTTGGCACAAAGATATGTTTCTAAACCATGTCATGCAGCAAGATGATATGAATCAAGTTTTCTAGAAAGAAAATTTTTTGGTAGGATTACCAAGGCTACTTGATGACAAGGTAAGATCTGAATTGCAAGCTCAATATAATGGCCAAATTCTTTATCATCAGTTGGCCTATGGTGAACTAATAAGCTTTGTCTAGAAAGAATAATTGTAGATCTGTGTAGATCTAAAGTTCTAAAAATAGATCAAGCAGGAACAAAAGTAGACTCAAAAGGAGTTAGGATCATTTTTTGCCCAATTTTATGATAACCTCTATCAAAAAGAAAAGACGAAAAGAACACATAGGCCCAAAACCAAATTAAAAAATTGTTTCTACTCAAAATCTAAGCCCAACCAACACTAACAATCTTTTAAGCCCAAAACAACTTGTAGGCCCAAACCTAATAAGCCTAAACAAACAAAAGCCCAAACATCCATATATGTTTGTTATAACTATGGTAAGCCTGGTCATATGTCCAGATATTATAAACTTCATAAAAAACTCCAATCCTTTAAACTACTTGATATTGTTCAAGCCCAACTATAGGCATTGTTGGTTGAAACTTGAGAAGCTAGTACTCTTGAACTATCTTCTAAGGTTAAAGCTAGTCTTCAAGTTGATGAACTTAAAGCCTCTTCAGAAATAAGGTCAGAAGAGAAAGAGGTAAGTGTCCTAACATGTGATCAAGAGCAACCTTAAGATACTTGATATGTTAGGAAATGATCAAGCTAAAGCCTAGTTTCTACAAAAGCTCCTTGAAAGCCCATCAACTTCAAATCCAAACCCATTACGTCAGTCTATATAAACTTCTTGTAATCTTAAGGATGTTTTAAAAAAAGGTTTGACCAACCCCAAACCAAGCCTATAACTTTAATATACCTTAAACATGAAATAAATAAAATCAAGCATGAGATCTAAGATCACAAGGCCTAACAAACACAAGACCATTGAATGCTAGTGTGCCTACTAGAACTAGTAAACCCTCAAAATATAAAGGTTCTAGATCAACCAGAATCTTCTAAAGCCCAACAACTTGAAAGCCTTGAAATTAAAGAATTCTTATTTCTTTTAATAGAAATCACCACTCAAAAATGGCTTGTTAAAACCCTGTTAAAAATTGCTAACTAATTTTCTTTAGAAACCATAGCTTTAGATGATATTTGTGCAAATCTTAACTATATAAAGGAAGGCCTCATACATACCAAGTATTTTGAAAAAATGTTAAAAAGCCTAAAGTCTGCCAACAATCACAAGCCATGAGTCAACTACAAGCTGTCTGGTGTCTAAATTTGCCAGCAAGGTATCGGCATTCAAACCTCCTTTGTTCTTGTAAAAACCTTAAAGTAAAAGGTAATCCTTGGAAATCTCTTTCTCAATTTGATTAAGTCTTTCCAAGTTTTTGATCAAGGAATAATTGTTTCCTTGAATGCTCAATTGATCCTTAGATGATGTGAACCCAAATAACATGGCTTACATACCCAACATGCATAAGGAATCAAACAAGAACCTAAAAAAGCTAAATTAAATTTTGATCACACAAAACTTAGTTCAAAGAAATGAGAACCAAAGGTATGGAAGAAGGACATGGAGGCTACACTTTAGAAAAGAACAAATTTGGGATTGATAAGTTGGGTTGAACACCATAAGAAGAGTTAGTTCTTAATAAGTTCTTCAATTCTTAAAAGAATTGAAGGATAAAATTCTCACTTTTATTTCACTAAATGTTTTACCTCCTCTAATAATGAAATCAAACCTATTTATAGGAAAAATTAACAATTATAGAAAAACCCTAGTGATAAGGACAAACATCTTAAATAGGTTAACAACAAATCTACTTTATTTTTTAAGAGTTGTAGAAACCCTACTCCTATTTTTTATGAGTTATTGTAGAAACTTTTATGATCACTTAACATAGGCCTATTCAGTATGCTTATGAAATTAATGAATTCTCGGCCCATAATAAGATATGATTTGCCACCATTTAGGCTTGAATTAGCTTTCTTGGCCCAAATTTATTCAATCAACTCACATTAAGATATGCTTTGCTTCCCTTCAAGCTTAAATCATCTTCTTTGGCCTAAATTTCTTCAATTAGTTTGGTAAGTGTCTCTTTCATCCATTGAGCTCTTGAATGTGATTGAAGAAATTTAGGCCCAAGAAAATAATTCAAGCTTGAAGGGCAACAAAGCATATCTTAATATGGGCTAAGATTTTATTAATTTGATTGGAGAACTTAATGGGCTAAGGTTACAACAAAATCCAATCCTAAATAAGAATTTGTTATGAAATAGGAGTCCATAAAAAAATAAGAGTGTTTTTATATTTTAGGAATTTATCATTGTCTTTATTTTTAGGGTTTTTGAGTTTGTTAAATTAGTATATAAATAGGCTTGATTTCATTGCTAAAAATAGCAAAACATTACTGAAAATAAAAGTGAGAATATTTTCCTTCATTTCTTTCATTAACTAAAGAACTTATTAATTCAAATGAGCTTAACCCCTCTTTGCCTAGTGCTATTTTTTCTCTTTTGCAAGAATTCGGTGATGTTTTTCTTGAAGTATGAAATGGTTTGCCACCTTTTAAGAGGAATAAAATGTCATATTAGCATGAAATGAAGTATATAGGTCATACCCTTCAAGATTGAACCATTCAATCCTTGGAAGAATGACTAATCAAGATCAATGAGTCCTTTGTTTGATAGACATGAATGGATAGATTGCCAAAGGTGTATTCATTTGCATATCACAAAGAATGTAATGTTTGGTGTAGACAAAATGATTCATTTCATAATCATTTGTCTTGATGAGTCCTGGCAACAAAAGGACAAGATTGGCTAGCAAGAAATGAAGTGGTGGTCTCATCTTTCACACAATTAACCATTCAAACCATACTAAAAAAGTTAATCAAGATCATTAACTCCTTTGGTTTATGGAATTCATTCAATTTAGTTTACCAAAGGTGTATTGATGTGGTTGTCACATTGAATCTAAAATTTAGTGCAAAAAAGACTTAATTTCATGTTCATTTTGTATGGATGACCCTTGCAACAAAAAGAGAAGCATTGCAAGTTAAGAATGAAGAGACGATATGATCTTTGATATAATGAATCATTTGAACTATGTTAGAAAACATAATCAAGATCAATAACATTTAGGTAATAAAACATTCAAGCCTTGAAAAAAAAAAAGTGTGATTGATCTAGATTACCCCTTCTTATCCATAATGAGTGTTAAATTACTAAATAATGGAATCATCTCTCCATTTCTAACCAACAAGGCTCCTTCCTTTAGTGCAAAGACTCATTTATACAAAATGTTGGTGACATTAACTTTAGTGTCTACACAAAAACTCTAAACCCATTGAATTTCATTGCACACCTTAGGTACTCTAAACCCATTGAATGGTTTAATTCTTGAACAATGAGACCACCTCTTCATTTTTGATAACAAGACTTCTCATTTCGTTGCAAGAACTCATTTGTACAAAATCATCTCATAATTAACTTTTTGTCAACTACAAACATTATATTTTTTGTAGCAAGCTCATTTATATATCTTTAATACTCTAAATCCATTAAATTTCATTAAAAAAAGGTGTGGTTGGCCTAGATTACCTTTTTTAATACATATTGAGTGTTTTAATTGGTGAATAATGAGACAACCTCTTCTTTCTAATCAACAGGGCTTCTTCCTTTGTTGCAAGGACTCATTTGCATAAAATGATGGTTGAATTAACTTTTGTACCTACACAAATCATTAGGTTCATTGGAACAAGTTCGTTTTCACACCTTTAGGACATTAAACCCTTTAAATTCCATCAAGTAAATGAGCCATTGATCTAGATTAGCTTCCCTTAAAAATGAGACTGTCTCTCCATTTTTTAATAACAAGACTTCTCTTTTTGTTGCATGGAATCATTCACACAAAAAATGATCACGTAATTAACTTTTGTGTCATCAAACATTATATTCATTGCCATAAGCTTGTTTATACCTCTTTGTACTTTAAATTGATTGAGTTCCATCAAAAAAAGGTGTGATTTGTCTAGATTTCCTTTTCTTATATATATTGAGTGTTTCAATTGTTGAATAATGAGTTATCTCTTCATTTCTAATTAAAAAGACTCCTTCCTTCATTTCAAGGACTCAATTACACAAAATGATGGTGAAATTAACTTTTGTGTCCATACAAAACATTATATTCAATGGAACAAGCATGTTTGGACACCTTTTGTACTCTAAACCCATTGAATTTTGTCAAGTAAATAAATCATTGATCTTGATTAACTTTCCTTAAAGATATTGAATAGTTTAATTTTTGTACAAAGAGATTGTCTCTTCATTTTTTTATAACAAAGCTCCTTTTTTTGTTGCAAGGACTCATTCACACAAAATGATCATGTAATTAACATTAAATATCATATTCATTGCAACAAACTTGTTTGTACATCTTTGGTACTCTGAATCCATTGAATTCTATCAATAAAAAAAAATGTAATTGGTCTTGATAATCTTTTCATATATTTATTAAGTGCTTCCATTGCTGAATAATGAGACTGTCTCTTCTTTCAAACAAATAAAGCTCCTTCTTTCATTACTAATGAGATACATGGAAGAGCTGATGCATGGAGGGCTTTTAAAGATCCACTAAGCATTCAAAAAGGGCCACTAACATGTTCAAGTGCTAAAAAGATGAGATAAGCACTTAGTGGGTTGATTGAAGAAATTTGGATCAAAGAAGCTAATTCAAGCTTGAAAGGCAACAAAACATATCATAATGAGGCTTGAGACTTTATTAATTCAATATGTTGAATGGCCCCATGTTAAGTGATTGTAAGGATTTTGTAACAACTCCTAAAACAAATAGGAGTAGATTTGTTGTTAGCTTATTTAGGAAATGAGAATTTTCTCCTTTGGTTCTTTCATGAACTAGAGAAGTTATCAAGAATTAACTCTTCTTGTGGCATTTAACTCAACTTATCACTCCTAAATCTACTTTTTTCTCAAGTGTGATATTTGTATCCTTCTTTATACCTTAGGTTCATTTTCCTTGAACATTTGGTCTAGATCTTGCATGATTGAAATCTAATTTTGCTTTCTTGGGTTCATGTTTGATACCTTATGCATGTTGGGTCCTTAAGCCACATCTTTTGGGGTTCATATCAGCTAGTATCAAAGCTTGAGGGCTTAAATTAGGTTTATTTATCTAAATTTGAGTTTTTCTTTTGTTGTTCTTCTTCGCCTCATTCTAAAGCCTTTTTTTCTTTGAATCTGTAAACCCTAGCTTTTCTTTCCTTATCTTTAAATTGATGCAAAAAGGAATAATGAACAATGTTCTTTGTTGCATTGAACAATTGTATTAAGTGGAGTAAATCCATGCAACAATTGTTTACTTCTTTGTATTAATAAGCTTTATATTAAGTGAAGTCACCCAATTTTTCATTTGAATGAAATGTAAAGTCTTGTCCTAAAAAATGGAAGAGACAGTCTCATTGTTTAGCAATTAAACCATTCAATACCTATAAAGAAAGTTAAAAAAGTTCAATGACTCATTTTACTGGGTGGAACTCAATTAGTATAGAGTACCAAATGTGTGCACATGTGCTTGTTCAAATTAATATAATCTTTTGAGTAGACATAGATGTGCTTATATGTATTGGGCATTTCAATTCCTAAATCATATTGTGCAAATGAGTTATTGTAGTGAAGGAAAGGGTAGCCTTGTTAGTTAGAAATGAAGAGATGGTCTCATTTAGGAAATGAAACACTCGATATGTATTTGAAAAAGGTAATCTAGACCGATTACACCCTTTTATGATGTAATTCAATGGGTACAAAGTACCAAAAAGGTGTACAGACAAGCATGTTGCAATGAATATAATGTTTTGTGAAGACAAAAATGTTGATTTCACCATCATTTTGTCTAAATTTGTCCTTCCAATGAAAAGTGAAGTCTTGTCATGAGAAATTGAAGACTCATAAGAATTAAACCATTTAATACCTATAAGAAAAGCCAACAAAGATCAATGACTCATTTTACTTGAGGAAATTCAATGGCTATAATGTACCAAAGGTGTGCAAACATGCTTGTTCTAAGGATTATAATGTTTTGTGTAGACACAAACTTGCTTATACATACTGAGTTTTTTAATCCTTGAATAATGAGACTGTTTCTTAATTTCTAACTAACAATCTTTTTTTTTTCCATTGTAAGTAGTTATTTACACAAAATATGTATAAGGATGGGCAACTTAGGCCTATCGCATAATTTTTTGATGGAATTCAATGGATTTAGTGAACAAAGGATGTAAAAATGAGCTTGTTGCAAGGAATATGATGTTTGTTGTTGACCCTAAAGTTAATTGTAAGAGCTTTTTGTGTAAATGAGTCCTTACAACAAAGGAAGGACCCTTGTTAGCTAGAAATGAAGAAATGGTCTCATTCAAGAAATGAAACTCTCAATACATATTTGAAAAGGTAATCTTGGCCAATCACACCTTTTTATGATGAAATTTAATGGTTTTAAGGTACCAAAGATGCATAAACAAACTTTTTACATTGAATATAATGTTTTGTGTAGACAAAAATGTAAATTTGTCCTTCTAACGAAAGTTGGAGCCTTGTCATGAAAAGTTGAAGAGACTGTCTTTTTCTATAGGAATTAAACCATTCAATACTTATAAGGAAAGCTAATTAAGATTAGTGATTCAATTTACTTGATGGAATTCAATGGGTATAGAGTACCAAAGTTTTTTAAACATGCTTGTTCCAATGATTACAATGTTTTGTGTAGTCACAAATGTTCTTATATGTATTAAGTGTTTCAATTCTTTGAGTAATGAGACTAATTCTTCATTATACACTGACAAAGTTCCTACTTTTGTTGCAAGCACTTATTTACACAATATTTAAAAGAAATGGCAATCTTGGCCAGCCATACCATTTTTTGTTTTTTATGGAATTCAATGGATTTAGGGCACCAAAGATGTACAAATAACCTTGTTGCAATGAATATAATGTTTTATGTGGACAGAAATGGTAATTTCACCATCCTTTTGTGTAACTTTGTCCTTCCAATGAAATGTGATGTCTTGTCATGAAAAATTGAAGAGATCATCTCATTGTTCAAGTATTAGGCCTTCCAATACCTATAAGGAGAACTAATAAAGATCAATGACTCATTTTACTTGATGGAATTCAATCGGTATATAGTACCAAAGGTGTGCAAATGTGCTTGCTCCAATGAATATAATGTTTTAAGCGAACACAAACTTGGTTATATGAATTGAATGTTTCAATTCCTAAATAATGAGTCTGTCTCCTCATTTGTAGCTAAAAAAGCTCCTTCTTTCATTGCAAGCACTCATTTACACAAAATATGTATAAGAAATGGTAATCTAGACTAATTACACCATTTTTTAATAGAATTCCATGGATTTAGTGTACCAAGGATGTACAAATGAGCCTGTTGCAATGAATATAATGTTTGTCATTGACAATAAAGTTAATTACATGATCTATTTGTGTGAATTAGTCCTTGCAATGAAGGAAGGAGGCTTCTTAGCCAAAAATTAAGAGATAGGCTCATTTAGAAAATAAAACTCTCAATATGTATTTGAAAAGGTAATCTAGACCAATCACACCATTTTTTTTTATGAAATTCAATGGATTTAGAGTACCAAAGAGGTATAATTAACCTTGTTACAATGAATATAATGTTTTATATGGACACAAATGTTAATTTCACTATCATTTTGTCTAAATTTGTCCTTCCAATGAAAAGTGTTGTCTTGTAATAAAAAATTTAAAAGTCAATATCATTGTTTAGAAATTAAACAATTCAATCCCTATAAGGAAAACTAGTAAAGATCAATGAATCATTTCACTAGATGGAATTCAATAGGGACATAATACCAAAGGTGTGCAATTATGCTTGTTCCAATGAATATAATGTTTTGTGAAGACACAAATGTGCTTATATATATTAAGTGTTTGAATTTCTAAATAATGAGACTATCTCTTCATTTTAAACTAAGAAAATTCCTTCTTCTGTTGCAAGCACTCATTTACACAAAATATGTAAAAGAAATGTTAATATAGGCCAATTACACCATTTTTTTTTTATGGAATTCAATGGATTTTGATTTCTAAAGATGTACAAATGAGCTTATTGCAATGAATATAATATTTTGTGTTGACACAAATGTTAATTTCACCATCATTTTTTGTAAATTTGTCCTTCCAATAAAAAATCAGTTGTATCATGTAAAATTGAAGAGACTATTGCATTGTTTGGGAATCAAACCAGTCAACACCTATAAGGAAAACTAATAAAAAACATTTGGTGTAAATGACTATTTGAAATGAAAAGAGAAGCCTTGTTATCAAAAAAGGAAGAGGCAATCTCATTATTGGAGAATTAAACCATTTAATGCCCATAAGGAAAGCTAATCAAGATCAATGACTCATTTCCTTTATGGAATTCAATGGGTTTAGAGTGCCAATGATGTACCAATGATCTTATTGCAATAAATATAATGTTTGCTTTTGGCACAAAAGTTAATTATGGGATCATTTTGTGTGAATGACTCTTTACAACAAAATGAATAGCCTTGTTGTTAAAAAATGAAGAGATAGTGTCATTGATTGGGAGTTATACCATTTAATGCCTATAAGGAAAGCTAATGGAGATCAACGACTCATTAGCTTGATGGAATTTAGAGGATTTAGAGTACTAAAGGAGTCACATGCTTGTTCCATTGAATAGGATGTTTTGTGTTGCACAAAATTTAATTTCACTATTTTTTTTGTGTAAACAATTCCATGCATCAAAGGAAAGAGCCTTGTTAGCTAGAAATGAAGAGAAGATTTCATTATTCTTGAATTGAAAACTTAAATAGCTATAAAAAATACTAATTAAGATCAATTTGACCCTTGTAGGTAGGAATTCAATCAGTTTAGAGTACCAAAGTTGTATAGACATACTTGTTGCAATGAATATAATGACTATAAAAATCCTTGTAAGCAAAAAATGAAGAGATGATCACCTTGTTCAAAAATTAAACCATTCAACAGCTATAAGGAAAGCTAATCAAGATCAATAACTAATTTATTTGATGGAATTCAACGGATTTAGAGTACTAAAGATGTACAAATTAGCTTGTTGTAATGAATAAAATATTTTTTGTTGACATAAAAGGTAATTACAAAGGAATGAGCCTTGTTAGTTAGAAATGAAGAGATAGTCTCATTGTTTGGTAATTGAATCTCCTAAAATATGTATAAGAAAAGATAATCTAGACCAATCATATCTTATTTTGGTGGAGTTTAATGGATTTAGAGTACCAAAGTTGTACAAATGAGCTTGTTGCAATGAAAGGAAATCATTTTGTGTGAATAAGTCCTTGCAACAAAAGGAGGCTTCATTCTTTAAGAATTAAACCATTTAAGACTTGTAAGGAGAACTATTCAAGATCTATGAGTCATTTACTTGATGGAATTTGATGGGTTCAAAGTACCAAAGGTTTACAATCATGCTTATTGTAATGAATATAATGTTTTGTGTTGACACAAAATGAAGAAAATCCTAACAAATGTGGCTTAGGAACCCAACACACTTGAGGAATCAAATAAGAACCTAAAAAAATTAAATCATATTTAAATCATACAAGACCTCGACTACATGTTCAAGGAACATGAACCTAGAGTATAAGGAAGGATATAGATAGCACTCCAACAAAGAAGGGATTTGGGAGTGATAAGTTAGGTTAAACACTGTAAGAAGAGTTAGTTCTTGATAAGTTTTTCAGATTTTCAAAAAAGTCAAAGGAGAAAATTTTCACTAATGTTATGCTTTTTCCAACAATAAAATCAAGCTTAATTATAAGCTAAATTAATAACCTTAAAAACCCAACAAATAAAGTTAGTTATAAATAAATAGATGATCTCCTTATATTGGAATTAAAACATTTACTACAGATAAGAATAGCTAATTTAGACTAATCACACATTTATTTGTTGCAATTCAATAGATTTAGAGTACCAATGATGTAGAAATGAGCTTCATGCAATCAATACAATGCCGATTGTTGACAAAAAGTTAATTTTGAGATCATTTAGTGTGAATGAGTCCTTGCAACAAAAAGGGAAGCCATGCTGTCAAAAAATGAAGAGGTGTTCTCATTGTTTGAGAATTAAACCATTTAATATTTGTAAGGAAAGCTAATCAAGTTCAATGACTCATTTACTTGATAGAATTCAATGGATTTTGAGTCTTAAAGGTATGCAAATGTGCTTGTTCTAAATAATATAATATTTTGTCAACACAAAAGTTAATGTCACCATCATTTTGTGTAAATGAGTCCTTGCAACCAAGGACCCTTGTTAGTTAGAAATGTAGAGATTGTCTCATTATTTAGTAATTCAAACACTCTCTATGCATAAAAAAATGGTAATCTAGACTAATCACACATTTTTTAGATCGACATCAATGTGTTTAGGGAACCAAAAATGAAGAAATGAGCTTGTTACAAGGAATATAATGTTATTGACCCAAAAGCTAATGAGTCTTTACAACAAAAAGGGAAGTCTTGTTATCAAAAAATGAAGAGATAACCTTATTGTTCAAGAATTAAACCATTTAATACTTATAAGGACAATTTATGAAGATCATTGACTCATTTACTTGGTGGAATTCAAAGGTTTGAAGCACCAAACACTCAATACATATAAGAAAAGCTAATCAAGACCAATCAAATAATTTTTTTAATGAAATTCAATCAATTTAGAACACTAAAGAAGTACAGATGAGCTTGTTGCACTGTATATAATGTTTGATGTAGACATAAAAGTTAATTATGAGATCACTTTATGGGAATGAGCCTTTGTAATGAAAAGAGAAGCATTGTTATCAAAAAATGAAGAAGCAATGTCATTGTTCAAGAATAAAGCTACTCTATACCTATAAGGAAAGTTAATCAAGATTAATGACTCATTTGCTTGATGGAATTCAATGCATTCAGAGTAGCAATGGCACCCAAATGTGCTTGTTTTCATTAATATTATGTTTTGTGTTGACATAAAAGTTAATTTCATTATGATTTTGTGTAGAGTTCTAGCAATAAAGGAAGGAACCTTGTTAGTTAGAAAAGAAGAGATAGTCTCATTATTTAGCAATTAAAACACTCAATTAGTATAATAAAAGTTAATTTAGACAAATCACACCTATTTTTGATGAAATTCAATGGATTTAGAGCACCAAAAATGTACAAACAAACTTGTTGCAATGAATATAATGTTTGTTGTTGGCATAAAAGTTAATTATGAGATCATTTTTGTGGTTATGGGCCCTCGCAACAAAAAGAGAGGTTTTGTTATAAAAAAAGGAAGTGGAGTCATTGTTTGAGAATTAAACCATTCAATAATATAAGAAAAACTAAATAAGATTAATGACTCATTTACTTGATGGAATTCAATGAGTTTAGAGTACAAAAGGCGTGCAAACATTCTTGGTCCAATGAATATAATGTTTTGTGTAGACACAAAAATTAATTTCACCATCATTTTATGTAAATTAGTCCTTGTAATGAAGTGGGGAGCCTTATTAATTAGAAAATAAGAGATAGTGTCATTATTATAGAATTAAAACACACAATGCATATGAGAAAAGATAATTTGTGCCAATCACACCTTCTTTTTTTTTTTTGATGAAATTCAATAGATTTAGAGTACCAAAGACGTACAATCCAAGCTTGTTCTTATAATTCAAGCTTGAAGGGCAATAAAGCATATCTTAGTGTTGGTTAAGGTTTTATTAATTTGATTGGAGTACTTAATTAGCTAGAGTTACAATAAAATTCACTCGTATAATAAGGTTTTTTTTTATAAAATACATGTCTACAAAAAAAAAAGGAGTGTTTTATATTTTAGGAGTTTATCATTGATTTTGATTTTAGGGAATTTAATGTTGTTAATTCAACCTATAATAAGATTGATTTCATTGTTTAAAAGTGCAAAACATTAGAAAAAATAAAGTGAGAATATTTTTCCTTAGTTATTTCAAGAACTAACTCTTCTTATGGCTTTAACCTGACTTATCAATCCTTTCATTGCTAAACTATGACATCCATATGCTTATTTATACCTTAGTTTCTTGTACTTTGGGTCTAAGTTTTTCATAATTGAAAGATGATTTAGCTTTCTTAGGTTCTTGTTTGATTAATTGTATATAACAGGTCTCAAAGACACATCTTTTGGGATTCACATCAGTTAGTATCAAAGCTTCAAGGATTACATGTTTATTTATGTAAAATTTGAGTTTTTCTTTTGCTCTTGTTTTAACCACATTCTATAACATCTTGTTCTTTGAATTTACAAACACTGGCTTTACTTTTATTTTTTTTTACTAACCCTAGGTTGCTAGCAACATTCTATAAAGGCTTTATTCCCTTCTTTCTTTCTAATTGCTACAATGATTTAGATATAATTAATCTTTTTTCTTGTGTGTTTTGCAATTTAATCTTATTATGTTTTTCTTTGATTCTAATTTGTTAGAATTAGTTGGTTATAAGGTGACTTTAATTGAGCTTATTTAGTTTAATAAAGAAATGAAAGAGAAAAGCCAAATTTATATAGTGTGCAAACACAAAAGCAACTATCATACTGTGAGGGAGTGGAGTGAAACATTTGAGTGAGTGTGTGTAAGGTTGTTCCCATCATTTTTTTTTTTAATGCAAGTGATGATTGAGACACATCCTATTAAGGAGAGGGGAAATGATGAGATCAATGAAGGAATTGACGCATGGAGGGCTTTTAAGGGTCCATTAAGCAATCAAGAAGGACCAATGACATGTTTAAGAGTTAAAAGTATGAAAGAGGCACTTAGTGGGCTAATTGAAGAAATTTGGACCCAAGAAGATAATTTAAGCTTAAAGGGTAGCAAAGCACATCTTAACATGGGCCAAGGCTTTATTAATTTCATTTAAGTACTTAATAGGCCAAGGTTACAATAAAATCCACTCCTAAATGGGAGTTCATTATAAAATAAGAGTTTACAATAAAATGAGAGTGTTCTTATATTATTTTTAGGATTATTAGGATTGTTAATTCAGTCTATAAATATGCTTGATTTCATTGTTAAAAAGAGTAAAACATTAGTGAAAATAAAAGTGAGATTTTCTTATTCAGTTCTTTAAAGAACTAAAAAACTTATCAAGAACTCACTTTTCTTGTGACATTTAACCTAACTTATCACTTTGAAATCCCTTCTTTGCTGGAGGGTGCCATCCATATCCTTTTTTATTGCTTAGGTTTGTGTTCTTTGAATATTGGATCCATAACTTGCATAATTGAAACCTAATTTAGCTTTATTGGGTTCTTGTTTGATTCCTTGTGTGTGTTGAATCCCTAAACCACATCTTTTGGGATTCACATTACGATGTCATTATTCAAGAACTAAAACTCTCAATAGATTAAGGAAAGGTAATGTAGACTAATCATTTTTTTATGGAATTCAATAGATGTAGAGTGCCAAAAATGGGCTTGTTATGACTAATATATTGTTTGATGTTAACACAAAAGTTAATTACAAGATCATTTTGTGGGAATGAGTCCTTGCAATGAAAAGATAAGCCTTGTTATCAAAAAATGAAAAGGCAATCTCATTGTTCAGGAATTAAACTATTCAATACATACAAGCAAAGCAAATTAAGATCAATGACTCATTTACCTGATGGAATTCAATAGGTTTAGAGTACCACAAGTATACAACTTGCTTGTTTTGATGAATATAATATTTTGTGTAGATACAAAAGTTAATTTCACCATTATTTGTGTAAATGAGCTCTTACAACAAAGGAAGGAGCCTTGTCAATTAGAAATAAAGAGACAATTCCATTATTCAACAATGGAAACATTTAATATGTATAAGAAAAGGTAATCTAGACTAATCACACCTTTTCTTTTATAGAATATAAGGATTTAGAGTACCAAATATGAACAAACATGCTTGGTGCAATGAATATGATAGAATTCAATGAATTTAAAGTACCAAAGGTGTGCAAACATGCTCATTCCAATGAATATAATGTTTTATGTTGAAATATGATTTACCTTTCTTGGGTTTTTGTTTGATTAGTTGTATATGATAGGTCCCTAAGACATGTCTTTTAGGTATCACATTAGTTAGTATCAAAGTTTTAAGGATTACAAGTTAATTTATCTAAAATTTGAGTTTTCTTTTTTGTTCTTGTTCTTAACCACATTCTATAAACTCTTGTTTTTTGAATTTGCAAACACTAGCTTTTTGTTTATTTTTGTCTACAAACCCTAGTTGCTACAATGATTTGGATATAATTAATCTTTTTCCTTGTGTGTTTTGCACTTTAATCTTATTGTATTTTTCTTTGATTCTAATTTGTTAGAATTAGCTGGTTATAAGGTGATTTTAATTGAGGAATGAGAGAGAAAAGCCAAATTTATATAGTGTGCAAACACAAGAGTGACTATCATACTATGAGGGAGTGGAGTGAAACATGTGAGGGAGTGTGTTCCCAACAACTTTTTTTTTTTTTAATGTAAGTGATGATTTGAGACAAATCCTTTTAAGGAGAGGGGAAACGATGAGATCCATGAAGGAACTGATGCATGGAGGGCTTCTAAGGGTCCATTAAGCATTCAAGAAAGGCCAATGACATGTTTAAGAGTTAAAAGGGTGAAAGAGGCACTTAGGGGGTTGATGAAAGAAATTTGGGTCAAAGAAGATAATTCTAGCTTAAAGGGTAGTAAATCACTTCTTAAGGTGGGCCAAGGCTTTATTAATTTCATTGGAGTACATAATGAGTGAATGTTACAATAAAATCCACTTTTAAATAGGAATATGTTATAAAATAAGAGTTTACAATAACATATGAGTGTTCTTATATTTTAAGAGTTTTTCATTGTCTTTATTTTTAGGATTTTTAGGATTCTTAATTCAACCTATAAATATGCTTGATTTAATTGTTTGAAAGGGAAAAACATTAGTGAAAATAAAAGTGAGATTTTCTTATTTAGTTCTTTAAAGAACTAAAAAACTTATCAAGAACTAACTTTTCTTGTGATGTTCAACCCAACTTATCACTCTCAAATCCCTTCTTTCCTCGAGGGTGCCATCTATATCCTTCTTTATAGCATAGGTTTGTGTGCCTTGAATATTGGATCTAGGACTTGCATAATTGAAACCTAATTTAGCTTTCTTAGGTTCTTGTTCAATTTCTTGTGTGTGTTGGATCCCTAAACCACATCTGCTGACAGTGCCACTATTTGAGAAGTAAAACACTTAATACATTAAAAAAAGGTAATCAAGACTATTTTTGATGGAATTCACTGGATTTAAAGGCCAAAGATGTATAAATGAGCTTGTCACAAGTGATATAATGTATAATGTTGACACAAAAGTTAATTATGGAATAATTTTATGTGAATGAGTCCTTGCAATGAAAATAAAAGTCCTATTATCAGAAAATAAAGTAACAGTCTCTTTGTTTCATAATTAAACCCTTCAATACTAGTAAAGAAAGTTAATTAAGATCAATGACTTATTTACTAGATGGAATTCAATGGGTTTAGAGTTCCAAAGATGTAGAAATGAGCTTTTTGTAATGAATACATTATTTATTGTTGTCACAATAGTTAATTATGAGATCATTTTGTGTGAATGAGTCATTGCAATGAAAAGAGAATTCTATTTATCAAAAGATGATGAGATAATCTCTTTGTTCAAGAATTAAACCATTAAATACCTATAAGGAAAGCTAATCAAGGTGTATAAATGTGCTTGTTTCAATGAATGTATTGTTTGTGTAGACATAAAAGTTAATTTCACCATCATTTTGTTTAAATGAGTCCTTACAATGTAGGAAGGAGCCTTATTAGTTAGAAATGAAGAGATGATGATGAGATACATAGAGGATCAAATGCATGGAGACTATTTGAGGATCCATTGAGGTTTCAAGAAGGGCCAATAACATGTTCAAGAGCTAAAATGATGAAAGAGGCACTTGATGGACTAATTAAAGAAATTTGGCCAAAGAAACTATTTTAAGCTTAAAGGGCTACAAAACATATCTTAATGCAGGTTGAGGCTTTATTTATTGTATAAGTATGCTAAATAAGTCTGTGTCAAGTGATTGTAAGGATTTATACAACAACTCCAAAAACAAATAAGAGTAGAATTGTTGTTAGCCTATTTAGGATGATTGGCATTTTTTTAGGGTTAGAGTTGTAAATTTAGCATGTAAATAGGCTTGATTTCATTGTTAAAAATAAGCAAAACATTAGTGAAGCTAAAAGTGAGAATTCTCTCCTTTAGTTCTTTCAAGAACTAAGAACTTGTTAAGAATTAACTCTTCTTATGGCATTTAACCTAACTTATCACTCCTAAGTCCCTTTTTTTTTTTTTTTGGAGTGTGGTGTTCATATCCTTCTTTATTCCTTAGGTTCATTTTTGTCAAACATTGAGTTTAGGTCTTGCATGATTAAAATCTAATTTAGCTTTCCTGGGTACTTGTTTGAATTCCTTGTTCATGTTGGGCCACTAAACTATGTCTTTTGGGGTTTACACTATTGGGTATCAGAACTTGGCTTTGAATTAGGCTTCCTTATCTAGTTTTACTGTTTATTTTTTTTCCTTGACTTCTTAGTTGCGTTCTATAACCTCTTGCTTTTTGAATCTGCAAACCCTAGTTTATCTTTTCTTGTATTTAAATTTTTGCAAAAAACTAAAAAAAGATGAAAATATTGTTTGATATAAAAGAAAAGAAAAATAAAAGAAAGAGAAAAGAAAATTATTCTATTTGATTCCTTCCTATTTGAAATGTAAATCATGTTTAATTAGGTGAAAGGGAAATAAAGCCTTTATTTCCTTATTTCTTTCTAATTCCTATAAGGATTTGGATCCAATGAATTTTTTTCTTTTGTATTTTGCAATTTAATCTTGTTGAGTTCTTCTATCCATAACCTTACATGGATTGCACTTTCCTAAATTTCTTTGATTCTAATTTGTTGGAATTAGTTGGTTATAAAGTGACTTTGATTGAGCTTATTTATTTCAATAAAGGAGTGAGAGAGAAAAGCTAAATTTATATAATGTGCAAACATGAGAGTGAGTGTCATATTGTGATAGAGTGGAGGGAAACATATGAGGGAGTGTGTGCAAGTTTATTTCCAATATTTTTTTTATATATATAGGTGATGATTTGAGGTTGAATCCTTTTAAGGAAAGGCAAAATGATGAGATCCATAGAGGATAATGCATAAAGGGCTTCTAAAGATCCATTGAGCATTTAAGAAGGGCCAATAACATGTTCAAGAGCTAAAAGAATGAAAGAGGCACTTAATGGGCTGATTGAAGAAATTTGGGTCAAAGAAGCTAATTCAAGTTTGAATGGCAATAAAACATATCTTAATGTAGGCAAGGCTTTATTTATTGTTTAAGTATGCTAAATGGGTCTATTTCAAGTGATTGTAAGGATTTCTACAACAACACCCCAAAAAAATAGGAGTAAATTTGTTGTTAGCTTATTTAGGAAGTTTATAATTATCTCTAGGGTTAGGATTGTTAATTTACAACAACTACTAAAATAATTAGGAGTAGATTTGTTGTTAGCTTATTAAAGAAGTTTGTCATTATCTATAGGGTTAGGGTTGTTAATTTAGCTTATAAATGGGCTTGATTTCATTGTTAAAAATAAGTAGAACAATAGTGAAACTAAAAATGAGAATTTTCTCCTTCAATTCTTTCAAGAACTAACTCTTTATGTGGTATTTAACTTGACTTATCACTAAAAAATCCCTTCTTTTTTGGAGTACAGCATCCATATCCTTCTTTACACCTTAAGTTCGTGTTCCTCAAACATTAGGCCTAGGCCTTGCATAATTGAAATCTGATTTTGCTTTCTTAGGTTCTTATTTGAATTCTTTGTACACGTTGGGTCCCAAATCCATGTCTTTTGGGGTTCACATTAGATGGTCTCATTATTTAGGAATTAATATAGTCAAAACTTATAATAAAAGGTAATATAGACCAATCACTCCATATTTTGAAGAAATTTAAATGGATTTAGAGTACCAAAGATGTACAAATGAGCTTGTTGCAATGAATATCATGTTTGATATTGAAACAAAAGTTAATTATGAGATCATTATGTGTGAATGAGAAGACTAGTTATCAAAACATAAAGAGATAGTCTCATTGTTTAGCAATTAAATTGTTCAATACCTATAAGGAAAGCTAATCAAGATCGATGATTGATTTCCTCGATGGAATTCAACAAATTTATAGTACCAAAGATGTATAACTATTGCAATGAGTATAATGTTTGCTATTGACACAAAAGTTAACTATGAGATTATTTTTATGTGAATGAGTCATTTAATCAAAAAGAGAAGTCTTATTATCAAAAAATGAAGTTATGATCTCATTGTTCAAGAATTAAACCATTTAATACCTATTAGGAAAGCAAATCAAGATCATTAAGTCATTTGCTTGAAGGAATTCAACATGTTTAGAGTACCAAAGTTAGACAAACAAGCATGTTAGTTTGAAATAAAGGATGGACTTCAATACATATAAGAAAAGGTAATTTAAACCAATCACACCTATTTTTGATGGACTTCAATGGATTCAGAGTACTAAAGAAGTAGAAACAAGCTTCTTACAATGAATACAATGTTTGCCATTCATACAAAAGTTAATTTCAAGATCATTTTGTATGAATGAGTCCTTGCAGCAAAAAGACAAGCCTTGTTATCAAAAAGTGAAGAGGTAGTTTCATTGTTCAAGAATTAAACCATTCAATACCTATAAGGAAGGCTAATGAAGATGACTCCTTTTCTTGATGGAATTCCATCAACAAAAGGTGTGATTGGTCCACATTGGCTTTTTTTTTTTTAATACATATTGTGTGTTTCAATTCTTGAATCATTAGACTAGCTCTTCATTTCTAGCTAACAATGTTGCTTCCTTTGTTGCAAGGACTCATTTACATAGAAAAATAGTGAAATTGACTTTGGTGTCTACATAAAACATTGTATTCATTAGAGCAAGCACGTTTGAACAACTTTTGCAAACACTTTAAGCCCATTGAATTCCATCAAGTTAATGAGTCATTGTTCTTGATTAGCTTTTCTTATAGGTATTAAATGGTTTACTTTCCCAATCAAAGAGACAAACTCTTCATTTTTTGATAACATGACTTCTCTTTTATTGCAAGGATTGATTCACACAAAATGAAGTTGTAATTAGCATTTGTGCCAACAATAAACATTGTATTCTTTGCAACAAGCATGTTTATACATATTTGGTACTCTAAATCCATTGTATTCCTTCAAACAAAGCTTTGATTAATCTTGATTAGCATTTTTTCTACTTATTGATTGTTTAATTTTTGAATAATAAGGCCTTCTCTTCATTTCTATCTAATAAAGCTCCTTACTTTGTTTTAAGGACTCATTTACACAAAATCAAGGTAAAATTAACTTTTGTGTTTACATAAAAAAAATTATATTTATTGGAACAAACATGAATGTACACCTTTGGTACTTTAAATCCATTAAATTCCATCCAGTGAGTCATTGATCTTGATTAGCTTTCCTTATAGGTATTGAATGGTTTAAATCAATAACAATGAGACTGCCTCTTCATTTTTAAATAACAAGGCTTTTATTTTTGTTACAAAGACTCATTCACACGAAATGATCTTCAAATTAACTTTTATGTCAGTAGCAAACATTGTATTAATTACAAGAAGCTCATTTCTACATATTTTAAATCCATGGAATTTCAACAAAGAAAAGGTGTGATTGTTCTAGATTTGCTTTTCTTATAATAATGAGTGCTTTAATTCTTGAATAGTGAGTTTGTCTCTTAATTTCTAGCTAACTAGGTTCCTTCCTTCATTGCAAGGGCTCATTCACACAAAATGATCTCATAATTAACTTTTGTGTCAACATCAAATATATATTCATTGCAACAAGCTCAAACATATTACCTTTTCCATTGAATTCCATCAAAAGATGTGTGATTGGTCTATATTACCTTTTCTCATACATATTGAGTCTTTGAAATGTTGAATAACGAGATTGTCTCCTTATTTCTAGCTAACAAGGCTTTATTAATTTAATTGGAGCACTTAATGGGCTAGGGTTATAATAAAATCAACTCATAAATAGAAGTTTGTTGTAAAATATGAGTCTACAATAAAATAGGCATATTCTTAAATTTTAGGAGTTTATTGTTATCTTTAATTTTAGGGTTTTGGGGGTTGTTGATTCAGCCTAAAAATAGGCTAGATTGCATTGTTAAAAAGAGTAAAACATTAGTGAAAATAAAAGCGAGAATTTTCTCCTTTAGTTCTTTCAAGAACTAAAAAACTTATCAAAAAAATAAATCTTCTTGTGGCATTCAACTTAACTTATCACTCTCATATCTCTTATTTGTTAAGTGTGGCATCATTATCTTTCTTTATACCTTAGATTCGTGTTCCTTAAACATTGGGTCTATGTATTGCATGATTGAAATCTGATTTAGCTTTCTTGGTTTCTTGTTCAACTCCACATGCATGTTGGGTTCCTAAACCACATCTTTTTGGGTTCACATCATTTTATATCTACACAAAACATTATATTCATTGAAAGAAGCATGTTTGTACTTCTTTGGTACTACAAACCCTTTAAATCCATCAAGTAAATAAGTCATAGATCTTGACTAGCTTTCCTTAAAAGTGATGTTGGTTTAATTCTTGAACAATGAGACCACCTCTTTATTTTTTGATAACTAGGCTTCATTTTTTGTTGTAAGGACTCTTTCACACAAAAATTCGTATGTACTTAAATTGGAAATTATTTTTCTTTCTTTAAGAAAATTTAAAAGGAGAAAATTAAAATTTGAATTAAAATATTATTTTTTTATTTTCAAAAAAAAAGGGAAAAGTTTAAGTAGAATTAAATTTAGTATTTTTTTCTTTTCTTTCACTTAATTTATGAATTAAAGAGAAATTGCCACATGATAAAGAGAGAACATATGAAATTTTCTTTCAACTTTGGCAATATATATTGTAGAAGTTAAGAGAAAGTCGAAAAAATTCTCAAGTAGCGGTGCTAGCTTAATTTAACGAATATCTAGGTATTTCATTTAAACTTTAGTTTTCATACAAAATTTCAATTATTTGGAATATTTAACATTAATTTAATTTTTATTTTGAAATTTTTTTGTATTTTAATAGAATTAAAATTTCAACATGTATTTGATTACTCAATTTATTAAATTACAATATATTATTTACTATAATTCACCTAATTTATATTAACAACTTTTACATTTGTTAAAAATTCATACAATATAAATATTCATGATTGAAAAAATTTAAAAAATAGAAAATAATTTCTGAAAAAAAGGAAAAATAATATTGAATTCTTTTTTTTTTTTTTTTGGTTTTTTAGAGTGAAAAATAAATTCAAATTTAATTCTTTTCCTAAAAGAAATAAAAACCCCAAACTTTAAATTTTTTTTTCCCTTTTGTTATTTTAAAATGAAAAGAACTACTCTCAAATTCATTTTTTGTTTTCTAAAAAGAACAAAGGTCATAATTTAAGTCTCCTTTTATTTTCCTTATTTAAATGAAACATATGCAAATATGTATTTCTCAATAATAATGATAAATTTGTGCATTGTGTGAGGTTATTTTGTTAAAATAAAGAGGCATTTTTCTCCTAAAACCACAAAACTAAAAACTATCTTAAAATGGAGTTTACGTAGGTTGTCAACCTTGTAAGTCTAAATAGGTGACAAAAGGCATAAAGAGGAGATAAATTAATGGGTGAACTTCAATTAATGCAGTTTTCTTGTGAAAACTACATGTTGATGCACATGAGAATTTTGTTAGAGACTTATAAGCTAGGAAAGAAAAGTTTGAAGAAGAAGGGTGAGTTAAGAAGTAAAAGGAGAAGTAATAAAGAAAAGTTACAGAACTAGCAACTTAGTGGAAGACAAAGTAACTAGTTTTTTTCTACTTGGTAGTTAGTAGGTAAATTAGTCAAAGGAATATTGTAAAGTTTAGTTGTATTCCTTAAGTTTAGAAAAAGTTAGATTGTGTAGGTTACATAAAATTCCTAGTTATGAATTTAGTTTATAAACATCATTGCAAAACAAAACAAGAACCATACATGGCCGAAAAATTAATTTCTAAAGAATCTTTCCCATTTTCCAATCCAACTTCACACCCTTCAGCCCATCCAATTCGTCCCTCTCTCTGTTTTTTTTTTTTTTTTTTCCTTTTTGAACAACAGCTTGCTCCTTTTTATGGCAGAATTTCACCTTTTATCATGTAATCTTTCTCTCATAATCTTAGCTGCCCTCCTGTCCACCAATCACATGTCCCTAATTTTCAGCAGCAATTGAAACTTCCACAACTAGCTGTGTGCTTCTGTTTCAGGTAGTTCTTTCCTAATCTGTCCCCTTAATTTTAGCACTTCATTTCATTGATAAGTCTCCTTTAATCCCTAAAATAGTTGTACAATCTTGGTTGCTGATCTTTCACCATATATAATGCCCAATGATCTTATTAAAATCACATTTTAAATCATGTAATTCCAGCAAATTCAACTTGCAATGAAGTTTCTACGTTGAAAATGATTGAAGTAGACTGAGCTATAACTTAAAAGTTGTAGTCCCATGTCTAAGCTTTTTGTATGTTCAAGAGTCACATCAATCTGACATTACCTCCTATAATTTTTTAAGGCATTCAAATGGTTGACTATAGAAACTTAATTAGGATGTCTTGTAAATTAATTTCCTTTGACTCCTTAGCCTTTTTGTCCTCTAATTCACGTCATAATCTTTAAAAGTTACTTCTAAAATCACTTACCTACAAAACGCTCACTAAATATATCAAAAGACCAATTTAACAAACATAAATTATAAAATAATAAAACATAAATGATGTCACAATTATGACACGATCAAATAGCCCCAAACTTACATTTTTCTTGTCCTTGAGCAGAGCAAATAAAACTGAATAAAATAAAATTATGATCGCATTTAGCACATGCAACAAGCTATTGAACCCCTAGGTCACCCCTAGTGGATGAGTTGTGCCTTGTGAGTGTTTTAGAAGATCTACCCACAAAATCTTACATGAATGCAATTTATGTCTTCAAAGGAAAGCAATAGCTATCAAAATAACACCCTTAACATGTTGATTCTAAACTCTGAATTCCACAAAAGCAAATTGGTCATGCATGATAGATTATTCCCCTATCCATGCATACCTTTTAATCAATTTATGCACATTTACAATCAACATAATCAAATATGTGACAATTTACTTGCAATCTCCCTTTCAACTACTACAAGCAAAAGTAGCAAATTGGGAATATATACATATATATAGTATCTCTTCCTTTTAACAAATATATATCTATATATATATATATATATATATATATATATATATCTTCCTTGCTCACTTGCCATTTGATGTGAATACTATCATTTGTGATGAAAGCACCTGACCAATCAATAAATAATTAACTTATAATGCTTTATGTACTCATATCTCAAGCCATTGTTTGACATGAAAGTTGACATGGTTGTCATGTTGAACTTCTAGTTACTAAGCAACTCAAAACTTTGGAGTAATTTTAATTTTGATTTTGAATTACTTGTTTACTTAAACTATACTTCGGCCTAGCTTTAAGGGATAACTACAAGCAAAATATCACATGAATGACCATGCTTTCTCATAGATATACATAAACCTCAACTAGAACATATATACTTCAATAATCATAATAATCAAACACTTTCAACTCAACCAATAAAGCACTTGTTAAATTTTGAATCAATAACCAAGTAAAAAGAGTATCGTTCACTAAATCTATAATGAAAAGAGAGAAAAATAAATAAATGAATAAAAAATACCCCAAACCTACATGAAACTTTGTCCTCGAAGTTTAAAATGCATGAACATTTGGAAATGCATGATAGAATTAGTAACTTAATAAAAGAAACAACCATACCTAGTTGGGTTGCCTCCTAACAAACACTTTATTTAATGTCTAGGAAACACTAAGGCTAAATTAAATCAACAAAATCCACCACTATCGTTGTGGGGAAGCTCTCCAAGTATGATTTCAAGTGGCCCTTGTTGACCTTAAAATAGTTTTTTGTTTTGATATTCTCTATCTCCATAACACCATGAGGAAATACTTGCCTCGCCAAGAATGGTCCTAACCACTTAGACTTCAATTTTTTTGGAAAAAGTTGCAAATGTGAGTCATATAGTAGAACTTTCATACCTTGGTGAAACTTTTTCCATTATATTGATTTGTCATAATAGAGCATGGTTCAATCCTTATAAATCTTGGCATTTTCATAAGCCTCACTCAGAAGCTCCTCCAATTCATTCAACTACAACATTCTTGTATCGCCAGCCTTACTCATATCAAAATTAAGATGTTTGGTTGCCTAATAAGCTCAATGCTCCAATTCTACTATTAAGTAACATGCCTTACCAAAGACAACCTTGTAACATCTCATTCCAATTGGAGTTTTGGAAGTAGTTCTATATGCCCAAAAGCATCATTTAACTTCATTGCCCAGTCCTTCTTTGAAGTATTCATAATCAGGATTGCCTTTAGTTGCTTGTTGCTTATTTCTACCCTTGTGAGTTTAAATCAAGATTAAAAGTGCCACCAATTAAATAGTTTACAATATTTTCATACCAAGGCTTGTCCTCATTGACTGAGAAAAGTTGTTCATCAAGAAATTCTTCATTCAATGACAAATCCTAAATTTTATTTTCATGACTAGATTCCTCCTTCCAAGTCATGACTAGTGATTTGCCACCACATTCTCACTCCTTTTTTGTCCCTAATTGTCAAATAAAACTCTTGCAATAATAAAATGCACCTAAGTAATCTACATTAAGTATCTTTCTTTGTGAGTAAATATCTAAGAGTGACATCATCAAAATGAATAATTGCCTTGATCAAAGTACAAGTGAAATTTTTCTAAAGCAAAAGCCACTACTAAAAGTTCTTTTTCAATAGTTGAATAGTTCAATTGAGCATCTTTTAATATTTGACTTTTATAATAAATACCATGAGGTAATTTATTCACTCTTCATCCTAAAACAACCCCAACAACACAATCAAATGCATGACATATTATTTCAAAAGGGAGAAACCAATTAGGTGTGGTAAGAATGGGAGTAGATGTTAAATTTTTTTTTCAAATTCTTAAAAGCATCAAGACAATCATTGTCAAAATTAAAGTTAACATCATTAGCCAACAAATTACATAAAGGCTTGCATATTTTTAAAAAATCCTTGATGAAACACCTATAAAAACCTGCATAACTAAGAAAACTATACACTCCATTGATAGCAATAGGGGTTGGTAACATAGTAATTAAATCAAATTTTTCCTTTTCCACTTTTATACCTCTACTAGATACAATATGTTCCAAAACTATACCCTACATAACTTGAAAATGACTCTTCCCCCAACTTAATGTCAAATTTGTCTCACAATATCTTTTAAGCACCAAGGTTAAATTATTGAGGCAATCATCAAATGAAGCACCAAAAATAGAAAAATCCATAAATACCTCAATAATTCTTTCTATCATGTCTGAGAAGATTGACATCATACATCTCTAAAATGTCATAAGAGCATTGTATAAGCTAAATGGCATCCTTTGATAAGAAAGGGTTCCAAATGGGCAAGTGAATGTTGTTTCTTAATCTTTGGGTGCAATTGGAATTTTATTGTAACATGAAAAGCCATCTAGAGAATATTAATAAGAATGACAAGCTAATTGTTCAAGCATTTGATCAATAAATGGGAGAGGAAAATGATCTTTTGTTATAGTGACGTTCAGTTTTTTGTAATTGATGCACATTCTCCATGCTGTTGTCATCCATCATGGCACTTACTCATCCTTATCATTCTTGACAACTATAATACTAGACATCACATGGACTAGACTAACCCACTTGCTATCAGAGATTGGATAAATGATACCTGCATGAAGCCATTTTGACCCTTTTGCCTACACAACTTTCATATTGGGGTTCAATCTCCTTTGCACCTCTCTACTTAGTTGTCTTTCCTTTTAACAAAATTTTATACATGCACATTGATATGGGAAAAGGATCCAACACTAACTTTCGTGCCAAGGATACAAGTGAAACTCTACCACCTTAGAGATACAAGACTAATAGCATTGACCACTCTTAAGGGATCCACTCAAGAGATATAGAAATGCTAGGGTTAAGTCACCACTCAGTGGAATCCATCATAGAGATACAAAACATAAAAGAAAACTCTTTAAATTCCTTAGGTTAAGAGTTTAATTATTCATTTAAATCTAGACATCTAAAGCTTTTAAATGGCCACTCATGACTATCATTGGGCTTGGGCTGAAGGTCCAATAGTTGGAACAAGTTTAACATGCAATTCATTATTTTGATAACATAATGAGCATTTTTTGTGCTTGGCCTAAGTCTTGGATTAATTCTTGGTTATCCTTAGGAGATGCTCCTACGTCACACAATGTTGGGCTAATCTCTTTAATATTAGCTATGGTCTTTCTTATTGCTGCACTATGGTCTCTCAACATATTAAGGAACTTGATCTCTTTAGTGAGGGAGAAATTAGAAGCATTAATGACTAAAAGAGTCTCATTTTCCCCAAGAAAAGCATATTTCAAATTAGGAGGAAGTGGTTTTAGCTCAAGATTCAAGGGTTTGACAATCAAAAGAGCTAACATAGGATTAAAATATCCTAAAGACTTTGCATGAGCATTGTTAAGGAGTTTTAGCACTACCTTATCCAACATTGATGTGAATTCCCTTACTTCTTCATCATCTTTTCTGTGATCTTTTGCATTTAAGGCCAACTCTAAGTTGTCTTCCATTTGATCCTATAGAAAATTTGAGGACAATAAAATCTAAGTGGTCTATAGGAAATTAATCACTAGAATCTGAGGGTAAAGATTAGCAATTAAAAACTAAAAAACTCCATAGTTTCAACGAGAACTATCATAGTAAGCTTTCCATTCTATATGGCAATGATTGTTTTGGCTTTAGCCATGAATGGACCTCCAAGTAGAAGTGGAAACTTGTTAACAAGTTTTGAATTCCTCTCCATATCTAAAACAACAAAATTTGTAGGAGTAAATTAGTTTGTCAACTTCAACCAAAATGTCTTCTACAATGCCTTTAGGATATTTGATTGAATGATTGGCAAGTTGTAAAGACATTATAGTAGTCTTTAAACCTCTTAATCCTTAATTATAGGTACATGGAATATGGCATCAAGTTGATGCTTGCCCCTAAGTCTAGCATAGCCTTTTCCATATTTGCATTCCCCATAGTCATATTTATGTTAAAACTTCCTGGATCCTTTAATTTAGGTGGTAATTTATGTTGTAGCATAGCACTTACTATTTTAGAAACAATCACCTTCTCATTTAGTTCATACTTATGCTTACAAGTGTTCAATTCTTTCAAGAATTTTGTATAATGTTGCATGTTCCAAATCATGTCAATCAAAGTAAATACACATTAAACTTTGACAAGATATCATAGATATTAGAAAATGACTTATCCAATTTGCTTTTCTTTAAACAACCCAAAAAAAAGAACTGTTGGCATATATGGTTCTGATGTGTCATAAGGTTTTGATTGACTCCTATTGTTGCTCCTCCTCAGTTTCTTTGGCTAAAAAAAATGGTCATATCTTTATCAAACTTAGAATTAACCTTATTTTTAATTATCATACCACTTCTTAGTATTGTAATGACTTTAGCTTGCTTAGATTAGCTAAGGAGTTTTACTAGTACATGGCCTTTGGATGGCCTCAGCAATTTGTCCCACTTGCACTTCTAACTTTGACAAAGATGCTTCCTATTGCTGGAATTTTCAGTCATTGTTATCATGATTACCTTGACAAACTTGTATAAAGTTTTGCAAAGTCCCTTCTACGTAGGCTTTCGAGGTTGAAAGAAAGATTCTACTTGATTTTGATTCTGGTTGCTGCTTCAAGAGAAATTTAAGTGATTCCTCCACCTAGGAGTATAGGAATTAGAGTAAGGGTCATTCTTAACCTTTGGGTTCTAAGCATTCATCATATTTGCCTATTGTACCATTTCTAGAAAATTCTAATGAGAGGGACAAATGTTAGTAGAATGATTATGAACTCTATAGATGGCAAATTCCTCAATAGAAGCATTTGGCCTTGCACTTATCATAATCATGCACATGCTTTTCATCTACCATGTTAGTTCTTACACATGCATGGCTAAGTCAATGTGAGAATTCAACTCATGAATGCCTCTCAACTTCCTTCTAATACTCTTCTACTGTAATTGAGTCTGAGCATCTCATAAAGATCTTAAGTCTCTTGCACTGTCCTTTCTCTCATTACACCTTCTATAGCATTATCTACCATGGCTTGACAAGCTTAGGTTAGTCCATTATAAAAGAAATGATTTTGAAGTTCTAAGGTATACCTATGATGTGGACATTAGGTTAATAATATGTTGAAATGCTCCCATGCCTTATGGAATGCCTCATCATTTGCTTGGGTGAATGTAGCAATCTTACACCTTAATTATGTGGTCTTGGCATATGAATGAAATTTACCAATGAACTTGTTGTACACTTGCTCCCATGTCATTAATGAAGTTGGGGTCACTCCTATAAACCATATTTTTGCACAATCCTTCATGGTATAAGGAAAGCACCTAAACTATAATTGATCTTTAGTTAGACCTTGCAAAGGAAATGTTTGAAACATAGTGTAAAAATATGAATGAGTGTTAAAAGATGCTTAGAAGTAGCACCATGAAAAGAAGGAAGCATATTATAATTAATGTTCTTAAGCTCATAATTTCAAGCTGCTTCACTGAGAACTATGTAAAATAGAGAAGTTTCAATAGTCAACTATGCATAATCCTTCATAGGACGATCTTGAGGTGCCACCACCATATTTTGCTCCAACTCGTCTTCTTCCTTAGATTAAGAATGTGATAATGAATGTGAAGATTGTCTTCCTTGGATTACAATTATACAAACAACTATTCTATCCTTAACGATCATTGACCAAGCATTCACTCTTAAAGACAAAAAAAAAAAAAAGTAATAAAATAAAATGAAAAACATGTAACAAAATAAAATTGAAAAAATTCAATCAAATCTCCAACAACAGCACCAAAAACTTGATGGACAAAAATTTATAGCCCATAAGTGAACAAATTAATAGTAGTATAGCACACAAATGCAAGGGTAGATTCCACAATGAATTTTTAATTTATTCAAATCATATAACTTTGTAGTGGATAAGTTATGTCATATGTACAACAATAGTCAAATTGGTTAAAAAAAAAGGAGTTTTGATAAAGAACTTGATAGTCTAAACTATTCAAAATAGACTGGCAACTTGTAAAATAATTTGAAGCTATAACAGACAATTGTAACTAAACACAAAGAGATAAAGACTAGGAATCTGATATCATCATACACATCAATTCTATGCCTTCAACAACTATCAATTTAATTTTAGGGTTCATTCTTGCCTCATATGATCATTCCATTGGCATCCAGCTGTAATCAAATATTCCTAATCATTAAACTACATTGGTGTCTCTCATTTGATGATTAAAAACTCATTATCTCACAAGAAGGATAAGAACCAAAATTCTATCTTAGCATGATGTCTACATCAGTAAGAATTAATTCATTTAAGAGAGCACACATAACATGTGAATATGGCATCTTCCTTAGTTGTGTCTAATATAACCTACTAAGTTCATATTCAATATAGATAATAGATGTTATAAACTTAGTATGGAATTAAGCACAATGAATGAAATTAAAATATTGAACTGATTTAGAACTCAAGCACAACACAAGGAAATCTTTTAGGTTACATCAAATTCCAAGTTATGAATTTTGTTCATAAACATCATGGCAAAACAAAACAAGTACCATACATGGCAGAAAAATTAATTTCAAATGAACCTTTCCCTTTTACTAATCCAACTTCACACACTTCAGCCTATCTAATTTGCCCCTCTTTTTTTTTTTTTTTTCCATTTATTTTTGAACAACAGCTTGCTCCCTTTTTATAGCAGAATATCACCTCTTATCATGTAATCTTTCTCTCATAATCTTAGCTGCCATCTAGTCCACTAAACACACATCCCCAATTTTTAGCAGCAATTGAAACTTGTTCAATGTTTCTGTTCAGGTTGTTCTTTTCTAATCTGTTCCTTTAATTTTAGCACTTTATTTCACTGATATGTCTACTTTAATCCATGAAATATTTGTACAATCATGGCTGCTGATCTTTCTCCATAAATCATGCCCAATGATCTCATTAAAAACACATTTTAAATCTCATAATTCCATCAAATTCAACTTGCAATGTAAATTCTGCCTTGAAAATGATTAAATTGGGCTATGCTATAAACTCAAAAGCTGTAGATCGATGTCTAAGCTATCATAGGTTCAAGAGTCACATCAATTCAACAACAACTCCTATATTTTTTTTAGAGGCATTCAAATGGTTGATTATAAGAAATTGATTAGGATGCCTTGTAAATTAATTTCCTTTGCTCCTTTTTTCCTTTTTGTCCTCCAATTCATGTCATAATCATCAAAAGTTACTTCAAAAATCACTTACCTACAAAACACTCACTAAACATATTAAACGATCAATTTAAGTAGCATAAATCATAAAAATTAAAACATAAATGATGTCACAATTATGACACTATCATTAACTAATGATCTTAATTTTATTGAATTCATGCAAATAAAAAAGTAAAGGAGGAGGACTATGGTTTTAATTAAACTAGTAAAAATAAAACAAACTAACTGTAAATAAAATTAATAGATGAACACACCTTCAACAATAAGGATATTTACATCTTTGGATTTACAATTGACCATTGACACTAAACATCATTATTTCTTTAATTGAATATTTGGTTTAGAATAATTAAAAATTCCATTATTCTAAATCTTTCCTTAGTGAGACAGGATTTTCAATTAATCTCTTATCAATAAAACTACTTAGGACAAGCTCTTTAAATATAATTTATTGATAACATTGAGCCTAAACAACAAATTCACAAGCCAATTTGTTTAATTTAGACCATGTTCACCATAGAAGTTAGACAAAGATGACCATAATTATCAATTTCTATTTGTTACATAGTGTTAGAATTACATACTTGAATTCTCAATTAGCATTAGATCATAAAGTATAATTGTCTAATATGCTCCTAGATCAAACAATACAACAATATAATTATAAAAAATAATAATAATAGAATAACATGAGAATTCAAAGTAAATAATTAGATTAGAAATAAAAATCAATAAGTTTCACAATGCTTCCTCTAATGACTTCAATCCTTATAACTAAAAATAAAACCCTAACCTTACATATCATAGGTGTGTACAAGAAAAAAAGAAAAGATAGGTATGCAAATGTGTATGCTTTTGGTACTCTAACATATGTATTTATAGCTTTAAGGGAGAATAAGAATAACCCAAAGAAGAATAGACACTTCCTCTTTGGAACCAACTTAGCTTTTTTAGAGATAAACTCCTAATTAGATTACAATAGCTTTGACCAGCCTGTAAGTTGGATTGAGGACATTGGTTTATGGCTCAATTCTTCTTGGATCTCTACAAATAAGCCAACTTTAGAAAGTTTAGATGCCTATTTTAATTCTCATGAAGACTCCAAATCCATCAAACAATGTTTAGAATGTGAAAATTTCAAAATAACCTTGAGTGGTCAAATATTCTCAAAACCACATATTTAACCATTTCGCTTTGCCTTAAACCCAAAATCAACCTGAATAAGTATATATAGGACAAAAATACACTAAAAAGATTAAATATAAGAAAATAAATAGAATGCACAAAAATACTTATCGAAAAACAAACAACCAAGATAGTCTAAAATGTTCCTATATAAGGAACTAAACTATTGTAATAGAGTTTTAAATTTTTCCTCAATTTCTTCTCTTTTCTTCTTATGCTTTCTTATTTAACAGTAACAAATGGTATCAAAGCCCCTTTGATCCTACAAAGGTTGTGAGAAAAAGAGTAGTTGTGTGATAGATCAATAAATAGAGAGAGAAAACAAAGAGTGAAACTGTAGCAAAGAAAACCCAAGAAGCAGATATAGCTTCTAGTAGTGTCTCACTTCCCGCACTTCTAATCTTCAATGGCACAAATTACCAATTATGGTTAGTAAAGATGAATGCTTATTTAAAGGCCTTTGACCTTTGGGATATAGTGTAAACAAGAGGAGAGCCTCCTACTCTACTTGAGAATCCCACTGTAAATTAGATTAAGCAAAGAAAGGTGGAAAGCTTAGACAAGTTTAAAGCACTTACATGTATCTAAACATCACTCTCAAGTGTCATTTTCATAAGGATAGCATAAAAAGCATGGGAAAAGCTTCGAGATCAGTTCCATGACAATGTTAAAATAAGACAAATGAAGTTTTTAAACTCAAAAAGAGAATTTGAGAAGTTGAGAATGAAAGTATTATGGGAGCTAATAGAGGTAGTGAGCTAGATTAGATTCATGGGTGAAGATATCATAATTAAAGAATTGTTGAGAAAGTTCTTGTTAATCTTCTTAAGAAGTTTGAAGATAAAATTTCTTCTATTGAAGATTCCAAGGACTTTAGCAAAATTACATTAATAGAATCCAATAGAGCACTTGGAGTTTAGGGAGAAGGGAGAAGCTTGAGAAGTGAGGGTGGTGTGGAAGTTGCATTGCAAGTTTAATTGAAGCTGAAGCTATTAGCATTAAAAGATAGCAAGAAAACTAACTTTGAATATTCCAACAAAGGCAAGTAGCTTGAATCCAAAAAGAATCATGGGAAAGGAGGAAAGTTCTCAACTTGTCCTTTCTACAAAAAAATTAATCATGCATGAGATGACTATTATTAGAAAGGCAACGTTCAATGCAAGATTTGCTCAAAATTTGGTTATATTAAAAGTATTGCAAAAAGAAGAGGCAGCAAGGTTAAGGCCAACAAAACACTCAAGGCCGGCAATCTCAAAAAGCTAACTTCACAAAAGAAGAGATGAAGGATGAAAATTTGTTTCTTGCTTTAAAGGTGACTAGAGCTTAGAATTAGAGATCTTGGTTTTTGGATAATGGTTGTACTCACCACATTGCTAGCCATGCCGATGTTTTTAACTCAGTTGACACCAATCATACCTAGAGTAAAGATTGGCAATGGAGGACAAATGATACAAAAGGGCTTTACCTTGTTGTTCAAAGATAAAAATTATTTGGTTTATGATCTTATCAGCATATAATTCATTAACGTTCATTTGGTGAATAGGAGTTTTACTATGAACTTGAATTCAATTGAAATGTTAGAATGAAAAGCAATAGAGTGATTGATGATTCTAAACTATACTCAAAGAGACTTGTCACAAAAATAAGAATCAGTGAATGGTTTGCCTATGATCAAAGTTTTCTTTTATGTGTGTGAAAGTTGTGAATTAGTATGCAGCAGAAATTGTCTTTTCCTATACAAGGTGCCTAGAGAGCTAAAGGCTTCAATTGGTCCATTCTGATGTTTGTGGACCAATGAAAACATATTCTTGAAAAAGCAAATATTTCTCTTTGTTCATTAATGACTACTCAAGGACAACCTCAATGTACTTCATAAAGTTAAATTCAGAGGTTTTTGGGCTATTCAAGGAGTTTAAAGTTTTTGTCAAAACTCAAAGTGGCAAAGTTTTAAAGACCCTGATTTGAGACATTGGAAATGAGTATGTTTCTAGGGAGTTTAACCAATCTTTTGAGGAGTTGGGGATCCAACATTAGTTGACAGTTAGCTACATTCCACAACAAAATAGAGTGGTAGAGTCAAAGAATAGATGAGTTTTAGAGATGGTAAGGTGCATGCACTTTGAGAAGAAGTTACCATAATCCTTCTGGGCGGAAGCTATCAACATAGTTGTTTATTTGTAAAGCAATATGTCAACAAAAGTAGTAAAGGGGAAGGTTCCAATTGAAACTTAGGGTGACTTCAAGCCATCTTTTAAACACTTGAGTGTTTGGTTCGTTGTGTTACTTACATATGCTAGATGCAAAGAGAAGCAAGTTAAATGTGAAAGCAACAAAGGGGTTCTTAAAGGGCTATAACAAGTGGAAAAGTTAATGTTAGTAGAGACATGAAGATTGATAAGGGAGCTTACTAAGATAGGAATAAGTTACATATTCATAGGAACCTGCAACAAAAGTTAATGATTCTGAAGATCTAGATTCTGATATTGATTTTGATAACTATAATCATCCTTTTGTTAGAGATATATGATCTCTTGCTAATGTTTATCACATGTTTAATAGACTTATAATGGAACCGACCACCTATGAAGAAGCTCCTAAGGGTGATGAGTGGAATGTACCAATAAAGAAGGGGATTGGCATGATTAATAAAAATAAAACTTGGGTCCTAGTCAAGAAAGTTGAAAATAAGTAGGTTATAGGAGTGAAATGGGTATTTAGGGTAAAACTAAATCTTGATGGAAGTGTGAACAAGTATAAGGTAAGAATTTTTGTCAAAGGCCATTACCATCAGCCTAGAATTGACTACACCAACAAAATGGACACCTTAAAAATTTTGATAGTAATTATAGCTCAAAAGAGATGGAAAATCTCTCATTTAGACATCATATCTACATTACTAAATAGCATTCTAAATGAGGAGATTTGTGTTGCTCAACCTGAAGACTTTGAGGGTAAATGTAGTGAATAGAAAGTTTGTAAGCAAGCTCTTATAAAATCTTTCTTGTATTGCCTAAAACAAGCCCTAGGGCATAGTACAATTGAATAGACCTTTTCTTGTGTAGTTGACACTTCAGGTGGAGTGATAATGATGTCATATTATATGTCACAAGGAATTTTGATTGAGGAATACTGATAGTGCCCTTTTATGTTGATAATTTATCTGTGACAAGAAGAAATGAAGAGGAAGTAATGAAGTTCAAAGTTAGTTTGACATGTCAAACTTAGGACACATTGACTACTTGCTTGGGCTTGAAGTTCATCAATCTAATGAGGGCATCTTCCAATGTCATGAGAAGTATGCCTAAAAGATTTTGAAAAGATTTAGAATGTAACATTTCAAACTAGTAGCAGCACCACTAGTTATGAATATAAAACTAGGAAAGGAAGATGATGCAAAGCTAGCAGGTGCACCCAGATATAAAAGTATAATTGGAAGTCTATTATACTTAACTACTATAAGAGCAAACCTGATATTTGTAGTTAGCGTGCTATTAAGGTTTGATGTAAAACCATCTAATGTTCAATATGATGTAGCTAAAAGAGTCCTGAGGTACTTAAAAGGGACAAGTTAGATGGGAATATGTTATAAACTAGTTGAAGAGGGCAAATTGATAGGTTTTGTAGTCAATGATTGGGCAAGTAGCTTGGAAGATATGAAATGTAGTCAATGCTTTCTCACTTGATTTAGGAATGTTTTCTTGCAATTCCAAGAAGCAAGAGGTGGTAGCCCAATCTATTATTGAGGCAAAGTATGTGGTAGTTGCAGCAGCAGCTGTAGGAGCCAACCAAGCAATCGGAATCGGTCAAAGAAAAATTCTCAAGGTCCTTTGCTTTGAACAAACAACAACAATAACAATTATGCGTGACAAAAAACTGTAATTGGAATTGAAAAAGTTCCAATACATTATGGTAGGAAAAAGCATACAAATGTTCAGTATCATGCAATTAGAGAAGCTAAAAGAAATAAGGGAATAAGATTAAAATTAAAGTATTGCATATCAAAAGATCAACTAGTTGATATTTTAACAAAGTCTCTACCAAAGTCCAATTTTCAAAAGTTGGAAGTCATGCTTGGAGTCTCCAATAAAAGTCTCAAGGAGTGTTTATGCACTTGATAATTTTGTTAGAGACTGAAGAAGTTGGAAAAGAAAATTTAGAAGAAGGAATTGAGAAGTAGAAGTAGAAGCAAGAGTGAAGAAGTTGCAGAACCAACAACTTAATTGAAGACAAAGTAACTAGTTTTTGTACTTGGTAGTTAGTAACCAAGTTTAGTTGTATTCCTTAAGCTTAAGAAAATGTTAGACTATAATATAGATAGTCGTTAAAGCAAGTATAAAAGTTGCTTTGTAAGCAGTGAACGAGCAGCCAAAATAATGTAAAATGTTCCTATATAAGGAACTAAGCTACAACAATGAAGTTTTAAGCTTTTCTCCAGAAATTTCTTCTCTTCTTTTCTTATTCATTCTTCTTTGACACTAACACTACATTAACCATTATTGAAAATGGGCACCTTGATCATTCAACAAAAATTTCTACAATTTGCCATTTTGGTTAAATGATCTTTATGTGTATTTCTTTATTGGAAGAATTTTAATGGATATAGATTTCCTAAGATAGAATCACATGCATTTTGCAACAGAATTAGTGATAGGTGTAGACATTTAAGTTAATTTCATGATTCCTTACTGTGAATGACTCCATAAAACGAAAGGAGAAGCTCTATTACATAGAAATGAAGTGACAGTCTCATCCTTCAGTCAATGAACCATTCTATCCAAGTAAGAAAAGCTATTTAAGATGAGAACTCTTTTCTTTGATGGAATTTAATGGATTCAAGCTACCAAAGGTGTATTAATCTGCATGTCACAATGAAATTAATGTTTGTTGTAGACATAGATGTTAATTGCATGCTCATTTTTTGTGAAGGATTCCTTGCAATGAAAGAAGATGCCTTATTACCAAGGAATTAGTTAACATAATCAAGTTTTTAGCAATGAATGAACATCTCTTAGTAAAGAAAGCTAATCAAAAGAAATAGCTTCTTTACTCGATGGACTTCAATGGATTCAAACCACCTAAAATCATTTTAATAGTAACAAAGAGATGTCTCATTTTTCAGGCAATGAATAATTCTCATGTAGTAATGAAAGCCATTCAAGAATAATGGCTTCTTTACTGGATGAACTTTAATGGATTTAACTTATCCAAGATATAATTACACATACCTTGCAATTAAATTAGTGATTAGTGTAGACATTTAAGTTAATTTCATAATTCCTTTGTGTGAAAGACTTCTTGGAACCAAAGGAGAAACTTTATTAGTTAGAAATGAAGTGTCAATCTCATGTTTCAAGGAACAAACCATTCTATCCATGTAAGCAAAACTATTTAAGATTAATGACTTGTTTGTTTTATGGAAATAAATGGACTTAGACTACCTAAGGTTATTAAAGTGAATATAATGAAATTAATTTTCTTCATAGATGTATATTTTAATTAAATTATTATTCTTTGTGAATGATTCCTTGCAAGTGTTATTGAAAAGGAATTAGGTAATGGCCTTAAGCTTCAAGCAATGAATGATTCTCTCCTTGTAAAGAAAAATAGGCTAGAGTGATAGCTCCTTTAGTTGATGGGCTTCAATTGTTTTAGACTAACAAAATGAGAAGCCTTATTGCAAGTAATAAAGAGATAAACTCATGTTTCAAACAACGAACAAATCTGTCATAGTAAAGAAGGCTCATCAAGAGTAAAGGCTTCATTATTGGATGGACTTCAATATGTTCAAACTACTAAAGATAGAATAATATGCATCTCACAAAAGAATCGATGATCATTACTTTTTTGTCAATTTCATGTTTCCTTTGTGTGAAGTGTGAATTGACTCTTTAGAAGGAGAAGAAAAGCCCTATTAGCTAAAAATAAAGTCTTGGTCTCATGTTTCATTTAATGAATATCCATGTAAGAAAAGCCAATCATGATGAATGACTTCTTTTTTAATGGAATTCAATTGATTCAAAATACCCAAGGTGTATTGATGTGCATGATGCAATGGAATTAATGCTTGATGTAGGCACGAATATTAATTGTATGCTTATTTTGTGTGCATAATTGGAGTGCCCAAAGCAAAGGCCCTCTTGTCAAGTAATCAATAGGGTGTTTAAAGTTTCAAGCAATAAATTATTTTCTCATAGTAATGAAAGCTAATTAAGCATTATAGCTTCTTTATCAGATGGACTTCAATAGATTTGGACTACCCAAGATAGAATAAAGTGATTCTTGCAATGGAATTAGTGATTGATGTAGACATTTAAGTTAATTTCATGATTCATTTTCGTTAATGACTCCTCAGAATGAAAGAAGGCATATTAGCAATAAATAAAGTGATAGTGTTGTGTTTTAGGAAATGAACCATTCTATCTATGTAAGAAAAGCTAATCAAGATGTATGACTCTATTATTTGATGGAATTTAATGGATTTGGACAACCTAAGGTGAATTGCCATGCATGTTGCAACAAAGTCAATATTTGGTGTAGACATGAACATTAATTAGATGCTTATTTTGTTTAAATGCTTCCATGTAATGAATGGATAAGCCTTATTGCCAATGAATCAGATGATAGCCTCGAGTTTCAAGTAATGAACAATTGTCTTCTGGTAAAGAAAGGTTAAATAAGGAAAATAATTTATAGATAGCCTTGAGTTTCAACCATTATACCCCTAAAAGAAGCATTATAAAGTTATATATAAGTAAATTAAAGCAATAATCACACAAGCCTGAATTTTTTAACTTGTGTTGAGTTATTTATAACAATAAAAAAAAATTGGTCCATAAATCTTGCTATTAATTGCTACTCAATCATTAGGAGTAGGATGGATACAAGTCTTAATCCTTAACTCTAACAATTGACTATTGTTTAATCAACTTAGGAGACCTAATAAAATGAATTAAAACAATAATCATTAAACAATTTAATCAGAATAACTCAAATAATTCCAATAGAAAAGAAAACAAGATTAAAAAATTAAAGCAATAATCATACAAGCCTAAATTCTTTAATGTGTGCTGAGTTATTTATAACATTAAAATAAAAACATGTACATAATTCCTTACTATTAATTGCTACTTAATCATTAAAAGTAAGATAGATACGAGTGTTAATCCTTAACTCTAGCAATTGACCATTGTTTGATCAACTTAGGAGACCTAATCAAAGGAATTAAAACAACAATCATTGAATAATTTAATCAGAATAACTCATATAATTCCAATAGAAGAGAAAACAACATAAGAAAATAATATGGCCCATCAAAATACCAAATGTTTTGAAATCTCTTAAAATTGTTGAAATGTTCTAGCTACAAATATTTGAAAGAAATTGACTTCTTCCTAAAGTTATGCTTGCCAACCTCCTTATGTGTTTATCTCATCTTCTTTAATTTTTAGTAGCTAAAAGGTCTTTTCTGAACCTAGAAAATGTACATAGCTGGCACAAGGAAACCCTAGGACTCTCCATAAAAAAATCTCCTAAACTCTCGAGGTTACAATAAATTTGTTTCCTTGATTGTGATAAAATTCTTGTAATGCAGTCGAAGCTTATTTCTAAATAAATATAATTTAAATTAAATTACATTCTTTAGTCTTCATCAAAGTTGTATTCCTCTTCTTAAGATTTCCAATGGATCTAGTTTTGCACCAAAAAAAAAAAAAAAAGGTCTATAGTGTAAGTTAGGAGTTAAAAACTAAGACTTAGTCCAACACATGATAGATTTTGTAGCGACTTATCAACTATTTTTCATTCATTAAACAACTATTTTGGGCTTGGATGTCTTCATAACAATTGTAGGACTAAATGTGAAGTTCAATTTAGGCTTTTGAATCACCTAATTTGGATTTCTGAAGTTAACCATTGTAGTGCAAATGCTAATTACGTTTAATTCTCAACTAATATACATACCTAACATAAGAATGTAGCAATGTCAAATAAAATAACAACAGCAAACTCATCTTGCTTCCTCTTTATTCACAATTGCTCTTAATTAGTTAATGCAAGTCTCACAACTAACATAACCAATTCATGTATAGTTCTCCTATCAACCATTCCTCTTTACCACTTAAACCAAATAGCAAACTATGATATCCCTTATTAAAGCATAAAAAAAAAAAACATTGATATTTTTCTTTAAGATATTCCTCAAAGTAAGGAAACATACATCAAGGTGCCTTGCACTGTTTGATGCAAGTGTCAATACTTTTGGTGAAGTACCCCCAGTTATGGGGTAGGTTCAACCGTAGAATAGATTTAAAATTTTTCATTTTTTTCCCTCCCCTTTTTTTATTTTTAAAAGAAAACACCCTCTTTACTTAAACCCAACTTTAGGACTAGCTTAAGAAGAATAATTTCAAGACAAATCACACATTTCTCAATCATGCTTTGTTATAGAATAGACATAAGTTTTGAAGAAGCATTATTTCAATTGAGTATGACAAAGTCAGGCACACTTACCACTATTTTACCAAACTTTGCTAACATCCTAAGCTAAGTAGTATATTATAAAAAGAATCCAATTTCATACTTTTACATTACAAAGCATTCTAAAGCATAACTTACATATGATCATTATTTCACAAAAACTAAAAAAAAAAAATAAACCCTAACAAAATCCTACATAAACCTGTCCTCCTACTTAAAACTTATATTGTCCTCAATGTAAGGCAAAATGTAATGAAAAAATATTTGAAACATAAATAAACGGAAAGGGTAAAAAATCAAGTCTGAAGTATGCTTGGCTTACCTCCCAAGTAGTGACTTTATTTAATGTCATTAGCCCAACAATGTGTTTCCTTAGTCAACATAGACGGGATTCACCAACTCCATCACCTCAACATTCTACACCTAAGTACCTCCTCATAAAAAGGTTTGAGCTAATGAACATTCACCTTGAAAACCTAAGCCTATGACTATCCACCTTGAAAACCTTGCTTGTCTATAAACTCCTTGTCTTAACTACACCATGACCAAAAACATTAGTAATAAGAAAAGAACCAACCAACCAACATTGTAACTTATTTGGTGTTACTAAAGGATTTTTTATTTAACAACGAAGTTCTTCCTTGAAATCCTTTCATCATGAAATTCCATCACTTTCTCTTAATCTTTTAGTGCAATCATGAACTAATTATAAGATGAAAAACCATCCAGAATGCAATGATAAGTATGACCAACTAGTGGTAAAGTTCAACTTGTTATAATCAATGCACATTCTCCACTCAGTTTATACATGTGTTGGTACCAAACTCATTGTTATTATTATTTGGGATCACTGTGACACCATATTTCTTTAGGACCACCTACACTAGATTCACCCACTTGCTATTTAAGATTGGATATATGAAGCCAACATCAAGGAGATTGAAAATCTTATTCTTCTCTACCTCCATCATTAGGATGTTCAATTGATGTCAGGCTTCTTTAGTTGACTTGGCTCCTTTTTCCAACAATATGCAGTGCGTACACATGGTTGGACTTATCCCCTTAATATCTATAATTTTCCAACCAATCATCATCTTATGCTCACCTAGCACTTGAATCAATTTCTCTTCCTACACATGCATTAGATTCCTTGCAATAAAAATTAGTATGGTGTCTTTTGTTCCAAACATGCATACTTTAGATGAGCCAGTAATAGTTTTAGTTCTAACATAAAAGCCTACAAAATAAAAGGTAAAAGTTTCTTATGAACAACTGCTAACTAAATGGTAGAAATGACATACCTATTTGGACTCATTGAAACTAAGTACAATTCAACCACAATTTTTTTTCAATACCTCATCTAGCTCAACTTCTCCTTCTATTTGTAGCTCAAGATATTTACTGATTGTCACCTCCAACTCTTCCTTGTTACCTCAAACTTTTCCTACACTAAAGATTCAAAACACTAATGGCATAAACTAAATGGACATCACTAGAGTACCTCATAGCCTTATAATTATTGAACTAAATCTATTCACCATCAAACTCCCTAGTCAAGGTACCCTTATGCACATCAATCCTTATCCTCGTTGTCTTCAAGAATGGCCTCCCTGATAAAATAGGTGCAGGGTTAGGTAAAGCATCATCATCCATATTTATCATGTAGAAGTTAGCTAGAAACACATGCTCATTCACTTGCATTAACACATCCTCATCTAACCCATCAAGGTAAGGATTAGTACAATTAGCTAATTGTATGATAACACCAATATTTTTAAAGGCCTTAGATATAAAGAAGCATAAATGGATTATGACATTACCTTAATAGAGGCCCCTAAATATAACATAGTTTTTTCAAATTTGGTATTACTTATTTTGAACAAGATGGTGAACATACCTAGATCTTTGCACTTAGTGGGATGCTTCCTTTGTAGAACTATGGATATGTTCTCCTCCACTTTGGTCTTTTCATCATCTCTCAATCTTCACTTATTAGTTCATAATTCCTTAAGGAACTTTGCATAGCTTAGTACTTACTTGATAGCTATAGTAGTGGCGTGATTACCTATATATTGTGGAATGTCTCAAGGATTTCTCTCTCCTATCCTCCTTCTCTTCAATTTTATGCACCTTATGGAAAAGGAAGGGGATTAGCTTTTAACTTAATGGAAGAGTTTGGATTTACCTTAGAGAAATCACTACCTCCTTCTCGATGTTCTCCTCAAAGGCCACAACAAGTGTTTTGTTACATGGTTCCTTTGGCTATTTTCTACTTCTCAATGATATGGCACTTGAATTCTCCTTTGGATTTGACATAGAGCTCTTTAATAAATTCAAATCCAAATAACATATCTTCAAGCATTAAAATAAGAGCATACCATACTGAGAGAGCATCATCTACTACATTGGACCATCTAGGTTTTTGTTTTATAACATATGGTTATGACTTTAGGAACTCCACCCATATTGCATGTCATTTGTTAAGTATGTGCTAGCACTTCAAATATTTCAAAGATTCAAAGTATGAATGAAAGAACTCTTAATCATAGGTTTATTAGTTTTTTAAAGAACTAGTTAGCTTCTAATAAAGTATGCAATAGGTTTGCCATTTTGCATAAGAATTACCCCTATCCCCACTCCTTATGCATCACATTCAGCTTTAAATGTCTTGGAAAAGTCATTAGGTGCAAAAATTGGTGCAAAGCATAATCTATAATTGATCTCATCAAAGCCTTTTGGAATAGCCTTTATCCATCAAAATTCTCCTTTCTTCATGAATCTTTCAAAGGAGCCATAGTTGTGCTAAAGCCTTGAATAATTCTTAAATAAATGGAGGAATTACTATGAAGGCTTCTCATATTTAGAATTAAAATGGGAACTAGCCATTCTTGGATGTCCTTAGCTTTCTCCCCATCCTCTTTAATGCCTTCATTTGAAATAAAAAATCTAAGAAAAGTTACTTGGCTTTGCATGAATTGACATTTCTTTAGGATTCCATACAACTTTTCATGTCTCAAAAACATCAAAGACTTATTATATGTGGTCTTAATGATCTTCTTGGCTCTTCAAAGTAGACCAAAAAAAAAAAATTCATAGGAACCTCCCTACCATATTCATGAGATGTATAAAGGTACTTGGTGCATTTAAGATCTTGAATATCATTTCAAGTCAATTATATAAGTCTTTTTTAGTTTTAAATGTCGTTTTCCACTCATCCCACTTCTTTCATTCAAATTTGATGGTATCCACTATTTAAATCAACTTTAAAGAAGAACTTGGATCCTTGAAGTTGATCTAGTAAATCATCAATTCATGGAATGGGCAAAGAATACTTCACATTGATTTTATTGATTATTGTACTACCCACACACATTTTAATTAAGGACTCATGGATTCCTAAGCAAAGCCTTTTACAACAAGCTTATCCACTTGCCTTTGAATCTCTTTTACCTCCTCACAATGGCAATGATATGCCGGAAGATTGGTAGTGAAGCATTAAGTATAAGATCAATTTAGTGCTCAATTCTCCTCAAAAGAGGTAAATCAGGATGCAATTTATTTGAAAAAGCATCAAGAAATCTATTAAGAACATCTTATACAATTAATGAATGGATGTCTCCTCCTTTATCTAATTCCCCATAATAAGTAAAGCACACACTTGTTCTTATATTGCAATAGCCCTTTCAACTAAACTTATATTCAAATAAAAATGCTTCCTTTTGTATCCTTCACCTTTTGTGAACTTGCTTGGGCTTAATGGAGACTAATAGTTGCCAATGTAATATGCTTGTTGGCTTCAGTGAAAGAATAAGTATTTTTTCGCCCATGGGTGATAAAGAAAAAGGTGGCATGCATCCATGGGAATAACACCTCACAAAATCTCATCACTGTATTGTTTGATAATGGAAAATGAGATAAGTGCTTGTCTAGTTACCTTTACCTAATTTCCTTTATGGAGCCATTGGAGCTTATATGGAACATGGTGCTTTAAAGTAGACAAATTTAGTTTTTCCACAAGAGTTACGGAAGTGATATTGGCATAACTTCCAAAACCAATGATAATATTAGCACCTCACATTTGATTATGCACCTTGTTGGAAGATGTTCTCTCTTCTCTCTTCCATAGGCATTGATCAAGAGTTAAGAAGCTTTCAAACAACCAATAAGTCTCCTTCATGAGTTTGATCTATGGTCACTTCATCACAATCATCGTGTGTAGATTTTTTCTCTTTCACCTCAAGGGATGCCTCAACTTCATAAATATATTACAAATTCATCACCCTTCAATTTGGACACTTCGCAACAATGTGTCCGTATCAATGGCACTTAAAGAATTTTGATAGACTTGGATTGTTGTGAAGCTTTCCCTTTGTTAATTCATTTCAAGAAAAGACTACAACCTATATTGTTACTAGACTCGTGAAGTGCTTAATGGTAAATTATAGGAATGGTGGTTGTGATGAATGAGAATTTATTTATTTATTTCATTTTACATTTAGTTGTTTTTACAAGGTTTTATATCTATTTAAGTTGATTAGAATATGTTTTATGACTAAGTTATCTTTTGGAGAGATTTTGAGAATTTGTGCTTTAGTAGGCAAAAGTCCAACATTTCATCATTTTGACATTTGTCGTTGCAAAATCCATCATAGGTTGGACTAAGTCAATTTTAATTTTTAGCACATTAGTTCAGTTTTGGATAATACCAACCTTATCACTTTGGTACTCTGAATCCATTGAATTCCATCAATCAAAGTAGATGTAGAGCTTTATTGTCATTTCTTCCTAGCATTAAATGTTTGAATTCTTAAAGAATGAAATAGTCACTGATTTCTCACTTACAAGCTTTCTCTGTTTGTTGCATTGAATTATTCACACAAAATTAACACTAGTGTATGCACCAAAAAAGAAATTAATTGTGACAATACTGTCCTTGTCACTTTAGCACTCTAAATCTCCATTGAATCCCATCAAACAAAGGAGATATAGAAATTGATTGTTTTTTCTTGCTAGCATTGAAAGTTTCAATTTTTAAAGAATGAAACAACCACCTAATTTCTCATATACAACCTTTCTCTATTTGTTGGATCGATTATTCACACAAAATAATCAAGAAATTAATACTAGTGCATGCATGAAACAATATATTAATTGAGATAATACAATCCTTATCACTTTGACAGTCTAAATCCATTGAATTCCATCAAACAAAGGAGACATAGAACTTGATTGACTTTTCTTGTAGGCATTAAATGTTTCAATTTTTAAAAAATGAAACAATTACTTAATTTCTCACTTACAAGTTTTCTCTTTTTATTACAAATATTCATTCACTCGAAATGATCATGAAATTAACATTATTGAATGGACCAAACAATATATTAATTGGGACAATACTATCCTTACCACTTTGGCACTCTGAATCCATTGAATTACATCAAACAAAGGAGTCATAGATGTTTATTGTCTTTTTTTATAGGCATTGAAAGTTGAATAGTAAAAGAATGAAATAATCACTTAATTTATTGCTTACAAACTATCTCCTTTAGTTGGAAGGACTTATTCACACAAAATGATCATGAAGTTAATATTGGTGTATGCACCAAACAATATATTAATTGCAATAATATGATTCATGTCACTTTGGCAAGTTGAATCCATTCAATTCCATCAAACAAAGGAGTCATAGAAGTTGATTGTGTTTTCTTATAGGCATGGAATGGTTCAATTGTAGAAGAATGAAACTATCACTTAATTTATTGCTTATGAACTATCTCTTTTAGTTGTAAGGATGTATTCACACAAAATAATGAGGATATTAATGTTGGTGTATGTACCAAGCAATATATTAATCAAGACAATAACATCCTTGTCATTTTGACACTTTGAATCCATTAAATTCTATTAAACAAAGGAGTTATAGTAATTGATCACCTTTTCTTGTATGTATTAAATGTTTCAATTCTCAAAGAATAAAACAATTGTTTAATTTCTTACTTACAGGTTTTCTCCTTTAGATACATTGACTCATTCACACAAAATAATCTTGAAAGTAATGCTAGTGTAAGCACGAAAAATAAATTAATCATGACAATATTGTCCTTGTCACTTTGGCACTTTAAATCCTTTGAATTACATGAAGCAAAGGAGTCATAGAACTTGATTAGCTTTTCTTGCAGGCATTGAATGGATCAATTGTAGAAGAATAAAAATATCACTTAATTTCTCATTTACAAGTTTTGGTACTCTAAATCTATTGAATTCCATTGATTAAAGGAGAAATACAACTTGATTGTCTTTACTTGCTAGCATTAAATGTTTCAATCCTTAAAGAATCAAATAGTAGCCTAATTTCTCACCTACAAGCTTTCTTTGTTAGTTGCATCAACTTATTCACATAAAATAATCATGAAATTAACATTGGTGTATGCACCAAAAAATCAATTAATCTCGATAATATCATCCCTGTCACTTTGGCACTCTAAATCTGTTGAATTACATCAAACAAAGGAGTTACATAACTTGATTGTCTTTTCTTGTGGACATTGAATGGATCAATTGTAGAAGAATGAAACATTCACTTAATTTCTTGCTTAAAAGCTATGCATTCAAAATGATCATGATATTAACATTGTTGTATGTACTAAGCAATATATTAATCATGTCAATAATGACCTTGTTGCATTGGTACTATGAATTTATTGAATTCCAACAATCAAAGGAGAGATAGAACTTGAAGATCATTTCTTTCTAGCATTAAATGTTTCAATTCTTAAAGAATGAAACAATCACCTAATTTCTTGCTTATAAGCTTTCACCATTAGCTGCATTTCCTTATTCACATAAAATAATAATGAAATTAATGCTAGTGTATGCTCCAAAAAATATATTAAATGTGACAATATTGTTCCTAGCACTTTGGCACTCTAAATCCATTCAATTACATCAAAGAAAGAAGTCATTGAACTTGATTGTCTTTTCTTGTAGGCATCAAATGGATCAATTGTAGAAGAATGAAAGAGTCACTTAATTTCTCACTTACAATCTTTCTCTTTTAATTGCAAGGGCTGATTCAGACAAAATGATCAGGAAATTAACACCAGTGTTTGCACCAAACAATATATTAATAAGGATAATACCATCCTTATAACTTTTACACTTGGAATCCAATAAATTCCATCAATCAAAGTAGATATAGAACTTGATTATCCTTTCTTGCTAACATTAAATGTTTCAATTTTTAAAGAATGAAACAATCACCTAATTTCTTAATTACAATCTTTCTCCATGAGTCATGTCGACTTATTCACACAAAATGATCATGAAATTAACATTGGTGTATGCCTTAAAAAATATATTAATCATGACAATACCATCCTTATCACTCTGGCACTTTGAATCCATTAAATTACATCAAAAAAAGGAGTCATAGAACTTGATAATCTTTTCTTGCAAGTATTGAATGGTTCAATTTTTGAAGAATGAAACAATCACTTAATTTTTCACTTGCAAGTTTTTTTCTTCAATTTCAAGGATTCATTCACACAAGATGATCATGAAATTAACATTAATGTATGTGCCAAAAAATAAAGTAATCATAACAATACCTTCCTTGTCAATTCGGCACTTTGAATCCATTGAATTACATCAAACAAATGAGTCATAGAACTTGATTGTCTTTTCTCGTAGGCATTAAATGGTTCAATTGTAGAAGAATGCTTAATTTGTGACTTACAAGTTTTCTCCCTTAATTGCAAGGATGCATTTACACAAAATGATCATGAAATTCACATTAGTGCATGCATGAAATAATATATTAATTGGGATAATACGTTTCTTATCACTTTGGCACTTTAAATTCAACGAATTTGTTCTTTTTTTTGCTAGTGTTGGATGTTTAAATTCTTGAAAAATGAAATATTCACTTAATTTCTCACTTACAAACTTTATCCATTAGCTGCATGGACTCATTTACATGAAATGATCACAAAATTATCATTGATGTATGCACCAAAAATATATATTAATCATGATGATATCTTCCTTGTCACTTTGACACTCTTAATCCATTGAATTCCATCAGACAAGTGAGACATAGAACTTCATTACTTTTTCTTGCTAGCATTGAATGTTTCAATTTTAAAAGAATGAAACAGTTGCTTAATTTCTCATTAACAAGCTTTCTCCTTTAATTGCAAGGAATCATTCACACAAAGTGATCATGAAATTAACATTCATGTATGCATTAAACAATATATTAGCTGGGATAATACCATGCTTATCACTTTGGCACTTTGAAACAATTGAATTTCATTAAACAAAGGAGTCATAGAGCTTGGTTGTCTTTTTTTCTAGGCATTGAAGGGTTCAATTATAGAAAAAAGAAATAGTCACTTAATTTCTCCCTTACAAGCTTCTCCTTTAATTCAAAGGACTCATTCACACAAAATGATCATAAAATTAACATTAATGCATGCACCAAACAATATATTAATAGGGACAATACCATCCTTATCATTTTGGCACTCTAAATCCATTGAATTCCATCAAACAAAGGTGATATAGAACTTGATTGTCTTTTCTTGCTAGCATTGAATTTTTCAAATCTTAAAGAATGAAATAGTCACTTAATTTTTTGCTTACAAGCTTTCTCCTTTAATTGCAAGGATGCAATTACACAAAATGATCATGAAATTAATATTAATGCATTCACCAAAAAATATATTAATTGAGACAATATCTTCCTTATCACTTTAGCACTCTAAATCCATTGAATTTTATCAAAGGAGGCATAGAACTTAACTGTTTTATCTTACTAGCATTTAATGTTTCAATTGTTAAAGAATGAAATAGTCACTTAATTTCTTGCTTACAAGCTTTCTCCTTTAATTGCAAGGATGCAATTACACAAAATGATCATGAAATTAATATTAATGCATCCACCAAAAAATATATTAATTGAGACAATATCTTCCTTATCACTTTAGCACTCTAAATCCATTGAATTTTATCAAAGGAGGCATAGAACTTAATTGTTTTGTCTTACTAGCATTTAATGTTTCAATTGTTAAAGAATGAAATAGTCACTTAATTTCTTGCTTAAAAGCTTTCTCCATTAGTTGCATGGACTCATTCACACAAAATAATCATGCAATTATCATTAGTGTATGCACCATAAAATATATTAATTGCAACAATATCATCCATGTCACTTTGGCACATTGAATCCATTGAATTCCACCAAACAAAGGACACCTAGAACTAGATTGTTTTTTCAAGCTAGCATTGAATTTTTCTACTTCTAAAGAATGAAATAGTCACTTAATTTCTCATTTACAAGCTTTCTCCTTTAATTACAAAGACTCATTCACACAAAGTGATCATGAAATTAACATTAGTGTATGCACCAAATAATATATTAATTAGGATAATGTTGTCCTTATCACTTTGACACTCTGAATCCATTAAATACCATTAAAAAAGGAGACATAAAAATTGTTTGTTTCTTCATGCTAACATTGAAAGTTTCAATTTTTAAAGAATGAAATAGTTACCTAATTTTTTTTGCTTCCATTCTTTCTCCATTAGTTGCATTGACTTATTCACACAAAATAACCATGAAATTAAAATTGGAGTATACACCATAAAATATATATATATATTAATCATGGCAATACCATCCTTGTCACTTTGGCACTTTGGCACTTTAAATCCACTAAATTACATCAAACAATGAAGTCATAGAACTTGATTCAATGGTTCAATTTCTAAAGGATGAGCTTATAACTTCATTTCTTACTAACAAGGCTTCTCTTTTTGCTATAAGGAGTCATTCACACAAAATAATCATGGAAATAACTTTTATGGCTATACCAAACATTTTATATTCACTACAATGAGCACATCATTATTACTTTGGGACTGTAAATTGATTGAGTTGCATCAACAAAGGAGTCAGTAACCTTCATTAGCTTTTCTTATCATGTCCAATTCCTAAAGGATGATCACATAACTTCATTTCTAGCTAATGAGACTTCTCCTTTCATTACAAGGAGCTTTTACACAAAATGATCATGAAAATGACTTTTGTGCCTACACCAAGCATCATTTACACTGCCAAGGGGAGTCGTTGAACTAAGCATAAAGAACATGTGACTACCTACCATCTCAACCCTAGAAGAAATGCTTAAAGCCCTTATGGAGATAGTGTCCAAGGAAAAATTGTTGGAAATGATGGGTTCTCTATTATTGTCAAACAAAGATAGACATGAGGAGAATCAAGAAAAGGACATGAATCAGGAAGAAAATCTTAAGCAAGATTTGCAAGACCCTTATGAATTATAAGGAATCGCCTAGGAATAATGTTATCTCATTAGAAGAAGCATTAATAAAGCCACTGTAAGATATATCTCATCAAAAGAAGCTTTAATAAACCCACTTTAAAGAGCAAGGCAAGATGTCATAAAGCTACTTTTGCAATTAGGAACTTTCATGGAAATTTTATGTAGTTGTCTATTATTATAGGCTTCCCCATGAATAATTATTGGAGTATAAGGCACATCATCACTTGTTCTACCTATTCTTCACTTTGTAAAATTTCAATCTTTGTAAGCTTGTATCACCATTTAATGAAAGCTTTATTTTGTTAAGTTTAATCTCTATATTTACTTATATGTTGTTTATGTCTTTTATGTTTTCTATGTTTTTTATGTCATAAATTATATTTTGTATGTTAAAAGAAAGAGTAGAAGTGAGAGGTCATTATCAAAGAGATCACGTCCCTAAACGAATGGTTAACTAAATATTGAGAAAATAGTTTTATTTAAACCATTTTCTTTAAAAGACATTGATTATAACATGCCTAGTAAGGGCATGAAAAATTCAAAACTAGTTGACAAAATTGTTAAAAGGTTTAAGAACCTAGGATTAAAAGATAAAAACGCTTTAGTATTAGAAAAAAGTGGAATAATTTAAATCTAAATGAGTCCTTACAACAATTGTAAGATATATTTTGAAAAAAATTATTATCTATATTCTCATTGATAATTATTTCTCCCTATGTTTGTCTCCATAATTAATGATCATGACCTTGAGAAAATAATGACTCCTTAATTATTAATAATTAATGATTTCTCCCTATGTCTATCTCCATAATTAATCTTGATTAACTTTTCCTACATAGTTTGAATCTTTCTTTCACTAAAGGATGACCCATAACTTTATTTCATCCTAACAAGACTTCTCTTTTCATTGCAAGGAGTCATTCACACAAAATGATCATGAAATTAAGTTTTGTGACTACACCAAACATGGTATTCATTTCAATGAGCACATCATTACAATATTGATTCTATGAATCCATTAAATTCCAACAAATGAATGAGTCATTTATAGTAATTAGCTTTTCTTCTCAAGTTTGAACGATTTAATTCCTAAAGGATGATGAGCTTATAATTTCATTTCTTACTAACATGACTTCTCCTTTCATTACAAGGAATTACTCAAACAAAGTAATCATGAAATTAGCTTTTATGTATACACCAAACACTACATTCATTACAACTAAGCATATCTTTGCAACTTTGTCACCCTAAATCCTTTGAATTCCATTAAATAGAGGAGTCATTGATCTTGATTAGTCCTTATTATGGAGTTTGAATAGTTAAATTTCTAAAGGATAAGCCTCTAATTCATTTCTTACTAACTAGACTTCTTTGTTTCATTGCAAGGAGATTTTCACACAAAATGACCATGAAAATAACATTTGTATCTCTACCAAACATCATATTCATTGCGACAAGCACACAATTACAATCTAGACACTTTGAAATCATTGAATTCCATGCAACAAAGAAGTCAATGATCATGATTAGCCTTTCTTTCCAAATTTGAATGGTTGAATTCTTGAAGTGTGAGCCCATAATGTCTTTTCTTGTTTGTAACTTTGCAAGGAGTTATAAGAAAAAAATGATTATGAAATTAAACTTTGTGTCTACAACCAAAATTATATTATTATGACAGGGATGTCATTACAACTTTATCACTTTAAATCCATTGAATTCCATCAAACAAAGAGTCATTGATCTTGATTTGCTTTTCTCACTGAGTTTGAATGGTTCAATTTCTATAGGCTGAGACAATAACATTATTCTTGCTAATAAGATTTCTCCTTTCATTGCAAACAGTAATTCACAAAAAATGATCATGAAATTAACTTTTGTATCAACACCAAGCATTATATTTATTGCAACAAACATCTCAGTGTGACTAAATTCACTATGAATCCATAAAATTCCATGAAAGAATAAAGTCATTGATCTTGATTTACTTATCTTATTGCATATGAATGGCCCAAATTCCTAAAGGATGCATTGGTAAATTTATTTCTTGCTAATAAGTCTTCTCCTTTCATTAAAAGTAGTCATTAACATAAATAGAGGAGTCATTATTCTTGACTAACCTTTCTTATGCGGTTTGAATGGTTAAAATTTTAAAGGATGAGCTAATAACTCATTTCTTGCTAAAAATTTTTTTTATCTCATTGCAAGGAGTTTTCCACATAAAATTACCATCAAAATAACCTTTGTACCTATACCAAACATCATATTCATTCCAACAAGCTTGCCAATTTCTCCCTTCGTTGAAAGGAGTCATTAATACAAAATGATCATGAAAATGACTTTTGTGTCTACACTAAACATTATATTTAGTGTGACAAGCATGTCATTACCAAGAAAATCAGACCAAATTGGCCGGTCAAACTGATAAAATTGAGAACTAGATAATGTTCCAATTTGTTTCATTCTAAAAACTATTAGTTCTGAAAATTGATGATCAAATCGATAAATTGGTTGGTTGGACCATAAACAGATGAATTGGTTACAATTTTTCTAGTTCAGTTAGTTTTAAAAATTTATAAAAAATTTTAAAATTAATTTTTTAATATTTTAATTTTTTTAAAAATAAAAATCATATTATTAAAATTTTTTTATATATTTAATATTAAATACCAATTTTATCGATTTAATTTTGGTTAAACTAGTTCAATAATCAGTCTGGTTCTAAAAGCCTTGGTCATTACTACTTCGGCACATGAATCCATTGAAATCCACCAATCAAAGGTGTAATTGATATTGATTTGCAATTTGTATATGGTTTGAATGGTTCATTTGCTAAAGGATGAGCCCATAAATTTATTTCATGCCAACAACACTTCTTTCATTACAAGAAATCATTTACACAAAATGATCCTAAAATTAACTTTTTTTTTGTCTACCTAAGCATTATGTTCATTACAATAGACACACCATTGCATCCTTAGCTGTCTTAGTTGATTGAATTTAATAAAAAAAAGGAGTCATTGATCTTGATTAGCTTTCCTTATTAGGTTTAAATGGTTCAATTGATGGAGGATGAGCTCACAACATCATTAATTACTAACAAGACATATGTTTTTGTTACAAGGAGTCATCCACACAAAATAATGATGTAAATAACTTTTTTGTCAACACCAAACATTGTATTCACTATGATGAGCATGTCATTACAACTTTGGCACCCTAAATTCATTTAATTTTATTAATTGAAGGCATCGTTGATCTTGATTAGCTTTTCATACTAGGTTTGAATGCTTCAATTGTTGAAGGATGATCCATAACTTCATTTCCTACTAACAAGAGTTCTCCTTTTCTTGCACTTAGTCACTCACACAAAATGATCATGAAATTAACATTTGTGTCCACATTAAACATTATATTGATTGCAACAAGCACATCATTACAACTTTGGTACATTGAATCTTTCAATTTCATGAAAGAAAGAAGTCATTGACCTTGATTGCCTACCTTACTAGGTTTAAATAGTTCAATTCTTAAAGGATATGCCTATAACTTCATTTCTTTATAACTAAACTTCTTCTTTCATTACATGGAGTCAATCACACAAAATGATCATGAAATAAAATTTTACTCTTACAACAAACATTATATTCAATGTGATGAGCATGTCATTACAACTTTTAGACTTTGAATTCATTAAATTCTATCAAATAAATAAGTCATTAATAATGATTAGCTTGTTTTACTTGGTATGAATGGTACAATTTCTAAGAGACAACCCTATAATTTCATTTCTTGCAAACAAGGCTTTTCTTTGTGTCAAACAAGAGAGTCATTAATTTTGATAAGCTTGGCCTATAGGGTGTGAATGGTCAAATTCATGAAAGATGAGCCCATAAATTCATTTCATTCAAAATAAACCTCTTCAATCAAAGCCATTGGTTTAGATTGTTGAGGGGAGAGGAACAATATCCCTGGTTATTTTTAGAGTGAAATTGAGTACCATGAGGTTAAGTGTGATAGGGAGGAATTGAATGAATGTTGTCCCTAAGTCCCAGGTGATGTGGTGAGTCTATTCGTTAGCACTAGGATGTATGTAAGGACATCCCTAGAAACCTTCACCAACTCCAACTGTAAGTTAATCTCTCAAGAGTAACCATGTCTGCTGTTCTTAGACCCTCATCTTCAAGCCATGATTTTGAAGCCTCCTTCTCTAAAGTCATCAATTAGGAAGAAATCTTCATTGAAAATTTTGACAAAACTATAGATACTTTGCAAATACTCTCACTAAAAAACAAATTTACCAATCAAGCCAACTCAAGCTCTTATCAAGCACCAATTATACAATCCAGATGGAAGAGAGGGACTACTATCTCTACAACCCTTTTGAAATTATAAAGGTTCTTTCCCAAGCCACAGTTAAGCACCACCAAAAGTGATATAACCTCCTTCACTTTGGTTTAGTCTAAGGAGGGATCAAGCCCTTGAGTAAAGAAGGGTTAAATACTTTTGTTCTAGTGGCCTTAAGAGATTGTTATCTTTTAAACTTTAATGATTCTCTTTTAGGTATTATTGAAACAAGCTTATGTTCTAAACCAATTTATTTTAATTGCTTTCTAAATATCATAGTATCTTTGCATGATATGAATATTCTGGTAGTTCTTACATTGCAAATCAACCTGTAAAATAATCAGTTTGCAGAAAGATTGATTACACTAAGCCTAATGTATAGGATAAATTATAAAGTAATGAAAACAGCCTTCAAATGCCTAGATATCCATAAAGAAATGATGTTTGTAGAGAAATGATTTTGTGGCAAACAAATATCCATAGAGCAAATCTTCAAATGGCTAGGTATATCAAATGGCATGAGGTAAGTCTACCCGATACCTAGAAATTAGAAAATGTGATGCCACCAAAGCCTCTTGTTGCACAGGATGTCAATAGGATTATTCATCACAGTGATGGTAGTGTTAGCATATCATTTGTTACACACTCCACAAGCATTGGGCTAAATCCAATAAGGAGGAATATCTTAAATCCAATATCTCTAAATATTTACAACGTAGCCTTTTTGCCAAGCAACCATCTAGCACACACGCTAGAACAAGAAGTTCTAAATCTAACATTATAGGACTGGATGTAAGAGAACAAGTTCCTCAAGCAGCCTATATGGCATCAAAGCAAGAGTCACTGACATCTCCTACAACATCACAAATGGCATTTCCCGATGAGCTTAAGGTAAATCATGAGTTCAACATTTTGGAAAAAGAAGTTTTGAGAAAAGAGTTATATTCTTAAGACAATATTAAGAAAAGAACTTGGTTTTAAAAGTGTTTTCAAGATAAAAAACTGGAAGTCCAGTAAGACTTGTGACTGGATGACCAAAAACAAGCAACATGTTTTGTTTTTTCATTAGTTTGATAAAGACTATTTTCAAATGGGTTATTAGTATCCATGGTCATCTTTTACAAAAGAAGATAAGTTATGGGCACAAACTCAATCACAATAGTGGGAGCTGGCAAATGATTTTATAATTGAGTCAAGTCATCCTCCTCCATGTAAAATTCAATTTAAGCATAAAAGCTCTTTTATCTCTGCTTCACCATACAAGATTTGCAGAGAACATGAAGATTTTTCACCAAATGATATTAGAAAGCTTTTAGATCAAAACAATTATAACACCAAGTTTTTTCAAACAAATGGTAATCAACTTTAAAATGTTAAAGCTACTATTTCAAGTTTTTCCACATCAAGTAGTTTTAATTCAAAACAATCTGCAATAGAATTTTCTAGAAAACTAGCCTTCAATCCTTTTCAAGTTTCAAAACAACTTCAAATGAATTTAAAGAAGCTCTGAAGCAACCTTTACAAGTATTACAAGCTTCAAACCTAAGCAAGTCAATAAGTAAAGCCATTCAAACTTTGAATGTATGCAGAGTAGTGCCTCATCCCAATATCTATGTCTAATAGTGAATCATTATTAGAGGTCCAAAGAATTCAAGCTAGGATATCATCATCAAAGATGTATTATCCTAGACCAACAACCCTTGATATGGCATTATAAGAAAAGCCTACTTTTCTTCAAACCAAATATAGTTCTAATTCAATTTATGAATGGAACATTGATGAATTTTTAAAATATCAGATTATGAATCTCTTCCAACAAATGTCTATGGTGTCTAATGCATATAGGACTCATAGTCATATGTCAAACCAAGCCATGGCTGAAATCCTACATGCAAGATTTTCAAGACAACTTAAAGGCTAGTGGGATCATATTCTCACTTTAGTTGACCATACAAGCATTTTCCATGCCATTAAGCAAGATGTTTAAGGAAACCTATGCCTTGATCATAACCAACAACCAATTCTAGATGCTATGAAAGCTTAATTTTTGCCATATCCAAGCATTTCATAGGTGATCCTTCTCGCCTAGAGGATAAGAACACGAAACTCTTATCCAACCTCAAGTGTAAGTATGTGTGTAATTTCTATTTGTACAAGGGTACATTTTTCACATAGGTTAACTAGTGGGTTGATTCTAACCAATTTTTGTGGAAATAGAATTTCTTAGGAGGATTGCCAAGGTAGCTTGGGAATAAGGTAAGATCAAAACTTCAAGCTTAATATAATGGTCAAATTCCTTATCATTAATTAGCTTATGGAGGACTAATAAGCTTTGTCTAGAAAAAAGGTTTGTAGATTTGTGTAGATCTTAAGCTTCAAAAGCAAATCAAGTGTGAACAAAAGTAAATGCCAAAGGAGTTAAGAACCTTTTGTGCCCAATTTGAGGAAAACCTATATCAAAATGAAAAGGCCAAAAGGAAGCATAAGCCCATTACCAAGTCCAAAAATCTTTTTTATACCAATTCTAAGCCCAAATAGCACCAACAAACCTCCAAGCCTAAAACCAAAACCAAAGTTTAGCAATCCTAAGCAAACACAAGCTCAGACATCTTGATATGTTTGTTATTGATGTGGTCAATCTGTTCATACAGCTCAATATTGCAAGATAAACAAAATGCTCTAAGCCCTTGAATTACCCAAAAACTATTCATGCCCAATTGCAGATCCTTTTAATTGACACCACAGAAGTTAGTACACTTGAATTATCATTTAAAGAGCAAATGGGCCTACAAGTTGATGAACTTCAATCATCTATTAAAACAAGAGTAGAAGAAAAAGAGGTAAACGTTCTCACAATGGGCCAAGAACAAATTTTAGAAATTTTTGATTCTTTTGGAGGTACCCAAGTTAAAGCTCAGTATCTTTAAAAGCAATTAGAAGCTACTTCTTCTTCAAGCTCCAACCCTTTCCTCCAAACAATCCAAACTACTTACAATCTTAAAGATATCCTTAAGTGCTTTGATCAACAACAAACCAAGCCTATTACTTTGTAAGAGCTCAAACATGAAATCAACCAGATCAAACAAAAAATACAAGATCTTAAAGCCTAGCAAAATAAAGACCATCAATTACTATTGTCCTTCAATGGCCTATCAAAATCACTTTGAAAGTTGCTAACCAATTTCATCTTGAAACAATAGCTTTGGTAGATATTGGTGTAGATCTCAACAGCATTTATGAAGGTTTAGTACCTACCAAATATTTCCAGAAAACTTTGGAAAGCTTGATGTTTTTAAGCAACCACAAGTTGCAAGTCAAATATAAGTTGTTTAACATTCAAATCTATCAACAAGGGATTAATATCCAAACATCCTTTGTTCTCATCAAGAATCTCAAGCAAAAGGTAATATTTGGTACCCTATTTCTTAATTTGATTTAGTCTTTCCAAGTAGCAGAATAGGATATTAACACTACTATTCTTGATCACCCAATTACTTTCCTTTTTATCCATAAGCCTTAAGTGAGAAATCTAAACCCTTTGAAAAATCTTTCTATTCATAAAGCTACTGAAGTTAATCTTTTACTCAAAACAAAGCAAGCCCATCTTTGGTCCCTACAAACTAAAGCATCTTTTAAAAAGCTTGAACAACAACTTTCTACTTATGTTGTTCAACCTAAAATCCAAGCCATCAAGACCCAAATTAAAACTTTAATTTGCACTTACGTTCCTAATGCTTTTTGGCATAAAAAATCGCATGTGGTTACACTTTTATGTGCTAAACTTTTTGATGAATGAAAAATTCCTACCAAAGCACAACCTATCTAGATGAATCCATAGGGCGTTGTAAGTAGGAAATTCAAACCTGATTAGAAAAGAAAATCATTTGACCAAGCCAATCATTGTGGAGTTGTCCAACCTTATATGTCAACAAGAATGTTGAACTAGAATGTGACATACCTCATTTAGTGATTAATTACAAGCCTTTAAATGATGCTTTGGAATGGATAAGATATCCAAGCTCAAATCAAAGGGACCCCCCTTTCAGAGGTTGCCCCAAGCCCAAATATTTTCTAAGTTTGATATGAAATCAAGTTTTGGAAAATTCAAATTTAAGAAGCAAACCATTACAAAATTCCCTATACTATTCCCTTTGGCTAGTATGAGTGGAATGTTATGTCATTTGAACTAAAGAATGCACCCTTTGAATTCTATAGGATTAAGAATGAAATTAATTCGCCTTACATGCACTTTATAATTATTTATATTTATGATGTGCTCATATTTTTTGAAAATCTAGATAAGCATTTCAAACACCTCAATGTCTTCATGGAAGCCACCAAGAAAACTTACCTAGCTATTTCCAAGTCCAGGCTTAATCTTTTTCAAACTAAAGTAAGGTTCCTTGGTCACTATATTTATCAAGGTACTCTTACTCCCTTTGATAGAGGTTTGGCCTTTGTAGACAAATTTCCTAATGAGAGTACTAACAAATCTCAATTATAAAGGTTCCTAGGTAGTTTGAACTATGTTTTAGATTTCTATACCAAGCTTAACCTCGTATGTAAGCCTTTACATGATAGGTTAACCAAGAAAGCCTAGCCATAGACTTATCATCACACATCTATTGTAAGAGAAATCATGTGTCAAGTCAAAAAATTACCTTGTCTCTGTATATGTGATCCCAACCTTCCTAAGATAGTTGAGATAGATGCCTTTGAAATAGGTTATCTAGGATATTAAAGCAAGTCAAGGATCAGTATGAACAATATCATCACACATCTATTGTAAGAGAAATCATGTGTCAAGTCAAAAAATTACCTTGTCTCTGTATATGTGATCCCAACCTTCCTAAGATAGTTGAGATAGATGCCTTTGAAATAGGTTATCTAGGATATTAAAGCAAGTCAAGGATCAGTATGAACAATTAGCTTGTTTTACATCAAAGCATCAGAATGACTATCAAAGATGGTATTCCACTATTAAAAAAGAAATTTTAGCAATTATTTTATGTATATCAAAATTTCAACATGATTTATTAAATTAAAAGCTTTTATTACACATTGATTGTCAAGTAGCAAAATTTGTTTTACAAAAAAGGTTCAAAACATTGCATCCAAATAGATTTTTGCAAGATGGCAAGAAATTTGAAGAATTTTTTATTTTGATATTGAATATATTCATAGTTCTTCTAATTCTTTACTTGATTTTCTCATAAGAGAAGTTTTACAAGGAACTAGTAAAAGATGCCCAATGTCAAAGTTGAATCCAAAAGCAAAACCCACTCAAAGGCAAGCCAACCCAAAACATGGGCTGACATGTTCAACTCAGAAACTTAATCCTCAAGCCAATCAAGCTCTGAACACATTCCATCACCAAAACCCCAAGTAACTAATGACACATCCTTTGAGTCTTTAAGTTCATAAAGTTTACTTGACATTAAAGCTTTAAATCTTAATGATCAAGCCAAATTTTCGCCTTCATTGCAAAATTCAAACCAAGCCTAAGTAGAAAGTCAACTGCAAAATCAAAGCAATGACCTTCTCCAAGGTCTTCTCTAGAGCCTCCATTAATTATGATGGTTAAACCATCAACAAAAGGTAAAGAGTGGTAATGGTTTCATTGACTCCTTTACAAGCATGATTTCCAAAAATGAAAGTGGTAATTTCTGAAGCACCTCCAAAAGCTTTTTCATCTCAAGCTTTTCAACCATATTTCAGAAAGTCAAGTTTTTAAAATATTAAATTGGTTGAAAATGGTTTTTGGCATGAAATTCCCCAAAATTTCAGTCCAATGTCTATTTCAGACTTGGTATTTCAAATCGTAGAATTCACAAAAATCTCACTAATTCTATGAAGCTATCTTATTTGATAGCTAATTTGTTAAAATTAAACACCATTATCAAGCTGGTGAATACACCCATTCCACCATCCAAATTCTCAAAATTATTCATCTAAGCCAATGGCCAAGCCACCCAAACACCTATAAAACATTTTCAAATCACATCTATGAAGCATCTTCCTTGGCCCAATATTTTACATATTGGGATTATAAGCAAGCATGGTTTAATGTATTTTATTATCAAAATTCACAATTTGAGCATTCTTGGTTATTCTTTTGGCAATCTCAAGCATGAATGATTTTCCCCTTATGGTTCATCCATTGGTGATATTGGTTCAGACTAGTTGTTGAAATTCTTCTTAAACCAATCCAAGAAGGATTTCAATTGTTTCAAGCTTGATATATAGCTCCAGCTCATGAATGTCCAAAATTATTATTCTTTTGTTACTTATTTAAGCTCCCATGGTGTTGTGCCTGGAAATTTCAACTCAAACCAAATTCATTCACAAGCATGCTACTAGTACTTGGTAGAATATACAAATTCAAGTTTTGGCAACAGTTCCAAGTTGTCAACAAAAAGCATATAAAGCTAGTGTATTATGGTGGTTTAATAATCCTCCTAACCAATCAACACCATTGAAGCAAGTACATCACAATTTCTCCAACACAAGTCCCAATCTCAAGCATGTCTTGTTGGTGCCAAGTTACATGCAGAGTATGTCCACTCATTGGAGTATATTCTTCAAGAAGCAAAACAAGCAATGGCAAAATATGCTTCCGACTCATCATCTAATGACTCATCTAGGAATCATGACTCGGATGAAGTTGAATTTGGCCCTTTAATTATTAAAAGTGACAAAAAGAAGGACAAGTATGATAACAATCCAACAAGCAAGGATAAGGGTAAAAGTAAAATGTAAAAGATGAAAGAATCTACTTTCCACTAAATGTACTTTTGTCTTTATTCAAGTCAAAATGATAGTATCCAAGTAAAAGCATTTTCACAAAAAGGAATCTGATTTTTCACCAAAAACACTTTTGTCTATATCCAATTGGCTTTCCAACTCGTCAAGCATCCGAGGCAAAGTTTTCCCTATAAAAGCATACAAGCATTTCATGCTTAGCAAAAGCACCTTCCACTTCTTCAAGAACCAAAATTTCTTTATGGTTATGTGCAAAATTTTCTCATTTTGGAACTTTAAGCTTTTAAGCTTTCAAGCATTCAAGCCTTGTAACTTTGTAAGTTTACAAGTAATCAAAAGTTTATTTATTCAAAGCATTTTACTTTAAGCATTTATTTGAAGCACTAAGCATTAAAGATATAGTATATCACCTGAAATCTAGCAACTGTTTATGAGCTGACAAGCTCAACCTAGGATGATCTCTAGTGTAACAACGCTATCTATTATAGTTCTACATCATCATTTTCATTAATTATTTAATTTGTAGTTTGCATGATCCTAGAGTAGAGTGGTATTAGAGCCATTGGTTTAGATTGTTAAGGAAAGAGGAATAGTATCCCTAGTTATTTTTGAGAGTGAAACTGAGTGTGAGCACCATAAGGTTAAGTGTGATAGGGAGGAACCAAATGAGTGTGGTCCCAATAGTAAATCCTAGGTAAGGTAGGGAGTTCGTTGGTTAGCACTAGGATGTACGTATAGGGATTCCCTATAAACCACCACCAGCTCCAATTGTAGGTTAATCTCTCAACTGTAACCATGTTTGATGTTCTTAAACTCTCATCATTAAGTCATGATTTTAAAGCCTACTCCTTTAGAGTCATCATTCAAGAAGAAATCTTGATTGAAAATTTTAACCGAACTATAAACACTTGGCAAATACCCAAGCTCACAAAAAAGCAAATTTACCAATCAAGCTGATTCATGCTCTCATCAAGCACTAATTATACAATCAAGATGATAGAGACGGATTATCATCTTTGCAACTCACTTAAAACTATAAAGTTTTTTCCCAAGCCACAGTTAAGCACCACCAAAAGTGATTCAACTTCCTTCACTTTGGTTTAGTCCATGTAGGGATCAAGCCTTGGACTAAAGAAGGGTTATATACTTTTATTCTAATGGCCCTAAGAGATTATCATCTTTTAAACTTCAATGATTCTCTTTTAGGTATTATTAAAACAAGCTTGTTTTATAGACTAATTTATTTTAATTACTTTCCAAATTTCACAAAGTCTTTGCATGATAAGAATATTGTTGATGTTCTTACACTGCAATTCAAGCTTCACAATAATCAGTTTGCAGAAGGATTGATTCCACTAAGCCTAATGTATAGGATACATTATAAAGTAATGAAAACAACCTTTAACATTAAAGCTCTTTGCCATGGAGTTTGTAAAGAAACAATTATGTGGCAAATAGATATCCATAAAGCAAATCTTTAAATGCCCAGGTGTATCAAATGGCATGAGGTAAGTCTACCTGATACATAGAAATTAGAAAATGTGATGCCACCAAAGCCTCCTATTACACAGGATATCAATAGGATTATTCAAGATAGAGATGGTAGTGTTAGCATATCGTTTGCTAGATACTCCATAAGCACTAGGATTGAGTTCAATAAGGAGGAAGATTTTAAAGCCAAAATCTCCAAATATTTACAACTTAGCCTTCTTGCCAAGTAACCATCTAGCACACATGCTAGAACAAGTAGTTCCAAGTCTAACATTATAGGACTAGACTAAGAGAACAAGTTCCTCAAACAACTTATACGATATCACAGTAGGAGTCATTGATATCTCTTATAGCATCACAAATGGTGTTTCCTGATGAGCTTAAGGTAAATCATGAGCCAAATGTTTTGGAAAAAAAATTTGTGATTAACAAAGAATTTTTGAGAAAAGAGTTCTACTCTAAGGACAATATTGAGAAAAAGAAGTTAGTTTTTAAAGCATTTTCAAGATGTAAAAATTGGAAGTCCAAGAAGATTATTATAACTTAATGACTAGAAATAAGCAACATGATTTGTTTTTTGATTGGTTTGATAATATTGTTTTCTAATGGGCTATGAGTATTCATGGTCATCTTTCACAAAGGAAGATGAGTTATGGGCTCTAACTCAATCACAATAGTGGGAGTTGGTGAATGGCTTTATAATTGGGTCAATTCACCTTTCTCCATGTGAAATTCAATTTAAGCTTAAAGGCTCTTCAATCTCTACTTCACCATACAAGGTTTGTAGAGAATATGAAGATTTTTAACAAATGATATTGAAAGCTTTTAGAACAAAATATTTATATTTATAAGTTTGTACAAACAATTAGTAATCAACTTTTCAACATTAATGCTACTATTTCAAGTTTTTCTACATCAAGTAATTTCAATTCAAAATAATCTACAATAAAATTTTGTACAAAACCTATTTTTAATCCTTTTCAAGTTTCAAAAACAACTTCAAATGAATTTAAAGAAGCTTTAAAGCAATGTTTACAAGCATTGCAAGCTCCAAACCCAAGCAAATCATCAAATAAAGTCATTCAAACTTTCAAACACACCTAGTTATGCCTCATCCCCAGTATATATGTCTAATGTTGAATTATCATTAAAAGTCCAAAAAATTCAAGTTAGGATATCATCATCAAAGATGTATTATCCTAGACCAATAGCCCCTAATTTGGCATTAGAAGAAAAGTCTACTTTTCTTCAAACCAAATATAGTTTCAATTCAATTTATAAATGAAACATTGATGGATTTTCAAAATATTAGATTTTCAATCTCCTCCAACAAACAACTATGGTGTCTAATACATATAAGACTTATAGTCATATGTCAGACAAAGCCACTGCTAGAATCCTTTTAGTAGGATTTTCAAAAGAGCTCAAAGGTTGGTGGAATCATATTCTCACTTCAATTGACCTTTCATCCATTTTCTAAGCAATTAAATGGGATGTTTAAGGAAACCCTGTCCTTGATCATAACCAACAACCAATTCCATATGCTACGACAATTGTAGTTTTTTTCCATAACCAAGCACTTCATAAGTGACCAATCTCACTTAAAGGATAAGAACACAGATCTCTTATCAAACCACAAGTGTAAGTATTTGCATAATTTTTGTTGGTACAACAATACGATTTTAACACATGTCATGCTGCAGGATGATGTTGACCAAGTCTTCTAGAAGGAGAAGTTCTTAGCAAGACTACCAAGATTGCTTGGTAATAAAGTAAGATAAAAAAAACTTCAAGGTTAATACAATGATGAAATTCCTTATCATCAATGAGCTTATAGAGAATTGAAAAGCTTTGTCCAAAAAGAAGTTTTGCAAATTTGTATAGATCTTGAGCTTCAAAAGTAAATCAAGTGTGAATAGAAGCAAACATGAAAGGAGTTAGGATCCTTTTGTGCATAATTTGATGATAACCTATTTCAAAAAGAAAAAACCAAAAGGAAGCACAAGCCCATTACCATGTCCAAAAATCCTTTTTATACTGAGCCTAAGCCCAAACAATACCAATAGGCCTCTAAGCCTAAACCAAAACCAAAGTTTACCAACCCTAAGCAAACACAAGCTCAAAAATCTCAATATGTTTGTTATCGATGTGGCCAATTTGGTTATATAGCCCAATATTGCTAGCTAAACAAAAGGCTCTAAGCTCTTGAATTACCTAAAACTATTCAAGCCCAATTGCAAACACTCTCAATCGATACCACAAAAGCTAGTACACTTGAATTATCTTTTGAAGAGGAAAGAGGCCTACAAATTGATGAACCCTTTACTCCAAATAATGCAAACTACTAAAAATCTTAGAGATATCCTTAAGCACTTTGATCATCCATAAACCAACCCTATTACATTGCAAGAACTCAAGCACAAAATCAACCAGTTCAAACAATAAATACAAGATGTCAATGCCTAGCAAAATAAAGACCATCAATTACTGTTGTCCCTACTGGGCACAATGAGCCCAAAAGCACTAGACCAACCAAAAAGCTTCAAAAGCCCAACAATTAGAAAGCCCTAAAACAAATGAATTTCTATTCCTTTTAACATTAATAACAACCCAAAAATGGCTTATCAAAATCACTTTGAAAATTGCCAACTAATTTCATCTTAAAATAATAGTTTTGGTAGATACTAGTGCATATCTCAACTATATTTAAGAAAGTTTAGTACCTACCCAATATTTCAAAAAATCTTTGGAAAGCCTAAAGTTTGCAAGAAACCACAAGCTGCAAAATCAACTATAAGTTGTCTAAATTTCAAATATATTAACCAAGGATTAATATCCAAACATCCTTTATTCTTATCAAGAACCTCAAGCAAAAGATAATCCTTGGTACCCTTTTTCTTAATTTGATTAAACCTTTCCAAGTAACAAAACAGGGTATTAACACCACTATTCTTGATCACCCAATTACTTTCCTTTTTATCCATAAGCCACAAGTGAGAAATCTAAACCTTTTGAAAAATTTTTCCATGCTATAGAAGTTAATCTCCTACTCAAAACAAAGCAAGCCCATCTTTGGTCCTTATAGACTGAAGCATCTTTTAAAAAGCTTGAACAATAACTTTTTAATCTTGTTATTCAATCCAAAATCTAGGCCATCAAGACCTAAATTGAAACTTAAAATTATGCTAGTGTTCCTAATGCTTTTTGGCATTGAAAATAGCATGTAGTTACACTCTCATATGCTAAACATTTTCATGAACAAAAAATTCCTACTAAAGCATGGCCTATCTAGATGAATCCATAGGGTGTTAGAATACTATAAGTAGGAAATTCAAATCTTAGTAGAAAAGAAAATCATTCAACCAAGCCAATCATTGTGGTGTTGTGTAGCCTTCTATGTCAATAAGAATGCTGAACTAGAACGCAATGTACCTCATTTAGTGATTGATTACAAGTCTTTAAATGATACTTTGGAATGGATAAGAGATAAGTTTATGCTTGGGATGAAAATTTGAAACATAGTTTAGATTTCCTAAGAATCATTGTAGTTGAGTTTTGTCAATAATCTCATTAGAAAATTTATCTGAAAGGCTATAGCTCTAGGAAAAGGAGTAAGAGTACATTGATAGATATAATGACTAAGAAATCTTACTCTAATTTAGAGAAAATCAAGCTTGGATTTAGAAATGGCTAGGCCAACTTTCTTAGTTGCTTCTATGAAAACATTTAGATGTTTGAAGTGCTTATCTAAATTTTCAAAAAATACTAACACATTATCAATGTAAATAATAATAAAATGCATATAAGAAAAATAAACTTCATTCATAATCCTTTGAAATTTAAAGGGTGCATTTTACAGTCCTAATGGCATGACATTCCATTTGTACTAGTGAAAAGGTACAATATAGGTCATTATATAATGGTCTGCTTCATGGATTTGGATCTACAAAAATCTAGACTTCATGTCAAACTTGGAAAACATGTAGGCTTGGACTAACCTTTGAAAATGGTCCTTTTGATTTGGAATTAGATATCTTATCCATTCCAAAGCATTATTTAAAGGCTTATAGTTAATCACAAATCAAGGTATGTCACGTTCCAATTCAGCATTCTTGTTAATATAGAAAGCTACACAACTTCACAATGATTGGCTTGGCCAAATGATCTTTTTTTCTAAAAGAGCTTGAAATTCCTACATGTAGTGATCTACCAGTTGAGGATTTATCTGAAAAGGTCACGCTTTTGTAGGAATTTTCCTTTCATTAAAATATTTAGCATACGGGAGAGTAACCATATGTTACTTTGGATACCAAAAAGCATTAAGAACATTAGAACAAATTGATGTTTCAATTGGAGTTCTAATAGCTTGGATTTTGGATTGAACAATAGAAGAAGAAAGTTATTGTTCAAGTTTTTCAAGATGCTTCATCTTTTAAAGATTGAAAATGTGCTTGTTTAGTTTTGAGCAAAAGATTAATCTTTGTAGCTTTATGGTTTGAAAGATTTTTTAAAAGATTTAAATTTCTTGTTTGGGGTTTTTGAATAAAAGCAAAGGTAATTGGAAGATCAAGAATAGTAATATTAATACCCTATTCTATTACTTGAAAAGGTTTTATCAAATCTAAAAAAGGAGTGCCAAGGATTACCTTTTATTTGAGATTTTTGACAAGAACAAAGGATGTTTGGATAGCAATCCCTTATTGGTAGACTTGAACTTTAGGTAGCTTGTAGTTGACTTGTAGCTTATAATTGCTTGCAAACTTGAGGCTTTCCATCATTTTTCCAAAATATTTGGTAGGTATAAGACCTTCCTAAATATAGTTGAGATCTACACTAGTATATACCAAAGCTATGGTTTGTAGATGTAAGTGGTTAGCAATATTTAATGTAATTTTTATAAGTCATTCTTAGGTGGTGATTGATGTTAAAAGAAATGGAAATTCATTGCTTTCCATACTTTCTAGTTGTTGGGTTTTTGAGGATTTTGGTTGCTCTCATGCTTTTAGACATTTTGGGTTTACTAAGTCCAGTAGGGATGACAATAGTCAATGGTCCTGACCTTGTTAGTGTTTAAGTTCATATATTCTTGTTTAATTTGGTTGATCTCATATTTGTGATCCTGCAAAGTAATGGGCTTTGTTTGGGGTTGTTCTAATTGCTTTAGGACATCTTTAAGGTTATAGGTGGTTTGAATTGATTGAAGGAATGGGGCTGAACAAGAAGGAGCTTCCAATAGCTTTTGAAGATACGAGGCTTTAACATGGGTATCTCCTAACGAACCAAGAATTTCTAAAATTTATTCTTGATCTCATGTTAGGATGCTACCTCTTTTTCATCTAATCTTGTCTTAGAAAAATCTTCAAGTTCATCAATTTGCTAACCTATTAAGTTGGGCTTGAATGATTTTTGGTAATTCAAGAGCTTGGAATATTTTATGGAGTTTACAGTATCAAGTTGTATGACCAAGATTTCCATGGTTGTAACAAACATATCAAGATGTTGGGGCTTGTGTTTATTTAAGTTTAGGGTTAGCAAATTTAGACTTAAAATTTGTTTGGGGCTTAGAAGCTTGCTAATACTATTTGGGTTTGGATTTGGAATAAAAAAGGATTTTTGGACTTAGTGGGCATATTTTTTTTCTGGATTTTTCTTTTTGGTAAAGATTATTATCAAATTGGGCACAAAAGGATCCTAACTTTTTCCATGTTTGTTTTTGTTCTTGCTTGATTTGTTTGAAGCTTAAGATTTGCACAAATCTGCAAATCTTCTTTTTGGACAAAGCTTATCAGTTCAACATAAGCTAATTAATGATAAGGAATTTGACCATAATATTTAGCTTGAAGTTTCACTCTTACCTTATCACCTAGTAACATTGGTGATCCAACTAAAAATATTTCTTTCCAAAAGACTTGGTAGGCATTGTCTTGCTTGACAATTAATGCATATTAAAACTTTTGATCTAATAAATCATGTTGAAATTTTGATACGTATAAAATAATTGCTAAATTTTTTTTTAATAGTGGAATATTGTCTTTGATAGTCATTTCAATGCTTTGATGTAAAATAATCTAATTGTTCATGCTAATCCTTGACTTGCTTTAATATCCAGCCATAGTCTATTTCAAAGACATGTCTCAACTATCTTAGAAAGGTTGGAATCACTTATGTAGAGACACAGGGTAATTCTCTGACTTGATGCTTGATTTCTCTTACTAGAGGTGTGTGATGATTAGTCCATGGCTGGGCTTTCTTGATTAACCTATCATGTAAAGGCTTACACACAAGGTTAAGCTTAAGAAAAAAATTTGAAACATAGTTTAGACTTCCTAGGAACCTTTGCAATTGAGATTTGTTAGTAATCTCATCGAGAAATTTGTTTGCAAAGGCTAATGCTCTATCAAAAGGAGTAAGAGTACTCTAATAAATTTGTTCTTCCTATTATTTGGCTCCAGCCAATCATGCTTGGGACCATGACTTGTGTAGAAGGAATTGTGATGTGCTTGCTTCAATGGTGTTAGAGTGATTAGTGTGTTGATTAAAACACTATAAAACACCAACTTTGAATGCTTTTTATTGTCAGCTTGGAGAGAATTGTTGCCAAAAACTTAACCTTGTAAACTCTGCCAAAAACAAGAGTGCTCATAAATGGATCTAGTCTTTGCTAGAATTCTCATGTACAACACCTTGGGAGCTTGAATAGATAATAGAAATATAATAATTTTGGATATGGAGTCTTATGAGTTGGGACTACATATCTAGCTTGAAATAATTGAAATCCCTCTTGAATGGGTTCAGGAAAAATTTTAGCAACCGATCTAGACTAGCTCCACTAATGGATAAACTACAAGGGGAATATACTTTAGCTTGAGATTCCCAAAAAATTAAGCAAGAATGCCTAAATTGTGTATTTTGGTAATAAAAAGCATTAGACCATGCTTAATTATAATCCCAATATGTAAAATACTAGGCAAGGGAAGAAACTTGTTAAATAGGATTTGAACATACTTTTGAAGTATTTGGGTGGCTTGACCATTGGCTTGGATGGATTATTTTAAGAATTTGGACGGTAGCATATGTATATTCTTTGGCTTGGGTATGGTGTTTAATTTTTATAGACTAGGCATCAACTAGAATGACTTCATAAAATTGATAGGATTTTTGAGAATGCCAGGGCTTGAAATATCAAGTGTAAAACAAACATTGGGCTATAACTCAAAGATTTTCATTTCAAAAACCATTTTTAACTAATTCCATATTTTAAAAATTTGCTTTTGGAAATATAGTTGAAAACTTTGGGATGACAAATGCTTTTGGAGGGGCATTGGAAATTTCCACCTCTATTTTTGGAAAACTTATTTGTAAGGGGACAGTGACACCATTACCACCTCTTTCCCTTTTGCTTATGGCACCACTATTGGTGGTGGTAGTTTAGGAGAAGACTTTGGAGATGGTCTTCACTTTGATTTTGTTGTGGACTTTTCCCTTAGGCTTGGTTAGAGTTTTGCAACCAAGGCTTGTAATTTTGCTTGGTCTTTTGGGTTTAGAGTTTTGGTATTAGGTAAGTTTGAAGAAGAGGCTAAAGACTTAAAGGATGAGTCATTAGTGACTCGGGGACCTTAGGCTTGGAACATTTTGAGAGCTTGATGGGCATGAGCTTTGGGCTTTTGAGTCAAACATGTCAACCCATGTTTTAGTTTGGCATTTATGAGCTTTAGACTTGGTTTTGGCTTTGGCTTTAGGCATTATTTCATGTTCCCTATGAAAATTCTTTTGTAAAAAAATAAACTAAAGAATTTGAAAAGTCTTGAATATATTTAATATCAAAATAAAAAATACTAAAATTGCTTGCCATTATGTAAAAATCTATTTAGATGCAATGTTTTGAACATCCTTTTGTAGAACAGATCTTGATGCTTGACAATCAATGCGCAATAAAAATTTTTGATTTAATAAATCATGCTAAAATTTTAAAATGCATAATTTTTTTTTCTTGAAGGTGGAATATTGTCTTTGACAGTCATTCCAATGCTTTGATGTGAAATGGACTAATTGTTTTAGTTGATCCTTGACTTGTTTTATATCCCACTATAACCTATTTCTAAGGCATTCATCTTAACTATATTAGGAAGGTTGGGATCACTTATGTAAAGGTAGGGAAATTCTTTGACTTGATATTTGATTTCTTTAAACATGGTTGTGTGATGATCTATCCACAGTCTTCTTTAAAGTCTCCACCAATGATGGTTATATCATCAACAAAAGGAAAAGAGGTGGTAATGGCCTTACCAACCCTCTTAAAACATGTTTTCCAAAATTAGAGGTAATGATTTTCAAAGCCCCTCCAAAAGCATTTTCATCTCAACCTTTTCAACCATATTTTAAAAAATCAAGTTTTCAAAATATTGAATTGGTTGAAAATGGCATTTAGCATGAAAATCCCCAAATGATAGCCCAACAGCTATTCCATACTTGGTACTTTAAGCCATAAGATTCATGAAAATCTTCCTAATTTTATGAATCTGTCCTTGATACAATAATGGAATTAAACAATCAAGTCTAATGACTCTAAAGTCACAAGGTCATTATTTTCATGATTAAAATATTGTGTTGCATGCACCAGTGTTAATTTCATGTTCATTTTATGTGAATAAGTGCTGCAATGAAAGGAGAAAATTGTTAAAAAGGGAATGGAGTGAGGGCTTCATTCTTCTAGATTTGAACCATTCAATATCTATAGGAAGAGGCAATCAAGTCCATTGACTCCTTTGTTTGATGCAATTCAATGGAATCAAACAATCAAGTCCAATGACTCTAAAGTCATTAGGTCATTATTGTCATGATTAATATACTGTGTGGTGCATACACCAATTTTAATTTCATGTTCAGTTTGTGGGAATTTGTCCTTACAACTAAAGGAGAAAATTTGTAAGAAAGGAATGAAGTAGGGCTTCATTCTTCTAGATTTGAACCATCAAATATTTGCAAGACAAGACAATCAAATACAATGACTCATTTGTTTAATTGAATTCAAAGCATTCAAACTACCAAATTTCCAAGGTTGTTATTTTCACTATTAATATATTATTTGGTAAATACATCAATTTTAATTTGATGATCATTTTATGTAAATAAGTCCATGAAATTAAAGGAGAAAGCTTGTAAGCAAGAAATAAGGGGACAGTTTCATTCTTCTAGAATTGAACCATTGAATTTCCATAAGAAAGGACAATCATATTCAATCATTCCTTTGTTTGATGGAATCTAATGGATTCATAATGCTAAAGTCATAAGTTTTTTGTTGTGATTAATATAATGTTTAGTTAATACACCAATGATAATTTTATGATTATTTTGTGTGAATGAGCCATTACCACTACAAGAGAAAACTTGTAAGCAACAAATGTTGTGATGATTTCTTTCTTGTCAAATTGAACTATTTAATTTGATCAAGAAAAGAAAATCAAGATCAATGGCTCCTTTGTTTAAAGTGGAAAAGGAGCCATTTGATCTTGATTCAAAGTGGAAAAGTCATAAGGCTGTTAGTATCATGATTAATTTAATGTTTGATGCTCAAAACAATGTTAATTTTATCATCATTTTGTAAGTAAGAAATGAAGGGACAAATTTCATTCTCCAGAATTAAACCATTCAAAAATTGTGAGAAAAGTCAATCAAGTTCAATGATTCCTTTGTTTGATGAAATTTAATGGTGCAAGAGGGCCAAGGTCATAAGGTCATAAGGTCGTGATTGGTTCATTCAATCTAATGTTTGGTGTAAACATGTGAATGAGTCCTTGCAAGAAATGAAGAAAGCTTGTTAGCAAGAAATGAATGGACAATTACATTCTTCTAGAATTGAACCATTAAATACTTGCAAGAATAGAAAATCAAGATCAATGACTGCATTGTTTCAATGAATTTAATAGATTTAGAGGGCCAAATTCATAAGGTCATTATTGTTGCAAATAATCTAATATTTAGTGCTTAAACCAATGTTAATTTTGTGATCATTTTGTATGAGTCAATCATTGCAACTAAAAGAGAAAGCTAATAAGCAAGAAATGAAAGAACAATTTGATTCTTCTAGAATTGAACCATTCAAAAACTACAAGAAAAATCAGTCAAGTTTAATGACTTCTTTGTTTGATGGAATTCAATGGATTTAGAGTGCCAAAGTCACAAGGTTATAAGGTCATACTAGTTCATTCATTCAAATGTTTGGTGTGGACATGTGAATGTGTCCTTGCAACTAAAGGGAAAAATATTTTTAGCACTAAATGAATGGGTAATTACATTTCTCTAAAATTAAACCATTAAATACTACAGGAATAGAAAATCATGATCAATGACTCCTTTGTTTCAAGTAACTCAATGGAATATGAGTGCCAAATTTATAAGGTGTCATTATTATTGTGATTAATCTAATGTTTGGTGCTTAAACCAATGTTAACTTCATGATCTTTTTGTGTGAATGAATCCTAGCAACTAAAGGAGAAAACTTGTAAGTGAGAAATGAAGTGATAGTTTAATTCTTCTAGAATTGAACCATTATTGTTGCCTTTACCTATTGATGGGTATGTTAGCTTGGATGGTGAAAAAAAATGCCAAAATGGTGAAGAAGTTGCTTCAAAAGGTGTGACAACAAATTGCAAAATGAATTAAACAACATGCATCCCATGAAAACAAAGGGCAAAAGAAGTTTGTGCTTGAAATTGGAGATTGGGTTTGGGTGTATATGTGCAAGGAAAGGTTCTTAGCTTAGAAAGGTATAGCTTAAAGGAGAGGTCCATTTCAAGTAGTGACACAAATTAATGATAATGCCTACAACTTAGACCTTCATGTTGAGTAAAATGTGACTACAACTTTAATGTTTATGATCTTTCTTAATTTGACATGGGTGATGATTCGAGGACACATCATTTTGAGGAGAGGGGAAATGTTGAGATGCATGGAGGAGTTGATGCATAAAGGGCTTCTAAGGATCCATTGAGCATTTGAGAAGGGATAATGACATGTTCATGAGTTAAAAAAAAAAAATGAAAGAAACTTTAAATAGTCTAATTGAAGAAATGTGGGCCTAAGAAGACAATTCAAGCTTGAAGTGCAACAAAACATATCTTAATATGGGTCACAACTTTATTTATTTCATTAGAGTACTTAATGGGCCAAGAATACAATAAAATCCACCACTCTTAAATAGGAATTTGTTGTAAAATAGGAGTCTGTAATAAAATAAGAGTGTTCTTATATTTTAAGAGTCTATCATTGTCCTTATTTTTAGGGTTGCTAATTTAGCCTTTAAATAAAGCTTTATTTCATTGTTAAAAATAGCTAAATATTAGTGAAAATAAAAGCGTGAATTTTCTCCTTTGATTCTTTCCAGAACTGTAGAACTTATCAAGAACTAACTCTTTTTCTAGTATTCAAACTAACTTATCACTCTTGAATCCCTTCTTTGCTGAAGAACTTATCAAGAACTAAACTTTTTTTTTTTGATGGAATTTAAAGGATTCAAAGTGTTAAAGTCATAAGTTCATTATTACCATGATTAATATAATGTTTAGTGAATACAACATTGTTAATTTCATGATCATTTTGTGTGAATGAGTCTTGGCTAAAAAATGCAAAAACATGGAAGCAAGAAATAAAGTGACAACTTCATTCTTTAGGAATTCAACCATTCAATATCTTTAAGAAAAGAAAATCAAGTTAGTGACTCCTTTGTTAATAGAATTTAATGAATTTAGAGTTATGAAGTCATAAGGTTGTGATTGGTTCATTCAATCAATATTTGGTGTAGATATCAATGTTAATTTTTTAATCATTTTGTGGGAATAAGTCCTTGCAACTAAATGAGAAAACTTGTAAGTAAGAAATGAAGTGACAATTCATTCTTCTAGAATTAATCCATTCAGGTACCTGCAATACAATCAAAATTATTAACTCCTTTGTCTAAAAAAATTTAATAGATTTAGAGTGGCAAAGTTATCAAGTCCTGATTGGTTTGTTCAATCTAATGTTTGGTGTAGACATCAATGTTAATTTTAGTGACTCCTTTGTTTGATGGAATTCAATGGATTTAGAGAGCTAAAGTTATAAGGTCATAATTGTTGAGATTAATATAATGTTTGGTGCTTACACCAATGATAACTTCATGATCTTTTTTTATGAATAAGTCCTTACGGCTAAATGCGAAAACTTGAAAGCAACACATAATGCAACAATTTCTTTCCTCTAGAATTGAACCTTTCAATATGATCTAGAAAAGAAAATCAAGATCAATGGCTCCTTTGTTTGAAGGATTGCAATGGATTCAAAGTGCCAAAGTCATAAGGTTGTCATTGTCATGATTAACTAGTGTGAATTTCATGATCATTTTGTGTGAATGTGATGAGATCCATGGAGGAGCTGATGCATAAAGGGCTTTGAAGGATCCATTGAGCATTCAAGAATGGCCAATGACACATTCAAGAGCTAAAGGGATGAAAGAGGCACTTAGCAAGTTGAGGTTACAAGCTAGAAGGGCAACAAAGCATATCTTAATTTAGGCCAAGGCTTTATTTATTTGATTAGAGTACTTAATAAGCTGATGTTACAATAAAATGAACTCTTATAAAGAAGTAGTTATAAAATTGGAGTTTACAATAAAAAATGAGTGTTCTTATATTTTAAGAGTTTATCATTGTCTTTATTTTTATAATTGTTAATATAACTTATAAATAGAGTTGATTTCATTGTTAAAAAGGAAAAAAAAATTAGTGAAAATAAAAGTGAGTTTTTTTGGTTCTTTCAAGAACCAAAGAACATGAACTAACTCTTCTTGTGGCATTCAAGTCAACTTATCATTCCCATACTTTTGGTTTATGTTCCTGAGATGTGTTAGGCCCCTAAGCTACATCTTTTCAAGTTCACATTAGTTGATATCAGAGCTTAGCTCTAAATTAGGTTTGCTTATGATGAGATCTATGAAGGAGCCAATGCATAGAGGGTTTTTAAAGATCCATTTAGCATTCAAGAAAGGCCATTGACATGTTCAAGAGCTAAAAGGATGAAAGATGCACTTAGTGGGCTGATTCAAGAAATTTGGGCCAAATAAGAAAATCCAAACTTGAAGGGCAACAAAACATATCTTAATGCTAGCTAAATGAGTTTTTGTCTAGTGATTGCAAAGATTTCTACAACAAATCCAAAATAAAAAAAGGAGTAAATTTGTTGTTAGCTTATTTAGGAAGTTTTTCACAATTGATTCCTTGAACATTACGTCTAGGTCTTGCATAATTGAAATATGATTTAGCTTTCTTATGTTCTTGTTACATTCTTTATGCTTGTTGGGTCTCTAAGCCATGTTTATTGGGGTTCACATCAACTTATCTAATTTTAAGTGTTTTTGTTTTTCTTCTTAGTTGCATTCTATAACCTCTTGTTCATTGAATTTGTAAACCTTAGTTTATCTTTTCTTGTCTTTAAATTTGTGCAAAAAAGAGGAAAAACAATAAAAAATGAAAATGAAAAAGAAAAAAAAAAAAGAAAAGAGAAAGAATTCTATTTGATTCCTTTCAATGTAAGATGTAAATCTTGTTTGATTAGGTCAAAAAGGATTTATTAATTGTATAAGTTTCCTAAATGGGTTTTGTGTCAAGTGATTGTAAGGGTTTCTAAAAAAAAAACTCCAAAAACAAATAGGAGTAGATTTGTTATTGACTTATTTAGAAGTTTTTCATTATCTCAAGGGTTAGCCTATAAATAGGTTTGATTTCATTGTTAAAATTAGCAAAATTTAGTGAAAATAGAAGTGGAAAATTTCTCCTTTAGTTCTTTCAAGAAATAAAAAACTTATCAAAACTAATTCTTCTTGTGGTGTTCAACCCAACTTATCACTCCCAAATCCTTTCTTTGCTAAAATGTGGCATCCATATCCTTTTATATACCTTAAGTTTATGTTTCTTGAATATTAGGTCTTCTTGCATAATTGAAATATGATTTAGCTTTCTTGGGTTCTTGTTAGATTCCTTATGTGTGTTGAGTCTCTACACCATGTTTTTTGGGGTTCACATTAGCTTATCTAATTTTAATTCATTTTTCTTTTTTTAGCCACATTCTATAACCTCTTGTTCTTTGAATCCATAAACCCTAGTTTATCCTTTCATGTCTATAAATTGTTGCAAAAAAAAGGACACCAAAGAAAATTGAAAAAGAAAAGGAAAAAGGAAAATGAAAGAGAAAAAGAAAGTCCTTTCTATTTAAGAAGTAAATCTTGTTTGATTAAGGTCAAAAGGAAATAAAGGCTTTATTTCCCTATTTCTTTCTAATTCCTACAAGGACTTGGATCTAATTAATCTTTTTTCTCGTGTGTTTTGTGATTTAATCCTATTAAGTTTTTCTAATTTGCAACCTTAATTCATTGTGCAATCCCAGATTTCTTTGATTCTAATTAGTTGGAATTACTTGGTTATAAGGTGATTTTGATTGAGATAATTTAGTACAATGGACTAAGAAAGAAAAGCCAAATTTATATAGAGTGCAAACATAAGAGTGAGTGCCATACTATGAAAGAATGGGATGAAACACATGAGGGAGTGCATGCAAGGTTATTCCAAACTTTTTTTTTTTCAATGTAGGTGATGATTTGAGGGTGTAACTTTTAAAAAAGAGGGAAAATTATGAGATCCATGGAGGGGCAGATGCATGGAGAGATTCTAAGGATCCATTTAGCATCCAAGAAGGGCCAATGACATGTTCAAGAGCTAAAAAGATGAAAGAGGCAGTCAGTTGGCTAAGTGAAGAAATTTGGGCCAAAAAAGATAACTCAAGTTTGATGGGCAGCAAAGCATATCTTAATGTGGGTCAAGATATTATTAATTTGATTAGATTACTTAATGGGTTAGGGTTACAATAAAATCTACTCCTAAGTAAAAGTTTGTTATATAATAAGAGTCCATAATAAAATGAGAGTGTTCTTATATTTTAGAAGTTTATCATTATCTTTATTTTTAGGTTTGTTAATAAAACCTATAAATAGTCTTGATTTAATTATTAAAAGAGCAAAACATTTGGTGAAATGAAAGTAAGAATTTTCTCCTTTGGTTCTTTCAAGAACTAAAAAACTTATCAATAACTCTTCATGTGGTATTCAACCCAAATTATCACTTTTAAATTAATTCTTTTCTAGAGTGTATCATCCATATCTTTCTTCCATACCTCTAGTGGTGCCCAAACATTAGTTATTATTATTGTGATTAAAATAATATTTGGTGCATACACCAATGATAATTTCATGATCATTTTGGGTGAATGAGTCATTACAACTAAAGGAGAAAACTTATAGGCAAGAAATGAAGTGATGGTTTCATTCTTCTCAAATTGAACCATCAAATATGATCAAGAAATGAAAATGAGATCAATAACTCCTTTGTTTGCAGGAATTTAATGGATTTAGTTTACCAAAGTCATAAGGTGAAAACTTGTTAGTAGGAAATGAAGGGACAGTCACCATTTTCTAGAATTGAACCATTCAATACTTGCAAGGAAAAGATAATCAAGCTCAATGACTCATTTGTTCAATGAAATTTAATGGAATGAGAGTGCCAAAGTCAGAAGGTCAATATTATCATGATTAATAAAATGTTTTGTGCATAAACCAATGTTAATTTGATGATCATTTTGTTTCAATTAGTACTTGCAACTAAAAGAGAAAACTTGTTAAGAGGAAATCAAGGGACAATTTCATTATTTTAAAGTTGAACCGTTCAATACCTATAGTAAAAGACAATCAAGTTCAATGACTCCTTTATTTGTTGGAATTCAATGGATTCAAATAGCTAAAGTCATAGAGTTGTTGAGATCATGATTAATATAATGTTTGGTGCATACGCCAATGTTAATTTCATGATCATTTTATGTGAATGAGTCCTTCCAACTAAAGGAGAAAACTTGTAACCAAGAAATGAAGTGACAATTTCATTTTTCTAGAATTGGATGATCCTATACCATCAAGCAAGACAATTAAGATCAATGATTCCTTTGTTTGATGAAATTTAATGGATTCAGAGAATCAAAGTCATCTGGTCATTACTGTCATAATTAATATAATTTTTGGGGTATACTTCAATGTTAATTTCATGATCATTGTGTGTAAATGTGTCCTTACAATTAAAGGAGAAAGGTTGTAAGCAAGAAATACAAAAGAAAATTTCATTCTTCTAAAATTGAATCACTTAATACGATAAAGAAAACAATCAAGATCAGTGACTCCTTTGATTGATGAATTTAAAGGATTCTAAGAGCAAAAGTCTTAAGGTTGTTATTGTCACGATTACTATATTATTTGGTGCTTTCACCAATGATAATTTCATGATCATTTTGTGTGAATGAGTGATTATAACTAAAGGAGAAAACTTGTGGGCAAGGCATGAAGCGACATGAAGCAATAGTTTCATTCTTCTCAAATTAAACCATTCAATACAATCATAAAAAGAAAACAAAGATCAATGATTTCATTGTTTAAAGGAATTTAATAGATTTATAGTGCCAAAGTCATAAGATTGTTATTTTTCACAATTAATATAATGTTTAGTGATTAAAACAACATTAATTTCCTGATCATTTTGTGTTAATGAGTCATTACAACTAAAAAAGAACACTTATTAGCAAGAAATGAAGGGAAAATTTTATTCTTCTAGAATGGAACTATTGAATACCTACAAGAAAAGACATTGAAGATCTATGACTCCTTTATTTGATCAAATTCAATGGATTTGGAGTTTTAAAATCATAAGGTCATTAATGGATTTAGAGTGTTTGTCATAAGGTCATTATTCTTGTGATTAAATTAATGTTTGGTGCATACACCAATGTCAATTTCGTGATCATTTTAAGTGAATGAGTCCTTCCAACTAAATGAGAACTCTTGTAAGAAGAATTGAAGCAATGGCTTCATCCTTCTAGAATTATACCATTCAATACCATTAAGAATAAAAAAATTAAGATTAATGACTCCTTTTTTTGATAGAATTTAATGGATTCAGAGTATTAAAGTCATAAAGTTGTTGTCATCATGATTAATACAATTTTTGGTGCATAATCTAATGTTAATTTCAAGATCATTATGTGTGAATGTGTCCTTGCAACTGAAGGAGAAAACTTGTAAGCATGAAATAAAGGGATGATTTTCATTCTCATAGAATTGAACCATTCAATATGATAAAAAAAAAAAAAAAGCCAATCAAGATCAATGACTCCTTTTGTCAATGGAATTCAATTGATTCTAAGAGTTAAAGTCCTAAGGTCATTATTGTCACAATTAATATATTCAATTGATTCATGATCATTTTGTGTGAATGTGATATGAACCCTAAAAGATGTGTCTTAGGGACCCAACACACATGGAATCAAACAAGAACCTAAGAAAGTTAAATCAAATTTCAATCATGCAAGACCTAGACCCTATGTTCAAAGGAACATGAACATAAGGTATAAGAAGGATATGGATGTATCACTTGAGAAACACAAGGAATCTGGGAGTTATAAGTCAAGTTGAATGCTCAAGTAAAGTTAGTTCTTGATAAGTTCTTTACTTCTTCAAAGAACTAATGGACAAAACTCCCTCCTCTATTTTCACTAATATTTTCCTTTTTTAATAATGAAATCAAGCCCATTTATAAGCTAAATTACTCCTACTTGTTTTAGGAGTTGTCTTATTTTATGAGAAATTCCTATTTAGGAGTGGATTCATCCATGAGTCATTGCTTACATCAAAAGAAAAAACATTTGAAATAACCTCACATGCATTCTCTCACATGTTTCACTCCACTCTCTCATAATATGACACTCACTCTCGTGTTTGCACACTATATAAATTTAGCTTTTCTCCATAATATTGCTCATAACTCTTGCCCTTTCCCTCACTTAACTTTCCCCTCTCAATTCTTTATGAAACTAAACCTCTATTAAAGTCACCTTGTAACCAACCAATTCCAACAAATCAGAATTGAAGAAATTTAGGAAAGCACAATGAATAACGATTGAGATTAGATGAACTCAACAAGATTAAATTGCAACACATAATTAATTAGATCAAAATAGTTGTAGGAAGTGGAAAGACATAAAGTCTTTTCATCTATAGCTTTGATCTAATCAAAAGTGATTTTCTTCCCAAATAAGAAGGCATGAAACAAGATTCTTTCTTTTCTTAATTTTTGTTCCTTTTTTTTTCTCTTTTTGTTTTATTTTTACATGAATTTAAAGACAATGAAAGAAAAACTAGGGTTTGCTAATTCAAACAACAAGAGGCTCTAAAATGTAGCTAAGAAGAATGATAAAAGCAAGAAACTCAAAATTAGATAAGCATACCTAATTTAGATTCAGGCTCTGATACCAACTAGTGTGAACCCCCAAAGACATGGCTTAGGGACCCAACACACACAAGGAATCAATCAAGAATCCAAGAAAGCCAATTCAAGTTTCAATCATACAAGACCTAGACCATATGTTCAAAGGAATACAATCTTTGAGAAGGATATGGACGCATCACTTGAGAAAAGAAGGAATTTGGGAGTGATAAATTAGGTTGAGCACCTTAAGAAGAGTTAGTTCTTCATAAGTTCTTTAGTTATTGAAAGAACCAATGGAGAAAACTCTCATATTTATATTCACTAATGTTCTCCTTTCTTTTACAATGAAATCAAGCCTATTTATAGGCTAAATTAACAGCCCCAACCCTAAAGATAATGAAAAATTTCCTAAATGAGCTAACAACAAATTTACTCCTATTTGTTTTAGGAGTTGTCCTATTTTATAATAAATTTCTATTTAGGCTTGAATTTTATTGTAACCTTAGCTCATTAAGTATTCAAATCAAATTAATAAAGTCTTAGACCACAGTAAGATATGTTTTGCCACCCTTTAAGCTTAAAGTACTCTATTTTATTTATAACAAACCCTTATTTAGGAGTGCATTTAATTCAACATATAACCCTTCAAGCTTGAATTATCTTCTTTTGCCCAAATTTTATCAATCGACATGTTACATGCATTTTTCATCCTTTTAGCTCTTGAATTTGTCATTGGCCCTTCTTAAATGCTTAGTAGATCCTTAAAAGCTCTCCATGCATCACCCACTCCATGGATCTCATCATTTCCCCTCTCCTCAAAAGGATTCATCCTCAAATCATCACCTACATAAAAGGAAAATGCTAAGAATAACCTTGCACGTAATCCCTCTTGGGTTTCACTCCACTCACTCACAGTATAACACTCATTCTCATGTTTGCACACTATATAAATTTAGCTTTTCACTCTTAGTTCTTTATTGAACTAAACATACCCAATCAAAGTCAACCTATATCGAACTAATTCCAACAAATCAAAATCAAAGAAATTTGGGAAAGCTCAATGAATTAAGGTTATAGATAAAAAAATTCTCAACAAGATTAAATCACAAATCACAAAATAGTATATATACTAAATTAGATCCAAATCCTTGTAGGAACTAAAAAGAAATAAGGAAATAAAGTCTTTATCTTCCTTTGACCTAATTAAAACAATATTTACTTCTCAAAAAGGAAGGAATCAATCAAAATTTTTTTATCTTTTTTTTATTTGTTTTCCTTTTTTATCCCTTTTTTTTAAATTTAAAGAGAAAAAAAAACTAGGATAAGCAAGCCTAATTTAGCCCTAAAGGTCTAATACCAATTGATGTGAACTCTAAAAGACATGGCTTAGGGACCCAACATGAACAAGGAGTCAAATAAGAACTCAACAAAGCTAAATTAGATTTCACTCATGCAAGATTTGGACCCAATGATCAAGGAACATGAACCTAAGTTATGAAGAAGGATATGGACACCAAACTCTAGAAAATAAGGAATTAAGGAGTGATAAGTAGAGTTGAATGCCATAGAAAGAGCTAGTTCTTAATAAGTTTTTCAATTCTTGAAAGAACCAAAGGAGGAAATTCTCACTTTTATTTTCATTAATGTTTTGCTTATTTTTAACAATGAAATGAAGCCTATTTAAAAGCTAAATTAACAATCCTAAAATTACTAAATTTAAAGTCAACGATAAACTCCTATAACATAAGTATAATTCTAATTTATTAGAGACTTTTATTTTGTAACAATCACCTACTTAGGAGTGGATTTTAATTCAACCTATAATCCTCCAACTTAAATTATCTCCTTTGGCTCAAATTTCTTTCATCAGCCCATTAAGTGGCTTTGTCATCCTTTTAGTTCTTGAATATGACATTGACCCATCTTGAATGCTCAATAAATCCTTAGAGGTCCTCTATTCATTAGCCCCATCACGGATCTCATCAAATGGTTTGAATCATTTGATACCATCAAGAATAGAAAATCAAGATCAGTAACCCATTTGTTTGAAGGAATTTAATGGATTTACAAAGCAAAAGTCATAAGGTTGTTATAGTCACAACTAATATAATGTTTAGAGTATATACCAATGATAATTTCATGATCATTTTGTGTAAATGAGTCCTTACAGCTAAATAAGAAAACTTATGAAGAAATGAAGAGATAATTTTGTTCTTTTAGAATTGAAACATTTAATACCTACAAAGAAAGATAATTAAAATTAGTGACTCCTTTATTTGATGCAATTCAATGGATTGAGAGAGCTAAAGTCATAAGGTCATCAATGTCACGATTAATATAATGTTTGGTGTATAATCCAATGTTATTTTCATGATTATTTTGTGTTAATGAGTTCTTTGAACTAAAGTAGAAAACTTGTTAGCAAGAAATGCAAGGACAATTTCATTCTTCTACAATTGAATCATTTGTTAACTGCAAGGAATGACAACTAGCAAGTAATGACAACCAAGATCAATGACTCCTTTGTTTGATGGAATTCAAAGGATTTATAGATCTACAGTAATAAGGTCATTATTGTCATAATTAATACAATATTTGGTACATACACCGATGTCAATTTCATGATCATTTTATGTGAATGAGTCCTTACACCTAATTGAGAAAACTTGTAACCAAGAAATGAAGCAATGGTTTCATTCTTCTAGAACTAAACCATTCAATACCATCTAGAGTGGAAAATCAAGATCAATAACTCCTTTGTTTGATGAAATTCATTGGATTTAGCGAGCTAAAATCATAAGGTCATTATTGTTGCGATTAATATACTATTTGGTGCATACACAAATAATAATTTCACCATTATTTTGTGTAAATGTGCCATTTCAACTAAAGAAGAAAGCTTTAAAGCAATAAATGAAGTGATAATTTCTTTCATCTAAAATTGAACCATTCAATACAAATAAGAAAAAAATCAAGATTTATGGCTACTTTCTCTCAGTAAATTCAATAGATTCAAAGTTCCAGTGTCATAAGGTTGTTAATGTCACAATTAATATAATGTTAATTTCATGATCATTTTGTGTGTTTAAATCCTTGAACTAGAGGAGAAAGCTTGTAAGCAAGAAATGAAGGGAAAATTTCATTATTCTAGAATTGAACCATTCATTACCTAAAAGAAAAGACAATTAAAATCATTGACCCGTTTGTTTGATGGAATTAAGTAGACTCAAAGTGTCAAAGTCATAATGTCATTTTTGTCCTAATCAATATAGTGTTTGGTGTATACACCAATGTTAATTGATGATGATTTTGTTTTTACAAGTCCTTGTAACCAGAGAAGACAACTTGTTAGCAAGAACTGATGTGATGGTTTCATTCTTTTAGAATTGAATCATTAAATACTTACAAGTGAAGATAATCAAGATCAATGACTTATTTATTTCATGGAATTCAAAGGATTCAGTGTGCAAAAGTCATAATGTTGTTATTACGATGCATATAATTTTTGGTGTAAACCCCAATGTTAATTTCATGTTCAATTGATGTGAATGAGTCCTTGCAGCTAAAGGAGAAAATTTATTGGAAAGAAATGAAGTGAGGGCTTCATTCTTTTTGTTGTGAACCATTTCATATATGCAAGAAAAAATAATAACATTTCATGTCTCCTTTATTCGATGGAATTTAATGGATTTAAAGTGCCAAAGTCATAAGTTCATTATTGTCACAATTCATGTTCATTTTGAGTGAATGAGTGCATGCAACTAAAGGACAAAATTTGTAAGAAAGGATTAAAATGAGGGCTTCGTTCTTCTAGATTTGAACCAATCAATACATATAAGAAAAGGCGAACAAGTCCAAAGACTCCAAATTCACAAGGTTGTTATTGTTATGATTAATAATTGTATGGTACATACACTAACATTAATTTCATGATCATTTTGTGTGAATGACTCCTTACAACTAAAGGGCAAAGCTTGTAAGCAAGAAATGAAAATTGACTTCATTCTTCTCAAATTGAACCATTCAATACTTGCAAGAAAAGATAATCATGATCATTAACTCTCTTGTTTAATGGAATTCAATGGATTTAGAGGGCTAAAGTCAAAAGGTCATCATTGTCGTAATTAATATAATGCTTATGCATACACCAAAGTCAATTTCATGATTAATCTATGTCAATGAGTCCTTGCAACTAAAGGAGAAAAATTATAGCAAGAAATGAAGGGATAGTTTCGATTTTCTAAAATTGAACCATTCAATACTTGTAAGAAAAGTCAATCAAAATCAATGACACATTTGTTTGATAGAATTCAATAGATTTATAGGGCTAAAGTCATTAGGTCATTATTATTGTGATTAATATAATGTTTGGTGCATACACAAATGATAATTTCACTATCATTTTGTGTGAAATAGTCATTATAACTCAAGGAGAAAACTTGTAAGGAGCAAATGAAGTGACTATTTCGTACATGTAGAATTAAACCATTCAATATGATGAAAAGAAGAAAATCAAGATCAATTGGTCCTTTGTTTAAAAAAATTCAATAGATTTAGAGTGTGAATGTCATAAGGTCATGATTGTCACAATTAATTTATTATTTGGTGCTTAAACCAATGTTAATTTAATGATCAATTTCTATGAATGAATCTCTGCAACTAAAGGAGAAAACTTGTAAGCAAGGAATGAAGCAATGATTTAATCCTTCTAGAATTTAACCACTCAATACTATCAAGAATAGAAAATCAAGATCATTGACTCGTTTATTTAATAGAATTCAATGGAATTGTAGAGCTAAAGTCTTAAGGTTGTTATTTTCTTGATTAATATATAGTTTGGTACATACACTAATGTCAATTTCATGATCATTTTGTGTGAATGAGTCCTTACAACTAAAGTAGAAAACTTGTTAGCATGAAATGAAGGCACATTTTCATTCTTCTATAATTGAACAACACGTGCATGAAAAGACAATCAAGATCAATGACTCCTCTCTTTGAAGCAATTCAATGGATTCAAAGTGATAAAGTCATAAGGTCATTGTTTTCATGATTAATATAATGTTTGGTGGATAAACCAATGTGAATTCCATGATCATTTTGTGTCAATGAGTCCTTGCAACCAAGGGAGAAAATTTGTTGGCAAGAAATGAAGGGATAGATTCATTCTAGAAGAATTGAACCATTCAATACTAGTAAGAAAAGACAATTAAGATCAAAGACTCCTTTTTTTTAGTGGAATTCAATGGATTCATAAAGCTAAAGTCATAAGGTCATTATTTTCATGATTAATATAGCATTTGGTGCATACACCAATGTCTATTTCATGATCATTTTGTGTGAATGATTCCTTGAAACTAGAAGCAATGGTTTTATACTTCTAGAATTAAACCATTCAATACCATCAAGAGTAGAAAATCAGGATCAATGACTAATTTGATTGATGGAATTTAATGGATTTAGTGAATTAAAGTCATAAGGTTGTTATTGTCACAATTAATATAATGTTTGGTGCATACACCAATGAAAATTTCATGATTATTTTGCATGATTAAGTCCTTACTGCTAAAGGAGAAACTTGTTTAGAAGAAATAAAGGGACAATTTCATTCTACTAGAATTGAACCATTTGATACCTACATGAAAAGACAATCAAGATCAACATTTTTTTATTTGATGGATTTAGAAAGCTAAAGTCATAAGGTCATTATTGTCACAATTAAACTAAACATGCTTAATCAGCCTTATAACTAACTAATTCCCACAAATTTAAATCAAAGAAATTTAAAAAAGCTCAATGAATTAAGGTTGGGGATTATGAGAAATCAACATGATTAAATCACAAGACACCAAACACAAAAGCTTAATTAGATCCAAATCTTTGTAGGAAATAAAAAAAAGTAAGGAAATAAAGCCTTTATCTCCTTTTGACCAAATCAAACCTATTTACTTCTTAAAAAGGAAAGAATCAAATAAAAAATTTTCTCTTTTCCCTCTTTTTTTTTTTTCATTTTTGAATTGAATGATAAGTAAAGATAAATTAGGATAAACAAACTTGATTTTGCTCTAAAGCTCTGACATCAACTGATGTGAACCCTAAAAGGCATGGCATAAGGACGTAGCCTAAACAAGAAATGGAACAAGAACCCAAGAAAGCTAATTTAGATTTTGATCATGCAAGACCTAGATCCAATGTTCGAGGAACATGAAGCTAAGGAATAAAGAAGGATATTGAGGCCACACTCCAAAAAATAAGAGATTTTGGAGTGATAAGTTAGGTTAAACACTGCATGAAGAGTTAATTCTTAATAAGTTCTTTAATTCTTGAAAGAACCAAAAAAGAAAATTCTCACTTTTATTTTCACTATTGTTTTGTTCATTTTTAATAATGAAATCAAGCCTATTTATAGGTTAAATTGGAAACCCTAAAAACACTAAAAATAAAGACAACAATAAACACCTAATATATAAAAACACTCATATTTTATTATAGATTCTTATTTTATAATAAACTCCTATTTAGGAGTGAATTGTAATTCAACCTATACCCTTTAAGTTTAAATTTTTTTTTTTGACACAAATTTCTTCAATTAGCTTGCTAAGTGCCTTTTTCATCATTTTAGCTCTTAACCGTTTCATTAGCCCTTCTTAAATGCTCAATGGATGTTTAGAAGCCCTTTATACATTGGCCTCCTCCTTGGATCCCATCATATGGTTTCATTCTTCTAAAATTTAACCATTCAATACCATCAAGTATAAAAAAGCATGATCAATGATGCCTATGTTTGATGAAATTCAATGGATTTAGAGAGCTTAAGTCATATGGTCATTATTGCCATGATTAATATAATGTTTGGTGCGTACACAAATGATAATTTCATGATCATTTTGTGTGAATGAGTCCTTATAGCTAAAGAAGAATACTTGTTAGCAAGAAATGATGGGACCATTTCATTCTTCAAGAATTGAACCATTTTTTATCTGCAAGAAAAGAAAATCAACATCAATGATTGCTTTATTTGATGAAATTCAATGGATTGAGAGATTTAAAGTCATAAGGTCATTGTTGTCACAATTAATATAATGTTTGGTGCATATACTAATTCATTATCATTTTGTGTGAATTACAACAAAAGGGGAAAACTTGTATGCAAGAAATGAAGCGATAGTTTTCTTCCTCTAAAATTGAACCTTTTAATACGATAAAAAATGAAAATCTAGAACAATGGCTCCTTTGTTCAAATGAATTCAATAGATTCAAAATGCCAAAATCATAAGGTTGTTAATGTCACAATTAATATAATGTTTGGTGCTTAAACCAATGTTAATTTAATGATTATTATGTATGAATGAATCATTGCAACTAAAGCAGAAAGCTTGTAAGCAAGAAAAGAAGGGACAATTTCATTCTTTTAGAATTAAACCATTCAATAACAAGGAGAAAAAGCAATCAAGTTCAATGACTCCTTTGTTTGAAGGAATTCAATTGATTCAATGTGTCAAAAGTCATAAGGTCATTATGAATCCTTTGTTTCATATTCATTTTGTGCCAATGAGTCCCTCTTACTAAAGGAGAAAACTTGTTGGCAAGAAATGAATAGATGGTTTCATTCCTATAAAATTGAACCATTTAATACACATAAGAAAACTTATAACTAAAAGAGAAAACTTGGAAGCAAGAAATGAAGCAATGATTTCATCCTTCTAGAATTCAACCATTTAATACCATCAAGAATAGAAAATCAAGATCAATGACTCCTTTGTTTGATGGGAATTAATGGATTTAGAGTATCAAAGTCATAAGGTTGTCATTGTCAAGATTGATATAATGTTTGGTGCATTAACCAATGTTAATTTCATGATCATATTGTGCAAATGAGTCCTTGCAACTAAAGGAGAAAACTTGCTTGTGAGAAATGAAGTGATAATTTTGTTCTTCTAAAATTGAACAATTCAATACCTGTAAAAAATGACAATCAAGATCAATGACTCCTTTGTTTCTTCGAATTCAATGGATTCATAAAGCAAAAGTCATAAGGTCATTATTGTCACGATTACTATAGTGTTTAGTGCACAAAACAATGTCAATTTCATGATCATTTTGTGTGAATAAGTCCTTGCAACCAAAGAGGAAAACATGTAAGCAAGAAATGAAGTGATGGTTTCATTCTTTTAGAATTGAACCTTTCAATACCGTCAAGAATAAAAAATCATGATTAATGACTCCTTTGTTTGATGGAATTCATAGGATTGAGAGAGCTTAAGCCATAAGGTTGATATTGTCACAATCAATATAATCTTTGGTGCATACACCAATGATAATTTCACTATAGTTTTGTGTAAATAAGTCCTTGTAATTAAAGGAGAAAACTTGTTTGCAAGCAATATAGGGACAATTTCATTCTTTTATAGTTGAACCATTTAATACATATAAGAAAAAATAATCAAAATCAATGACTCTTTTGGTGCATACACCAAAGTCAATTTCAAGATCATTTAATGTGAATGAGTCCTTGCAATTAAAGGTGAAAACTTGTAAGTAAGAAACAAAGTGATGATTTCAACCTTCTAGAATTTAACCATTTAACTATCCAGAATAGAAAATAAAGATCAATGACTCCATTGTTTGATGGAATTTAATGGATTTAGAGTGTCAAAGTGTTAAGGTTGTTATTGTCATGATTAATATAATGTTTAGAGCATTAAATAATGTTAATTTCTTGATCATTTTGTGCGAATGAGTCCTCATAACTAAAGAAGAAAACTTGTTAGCAAGAAATGAAGTAATAGTTTTGTTCTTCTAAAATTGAAGCATTCAATACTTGCAAAGAAAGACAATTAAGATCAATGGCTCCTTTGTTTAATGGAATTCAATGGATTCATAGAGCTAAAGTCATAAAGTCATTGTTGTCATGATTAATATAGTTTTTGGTGCATAAGACAATGTCAATTTTAGGATCATTTTATGTGAATGAGTCTTTGCAACAAAAGGAGAAAACTTGTAAGCAAGAAATTTAGCAATGATTAACCTTTGAGGATTCAACCATTCAATACCATCAAGAGTAGAAAATCAAAATCAATGACTCCTTTGCTTGATGGAATTCAATGGATTTAGTGTGTCAAAGTCCAAAGGTTATTATCATGTAATATAATTTTTAGTGCATAAACCAATGTAATGAATGGTTATGAATACAACTATATTTTTCATAAAGATGACTTGTATTTTTTAAAATAATAACAGGAGTGTTGAACTTTTCTTGCAAATGCTTATAAGCAATTTCATCTTGGAGAGAATCAATAAATTTCTCTTTTCTTCTAAATTTCTTTTTGTAATAAATCTATCTCCCAACATTGAGGAGTAGATACAAATTTAAAGTTTACTATGTTTCCATCGATTTTGGCATAAATACCCTTGTGATTTTTTTTTTCCAATAGGGTACAACTTATGTAGAAAAGCATTACCCAAAATAATATCTTGAGATAGGTTTTTAACCATAACAAGGAATTTCAATAAAAATTCCATCATTGCAAATCGTAGCTTATGACAGCTTATATTGAATAACAAGCTTACTTTTATTTGCAGTATCTACACTTTTATGGTTTTTGAAAGGTCTTTTGGAGTGACTATTCCTTCATTAGTACAATTCATATCAGTGCCTAAATCTATTAAGGCAATAATTGAAAAGATATATTCCTTATTGATCATAATAGTGATATGGGTATGCCATTTATGAGCAATAACTCTATCAATATGATTATTATATTGAAGAGTTTCTAGCTCATGGCTTTTAAAGACATATCTAGAAGAGGTTGAGGATTGGATATTTTTTCATCCCTTTCCTTAGCCATTGTTTCTAGGATTATAATCCTATCTTTTAACTGTTTAATTTCAAATTTTAATTCTTCAATATCAGCTTTTCATTCTTGAGTTGAAGGATCATTTCTAGTTATTTGACTAGAATGGCCTTATTTTACTCTTTGTATTATAGTTTTTAAACTATAACTGTCTTCTAATTTGGCAATTTGATTACTAGAACTAGGATGCTCTTTAGCTATATGTAAATATTTTATTTGATGTTTTCACTTTCCTTTTGGATCTAGAATTTTGTTAATAAGATCCAAAATAAGATTGTCTTCTTTTGTCAAGACTAATAAGTCATTCTATTTACATAATGTTTGATAAGCATTGCATTGTCCTTGATAAGTAAAATCAAATTCAGAAGAAGTATCTTCTATTAAGACTTCAATTTCTTAGTTAGATTCTTCAAAATCCCTTTTTGTCAAGAAAATACACATCAAAGATCTTTTGAGACATTCATTAAGTGTTAACTCTTGAATTTCCTATTTTGTTTTGCATTTATTAGAATAATGTCTTACCTTCTTGCATTTGTAATAAGCAATAGTTTCTTTGTCTTGTCTTTTAATGGCTTAATTATTTTTTTGGGAGGTTTAACCCCCTTATTTTCCCTAGATAATTTTTTCTTATAAGGCTGATATTTTTTCTTTTTTGAAGTGAGAGGATAAACAATGGGAAGATAACCCATTTGTTCACAGAAACTACCCAAGGCTCTTTTTCCCTAAGATTTTTCACTTTATAATTGCCTTTGCAATTTAATTTCATTGCAAAGTTTAACTCCCTTAGCTACTATGTCAGCTACTAATTCCCTATAGGTATAATAATTATAGCTAATTATACCTAAGTGATTGACTTTAAGCCTAGCTTTAACTCTTTCATTAAATAGAGTAGGTAACCCAGATAAAAACTTTAATTTCCAAAAGTTATTATGTTTATCTTCTTTAGTAAAGAATCTTGAGAAAAATACATCTTTATACCAATTGAAATGAGATAAATTATGACATCTCAAATTAACGAGTTGTTCCTAAGTTTTATCCAACAATAAAGTGGTTGAACCAATAAAGTGTTTGGTAATTGTAAAAATAAGTATATTAAGACAATCAAAAATTAATATTCTTGTTTCACTTTTTGTTGTAGAAAATATTTGATTTTTTGTTTCATGGGTTTAATAAAAATCCCACCAACTTTTAAATTGTCCGGTAAATACACTAATTATAACTTTTGCTATTTGTGGGTCAGAATTACCCTTTAATTTAGCAGCAGTAGCAAACATCGTCATATAATGTAGTTGAATAAGAATTTGATGCTCAATCATTCCATCAATATTCCATTCAACTATCTGCTACCATTATAGTAAACATAACCAAAATTTGCCCTCTCCTCTGATAAGAGGCCAATAGGGGTTAGTCTAGGATAATATAGTTCTATAGTGGCCCTATTAAATGTCATTTTATTATGTTGAAAAGGTTCCTTCATATAGGAAGGAGAAGGATTTTCAATTGCATTTTATTTTGATCAGAACATTTGTTGTAATTGATCAATATACTTTTCCTTTTTAGTTTCTCATTTAAAGGATTTACTTTGTTCCTTTTTTCTAAAACAATGGCTACTTTATCTTTTAAGCCAAGACATTTAAGCCTTTTGACTATTAGATCAAAAAGTTATTTTATTAGCATTAATGTTAACCATATTATATTTAATTTTTTCTAAAAGAAGGGGTTTAAATGAAACCCTTTTTTTCTATTTCTAGTTTAACAAGAGATTTGGGAATGAGATCCCTCTGTTGAGATATTTCTTCAACTTTTGATTGTATTATGGATAGTTGAAAACTGATCAACTAAAGGTAATTGCCTTGCTATATAATAGTACTAGTTTGATTGTTGGTTTAGCCTTATAAGGTGAAGCTATAACCTCACTATCTTCAAATTTTAAAGAAAGATTTAAAGTAAGAGGGTGAATGCTATTAACCCTCTTTCCCTTTTTTGTTAACTATTCTTAATAAGCCTTTTCAAGAACCAAGCATTCATTAGGGGTAGAGAAATTAGGAAAAGGTTTCCTTTAAATGTTATAGACCTTTTGAATATATATAAAATTATCAATAGCACCCATTTCAACAATATATTTTATATGTCATCTATACCAAAGTTCTTGCTGACTTACAAAAAGGTAATAAAAAAATTTTTTAATAAAGATTAATCACTCCTTTATTTGATGGAGTTCCATGGATTCTGAGAGCCAAAGTCATAAGGTCATCATCCACATTTGATTCTTTAATATGTGCTAAAATTCTTATTATCTTTTGGAAAATAAATAAACATACTGTGACATCTTGCATAAGGTCATCATCCACAACATCCTTTGGACTCTTTTATGTGCATGTGACTAGAAGATGTAGGTCCTAGTTGAAATAGATTAGTCATCATTTCTAACAATTTTTCTTTTGAGACTAATTCCATTAGAGCTTTTAGCAATTGCTTAGGAGAATTTAAAGATTCAATAGTGACAAGCTTAGGAACATTAATTAGCACAATTCCTTTTGTTGTGTAGACTCCATCAATGAAAAAAATCAAATTTCTCCCACAAATAAATATTAATTCATTGAGTGAGCCAAGGAACATGATGGATATTGACATCTAAAATACTAATAAGTTTAACCATAATGGTATAATCCCATTTAATAATGTAGGATATGTGATAACAAGAGGCAAACATTAAGAGGAGGTCTTTTATTTTATCATTTTGTTCACAAAATTGTTTGGAAACAGTTCTTAACTTGTGAGGTAGAGTCAAGGGATGTAATCACCATTTGACAAACTAGGTTTTAAACTAATAGGGAAATTTCTTCATATCATTAGAGAAATGAATCTAAAGAAACCAACTTTTTTTGTTTATTTTCATAAAGTAAAGCTTTTTCCCATGCATCTATGTGATCAAAATAATTGTAGTTCTTAACCTTCCACCATTCTTTGAGATCACTGGTAACAAAAAGATGACCTTGCTAATCTTCAAGATAAAGAACCTTTTTGATTTTAAATTTGGCATAGGCTCATTCTTTGTAACACAAGGTACTAGATCCTCTTTCCATGGGTTCAATAACCATTGAGCCTCTTTCATGGAGGATTTTGTTGATAATATGAATAGTCCTTCAAATGATTAGGAGGATACATGTCATCCTTTAGTTAAAATTAAGCTACCTCATTAGGTAGAAGTTGTGCATAGTTATTTTCAACAATGCATTAAAAAAACCAATATGTTTTGTAATTAAAGGACATATCAATAATTTATCAAGTGTAAGCTTATAAGTGTCATCTTCAAGTTTATCAATTTCTTTAGGTTTAAAACTTTTCACTTCTATAGTTGGTGAATTAACTATTTTGGCTGGGAACTAAGGCCCACCCTGTATGAGAGGTCTCTTACTCATGTATTTTGTCCTTATGAAGATTCACAAGTTCAAAAGTTAGGCAAAGAGTTTGATGTTCCTTCAATAAACTCAATCAAAATCAAATATAGATAAAATTTCTTGCCACTTGGCAAAGATGTGTTTTGAAACAATGTTTTTAACATCTTTTGTTAAAACATCTACTATAGTTTTGCAATCTATGCAAACAAGGAATTTCTAATTTATCATATCATTTTCAAATTTTCAAATACATAAATCTATTGCAAGTATTTTTTGTTTTTGATAGTAGAGTAATTAACCGTATTTCCTTTCCATATTCTAAAAGTAAAGTGAAGTAATTGTTCGTAATTAAGAAGACATTACTTGAGAATACCTCATAACCTTGATTGGAGGCATTAGTTTCAACTACTTTAAAGGCATCGAGATGAGAAATAGCTAAGTAGGGAAGTTCTTTAGCTTTTGCCTAAAGTAGTTTAATAGCATTGGTTGGAGGATTCTTTTAAAGCCATTCAAATAAAGGTTAAGAATCATAAGCTAAATCATTATAGAATTTTGAAAGATAATTCAGACTATTCAAAATTTTTTGTAAATGTTTTTTCTCCTTGATTTCATCCAGAAATTTAGAGGCAAATTCAATTACTTTATTAATAGGAATAACAATTTTTTTGTCAATAAAGTGACCCAAGAACCAAATCCTAGTTTGAAATAACTTCATATTTTTAGAAGAAGTAGCTAAACCTACTTTTTTCATTATATTCAAGAAAATATTTAAATGTTTGAAATGTTGTTCAATGGTATTAGAAAAAACTAATACATCATCTACATAAACAATAATAAATGTTGAATAAACATTGAATATTTCATTCATAATCTTTTAAAATTCAAAAGGTGCATTTTTCAATTGAAAAGGCATTACATTTCATTCATAATGTCCAAATCGGGCTTAAATGCTATTTTATATCTATCCTTTTCATGAATCTAGATTTGCTGATAACCAGATTTCATGTCAAAATTTGAAAAAAATTTAGCTTCATAAAGTCTATTTAAAATATCTTTTTTATTAGGTATTGGATACCTAATCCATCTTAATACCTTATTCAAAGGTTTATAATTAAAAACTAATCATGAAACTCTTTGTTCTAATTTTGGAGCATTTTCTACGTAAAATGCAAGACAACTCCATGGGTTGTTACATTTTTGAATAATGCCTTTTTAAAGTAATTTAGCTATTTTTGTTTTATGGATTTCTAAATATCAAGATCCCACTACAATGGGCCTAACTTTTGTTGGAATTTGACTTTCGTTAAAGACATGTTCATATGGTAATTCCACAATATGTTTATTTCTATTCTAGAAGATAGCAAGAATTCCACAATATGTTTATTTCTATGCTTGTATTATCAAACATAGAGAAAAACCAAATAAATATCAAGCATAACCAATACATAATACAACAATAAAAAATAATAGAATTAAAAGATTTACAAGAAAAAAGCTTTCATTGATAGTTGTTACAAGCTTACAGAAAAGAGAAGAGAGGTTTCTAGGAAATTTTACAATGTTATTGTATGCAAAAGCTCTTTCTCTTATTTATAGTAGGATTGGGTATTACCATGTGACATTGTCAATGGATAAATTTTCTAAAGTAGCTTTAGAAAAGAGGATTATGTGACCTATAATTGAAAAGTGGCTTTAATAAAGAACTTTTTTAAAAGCATCATTAAAACACTAAAAGTAGTTTATCATTTATAGCTCATAAAGATCTTAGAATCTTGCATAAGGTCATCATCCACAACATCCTTTGATTGACCGGACTCTTCTATGTGCATGTGACTAGAATATGTTGGTCCTAGTCAAAGTAGAATATGTGACTAAAATAAGTCATCATTTTTAACCCTAAAATACTGATATGTTTAGCCATAATGGTATATCTAATTTGATAATCTAGGGAATGTGATACCAAGAGGCAACATTAAGAGGAGGTCTTTCATCTCATCATTGTGTTTAAAAACTTTTCATAAATAGTTCTTACCTTGTAAGGTAAAGTCAAGGGATGTAATCCTAATTTGAAGAAGCAGGTTTTAAACTGATTTGGAAATTTTTTTGGATCATTGGGAAAATGGGTGCCAATGAATCCTTAAAACTAAAGGAGATAACTTGTTAGCAAGAAATGAAGGGACACATTCATTCTACAAGAATTGAACCATTCAATACCTATAAGAAAAGGCAATCAAATCAAAGACTCCTTTGTTTTATGGAATTCAATGGATTCATTGAGCTAAAGGCATAAGGTTATTATAGTCATGATCAATATAACATTTGATACAAACATCAATAATCATGATCATTTTGTGTGAATGAGTCCTTGCAACTAAAGGGAAAAACTAGTAAGCAAGAAAAGAAGGAATGATTTCATTCTTCTGGAATTGAACCATTAAGTACCATTTAGAATAGAAAATGAGGATTAATGACTCTTTTAATTGATGGAATCAATGGATTTATTAAGCTTAAGTCATAAGGTTTTATTATCATGATTAATATAATAATTTTCATATAAACTAATGAAAATTTCATAATCATTTTGTGTGAATGAGTTTTATAACAAAAGGAGAAAACTTGTTAGCAAGAAATGAAGAGACAGTTTCATTCTATTAGAATTGAAACCATTTGATAACTACAAGAAAAGACAATCAAAATCAATGACTACTTTGTTTAATGGAATTCATCGGATTAAGAGAGAAAAAGTCATAAGGTCTTTATTGTCATGATTGGTGCATACACTAATGTCAATTTCATGATCATTTTGTGTAAATCAGTTCTTATGGCTATAGGAGAAAATTTGTTAGCAAGAAATGAAGGGAAAGTTTTGTTCTCCTAGAATTGATCCATTTAAAAACTACAAGAAAAGATAAAAGAAGATTAATGGCTCCTTTATTTGATGGAATTCAATGAATTGAGAGAGCTAATGCCATAAGGTCATTATTGTCATGATTAATATAGTGTTTGGTACATACATCAATGATAATTTGATGATCATTTTTGTGTGAATGAGTCATTACAATTGAAGGAGAAAACTTGTAAGCAACAAATGAAGTGAATGGCTCCTTTGTTTAAAGGAATTCAGTGGATTCATAATGCCAAAGTCATAAGGTCTTATTGTCATTATTAATATGATGTTAGGTGCTTAAACTAATGTTAATTTTGTTATCATTTTGTATGAATGAATCCTTGCAACTAAAAGAGAAAGCTTATTGGTAAGAAATGAAGGGACTATTTCATTCTTCCATATGAAACCTTTCAAAACCTACAAGAAATGATAATCAAGATCAATAACTCCTTTATTTGTTGGAATCTAATGGATTTAAAGAGCTAGAGTCATAAGGTTGTTGTCACAATTAATATAATATTTGGTGCATGTAACAATGATAATTTCACCATCATTTTGTGTGAATGAACCATTATAACTAATGGAGAAAATTTGTAAGCAGGAGTTGAAGTCATGGTTTCATTCTTTTAGAATTGAACCATTCAATACCATCCAGAATAGAAAATCAATATCAATAATTCCTTTTATTGATGGAGTTCAATAGATTTAGAGTGTCAAAGTCATAAGGTCATTATAGTCCCAATTAATATAATGTTTGGTGCATAAACCAATGTTAACTTCATAACCATTTTGTATAAGTGAGTCCTTGCAACTAAAGGAGAAAACTTCTTACCAATAAATGATGTGATAGTTTCATTTTTCTAGAATTAAACTATTTGATACCGTAAAAAATATAAAATCAAGATCAATGATTTTTTCATTTGATGAAATTCAATAGATTCAAAGCGTCAAAGTTGTAAGGTTATTATTGTTGTGATTAATATAATATTTAGTGCATAAACCAATGTTAATTTCATGATTATTTTGTTTTAATATGTCCTCATAACTAAAGGAGATAACTTGTAAGCAAGAAGTGAAGGGACAATTTCATTCTTCAAGAAATCAATCATTCAATACCTATAAGAAAAGATAGTTAAGATCAATGACATTATAACTTTCATAGAAGGACTTATTCACACAAAATAATCATGAAATTAACACTAGTGTAGGCCCCAAAAATATATATTAACTATAACAATACCATCACTGTCACTTTGGCACCTTATATCCATTGAATTACATCAAACAATGGATACATAGAACTTGATTATCTTTTCTTGTAGGGATTGAATGGTTTGATTGCACAAGAATGAAACAGTGGCTTAATTTCTCACTTACAAACTTTCTCCTTTAATTGTAAAGACATATTCACACATAATGATCATGGAATTAACATTAAAGTATGCACAAAAAAAATGAATTAATCATGACAATATTTTCCCTATCCATTTGGCACTCTGAATCCATTGAATTACATCAAACAAAGGAGTTATTGAACTTGATTATCTTTTCATGCAAGCATTGAATGGATCAATTGTACAAGAATGCAACAATCACTTAATTTCTCACTGACAACTTTCACCTTTAATTGCAAGGACTCATTGACACAAAATAATCATGAAATTAACATTAGTGTATGCACCAAATAATATATTGATCGAGACAATACCATCCTTATCTTTTGGGCCATTTGAATCTATTCAATTCCATTAAACAAATGAGATAGGGAAATTAATTGTTTTTTCTTGCTAACATTAAAGTTCTAATTTTTAAGGAATGAAACAATCACCAAATTTCTTGCTTCCCACAAAATGATCAAGAAATTAACATCAATGCAGGCATCGAGTGGTTCAATATTCAAAGAATGAAGCAATCACGTCATTTATTGCTTACAACTTTTCTCCTTTAGTTGCAAGGACTTATTCACATAAAATGGTCATGATATTAACATTGCTGTATGCACCAAGCAAAATGTTAATCACAATAAGAACATCCTTATCTCTTTGGTACTCTAAATCCATTGAATTACATCAAACAAAATAATCATAGAAATTGATTGTCTATTCCTGCAGGCATTGAATGTTTGAAGTTTTACAGAATGAAATAGTTGCTTAATTTCTCACTTTTAGGAATTCTCCTTTAGATACATTGACTCATTCACACAAAATAATCATAAAATTAACACTGTTGTATGGACCAAAAAATAAATTAATTGTGATAATACTATCCCTATCACATTATCACTTTGAATCCATTAAATTACATCAAACAAATGAGTTATACAACTTGATTGTCTTTTCTTGTAGGCATTGAATGGATCAATTGTAAAAGAGTCAAATAGTCACTTGCTTTCTCCTTTAATTGCAAGGACTAATTTAAAGAAAATGATCATGAAATTAACATTAGAGTATGCACCAATCAATATATTAATTAAAATAATATTGTCCCTATCACTTTGGCACTTTGAATCCATTGAATCCCATCAAACAAAGAAGACATAGAAATTGATTGTTTTTTCTTGCTAGCATTGAAAGTTTCAATATTTAAAGAATGAAATAGCTACCTAATTTCTCACATACAAGCTTTCTCCATTAGTTGGATCAACTTATTCACACAAAATAATCAAGAAATTAACACTAATGCATGCATGAAACAATATATTAATTGAGATAATACAATCCTTATCGCTTTAAATCCATTGAATTCCATCAAACAAAGGAGACATAGAACTTGATTGTCTTTTCTTGTAGGCATTGAATGATTCAATTTTCAAAAAATGAAACAATCACTTAATATCTCACTTACAAGTTTTCTCTTTTTACTGCAAGTACTCATTCACTCAAAATGATCATGAAATTAACATTATTGAATGCACCAAGCAATATATTAATCGAGACAATATTGTCCTTATCACTTTGCCACTTTGAATCCATTGAATCCCATCAAACAAAGGAGACTTAAAACTTGATTGTATTTTCTTGTAGGCATTGAATATTTCAATTTTCAAAAAATGAAATAATCACTTAATTTCTCACTTACAAGTTTTCACTTTTTATTGCAAGTACTCATTCACTCAAAATGATCATGAAATTAACATTATTGAATGCACCAAACAATATATTAATCAGGACAATACCATCCTTAGCACTTTTGCAATCTGAATCCATTAAATTACATCAAACAAAGGAGTCATAGAAGTTTATTGTCTTTTCTTGTAGGCATTGAAAGGTTGAATTGTAGAAGAATGAAATTGTCACTTAATTTATTGCTTACAAACTGTCTCCTACAATTGGTGTATGCACCAAACAATCACTTTGGCAAGTTGAATCCATTAAATTCCATCAAAAAAAGGAGGCATAGAAGTTGATTGTGATTTTTTGTAAGCATTAAATGGTTCAATTGTAGGAGAATGAAACTGTCACTTAATTTATTGCTTACAAACTATCTCCTTTAGTTGTAAGGATGTATTCACACAAAATAATGAGGATATTAATGTTGGCATATGTACCAAGCAATTTATTAATTAAGACAATAACATCCTTGTCACTGTGGCACTTTAATCCATTGAATTTCATTGGACAGAGGAGTCATAGAAATTGATCACCTTTTCTTGCATGCATTGAATGTTTCAATTCTTAAAAAATAAAATAATTTCTAAATTTTTTCCTTATAGGCTTTCTCCTTTAGATACATTGACTCATTCACACAAAATAATCATGAAATTTACACTAGTGTAAGCACCAAAATTAAATTAATCATGACAATACCATCCTTGTCACTTTGGCACTTTGAATCCTTTGAATCACAATTAATATATTCCTTGGAGCATAAACAAATGATACTTTTATGATCATTTTGTGTGAATGTGATATGAACCCCAAAAGATGTGTCTTAGGGACCCAACACACACAAGGAATCAAACAAGAACCTAAGAAAGTTAAATCAGATTTCAATCATGCAAGACCTAGACCCTATGTTCAAAGGAACATGAACCTAAGGTATAAAGAAGGATATGGACGCATCACTTGAGAAATACAAGGAATTTGGGAGTAATAAGTCAAGTTGAATGCCTCAAGAAAAGTTAGTTCTTGATAAGTTCTTTACTTCTTAAAAGAACTAATGGACAAAATTCTTTCTTCTATTTTCACTAATATTCTCCTTTTTCAATAATGAAATCAAGCCTATTTTTAAGCTAAATTACTCCTACTAGTTTTAGGAGTTGTCCTATTTTATAAGAAATTCCTATTTAAGAGTGGATTTGTCCAAGAATCATTGCTTACATCAAAAGAAAAAACATTTGAAATAACCTCACATGTATTCTCTCACATGTTTCACTCCACTATCTCGTAATATGACACTCACTCTTGTGTTTGCACACTGTATAAGGTTATCTTTTCTCCGTAATATTGCTCTTAACTCTTGCCCTTTCCCACACTCAACTTTCCTCTCTCAATTTTTTTTTGAAACTAAACCTCTATTAAAGTCACCTTGTAACCAACCAATCCCAACAAATCAGAATTGAAGAAATTTAGGAAAGCACAATAAATAAAGATTGTAGATTAGAAGAACTCAACAAGATTAAATTGTCGCACATAGGGAAAGATTAATTAGATCAAAATACTTGTACAAAATGGAAAGACATAAAGTCTTTTCTTCTATAGCTTTGATCTAATCAAAAGTGATTTTCTTCCCAAATAAAAAGGCATGAAACAAGATAAGTCTTTTCTAAATTTTTATTCCTTTTTTTTCTCTTTTTGTTTTTTTGTTTTACATGAATTTAAAGATAATGAAAGATAAACTAGGGTTAGCTAATTCAAACAACAAGAGGCTCTAGAATGTAGCTAAGAAGAATGATAAAAATAAGAAACTCAAAATTAGATAAGCATACCTAATTTAGATCTAAGCTTTGATACCAATTGATGTGAACCCCCAAAGACATGGCTTAGGGACCTAACACACATAACAATTCAAACTAGAACCCAAGAAAGCCAAATCAAGTTTCAATCATATAAGACCTAGACCTTATATTCAAAGGAACACAAACTTAAAGAAGGATATGGACGCATCATTTGAGAAAAGAAGGAATTTGGGAGTGATAAATTAGGTTGAGCACCTTAAGAAGAGTTAGTTCTTCATAAGTTTTATAGTTATTGAAAGAACCAATGGAGAAAACTCTCACTTTAATCTTCACTAATGTTCTCCTTTATTTTACATTGGAATCAAGCCTATTTATAGGCCAAATTAACAACCCCAACCCAAAAGATAATGAAAGTCTTCCAAAAATGAGATAACAACAAATTTACTCCTTTTTGTTTTAAGAGTTGTCCTATTTTACAATAAACTTCTATTTAGGAGTGAATTTTATTGTAACCTTAGCTCATTAAGTACTCTAATCAAATTAATAAAGTCTTGGTCCACATTAAGATATGTTTTGCCACCCTTTAAGCTTGAAGTACTCTATTTTATTGTAGACTCTTATTTTATAACAAACCCTTATTTAGGAGTGTATTTAATTCAACACATAACCAATCAAGCTTGAATTATCTTCTTTTGCCCAAATTTCATCAATCAACCTGTTAAGTGCATTTTTCATCCTTTTAGCTCGAGTGTGTCATTGGCCCTTCTTAAATGCTTAATAGATCCTTAAAAGCTCTCCATGCATCGACCCCTCCGTGGATCTCATCATTTCCCCTCTCCTGAAAAGGATTCATCCTCAAATTATCACCTACATAAAAAGAAAATGCTAGGAATAATGTTGCACGTAATCCCTCTTGGGTTTCACTCCACTCACTCACAGTATGCCACTCATTCTCATGTTTGCACACTATATAAATTTAGCTTTTCACTCGTAGTTCTTTATTGAGCTAAACATGCCCAATCAAAGTCAACCTATATCTAACTAAGTCCTTCAAATCAAAATCAAAGAAATTTAGGAAAGCTCAATGAATTAAGGTTATGGATCAAAAAATCTCAACAAGATTAAATCACAAATCACAAAAAATATATATATATATATATATATATATATATATATATATATTTAATTAGATCCAAATCCTTGTAGGAACTCAAAAGAAATAAGGAAATAAAGTCTTTATCTTCCTTTGACCTAATAAAACAATATTTACTTCTCAAATAGGAAAGAATCAATCAAAATTCTTTATCTTTGCTTTTTTATTTCTTTTTTTTTTTGTTTTTTCTTTTATATCCTTTTTTTGTTTCAAATTTAAAGAGAAGAAAAAAATAAACTAGGATAAGCAAGCCTAATTTAGCCCTAAAGGTCTAGTTCCCATTGATGTGAACTCTAAAAGACATGGCTTAGGGACCCAACATGCACAAGGAGTCAAATAAGAACTCAAAAAAGCCAAATGATCAAGGAACATGAACATAAGTTATGAAAAAGGATATGGACAGCAAACTCTAGAAAATAAGGAATTATGGAGTGATAAGTCGAGTTCAACGCCATAAAAAGAGCTAGTTGTTATTAAGTTCTTCAATTTTTGAAAGAACCAAAGGAGGAAATTCTCACTTTTATTTTCATTAATGTTTTGCTTATTTTTAACAATGAAATGAAGCCTATTTAAAAGCTAAATTAACAATCCTAAAAACAATAAAAATTAAGACAACAATAAACTCTTATAACATAAGAATAATTCTATTTTATGGGAGACTGTTATTTTATAACAAACTCCCACTTAGGAGTGGATTTTAATTCAACCTATAATCCTCAAGCTTAAATTATCTCCTTTGGCTCAAATTTCTTTAATCAGCCTATTAAGTGCCTTTGTCATCCTTTTAGTTCTTGAATGTGACATTGGCCCATCTTGAATGCTCAATAAATCCTTAGAGGTCCTCTATTCATCAGCCCCATCACGAATCTCATCAAATGGTTTCATTCCTCTAGAATTGAATCATTTGATACCATCAAGAATAGAAAATCAAGATCAATAACTCCTTTGTTTGAAGGAATTTAATGGATTTAGAGAGCAAAAGTCATAAGGATGTTATAGTCACAATTAATATAATGTTTGGAGTATATACCAATGATAATTTCATGATCATTTTGTGTGAATGAGTCCTTAGAGCTAAATAAGAAAACTTAGGAAGAAATGAAGAGATAATTTCATTCTTTTAGAATTGAACCATTTAATACCTGCAAAAGATAATTAAGATTAGGGACTCCTTTATTTGATGCATTTCAATGGATTGGGAGAGCTAAAGTCATAAGGTCATTAATGTCAAGATTAATATAATGTTTGATGTATAAACCAATGTTATTTTCATGATCATTTTGTGTTAATGAGTCCTTGGAACTAAAGGAGAAAACTAGTTAGCAAGAAATGCAAGGACAAATTCATTCTTCTAGAATTTAATCATTTGTTAACTGCAAGGAATGACAACCAGCAAGTAATGACAACCATGATCAATGACTCCTTTGTTTGATAGAATTTAAAGGATTCATAGATCTAAAGTAATATGGTCATTATTGTCATAATTAATACAATATTTGGTACATACACCGATGTCAATTTCATGATCATTTTATGTGAACGAGTCCTTACACATAAAGGAGAAAACTTGTAACCAAGAAATGAAGCAATGGTTTCATTCTTCTAGAACTAAACATTTCAATACCATCTAGAGTAGAAAATCAAGATCAATGACTCCATTGTTTCATGGAATTCATTGGATTTAGCAAGCTAAAATCATAAGGTCATTATTGTTGTGATTAATATACTCTTTGGTGCATACACAATTAATAATTTCACCATTATTTTGTGTAAAATTGCCATTTCAACTAAAGAAGAAAGCTTGAAAGTAACAAATGAAGTGATAGTTTCTTTCATCTAAAATTGAACCACTCAATACAAATAAGGAAAAAAAAAATCAAGATTTATTGCTACTTTCTCTCAGCAAATTCAATAGATTCAAAGTGTCAATGTCATAAGTTTTTCAATGTCACAATTAATATAATGTTAATTTCATTATCATTTCGTGTGAATGAATTCTTGAACTAAAGGAGAAAGCTTGCAAGCAAGAAATGAGGGAAAATTTTCATTATTCTAGAATTGAACCATTCATTACCTAAAAGAAAAGACAATTAAAATCGTTAACCGCTTTGTTTGATGGAATTTAGTAGATTCAAAATGTCAAAGTCATAATGTCATTTTTATCCTAATCAATATAGCATTTGGTGCATACACCAATGTTAATTGATGATGATTTTGTTTGTACAAGTCCTTGTAACTAGAGAAGATAACTTGTTAGCAAGAATTTATGTGATGGTTTCATTCTTTTAGAATTGAATCATTAAATACCTACAAGTGAAAATAATCAAGATCAATGACTTATTTATTTCATGGAATTCAAAGGATTCAATGTGCAAACGTCATAATGATGTTATTACAATGCATATAATGTTTGGTTTAAACACCAATGTTAATTTCATGTTCAATTGGTATGAATGAGTCCTTGCAACTAAAGGAGAAAACTTGTAGGAAAGAAATGAAGTGAGGCCTTCATTCTTCTTGTTGTGAACCATTTCATATATTCAAGAAAAAATAATAACGTTCGATGCCTCCTTTATTTGATAGAATTTAATGGATTTAGAGTGCCAAAGTCATAAGGTCATTATTGTCACGATTCATGTTCATTTTGAGCGAATGAGTGCATGCAACTAAAGGACAGCATTTGTAAGAAATGATTGAAATGAGGGCTTCGTTCTACTAGATTTGAACCAGTCAATACATACAAGAAAAGGCAAACAAGTCCAAAGACTCCAAATTCACAAGGCTATTATTGTTATGATTAATAATTGTGTGGTACATACATTAACATTAATTTCATGATTATTTTGCATGAATGAGTCCTTACAACTAAACGACAAAGCTTGTAAGCAAGAAATGAAAAGATGTCTTCATTCTTCTCAAATTGAACCATTCAATACTTGCAAGAAAAGATAATCATGATCATTAACTCCTTTGTTTGATGGAATTCAATGGATTTAGTAGGCTAAAGTCAAAGGGTCATCATTGTTGTAATTAATATAATGCATATGCATACACCAAAATCAATTTCATGATTAATCTATGTCAATGAGTCCTTGTAACTAAAGGAGAAAAATTATTAGCAAGAAATGAAGGGATAGTTTCGTTTTTCTAAAATTAGACCATTCAATACTTGTAAGAAAAGTCAATCAAAATCAATGACACATTTGTTTGATAGAATTCAATAGATTCATAGGGCTAAAGTCATTAGGTCATTATTATTGTGATTAATATAATGTTTGGTGCATACACAAATGATAATTTCACTATCATTTTGTGTGAAATAGTCATTACAATTCAAGAAGAAAACTTGTAAGGAACAAATGAAGTGACTATTTCATACATGTAGAATTAAACCATTTAATATGATCAAAAGAAAATTAAGATCAATTGGTCCTTTGTTTATAGGAATTCAATAGATTTAGAGTGTGAAAGTCATAAGGTCATTATTGTCACTATTAATTTATTATTGGTGCTTAAACCAGTGTTAATTTAATGATCAATTTCTGTGAATGAATCCTTGCAACTAAAGGAGAAAACTTGTAAGCAAGAAATGAAGCAATGATTTCATCCTTCTAGAATTCAACCACTCAATACTATCAAGAATTAAAAATCAAGATCATTGATTCATTTATTTAATAGAATTCAATGGAATTGTAAAGCTAAAGTCTTAAAGTTGTTATTTTCTTGATTAATATAATGTTTGTTATATACAGTAATGTCACTTTCATGATCATTTTGTGTGAATGAGTCCTTAGAAATGAGCTTCTTGTAATGAATGTATTGTTTATTGTTCTCACAATAGTTAATTATGAGATCATTTTGTGTAAACAAGTCATTGCAACGAAAAGAGAATCCTATTTATGAAAAAATGATGAGACAATCTCTTTATTTGAGAAGTAAACCATTCAATACCTGTAAGGAAAGCTAATCAAGTTCATTAACTCATTTGCTTCATGGAATCCCATGTGTTCAAAGTGCCAAAGGTGTACAAATGTGCTTGTTCCAATAAATATAATGTTTTGTGTAGACATAAAAGTTAATTTCACCATCATTTTGTGTAAATGAGTCCTTGCAACAAAGGAAGGAGCTTTGTTAATTAGAAATGAAGAGGTGATGTTGAGATACACAAAGGATCAAATGCATGGAGGGCTTTTAATGTTTTGTTGAGGTTTTAAGTAGGGCTAATAACACGTTTAAGAGCTAAAAGGATGAAAGAGGCACTTGACTAGCTGATTAAAGAAATTTGGGGGAAAGAAACTATTTTAAGCTTCAAGGGCTGCAAAACATATCTTAATGCAGGCCAAGACTTTATTTACTGTATAAGTATGCTGAATAAGTTTGTGTCAAGTGATTCTAAGGATTTCTATATCAATTTCAAAAACAAATAAGAGGAGAATTGTTGTTAGCTTATTTATGATGTTTGTCATTTTCTCTAAGGTTATTAGGGTTGTAAATTTAGCATTTAAATAGGCTTGATTTTATTGTTAAAAATAAGTAAAACATTAGTGAAGCGAAAAATGAGAATTTTCTCCCTTAGTTTTTCAACAACTAAGAACATGTTAAGAATTAACTCTTCTTAAGGCATTTAAAACGACTTATCACTTTTAAATTCCTTTTTTTTTTTTAGAGTGTGGTGTTCATATCCTTCTTTATTCCTTAGGTGCATTTTTGTCAAACATTGGGGTAGTTTTTGCATAATTGAAATCTGATTTAGATTTCTTGGGTACTTATTCAAATTCCTCGTTTGTGTTGGGTCACTAATCTATGACTTTTGGGGTTCACACAAGTTGGTATCATAACTTGGCTCTAAATCAAGTTTCCTTATCTAATTTTGAGGTTCATTTCTTTTGCTTGTCTTCTTAGCCATATTCTATAACCCCTTGTTCTTTAAATCCACAAACCCTAGTTTGTCTTTTTCTTGTATTTAAATTTTTACAAAAAAAAAAAAGTGAAAATCTTGTTTGATAAAAAAAAAAAGGAAGAAGAACTAATAAAAAAAAAATCCATTTGATTCCTTCCTAATTCAAAAGAAAATCCTGTTTAATCAGGTGAAAGGGAGATAAAGACTTTATTTCTTTATTTCTTTCCAGTTCCTACAAGGATTTGGATCCAATTAATTCTCTTTTTTTTTTTTCTTTCATATTTTGTAATTTAATCTTGTTGAGTTCTTTTAATCCATAACCTTAAATTCATTACACTTTCTTGAATTTCTTTTGATGGAATTCAATTAATGTAGAGTGCTAGGGATGTACATATGGGCTTCTTGCAATTAATATAATATTTACTGTTGATATATAAGTTAATTATGAGATTATTTTGCATGAATGAGTGATTACAATGAAAAGTAATGTCTTTTTATAAAAATAAATACGAGATAGTCTCATCATTCAGGAATTGAAACACTCAATACCTATAAGATAAGGTAATTTAGACCAAATTATACTTTTTTTTGATGGAATTCAAAGGATTGTTGCAATGAATATAATGTTTGTTGTTGACACAAAAGTTAATTATAAGATCATTTTGCAAGAATGAGCCCTTGCAATGAATGAAGGAGCCTTGTTATTGCAATGAATACAATGGTTGTTGTTGAAACAAAAGTTAGTTATGAGATCATTTTGTGTCAATGAGTCTTTACAATGAAAAGAGAAACTTTTTCATCAAAAATTGAACTGGCAGTATCATTGTTTGAAAATTAAACTATTTAATACTTAAAAGGAAAGCTAATTAAAATCAATGACTCATTTAATTGACAAAATTCAATAGGTTTAGGGTACCAAAAGTGTCGAAACTTCTCTATTCTAATGAATATAATGTTTTGTGAATGCAAAAAGGTTAATGTCACCATTATTTTGTGTAAATAAGTCCTTCAACAAAGGAAGGAGCCTTGTTAGCAAAAAATGAAGTGAAGTCTCATTATTCAGGAATTCAAATATTAAATAGCTTTAAAAAAAGGTAATAAAGATCAATCTAACCTTTGTTTAAATGATTTCCATGGGCTTAGAGTTCTGAAGTTTTATAGATGTGCTTGTTGCAATGAATATAATGAATATAGACATCCTTGTTATCATAAAATGAAGAGACAATCACATTGTTTAGGAATTATACTATTTAATGCCTACAAGGAAAGCTAATCAAGATCAATGACTCATTTACTTGATGGAATTTAAAGGGTTAAAAGTACCAAAGATGTACCAATGATCTTATTGTAATGAGTATAATGTTTGCTCTTAACATAAAAGTTATTTACAATAACATTTTGTCTAAATGACTCTTTGCAATGTAAAGAGAAGCCTTGTTATCAAAAAATGAAGAGGCAATCTAATTATTGGAGAATTAAACCATTCAATGCCTATATGGAAAGCTAATGAAGATAATGACTCATTTCCTTCATGGAATTCAATGGGTTTAGAGTACCAAGGAAGTACCAATGATCTTGTTACAATGAATATAACGTTTGCCAATTATGAGATCCTTTTGTGTGAATAACTCTTTACGACGAAATGAATAGCCTTATTATTAAAAAAAAAAAATGAAGAGATAATGTCATTGTTTGGGAGTTAAGCTATTTAATGCCTATGAGGAAAGCTAATCAATATCAATGACTCACTAGCTTAATGGTATTCAGTGGATTTCACAATCATTTTGTGTAAATAAGTCCATGCATTGAAGCAAATAGCCTTGGTAGCTAGAAATGAGGGGAAGATCTCATTATTCTAGAATTGAAAACTTAAATAGCTATACGATATTCTAATCAAGATCAAATTGACCCTTGTATGTAGGAATTTAATCAGTTTAGACTACCAAAGTTGTATAGACATGCTTGTTGCAATGAATATAATGATTATAAACATCCTTGTAAGTAAAAAAAAAATGAATACTGATCACCTTATTTAGGAATTAAACCATTCAATACCTGTAAGGAAAGCTAATCAAGATCAATGACTAATTTATTTCATGAAATTCAATGGATTTAGAGTTCTAAATATGTACAAATGAGCTTGTTGCAATGAATATAATATTTTTTGTTGACACAAAAAGTAATTACAAAGGAATGAGCTTTTGAGTTAGAAATGAAGAGATAATCTCATTAATTGGAAATTAAATCACCCAATATGTATAAGAAAAGATAATTCAGACCAATCACACCCCCATTTTTGTTGCAATTCAATGGATTTAGAGTACCAAAGTTGTACAAATGAGCTTGTTGCAATGAAAGGAGAAGATTTGTTGTCAACAAATGAAAAGGAGGTCTCATTGTTCAAGAATTAAACCATTTAACACTTGTAAGGAGATTTAGTCAAGATCTATGAGTCATTTACTTTGTGGAATTTGTTGGGTTCATAGTACCAAAGGTTTACAATCATGCTTGTTGTAATGAATATAATGTTTTGTGTTGACACAAAATGATGTGAATCTTAACATATGTGGCTTAGGCACCCAACACACTTGAGCAATCAAATAAGAACCAAAGAAAGAGAAATCATATTTAAATAATGCAAGACCAAGACCCAATGTTCAAGGAACATGAACCTAAAGTATAAGGAAGGATATAGATGTCACACTCCAACAAAGAAGGGATTTGGGAGTGATAAGTTCCTCAGTTTTTTAAATAAATAAAATGAGAAAATTTTCACTAATGTTATGTTCTTTTTAACAATAAAGTCAAGCTTATTTATAGGCTAAATTAATAACCTCAAAAACCCAAAAAATAAAGCTAGTTATAAATGAATAGATATGGATTTAGAGTACCAACGATGTAGAAATGAGCTTCATATAATCAATAAAATGCTTATTGTTGACAAAAAGTTAATTTTGAGATTATTTTGTTTGAATGAGTCCTTGAAATGGAAAGGAAGCCATGTTGTCAAAAAATGAAGAGGTGTTCTCATTGTTTGAAAATTAAACCATTCAATATTGTAGGGAAAGCAAATCAAAATCAATGACTCATTTACTTGGTAGAATTCAATGGGTTTAGAGTATTAAAGGTGTGTAAATGTGCTTTTTCTAAATAATATAATGTTTTTATGTCAAGACAAAAGTTAATGTCACCATCATTTTTTGTAAATGAGTGCATGCAACAAAGGACCCTTATTAGTTAGAAATTAATAGATTGTCTTGTTAACACTCTCTATGTATAGAAAAATGGTAACCTAGACAAATCACACATTTTTTTTTATGGACATCAATGGGTTTAGGGCACCAAAAATGAAAAAATTAGCTTGTTATAAGGAATATAATGTTTGTTGTTGACCCAAAAGCTAATGAGTCTTTGTAACAAAAAGGGAAGTCTTGTTATCAAAAAATGAAGAGATAGCCTCATTATTCAGGAATTAAACCATTAAATATTTATAAGGATAGCTTATGAGGATCAATGACTCATTGACTTGATGGAATTCAAAGGTTCAAAGCACCAAACACTCAATACATATGAGAAAAGCTAATCAAGACTAATCAAACATTTTTTTAATGAAATTCAATTGATTTAGAACACTAAAGATGTACAAATGAGCTTGTTGCTCTGAATATAATGTTTGTTGGGGACACAAAAATTAATTATGAGATCATTTTGTGGGAATGGGTCCATGTAATGAAAAGAGAAGCATTGCTATCAAAAAGTGAAGAAGCAATATCATTGTTCAGGAATAAAACTATTATATACCTATGAGGAATGCTAATCAAGATTAATGAGTCATTTGCTTGATGGAATTCAATGTGTTTAGAGTACCAAGGGCACTCAAATGTGCTTGTTTTAATTGATATTTTGTTTCCTTTAATGGAAGAAAAGCATAACTTAATGCAGGCCAAAACTTTATTAATTTGATTAGAGTACTTAATAGGCTAGAGTTACAATTAAATTCACTCATAAATAGGAGTTTTTTTGTTTTTTATAAAATACATGTCTACAATAAATTAGGAGTGTTTTATATTTTAGGAGTTTATCATTGTCTTTATTTTTTGGGGTTTTAAGGTTATTAATTGAGCCCATAATAAGATTGATTTCACTTTTTAAAAGTGCAAATCTTTAGTAAAAATAAAAGTGAGAATTTTCTTCCTTAGTTCTTTCAAGAACTAACTCTTCTTGTGGCATTTAGCCTGACTTATCAATCCTTTCATTGCTAAATTATGACAACCATATGCTTTTTTATACCTTATGTTCATATTCCTTGTACTTTGGGTCTAGATTTTTCATATTTGAAATATGATTCAGCTTTCTTGGGTTCTTGTTCAATTAGTTGTACATGATAGGTCCATAAGACACATATTTTGGGATTCACATCAATTATTATCAAAACTTCGAGGATTACAGGTTTATTTATCTAAAATTTGAGTTTTTCTTTTATTCTTCTTCTTAACCACATTCTATAACCTCTTGTTCTTTGAATATGCAAACATTAGCTTTTTCTTTTTTATTTTTGTCTACAAACCCTAGGTTGCTAGCCACATTCTATAGAGTTTTTATTTCCTTTTTTCTTTATAATTCCTACAATTATTTGAATATAATTAATCTTTTTTCTTGTGTGTTTTGCAATTTAATCTTATTGCATTTTGCTATTTCATTTTTCAACAATTAAAACACTCAATATGTATAAGAAAAGGTAATATAGATAAATCACACTTTTGTTTAATAGAATTCAAGGATTTTGAGTACCAAATATGAACAAACAAGCTTGGTGTGATAAATAGGATGTTTGATGCAAACTCAAAAAGTTAATTGTGAGATCATTTTGTGGAAATGAGCCCTTGCAACAAAAAGAGAAGCCTTGTTATCAAAAAATGAAGAGGTGGTTTCATTGTTTAAGAACTAAATCCATTCCTTATAAGGAAAACTAATCAAGGTCAATGACTTATTTACTTGATGGAATTCATTTGGTTTAGAGTACCAAAGGTGTGCAAACATGCTCATTCCAATGAATATAATGTTTCATGTCGACAAAAAAGTTAACTTCACTTCATTTTATGTAAATGAGTCCTTGTAATGAAGGAAGGAGCCTTGTTAGCTAAAATTGAAGAGAAAATCTTATTTAGGTATTAAAACACACAATACAAATAAGAAAAGGAAATCTAGACCAATCACACCTTTTTTTGATGGAATCCATTAGATTTTGAGACCAAAGATATTACAAATGAGCTTGTTGCAACTAATATAATATTTACTATTGATACAAAAGTTAATCATGTAATCATTTTGTGTGAATGGGTCCTGGCAATGAAAAGAGAATCCCTATTATCAAAAATAAAGTAATGGTCTCTTTGTTTGATAATTAAACCATTCAATACTTTTAAGGAAAGTTAATCAAGATCAATGATTTATTTACTAGATGGAATTCAATGGGTTTAAAGTACCAAAGATGTTGAAATGAGCTTCTTGCAATGAATACATTGTTCATTGCAATTTAGAGTACCAAGGATGTTGAAAAATTGAAGAGATCATCCCATTGTTCAAGTATTAGGCCTTTCAATACCTTTTAAGGAAAACTAATAAAGATCAATGACTCATTTTACTTGATGGAATTCAATGGGTACATGGTACCAAAGGTGCGTAAATGTGCTTTTTCCAATGAATATAATATTTTGAGTGGATACAAACTTGGTTATATGAATTGAAGGTTTCAATTCCTAAATATTGAGATTGTCTCTTCTTTTCTAGCTTGCTCCTTCTTTCATTGCAAGTATTCATTAACACAAAATATGTATAAGAAATGGTAATCTAGACTGATCACACCATTTTTAACATAGTTCAATGGATTTAGTGTACCAAGGATATATAAACGAGCCTATTGCAATGAATATAATGTTTGTCATTGATACAAAAGTTAATTATGAGATATATTTGTGTGAATCAATCCTTGCAATGAAGGAAGTAGACCTTTTAGCTAGAAATTAAGAGATGTCTGGTTTAGAAAATAAATCTCTCAATATGTATTTGAAAGGGTAATCTAGACCAATCACACCTTTTTTTTTTTTTATGAAATTCAATGGATTTGGAGTACCAAAGAGGTACAATCAAGCTTATTGCAATGAATATAATGTTTTATATGAACATAAATTTTAATTTCATTATCATTTTGTGTAAATTTGTCCTTCCAATTAAAAGTGAAGTCTTGTCATGAAAAATTAAAGCATCAATCTCATTATTTAGAAATTAAACCATTCAATCCCTATAAGGAAAACTAATAAAGATCAATGAATCATTTCACTTGATGGAATTCAATGTGGACATAATACCAAAGGTGTGCAATTATGCTTATTCTAATAAATATAATATTGTGTAGACACAAATGAGCTTATAGGTATTAAGTGTTTTGATTCATAGATAATGAGACTATCTCTTCATTTCAAACTGAAAAAGCTCCCTCTTTTGTTGCAAGCACTCATTTACACAAAATATATAAAAGAAATGGTAATATAGGCCAATCACATCATTTTTTGATGGAACTCAGTGCATTTTGATTTCTAAAGATGTACAAATGAGCTTATTGCATTGAATATTATAATTTATGTTGACATAAATGTTAATTTCACCATCATTTTTTGTAAATTTGTCCTTTTAATAAAAAGTTAGGTCTTATCATGTAAAATTGAAGAGACAATCTATTGTTTGGAAATCAAACCAATCAATACCTATAAGGAAAACTAATAAAGAACAAACACTCATTTTACTTGATGGAATTCAATAGGTATAGAGTACCAAAGTTTTGCAAGTGTGCTTGTTCCAATGATTGTAATGTTTTGTGTAAACATAAATGTGCTTTCAATTATTAAGTGTTTCAATTCCTAAATAATAAAATCGTCTCTTCATTTCAAATTAGTAAAGCTCCTTCTTTCATTGCAAGCACTCATTTACGCAAAATATGTATAAAAAATAATAATCTAGACCAATCACACCATTTTTTTAATAGAATTCAATGGATTCAGTGTACCAAGGATCTATAATGTTGTAGACACCAAAGTTAATTAAGAGATTTTTTTGTGTGAATGAGTCCTTGAAGGATGAAAGGGTCCTTTTTAGCTAGAAATAAAGAGATGGTCTCATTAAGGAAATGAAACAATGAATATTTATTTGAAAAGGTAATCTAGACCAACAAAACCTTTATTTGATGAAATTTAATGGATTTAAAGGACCCAAGAGGTACCAACAAGCTTGTTGTAATGAATATAATGTTTTATGTAGACATTGATATTAATTTCACTATCATTTTATGTAAATTTGTCCTTCCAATGAAAAGTGAAGTCTTATCATGAAAGATTGAAGAGATAGTCTCATTGTTTAGGAATTAAACAATTCAATACCTATAAAGAAAGGTAATAAGGATCAATGACTCATTTCACTAGATGGCATTCAATAAATACAGAGTACCAAAGGTGTGGAAACATGCTTGTTCCAATGAGTATAATATTTTGGGTAGACACATATGTGCTTATATGTATTGAGTGTTTCAATTCCTAAATAATGAGACTGTCTCTTTATTTCTAACTAACAGAGCTTCACTACTCATTACAAACACTCATTCACAAAAAAAATATGAATAAGAAATGGTAATCTAGACCAATCACACCTTTGTTTGATGAAATTCAATGGATTTAGAGTACCAGAGAGGAAGAAATGAGCTTGTTGCAATGGATATAATGTTTTAAGTAGACACAAAAGTTAATTTAACTATCATTGTGTGTAAATTTGATCTTTTAATGAAATGTGGAGTCTTCTCATGAAAAATTAAAGAGACAATCTCATTGTTTTGGAATTAAAAAATTCAATACCTACAAGGAAAGATAATAAAGACTAATGACTCATTTTACTTGATGGAATTCAATGGGGACAAAGTATCAAAGTTGCATAGGCATGCTTGTTCCAATGAATATAATGTTTTGTGTAGCCATAAATGTGTTTATACTTATCAAATATTTCAATTATTAAATAATGAGCTTGTTTCTTCATTTCAAACTAAATGGCTTCTTCATTTGATGGAAGCACTTATTTACACAAAATATGTAAAAGAAATGATGATCTAGACCAATTACACTATATTTTTGATTGAATTTACAAAAGATGTACAAACAAGCTTGGTTTAATGAATATAATGTTTGTGTTGACACAAATGTTAATTTCATCATCATTTTGTGTAAATTTGTCCTTCCAATGATAAGAGAAGCCTTGTTATGAAAAATTAAAAAGGCAATCTCATTGTTCAGGAATTAAACCATTCAATACTTGACAGGAAAGCTAATAAATATCAATGACTTATTTTACTTGATGGAATTCAATGGGTAAAAGTTCCAAAGGTGTGCAAATGTGCTTGTTCTAAGGATTATAAGGTTTTTTGTCAGCACAAACATGCTTTAGACATATTGTGTATTTCAATTCCTAAATAATGAGATTGTCTCTTCATTGTTAACTAACAAAGCTCCTTCTTCCACTCATTTACACAAAATATGCATAAGAAATTATCATCTAGACCAATCACACCATTTTTTGATGGGATTCATTGGATTTAGTGTACCAAAGATGTACAAATGAGCTTATTGCAATGAATATAATGTTTATTATGGACAAAAAAAATTAATTACAATATCATTTTATGTGAATAAGTCCTTGTAATGAAGGAAGGGTCCTTGTTAGTTGGAAATGAAGTGATTGTCTCTTACAAGAATTGAAACATTAAATATGTATTTGAAAAGGTGACATAGATGAATCATAATTTTTTTTTTATGAAATTTAATGAATTTAGAGTATGAAAGATTTACAAATGAGCTTGTTGCAATGAATGAATGTTTTGAGTAGAAAAAATTTTTAATTTCATCATCATTTTTTGTAAATTTGTCCTTCCAATGATAAGACAACTCTTCTTATGAAAATTGAAGATGTAGTCTCATTGTTAAGGAATTAAAGCATTCAATACTTGTTAGGAAAGCTAATAAAGATTAATAACTCATTTTACATGATGGAATTCAATGGGTACAGAGTACCAAAGGTGTTTAAACAACCATGGTTATAAGGATTTGTGTAGACACAAACATGCTTATATGTATTAAGGGTTTCAATTCCTAAATAATGAGACTAACTCTTCATTTCTAGCTAACAAAGATCCTTTTTTTGTTGCAAACACTCATTTACACAAAATATGTATAAGAAATGGTACTTTAGACCAATCACACTATTTTTTGATGGAATTCAATGGATTTAGTGTACCAAGGATGTACAAACAGGCTTGTTGGAATGAATATAATGTTTGTTTTTGACACAAGTTAATTATGAAATCATTTTGTCTGAACGAGCTCTTGCAACAAAGGAAGGAGCCTTGTTAGCTAGAAATGAAGAGATTGTCTCATTCAAGAATTGAAACACTAAATACATATTTCAAAAAGTAATCTATACCAATCATACCTTTTTTTTTTTTTGATGAAATTCAATGCATTTAGAGTACCAAAGATGTATAAATGAACTTGTAGCAATGAATATAATGTTTTATGTAAACACAAATGTTGATTTTATCATCCTTAAGTGTGAATTTGTCCTTCAAATAAAATGAGAAATCTTGTAATGAAAAATTGAACAGTCTTATTATTCAAGAATTAAAATATTTAATACCTATAAGAAAAGGTGTGCAAACGTGCTTTGATCCAATGAAAGTAATGTTTTGAGAAGACACAAACATGCTTATATGTATTGAGTGCATCAATTCCTAAATAATGAGAACATCTTTTCATTTTTAACTAAAAAAAGCTTCTTCTTTCATTGCAAGCACTCATTTACACAAAATATGAATAAAAAATGGTAATCTAGACCAATCACACCAATTTTTGATGGAATTCAATGGATGTAGGGTACCAAAGATTTACAAACAAGCTTTTTGCTATGATAACAATGTTTTGTGCAGGCTTAAATGTTGATTTCATCATCATCTTGTGTAAATTGTCCTTCTAATGATAAAAAAGTTCCTGTTATGAAGCATTGGCTTAAGAATTAAACCATCCAATACTTGTAATTGATGAATACTTTTTTGACTTGATGGAATTCAATGGATTTAGTGTAGCAAAGATGTACAAATGATCTTATTGCAATAAATATAATGTTTATTGTGGACACAAAAGTTAATTCTGAGATCATTTTGTGTAAATGAGTCCTTGCAATGGAGGGAGGAGCATTGTTAGCTAGAAATCAAGAGATGGTCTCATTTAGGAATTGAAACATTCAATACATATTTTAAAAGGTTATATAGACCAAATATACCTTTTTTTTCTTTATGAAATTCAATGAATTTAGAGTACCAAAGATGTACAAATGTTAATGTTTCCATCATTTTGTGTAAATTTGTCCTTCCATTGAAAAGAGAAGTCTTGTTATGAAAAATTGAAGAGGCAATCTCATTGGTCAAGAATTAAACCACTTAGTAGCTAATAAAGATCAATGACTCATTTTACTTGATAGAATTCAATGGGTACAGAGTACAAAAAGTGTGCAAATGTACTTGTTTCAATGATTATATGATTTTGTGTAGACATAAACATGCTTCTATGTATCAAGAATTTTAACTCTTGAATAATATGACTGTCCCTTCATTTCTAGTGAACAAAGCTCCTTCTTTCATTAGAAGCTCTCATTTACACAATATGTGCATAAGAAATGGTAATCTACACAAATCACACCAATTTTTGTTGGAATTTAAAGGATTTAGTGTACCAAATATGTACAAACAAGCTTGTTCCAATGAATATAATGGTTATTGTTGACAAAAAGTCAATTACAAGATAATGTGAATGAGTCCTTGTAATGAAGGAACAAGTCTTGTTTGCTAGAAATGAAGAGATAGTCTCATTCAAGAATTGAAAAGCTCAATAAATATTTGAAAGGAATATCTAGACCAATCAAACCTTTTTTTTGATGAAATTCAATGGATTTAGAGTATAAAAGATGTACAAATAAACTTGTTACAATGATTATAATGTTTTATGTAGACACTAATGATAATTTCACCATCATTCTGTGTAAATTTGTCCTTTCAATGAAAGGAGAAATCTTGTGATAAAAACGGAAATGATAGTCTCATTGTTTAGGTAGTAAACCATTCAATACCTATAATGAATTCTAGTAAACTAGCTACATAAAGTCAAAATTTTTTCAAATTTTGATACGAAATTTGGTTATTGGAAAATCTAGGTCACATAAGGCATTGAGTTCTTGCATGGAAAAGACAAGTCTTGCTAAAACCATATGACAATCCCATTGTTCAAGGTTTAAACCATTTAATACCTACAATGAAAGCTAATCAAGATCAATGATTCATTTGTTTGATGGACTTTAATGAATTCAGGGTACCAAAGGTGCAAAAACATGCTTGATCCAAAGAATAGAATGTTTTGTATGGACTCCAATATTAATTTAACCACTCATTTGTGTGAATGAGTCCTTATAACATTGAAAGGAGCCTCATTAGCTAGAAATGAATCATTTTTTAGGAATTAAAACATTCAAGAGATATAGAAAAGCAAATAAAGATAAATCAAAGCATTGTTTGACATAATTCAATGAATTAAGGATAACAAAGAAGTAGAAATGAGTTTCATGCAATGTGCATAATGGTTGTTGTTGACATAAAAGTTAGTTACAAGATCATTTTGTGTTGATGAGTCCTTACAATGAAAAAGAAACCTTTTTATCATAAAATGAAGAGGTGGTCTCATTGTTTAAGAATTAAACCATTTAATACCTATAATGAAAGCTAATTAAGATCAATGACACATTTAATTGATGGAATTCAATAGGTTTAGCGTACCAAATGTGACCAAACATGTTTGATTTGATGAATATAATATTTTGTCAAGACAAAATGGTTAATTTCACCATCACTTTGTGTAAAAAAAGTCCTTGCAATGAAGGATGGAGCCTCATTAGCTAAAAATGAAAAGGTCTCAATATTCAAGAATTGAAACATTAAATAGATATAAGAAAAGCTAATGAAGATCTATTTAACCTTTCAAGTATTTCAGTGGGTTTAGAATATCAAAGTTGTATATACATGTTTTTGGCAATGTATATAATGAATGTAGACATCCTTGTTATCAAAAGATGAGGAGATGATCACATTGTTTGGGAATTATACCATTCATTACTTGTAAGGAAAGCTAATCAAGATCAATGACTAATTTACTTGAATGATCTTAATGTTTTGAGTATAATGTTCACTCTGGTTACAACAATTAATTATGAGATCATTTTGCGTGAAGGACTCTTTGTAATGAAAAGGGAAACCTTGTAAAAAAAAAAAAAATGAAGAGGTAGTCTCATTGATGGAGAACAACAAGCCATTCAATACCTATAATGAAAGCAAATCAAGATCAATGACTCATTTACATGATGGAATTCATTGAATTGATAGTACCAATGATGTATAAACAAAGCTTATTCAGAAGAATATAAATCTTGATGTTGATACATAAGTTAATTAAAGGATCATATTAAATGAATGAGTCCTTGCAATTAAAAGAAAAATCATATTGTCAAAAAGAAAATGACTAGATAGTTTCATTATTCAAGAATTGAAACACTCAATACATATAAAAAAATGCAATCTAGACCAATCACACTTTTTTTTTTTTTTTATGGAATTCAAGGGATTTAAAGTGCTAGACATGAAAAAATGAGCTTGTTGCAATGAATATAATATTTACTATTAACATAAATGTTAATTATGAGATTATTTTGTATGAATGAGTCATTATAATGAAAACAAATGTCTCATTATAAATAAAAAATGAGATAGTCTCATTATTCAGGAATTGAAACACTCAATACTTACAAGTTATAGTAATCCAGCCAGTCATACCTTTTTTTTGCTAGAATTCAAAGGATTGTTGCAATGAATATGATGTTTGCTATTGACTCAAAAGTTAATTACAAGATCATTTTGCTTGAATGAGTCCTTACAATGAATGAAGGAGCCTTGGTAGTTAGAAATGAAGACAAAATCTCATTATTCAAGAATTGAAACGCTCATATGTATCATAAAAGCTAATCTAAACCAATCAAACCTTTTTTTTTTTTTGAAGGAATTTGATGTATTTGTAGTAGCAAAGATGTAGAAAAGAGTTTCTTGCAATGAATAGAATGGTTGTTGTTGAAACCTTTTTATCAAAAAATGAAAAGCTTATTAAGATGAATGGTTGTTGCAATGAATAGTTAATTATGAGATCATTTTGTTTAAATGAGTCCTTATAATGAAAAGAGAAACCTTTTATCAAAAAAATGAGTGATAGTCTCATTGTTCAAAAATTAGGCTATTTAATACTAATAAGTAAAGCATATTAAGATCAATGACTCATTTAATTGATGGAATTCAATAAGTTTAGAGTACCAAAAGTGTCCAAACTTGTCTGTTTCAATGAATATAATGTTTTATGATGGCAAAAAGGTTAATTTCACCATCATTTTGTGAAAATAAGTCCTTACAACAAAGGAAGGAGCCTTGTTAGCTAAAAATGAAGTGAAATATCATTATTCAAGAATTCAAACACTAAAAAACTATATATATATATATATATAAAAAAAAAGCTAATGAAGATCAATCTAACCTTTGTTCAAATGATTTCAATGGGTTTAGAGTACCAAAGTTTTATAGACGTGCTTTGTCATAATGAATATATTGAATATAGACATCCTTGTTATCATAAAATGAAGAGACAATCACATTGTTTAGGAATTATACCATTTAATACTTGTAAGGAAAGCTAATCAAGATCATAACTCATTTAACTGATGGAATTTAATGGGTTAAGAGTACCAAAGATGTACTAATGATCTTATAGTAATGAGTATAATGTTTGCTCTAGACACAAAAGTTAATTACAATAACATTTTGTGTAAATGACTCTTTGCAATGAAAAGAGAAGCCTATCAAAAAATGAAGAGGCAATCTCATTGTTGGAGAATTAAATCATTCAATGCCTATAAGGAAAGCAAATCAAGATCAATGACTCATTTCCTTTATGGAATTCAATGGGTTTAAAGTGCCAATGATGTACCAATGATCTTACTGCAATGAGTATAATGTTCTCTTTTGGCACAAAAGTTAATTATGAGATCATTTTTTGTGAATGACTCTTTATTACGAAATGAATAGCCTTATTATTAAAAAATGAAGAGATAGTGTAATTGTTTGGGAGTTAAACCATTCAATGCCTATAAGAAAAGCTAATCAAGATCAATGACTCATTAGCTTGATGGAATTCAATGGATTTAGAGTACTAAAGGAGTACTAACATGCTTGTTCCATTGAATATGATATTTTGTGTTACATAAAATTTAATTTCATTATCATTTTGTGTAAATAAGTCCATGCATTGAAGGAAAGAGCTTTGTTAGCTAGAAATGAAGAGAAGATCTCATTATTCTAAAATTAAAAACTTAAATAGCTATAAGAAATACTAATCAAGATCAATCTGACCCTTGTATGTAGGAATTCAATCAGTTTAGAGTACCAAAGTTGTATAGATGTACTTGTTGCAAAAAATATAATGATTATAGAAATCCAAGTAAGCAAAAAATGAGATGATCACCTTGTTTAGGAATTAAACCATTTAGTACCTATAAGGAAAACTAATCAAGATCAATGATTCATTTATTTGATGGAGTTCAATGGATTTAGAGTACTAAAGATGTACGAATGAGCTTGTTATAATGAATATAATATTTTTTGTTGACATAAAAGGTAATTACAATGGAACGAGCCTTGTTAGTTAGTTATGAAGTGATAGTCTCATTGTTTGGTAATTGAATCACCCTATATCTTTAAGAAAAGATAATCCAGGCTAATCACATCCCATTTTTGGTGGAATTCAATGGATTTAGAGTACCAAATTTGTACAAATGAACTTGTTGCAATGAAAGAAGATAATTTTGTGTGAATAAATCCTTGCAATGAATGGAGAAGACTGCTTATCAACAAATGAAAAGGAGGTCTCATTGTTCAAGAATTAAACCATTTGACACTTGTAAGAACTAATCAATATCTATGAGTTATTTACTTGATGGAATTTGATAGGTTCAGAGTACCAAAGGTCTATAATCATGCTTGGTGTAAGGAATATAATGTTTAGTGTTGACACAAAATGATGTGAATCCTAACAATCATGGCTTAGGAACCCAACACACTTGAGGAATCAAATAAGAACCTAAGAAAGCTAAATCATATTTAAATCATGCATGACCTAGACCAAATGTTCAAGGAACATGAACCTAGGGCATAAGAAAGGATATAAATGTTGCACTCTAGCAAAGAAGGGATTTAGGAGTGATAAGTTAGGTTTTGAACACTACAAGAAGAGTTAGGTTTTGATAAGTTTTTTAGTTTTTCAAAAAAATCAAAGGAGAAAATTTTCACTAATGTTATGCTCCTTTTAATAATAAAATCAAGGTTATTTATAAGCTGAATTAATAACCTTAAAAACTCAAAAAATAAAGTTAATTATAAATGAATAGATGATCTCCTTATTTTGGAATTAAAACACTTGATACAAATATGAATAACTAATTTAGACCAATCACACCTTTATTTGATACAATTCAATAGATTTAGAGTACCAATGATGTAGAAATGAGCTTCATACAATCAATACAATGCTTATTGTTGACAAAAAGTTAATTTTGAGATCATTTTGTGTGAATAAGTCCTTGCAATGAAAAGGGAAGCCATGATGTCAAAAAATGAAGAGGTGTTCTCATTGTTCAAGAATTAAACCATTCAATATTTGTAAGGAAAGCTAATCAAGATCAATGACTCATTTACTTGATAGAATTCAATGTGTTTAGAGTATTAAAGGTGTGCAAACATGCTTGTTCCAAATAATATAATGTTTTTTTGTAGACACCAAAGTTAATGTCACCATCATTTTGCATAAATGAGTCCTTGTGACAAAGGACCCTTGTTAGTTAGAAATGAAGAGATTGTCTCAATTAGTTATTGAAGCACTCTCTATGCATAAGAAAATGGTAGTCTAGACTAAGCACACATTTTTTAGATGGACATCAAAGGGTTTAGGGCACGAAAAATGAAGAAATGAGCTTGTTACAAGGAATATAATGTTGTTGACCCAAAAGCTAATGAGTCTTTGTAACAAAGAGGGAAGTCTTGTTATCAAAAAAAAAAAAATGAAAAGATAGCCTTATTGTTCAGGAATTAAACCATTCAATACTTATAAGGATAGTTTAAGAAGATCAATGACTCATTTACTTGATGGAATTCAAAGGTTCAAAGCACTAAACACTTAATACATATAAGAAAAGTTTATCAAGACCAATCAAACAACATTTTCAATGAAATTCAATTGATTTAGAGGACTAAAGAAGTACAAATGAGCTTGTTGCACTAAATATAATGTTTGTTGTGGACACAAAAGTTAATTATGAGATCATTTTGTGGGAATGAGTCCTTGTAATGAAAAGAGAATCATTATTATCATAAAATGAAGAAGCAATGTCATTGTTCAGGAATAAAACTATTCTCTACTTGTAAGGAAAGCTAACTGAAATTAATGACTCATTTGCTTGATGGAATTCAATGTGTTCATAGTACAAATGGCTCTCAAATGTGCTTGTTTTAATTAATATTATGTTTTGTTTGGCACAAAAGTTAAATTCATTATGATTTTGTGCAAAGAAGTGCTTGCAATGAAGGAAGGAACCTTCTTAGCTAGAAAAGAAGAGATAGTCTCATTATTTAGCAATTAAAACACTCAATTAGTATAATAAGAGTTTATCTAGACCAATCACACCTATTTTTGATGAAATTCAATGGATTTAAAGCACCAAAAATGTATAAACAAGCTTGTTGCAATGAATATAATGTTTGTTTTTGTTGCAGAAGTTAATTAGGAGATCATTTTATGGTAATAAGCCCTTGTAACGAAAAGAGAAGTTTTGTTATCAAAAAATGAAGTGGACTCATTGTTTGAGAATTAAACCATTCAATACATATAAGGAAAGCTAATTAAGATTAATGACTCATTTACTTGATGGAATTTAATGGGTATAGAGTAAAAAGGGTGTGCAAACGTGCATGGTCCAATGAATATAATGTTTGTTGTAGGCACAAAAGTTAATTATGAGGTCATTTTGTGGAAATGAGTCCTTGTAATGAAAAGAGAAGCATTATTAACAAAAATGAAGAGGCAATGTCATTGTTCAGGAATAAAACTATTCTATACCTGTAAGGAAAGTTAATCAAGATTAATGACTCATTTGCTTGATGGAATTCAATGCATTTAGAGTACCAATGGCACTCAAATGTGCTTGTTTTAAATAATATTATGTTTTGTGTTGGAAACAAAAAGTTACTTTCATTATGATTTTGTGCAAAGGAGTGCATGCAAAGAAGGAAGGAACCTTATTAGCTAGAAAAGAAGAAATAGTCTCATTATTTAGCAATTAAAACACTCATTTAGTATAATAAGAATTAATCTAGACCAATCACACCTATTTTTGATGAAATTCAATGGATTTAGAGCATCAAAAATGTACAAATAAGCTTGTTGCAATGAATATAATATTTGTTGTTAGCACAAAAGTTAATTATGAGATCATTTTGTGGTAATGAGCCCTTGCAATGACAAGAGGAGTTTTGTTATCAAAAAAGGAAGTGGGCTCATTGTTTGAGAATTAAACCATTAAATACATATAGGGAAAGCTAGTTAAGATTATTGACTTCATTTACTTGATGGAATTCAATGGGTTTAAAGTACAAAAGGTGTGCAAACGTGCATGGTCCAATGAATATAATGTTTTGTGTAGACACAAAAATTAATTTAACCATCATTTTGCGTAAATGAGTCCTTGTAATGAAGTGGGGAGCCTTATTAATTATAAAAGAAGAGACAATGTCATTATTCTAGAATTGAAACACACAATGCATATGAGAAAAGATAATTTAGACCAATCACACCCCTTTCTTTTATGGAATTCAATAGATTTAGAGTACCAAACATGTACAAACAAGCTTGTTCTTATAATTCAAGCTTGAAGAGTAGTAAAGCATATCTTAATGTTGGCTAAGTCTTTATTAATTTGATTGCAGTACTTAATAGGCTCAAGTTATCGTAAAATTCACTGCTAAATAGGGGTCATTTTTTTTTTATAAAATACATGTCTGCAATAAATTAGGAGTATTTTATAATTTAGGAGTTTATCATCGATTTATTTTAGTGATTTTAAGGTTGCTAATTCAACATATAATAAGATTGATTTCATTGTTTAAAAGTGCAAAACATTAAAAAAAAAAAAAGAAAAGAAAAGTGAGAATATTTTTCCTTTGTTTTTTCAAGAACCTTCTTATGGCATTTAACCTGACATATCAATCCTTTCATTGCTAAACTATGATGTCCATATGCTTCTTTATACCTTAGGTTCATGTTCCTTGTACTTTGGGACTAGGTTTTTCACAATTGAAATATGATTTAGATTTCTCAGGTTCTTGTTCAATTAGTTGTATAATGGGTCTTCTTTATAATGGGATTCACATCAGTTAGTATCAAAGCTTTAAGGATTATAGGTTTATTTATCTAAAATTTGAGTTTTGCTTCTTAACCACATTCTATAACCTCTTGTTCTTTGAATATGGAAACACTAGCTTTTCTTTTATTTTTGTTTACTAACCTTAGGTTGCTAGCCACATTCTATAAATGCTTTATTTCCTTATTTCTTTCTAATTGCTACAATGATTTGGATATAATTAATCTTTTTTCTTGTGTGTTTTGCAATTTAATTTTATTGTGTTTTTCTTTGATTCTAATTTGTTGGAATTAGTTTGGTTATAAGGTGACTTTAATTGAGCTTGTTTAGTTCAATAAAGGAAAAGCCAAATTTATATAGTGTGCAAACACAAGAGAGATTATCATACTATGTATTGCATGATTGAAATCTAATTTAGCTTTCTTGGTTTCTTGTTCAACTCCACATGCATGTTGGGTTCCTAAGCCACATCTTTTGGGGTTCACATCATTTTGTATCAACACAAAACTTTATATTCATTGCAAGAAGCATGTTTGTACATCTTTGGTACACCAAACCCATTGAATTCCATCAAGTAAATGAGTCATAGATCTTAAGTAGCTTTCCTTACAAGTGTTGATTGGTTTAATTCTTAAACAGTGAGACTACCTCTTCATTTTTTGATAACAAGGCTTCACTTTTTTGTTGTAAGGAATCATTCACACAAAATGATCTCATAATTAGCTTTTTTGTCAATAGCAAACACTATATTCATTACAACAGTCTTTTTTGTATATTTTTAGTGTTGAAATCCATGTAAGGACTCACTCAAGGCACCAAAAGTGTGGAGGACTACCATAAGGTGAAGGAAATTACCATGGTCCAAGATAATGTGGATGAGGATAGTGAAGCAACCATGGCTCAATTCTTGTAAGGGTTGAATAGAGACATCACCAATGCAATTAAATTGCAACATTATGTGGAGCTGCAGGACATGGTGCATATTATGATGAAAGTTAAGAGCAACTAAAATAGAAGGGCTCCACAAAATTTAGATAGAGTTTGGGTTCCTCTTCAACTTGGAAGCCAAATTGGAGAAAGAGGGATGGTAGGGCTAATTACAAGCCCAAGGACAAATCTAACAAGAGTAAGGAAGTGAGTCCTAACATGGGGAAAGGTAATTCTAATTCAAACTCTAGTAAAAATAGAGATGCTAAATGTTTAAGTATTTGGGAAGGGGATATATTTCATCTCAATGTTTAAATAAGTGTACCATGGTGTTGCAGCGTAATGGTGATATTGAGACAAAAAGTAAGTCGATGATGATTCCATGCCACCATTAAAGGATATAAGTGATAGAGAGGAGTACATAGTTGATGAAGATGTGTTTGTGGCTAAATGAGCATTGGGAGCACAAGCCAAGGAAGATGATGAAGTGCAAGGAGATAATATCTTCCATACATAGTGGCACATCAAAGATAAGGTATGCAACATGATCATTGATGGGGTTTATTGTGCAAATGTAGCTATTCTAGTTGAAAAACTTAATTTACCTACCATGAAGCACCTAAGGCTATATACACTTTAATGGTTAAATGAATGTGGGGAGGATAAGGTAAATAAATTGGTATTAATATCATTTACTATTAGGAGATATACTAATGAGGTCTTGTGTGATGTTGTACCCATGCATGCTGGGCATATGTTGTTGGGAAGACCAGGGCAATAAGATTGACATGTAATGCATGATGGGTTTAAGAATAGGTACTGTTTGTAATAAATGATAAACCCATTACTCATATACCTTTGACACCAAGCCAAGTATAAGATGATTAATTAAGAAATAAAAAAGAGAGTGAGAGGAAAAGAAAAAAGAAATTAAGGCTAAGAGGAGAAAAGAGGAAAAGAATGAAGAGAAAGGAGATAAGATTGAGAGAAAAGAAGAAAGAGGGTAAGAGAAAAATTTCAAGTTTATATGCAAAAAAGAGTGATGTTAAGTGAGGTTTCCATTCAAAATAGCTTATAATTTTATTTTTATACAAAGAGGCTTATTTTAGTACTAATGAGCTCAGCTCTTCTTTGCCTAGTGTTGTCATTTCTCTTTTGTAGGAATTTGATGTTTTTCCCAAACAACCAAGAGGTTTGCCACCTTTGAGGTGAATAAAACATTAGATTGAATTCATCAAATGTGTGATAATTCCAAATTAATCAACCTATAAAAGTAATCTTGATGAGATAAAGGGGCTTCAAAGGCAAGTATATGAGCTCATGGAAAAGGGATATGTGAGGAAGAGCATGAGTCCATGTGTAGTTTCAGTATTGCTTATGCTTAAGAAGGATGAGACTTAGAGGATGTGCATTCATTGTCGAGCAATTAACAAAATTACTATAACATATCACCATCTTATACCTAGATTGGAGGACATGTTAGATAAATTGCATGGTTCATGTGTCTTTTCTAAAATTGATTTGAATGGTGGATATTTCCAAATTGGGATGAGAGAGGGAGACAAGTGGAAAATAAATTTCAAAACTAAGTATGGTTTGTATGAATGGCTTGGTATGCCATTTGGTCTCACTAATGCATTGAGCATTTTTATGAGATCGATGAATCATGTTTTACATGCCTTCATTGGTAATTTTGTGGTTGTGTATTTTGATAATATTTTTGGTCTATTGCAAAAACTTAGATGAGCATCTTAACCATTTATGTTCTATTCTAAGTGTTTTATGTTTTGAGAAATTTTATGCTAACCTTATGAATTGTTCATTTTGCACTGATGAAATCCTATTTCTTGGCTATGTTATGAGTGCTATGGGTATTGAGATTGACAAGGTAAAGTTTAGGGCAATTCCTGCTAGTTTCTAGACACTTTGTTAGGGCAATTCATGAGTGAGTATGTGATCCAACCAGCCTTTGAGCTATCTCAAGAATCCTACAACAAGGATCTTAGCATTGGCATGACTAGATGTATGACTATGGGTCTTGTATGCATTGGATACCATGTTCATTTGTTGAAGGAGATTTAGAATCTGATGCTCAGAATATCCAACAATGTTCCACTCATAAATTGAATTGGAATTGTATTTTGTTTGAAGAAAAGTTGGCTTTTCTTCAAATGTAAGGTTAAGAGCTGTGGGTCTGGGATAGTACATCTTTGAAGATGTTCCCAATGGTTCCACTTTGAGATGTCCTTTAGTGATTCTATGTTTGACACAAAAGCTTGAGATGAGCCATGATTAATTGCAGTCAAAGTCTGTACCTCTTTACTTGTTGATGCTTCAGGTTTAGATTCCTTTAGAGCTTGCAGTCTAAGCATCAAGCTTCTTGAAATTCATTTGATGATGTATTTGAAATTTGAAAGGGTTTAAAAATAGGTTATTTTGAAAATTCTGTATTAAAGGCATCAAATTTTGAAATTTCTTTTGAAATTGAAAAACTCATATAGTGGCATCCACGTTTGAGAGTTGGTTGCCAATTGTTTGTAAAATTTTATTTGTATAATTATTTTATACAATAAGCTTTTGTATATCTTTTTTTCAAAACTCTTCATGCTCTCTATGTACTTTGAATGGTGATGTAAGAACAGAAAAGCCTTTGTGCTTGAATTGAATTCCATCTGATGAAGGATGAATTGACTCTATTTTGAGCCATTCATTAACTCACATTGTTGTGATTGAATTTGAGCTTGTAATTCATCTTCCTCTACGAAAGATGACCATATGTATGCATATCCCCATTGAAAATAGCACTCATCAAACCAATTAAAGAATAAAACATGTTTTTTGTTTCTAGTCATCCAATCATAATAGTCTTGTTGGACTTTTAGTTTTTTCTCATTTTAAAAATTTTTGATAAACCATTTTCTCATTTTAGCATTATGTTTTCCATAAAATTATTTTCTTAAAATCTCTTTTTTAATCACAAGATATTTTTCCAAAACATGGAGCTCTCAAGATGCATCTTAGGGTTAATAGGAAACTAGACCTGTGATGCCAAGGCTCTAGGAGATTCTGGGGATTCTTGTTGTGGTGATGCATAAGTGGCTTAAGGGAGCTATCCATGAAGTTCTACACCTCTTGTACAGCCAGTTTGAGAATAAGTGCTAGATGGTTATCTCACAGAAGGTTACGTTGCAAATAATTTGAGATTTTGATTTCTACATCTTCATCCTTATTGGATTTGGATCTGGCACTTATAAAGTGTCTAGCAAAAGATATGTTGACACTGCCATCTCTATGATGAGTAATCTTATTGACATCCATTGCCAAAGGAGGCTTTGTGCATGTTTGTTTGCCACAAAATTGTTTCTCCGCGGGCTCCATGATAGAGGACTTTGGTGTTGAAAGCTATTTTCATAGCCTTATAATGTATCCTATACATTAGGCTTAGTGGAATCAATCCTTTAATGAATTAATTGTTGTGAAGCTTGATTTGCAAGGTAAAAACATCAAGAATATTCCTTTGATGCAAAGAAATTGTGAAATCTAGAAAACAATTGAAATAAATTGGACTAGAACATAGGCTAGCTTTTATAATACCTAAGAGAGAATCATCAAAGTTTAAAAGAACACAATCTCTAAGGGCAATGAGAATAAAAGTATCCAACCCTTCCTTAGAAAGGGGCTTGATTCCTACCTAGACAAGGCCAAAGTGCAGGAAATTGTAATGCTTTTGGTGATGCATTATAAAGGCAAAGGAAAGAAGCTTTACCATTTTAAAGGAATTATAAAGACAGTAGTCCTGTTCCTCCATCTTAATTGTCTAATCATCTTGTAGGCACAAACCTAAGGTATAAAGATAGATATGGATACCACACTTCAGAAAAAGAAGGGATTTAGGAGTCATAAGTTAGGTTGAATGCTACAAAAAAAGTTAATTTTTAATAAGTTCTTTAGTTCTTGAAATAACTGAATGAGAAAATTCTCACTTTTGTTTTCACTAATCTTCTTTTTTTTTTTTTTTCTTAACAATCCAAATAAACTTATTTATGGTATAAATTAATAGCCCACCCTAGAGATAATGAAAACTTCATAAATAAGCTAACAACAATCTACTTCTATTTGTTTTATGAGTTTCCCTACTTTATAATAAACTCCTATTTAGGAGTGGAATTTATGGTAACCCTGACTCATTAAGTACACCAATCAAATTAAGAAGGCCTTGAACCACATTAAGATATGTTTTTCCACCCTTCAAGCTTGAATTAGCTTGCTAAGTGCTTCTTTCATCCTTTTAGCCCTTGAACATTTTATTTGCCCTTCTTGAATGACCCACGGATCTTTAGAAGCCCTCCACTCATTAACTTCACCATGGATCTCATCATTTCCCCTCTCCTTTAAAGGATTCGTCCTTAAATCATTTCTTGCATCAAAAGGAGAAAGATTATAAACATCAAATGTTACACTCACATTGTACTCATTGAAAATGTCCAACTTGTAGGCATTGTCATTAATTAGTGCCACCACTTGAAATGGACCATCTCCTCTAAGCTACAACTTTGAATGCCACTAAGCCAAGAACCTCTCCTTGTGCATATGCACCCAAACACAATCACTAGGTTTAAATACCACCTTCTTTCTCCCTTTGTTGGCATGGGATGCATATTGCTATCTTCATTTTGCAATTTGTTGCCACACCTTCCATGCAACTTCTTCAACTTTCTGGCCTTGTGTTCACCATCTAAGCTAACATATCAGCAACAAGTAAAAGCATCAAATCTAAAAGAGTCAAAGGATTTAAACCATACATAATTTCAAATGGAGAGTAACAAGTAGTAGAATGAACACTCATAATATATGCAAACTCTACATGCAGTGAACAATCTTCCCATGTTTTTAAATTTTTTGAGGAATGCATCATATTGAATCCCTTAGTTTTAACATCTAAGCATAAAGCATGCATAAGATTAGGATCTGAGAGAAAGAGTATAGTTTTGATAACAAGAAAAATAAATAGATTCATTACTCAAACTAAATTCTATTATGCCAAATAAGGAGTCATGAAACCTATTATGCCTTTAGTCTTTAACATAAATTATGGCAGAGTAATTTAAACCTAATCTAGTGGCCAGCTTCAACCCTACTTAAATCATGCCAATATGAGGAAATTTGTATTTTCTCTAGTGTGAACTAATAGGTTCTTAGGATAGCAAGAAAAAAAAATCATTATAACCTTGAGATGAGGGTAAAACTTCTTTAATTGTTTTAATAACATAATTAAATTTAGATTTTTTTTTTTAAAAAACTACTACTAGATACAATGAGGATGATGGTAATTTCTTCTACAGATAAATATCATATATATTTTCATTGATAATAATTTTTTTATTTTTACTTAAAGCGTCTACTTCGGTGAAGTTTATCCATATGTATCATAGAATCACTGTTAGTGGTTTATGCCAAAGGCACTCAATGCCTAATCATAGATTGCACAAGCTAAAAATGAAGACACAATTTAGGTTTCAACTATAACTTAAAATACCTTTAAAATACTATAAATCCATAGTAAGAAGACTAATACCGTTGAAATACTATAAATCCATATGAAGAAGACTAATACCTTTAAAATACTTTTCAAAAGCAATAAAAGTATTAAACACTATTGATTCGAGTAAGCTTGTTATTAAATACAAGTTATCATAAGTTGTTATTTGTAATGATGGTATATGTTTAGAAATACCTTTGATGATGATTGCAATAAAAAGAGAAGTCTTGTTATCAAAAAATAAAGAGAGTCTCAATATTTAGGAATTAAACCATTCAATACTTATAAGGAAAGCTAACAAAGATCAATGACAACTTGATGGAATTTAATGGATTTAATGTACCAAAGATGTGCAAATGAGCTTGTAGCTATGAATATAATGTTTGCTATTGACACAAAATATAATTATGAGATCATATTGTGTGAATGAGTCCTTGCAACAAATGAGAAGTCTTGTTATCAGAAAATGAAGAGATGTTCTCATTGTTCAACAGTAAACCATTGAATACCTATAAGGAAAGCTAAAGATCAATTAATAATTTACTTGATGAAATTCAATGGGTTCAGAGTACCAAAGGTGAGTAAACATACTTAATCACATGCATATAATGTTTTGTGTAAACACAAAAGTTAATTTCACCATTATTTTGGGTAAATGAGTCCTTGTAATGAGGGAAGGGGCCTTGTTAGCTAGAAATGAAAAGAAGGTCTCATTATTCAAGAATTAGAGCACTCAATATATATAAGAAATGGTAATTTAGACCAATCACACCTTTCCTTGATGTAATTAAATGGATTTAGAACACTAAAGATGTACAAACAAGCTTTTTGTGAAGAATATAATTATTATTGGCATAAAAGTTAATTACAAGATCATTTTTGGTGAATGAGCCCTTGCAACAACAACAGAGAAGTCTTGTTATCAAAAAAAAGAAAAAATAATCTCTTTGTTTTGGAATAAAACCATCATATACCTATAAAGAAAGCTATTCAAAATCAATGATTCTTTTACTTAATGGAATTCATTGGATCCAAAATACCAAAGGCATACATATGTGCTTGTTCTAATCAATTGAATGTTTTGTGTAGACATAAAAGTTAATTTCACCATGCTCTAACCAAGCCATCACTAGGATCCATGTTGCAAGAATGTCAAGACAACTCAAAGGCTGGTGGGAACACATATTCACTCCAGCTGACCACTACAGCATTTTTCAAGCTATCAAGAGAGATGTTCATGGTGAAACTCTCTTTGATAATAACTAATAAACAATCCCTGATGCTGTGGCAAGTCATATCTTTGCCATTACAAAGCACTTTATTGGTGATTCATCTCACCTAAAGGATAAGAACACTAAACTCGTATCCAATCTGAAATGCTAATATCTGCATAATTTTTGTTGGCACAAAGATCTAAACTGCAAGCTCAGTATATTAGCCAAATTCTTTATCATCAATTGGCCTATAGTGAACTAATAAGCTTGGTTGAGAAAGAAAGACTGTAGATCTGTGCAGATCTCAAGTTCCAAAAATAGATCAAGTAGGAAAGAAAGTAGACTCAAAAGGAGTTAGGATCCTTTTCTACCCAATTTAATGGTAACCTCTATCAAAAAGAAAAGACCAAAAGAAAGCATAAGCCCAAAACCAAATTAAAAAATCCTTTCTACTCAAATTCTAAGCCCAACCAACACCAACAATTTTAAGCCCAAAACAACTCGTAGGCCCAAACCTAGTAAGCCTAAATAAACAAAAGCCCAAACATCCATTTATGTCTATTATAATTGTGGTAAGCCTCGTCATATGTCCAAATACTATAAACTTCACAAAAAAACTCCAAGCCCTTGAACTAATTGATATTGTTCAAGCCCAACTATAGGCATTATTGGTTGAAACCTGAGAAGCTAGTACTCTTGAACTATCTTTTGAGGTTAAAGCTGGTCTTCAAGTTGATGAACTTAAAGCCTCTTTAGAAATAAGGTCAAAAAAGAAGGAGGTAAGTGTCCTAACATGTGATCAAGAGCAAATCCTTGAGATACCTGATATGTTAGGAAATGATCAAGCTAAGGCCTAGTTTATACAAAAGCTCCTTGAAAGCCTATCAACTTCAAATCCAAACCCATTATGTCAGTCTATACAAGCTCCTTACAATCTTAAGGATGTTCTTAAAAGGTTTGACCAACCCTATCACTTTAATAAGCCTCAAACATAAAATAAATAAAATCAAGCATGAGATCCAAGATCTCAAGGCCTAACAAACACAAGACCATGGAATGCTAGTGTGCCTACTAGAACTAGTAAACCCTTAAAATATAGAGGTTCTAGATCAACTAGAATCTTCTAAGGCCCAACAACTTGAAAGCCTCGAAAATAATGAATTCCTATTTCTTTTAACAGAAATCACCACTCAAAAATGGTTTGTTAAAATCCTGTTAAAAATTGCTAAATAATTTTCTTTGTGCATCTTAAATGTATATAGGAAGGCCTCATACATACCAAGTATTTCGAAAATGTTAGAAAGCCTAAAGTTTGCCAACAATCATAAGCCATAAGTCAACTACAAGCTGTCTGGTGTACAAATTTGCCAACAAGGTGTTGACATTCGAACCTCCTTTGTTCTTCTCAAAAACCTAAAGTAGAAGGTAATCCTTGGAAATTTCTTTCTCAATTTGATTAAGCCTTTCCAAGTTTATGATCAAGGAATAAACACCACTATCCTTGATCAAGGAATAATTATTTCTTTGAATGCTCAATTGATCCTTAGATGATGTGAACCCAAACAACATGGCTTACAGACACAACATGCACAAGGAATCAAACAAGAACCTAAAAAAGCTAAATTAAATTTCAATCACACAAAACTTAGACCCAATGTTTAAAGAAATGAGAACCAATGGTATGGAAGAAGGACATGGGGGCCACACTTTAGAAAAGAACAAATTTGGGATTGATAAGTTGAGTTGAACACCACAGGAAGAGTTATTTCTTAAAAGAATTGAAGGAGAAAATTCTCACTTTTATTTCACAAAATGTTTTGCCTCTTCTAATAATGAAATCAAACCTATTTATGGGAAGAATTAACAATTATAGAGAAACCCTAAAGATAAGGACAAACATTCAAAATAGGTTGACAACAAATCTACTCTATTTTTTATGAGTTGTTGTAGAAATCCTACTCCTATTTTTTAGGAGTTATTGTAGAAACTCTTATGATCACTTAACGTAGGCCTAATCAGTATACTTATAAAATTAATAAAGCCTCGACCCATGATAAGATATGATTTACCACCATTTAGGCTTGAATTAGCTTTCTTGGCCCAAATTTATTCAATTAACTGGCATTAAGATATGCTTTGCTTCCCTTCAAGCTTAAATTATCTTCTTTGGCCCAAATTTCTTCAATTAGTTTTGTAAGTTTCTCTTTCATGCTTTGTGCTCTTTAATGTGATTGAAGAAAATAATTCAAGCTTGAAGGGCAACAAAGCATATCTTAATATGGGCTAAGACTTTATTAATTTGATTGGAGAACCTAATGGGCTAGGGTTACAATAAAATCTAGTCCTAAATAAGAATTTGTTATAAAATAGGAGTCCATAATAAAATAGAAGTGTTCTTATATTTTAGGAATTTATCATTGTCTTTATTTTTAGGGTTTTTAAGGTTGTTAAATTAGCTTATACATTGGCTTGATTTCATTGCTAAAATTGGCAAAAGATTACTGAAAATAAATGTGAGAATATATTCCTTTAGTTCTTTCAAGAACTAAAGAACTTATTTTCTTACAAATGAGCTTAACCCCTCTTTGCTTAGTGTTATTTTTTCACTTTTTCAAGAAATTGGTGAAGTTTTTCTTGAAGTATGAAATGGTTTGCCACCTTTTGAGGGGAATTGAACATCATATTAGCATGAAATGAAGTATGTAGGTCGTACCCTTCAAGATTGAACCATTCAATCCTTGGAAAATGGCTAATCAAGATCAATGAGTCCTTTGTTTGATAGACTTGAATGGATAGATTGCCAAAGGTGTATTCATTTGCATATCATAAAGAATCTAATGTTTAGTGTAGACAAAATGATTAATTTCATGATCAATTGTCTTGATGAGTCCTGGCAACAAAAGGACAAGACTGGCTAGCAAGAAATGAAGTGGTGGTCTCATCTTTCACACAATTAACAATTCAAACCATACTAAAAAAGCTAATCAAGATCATTATCTCCTTTGGTGTATGGAATTCATTCAATTTAGTTTACCAAAGGTGTATTGATGTGGTTGTCACATTGAATCTAAAATTTGGTGCAAAAAAAGAGTTAATTTCAAGTTCATTTTATATGGATGAGCCCTGCAACAAAAAGAGAAGCATTGCTAGTTAAGAATGAAGAGACAATATGATCTTTCGAATAATGAATCATTCAAACCATGTTTGAAACATAATCTAGATCAATAACTTTTAGGTAATGAAACATTCAAACCATGTAAAAAAAAAAAAAGTGTGATTGATCTAGATTACCATTTCTTATCCATAAGGAGTGTTTAAATTACTAAATAATGGAATTGTCTCTCCATTTCTAACCAATAAGGCTCCTTCCTTTAGTGCAAAGACTCATTTATACAAAATGTTGGTGACATTAACTTTTGTGTCTACAGAAAACATTATATTCATTGGAACAAGCACATTTGCAAACCTTTGATATGCTAAATCCATTGAATTCCATTGCACACTTTGGGTACTCTAAACCCATTGAATGGTTTAATTCTTGGACAATGAGACCACCTCTTCATTTTTGATAACAAGACTTCTCATTTCATTGCAAGGACTCATTTGCACAAAATCATCCCATAATTAACTTTTTGTTCACTACAAACATTATATTTTTTGTAGCAAGCTCATTTGTACATCTTTGATAGTCTAAATCCATCAAAATTTCATTAAAAAAAGGTGTGGTTGGCCTAGATTACCTTTTTAAATACATATTGAGTGTTTTAATTGGTGAATAATGAAACAACCTCTTTTGTTTAATCAATAGGGCTTCTTCCTTTGTTGCAAGGACTCATTTGCATAAAATGATGGTGGAATTAACTTTTTGTACCTACATAAATCATTATGTTCATTGGAACATGTTCATTTTCATACCTTTAAGACACTAAGCCCATTAAATTCCATCAAGTAAATGAGCCATTGATCTAGATTAGCTTCCCTTAAAAATGAGACTATCTCTCCATTTTTTTTGTGGCAAGACTTCTCTTTTTGTTGCATGGACTCATTCACACAAAAAATGATCATGTAATTAACTTTTGTGTCACCAAACATTATATTCATTGCCACAAGCTTGTTTGTACCTCTTTGTACTCTAAATTGATTGAGTTCCATAAAAAAAAAATGTGTGATTTGTCTAGATTTCCTTTTCTTATATGTATTGAGTGTTTCAATTGTTGAATAATGAGATTATCTCTTCATTTCTAATTAAAAAGACTCCTTCCTTCGTTTCATGGACTCAATTACACAAAATGATGGTGAAATTAACTTTTGTGTCCATACAAAACATTATATTCAATGGAACAAGAATGTTTGAACACCTCTTGTACTCTAAACCCATTGAATTCTATCAAGTAAATGAATCATTGATCTTGATTAAATTTCCTTAGAGATATTGAATAGTTTAATTTTTGTACAAAGAGATTGTCTCTTCTTTTTTTTTTTTTATAACGAAGCTCCTTTTTTTGTTGCAAGGACTCATTCACACAAAATAATATTGTAATTAACAACAAATATCATATTCATTGCAACAAACTTGTTTGTACATCTTTGGTACTCTAAATCCATTGAATTCCATCAATAAAAAAAGGTGTAATTGGTCTCAATAACCATTTCATATATCTATTAAGTGTTTCCATTGCTGAATAATGAGACTGTCTCTTCTTTACAAACAAACAATGCTCCTTCTTTCATTACTAGTGAGATCCATGGAGGGCTTCTAAAGATCCATTAAGCATTAAAAAAGGGCTACTGACATGTTCAAGTGCTAAGAAGTTGAAAGAAGCACTTAGTGGGTTAATTGAAGAAATTTGGATCAAAGAAGCTAATTCAAGCTTGAAGGGCAACAAATCATATCGTAATTATTAATTAAATATGTTGAATGGCCCCATGTTAAGTGATTGTAAGGATTTTGTAACAACTCCTAAAACAAATAGGAGTAGATTTGTTGTTAGCTTATTTAGGAAATAAGAATTTTTTCCTTTGGTTCTTTCATGAACTAGAGAAGTTGTCAAGAACTAACTCTTTTATGGCATTTAACTCAACTTATCACTCCCAAATCTACTCTTTTCTTGAGTGTGATATCTATATCCTTCTTAATACCTTAGGTTCATTTTCCTTGAACATTGGGTCTAGATCTTACATTATTGAAATCTAATTTTGCTTTCTTGGGTCCTTGTTTGATACCTTATGCATGTTGGGTCCCTAAGCCACATCTTTTGGGGTTCATATCAGCTAGTATCAGAGCTTGAGGGCTTAAATTGGGTTATTTATCTAAATTTGAGTATTTCTTTTGTTCTTCTTCTTACCTCATTCTAAAACCTCTTTTTCTTTGAATATGCAAACCCTAGCTTATCTTTTCTTGTCTTTAAATTGATCTAAAAGTAATAATGGACAATGTTTTGTTGCAATTAACAATTGTATTAAGTGAAGTAAATCCATGCAACAATTGTTTACTTCTTTCTATTAACAGGCTTTATATTAAGTGAAATCACTCCAATGAAATGTGAAGTCTTGTCCTAAAAAATTAAGGAAACAGTCTCATTTTTTAGCAATTAAACCATTCAATACCTATAAAGAAAGCTAAAAAGGATCAATGACTCATTTTACTTAGTGGAACTCAATTAATGTAGAGTACCAAATGTGTGCACATGTGGTTGTTCAAATGTGCTTATATGTATTGGGAATTTCAATTCTTGAATAATGAGATTCTCTCTTTATCTTTAACTTACAAAGCTCCTTCTCATTCAAACACTCTTTTACACAAAATATGTTTAAGAAATGTTAATCTAGACCAATCACACTAGTTTTTGATGGAATGGATGTATTGTACCAAAGATGTACAAATGAGCTTTTTGCAATGAATATAAGGTTTGTTGCTGAAAAAAAAAAAAAGAAATTTACAAGATTATATTGTGCAAATGAGTTCTTATAGTGAAGGAAAAGGCAGCCTTGTTAGTTATAAATGAAGAGATGGTCTCATTTAGGAAGTGAAACTCTCAATACATATTTGAAAAAGGTAATCTAGGCCAATCACACCCCTTTATGATCTAATTCAATGGGTACAAAGTACCAAAGGTGAATGGATTTAGTGAACAAAGGATGTAAAACTGAGCTTGTTGCAAGGAATATGATGTTTGTTGTTGACCTTAAAGTTAATTGTGAGAACTTTTTGTGTAAATGAGTCCTTACAATTGTTAGCTAGAAATGAAGAGATGGTCTCATTCAAGAAATGAAACTCTCAATACATATTTGAAAAGGTAATCTAGGCCAATCACACCTTTTTATGATGAAATTTAATGGTTTTAGGGTGCCAAAGATGCATAAACAAACTTGTTACAATAAATATAATGTTTCGTGTAATAAGTAAGCAAACTAATCAATTTAGCAATTCAATTTACTTTATGGAATTCAATGGGTATACCGTACCAAAGTTTTTCAAACATGCTTGTTTCAATGATTACAATGTTTTGTATAGACAAAAATGTTCTTATATGTATTAAGTGTTTCAATTCTTGAAAAATGAGACTGACTTTCATTATAAACTGACAAAGTTCCTACTTTTGTTGCAAGAATTTATTTACACAAAATATTTAAAAGAAATGGTAATCTTGGCCAGCCACACCATTTTTTTTTATGGACTTCAATGGATTTAGGGCACCAAAGATGTACAAATAACCTCATTGCAAAGAATATAATGTTTTGTGTGGAAAAAAAATGGTAATTTCACCATCCTTTTGTGTAACTTTGTCCTTCCAATGAATTGTGATGTCTTGCCATGAAAAATTGAAGAGACCATCTCATTGCTAAAGTATTAGGTCTTTCAATACCTATAAGGAAAACTAATAAAGATCAATGACTCATTTTACTGGATGGAATTCAATGGGTACATTGTACCAAAGGTGTACAAATGTGCTTGCTCCAATGAATATAATGTTTTAAGTGGACACAAACTTGGTTATATGAATTGAATGTTTCAATTCCTAAATAATGAGACTGTCTCTTCATTTCTCACTAAAAAAAGCTCCTTCTTTCATTACAACCACTCACTTACACAAAATATATATAAGAAATGGTAATATGGACTAATCACACCATTTTTTAATAGAATTCCATGGATTTAGTGTACCAAGGATGTACAAATGAGCCTGTTGCAATGAATATAATGTTTGTCATTGACACGAAAGTTAAGTACAAGATCTATTTGTGTGAATTAGTCCTTGCAATGAAGGAAGGAGGCTTGTTAGCCAAAAATTAAGAGATAGGCTCATTTACAAAATGAAACTCTCAATATGTATTTGAAAAAGGTAATCTAGACCAATCACACCATTTTTTTTTTTTTTTATGAAATTCAATGGATTTGGAGTACCAAAGAGGTACAATCAAGCTTGTTGCAATGAATATAATGTTTTATGTGGACACAAATGTTAATTTCACTATCATTTTGTCTAAATTTTCCCTTCCAATGAAACGTGTTGTCTTGCCATTAAAAATGATAGAGTCAATCTCATTGTTTAGAAATTAAACAATTCAATCCCTATAAGGAAAACTAATAAAGATCAATAAATCATTTCATTAGATGGAATTCAATGGGGACATAATACCAAAGGTGTGCAATTGTGCTTGTTCCAATGAATATAATGTTTTGTGTGGACACAAATGTGCTTATATATATTAAGTGTTTCAATTTCTAAATAAAATTCCTTCTTTTGTTGCAAGCATTCATTTACACAAAATATGTAAAAGAAATGGTAATATAGGCCAATCACACCATTTTTTGATGGAATTCAATGGAATTTGATTTCTAAAGATGTACAAATAAGCTTATTGCAATGAATACAATATTTTATGTTGACAAAAATGTTAATTCACCCTCATTTTTTGTAAATTTGTCCTTCCAACAAAAAGTCAGGTTGTATCATATAAAATTAAAGAGACTGTTGCATTGTTTGGGAATCAAACCAGTCAATACCTATAAGGAAAACTAATAAAGAACAAACACTCATTTTACTTGATGGAATTCAATGGGTACGGAGGACCAAAGTTTTGTAAGTATGCTTGTTCCAATGGTTGTAATGTTTTGCGTAAACATAAATGTGCTTTTAGGTTTTGAGTGTTTCAATTCCTGAATAATGAGATCATCTCTCCATTTCAAACTTACAAAGCTCCCTTTTACATTGCAAGCACTCATTTACACAAAAATATGTATAAAAAGGGGTAATCTAGGCCAATCACACCATTTCTTAATAGAATTCAATGGATTTTGTGTACCAAGGATGTATAAATGAGCCTATTGCATTGAATATATTGTATGCTATTGAAACCAAAGTTAATTAAGAGATCTTTTTGTGTGAATAAGTCCTTGTAATGATGAAAGGTCATTGTTAGCTAGAAATGAAGAGATAGTCTCATTGAGGAATTGAAACACTGAATATGTATTTGAAAATGTAATTTAGACCAACAAAACTTTTTTTTTTTGATGAAATTTAATGGATTTAGAGGACCTAAGAGGTACCAACAAGCTTGTTGCAATGAATAAAATGTTTTGTGTAGACACTAAATTAATTTCACTTATCATTTTGTGTAAATTTGTCCTTCTAAAGAAAAGTGAAGTCTTATCATAAAAATTTGAAGAGACAATCTCATTGTTTAGGAATCAAACAATTCAATACATATAAGAAAAGATATTAAAGATCAATGACTTATTTCACTTGAAGGAATTCAATAAGTACAGAGTACCAAAAGTGTGCAAACATGTTTGTTCCAATGAATATAATATTTTGCGTAGACATAAATGTGCTTATATGCTTTGAGTGTTTCAATTCTTGAATAATGAGATTATCTCTTTATTTCTAACTAACAAAGCTTTGCTATTCATTACAAGCACTCATTTATAAAGAATATGCATAAGAAATGGTAATCTAAACCAATCACACCTTTTTTTTCATGAAATTCAATGGACTTAGAGTACCAAGGAGGAGGAAATAAGCTTGTTGTAATGAATATAATGTTTTATGTAGACACAAAAATTAATTTAACTATCTTGTGTAAATTTGTTTTTCTAATGAAAAGTGGAGTCTTATCATGAAAAATTCAGGAGATAGTTTCATTGTTTAGGAATTAAACAATTCAATACCTTTAAGGAAAGATAATAAAGACCAATGACTCATTTTACTTGATGGAATTCAATGGGTACAAAGTATCAAAGTTGCATGAACATATGCTTGTTCTAATGAATATAATGTTTTGTGTAGACACAAATGTGCTTATACGTATCAACCATTTCAATTCTTGAATAATGAGCTTGTTTCTTCATTTCAAACTAACACGGCTTTTTCATTTGATGGAAGCACTCATTTACACAAAATATGTGTAAACAAGCTTGGTTTGAGAATATAATGTTTTTTGATGACACAAATGTTTAATTTCATCATCATTCTGTGTAAATTTGTCCTTCCAATGATAAGAGAAGTCTTGTTATGAAAATTAAAGAGTCAATCTCATTGTTTAGGGATTAAACCATTTAATACTTGAAAGGATAAGTAATAAAGATCAATGACTCATTTTATTTGATGGTATTTAATGGGTACAGAGTACTAGAGGTGTGTAAATATGCTTGTTCCAATGATTATAAGGTTTTATGTAGGCATAAACATGCTTAGACATATTAAGTATTTCAATTCCTAAAAAATGAGATTGTCTCTTCATTATTTAGTAACAAAGCTCCTTGTTCCACTCATTTACACAAAATATGTATAAGAAATTATCATCTAGACCAATCACACCATTTTTTTTGATGGAATTCAATGGATTTAGTGTACCAAAGATGTATAAATGAGCTTGTTGCAATGAATATAATGTTTGTTATGACACAAAAGTTAATTACAAGATCATTTTGTGAATGAGTCCTTGAAATGAAGGAGCTTTGCTAGCAAAAAATTAAGTGATTGTCTCATTCAGGAATGGAAACCCTAAATATGCATTTAAAAAGGTAATGTAGATGAATCACACTTTTTTTTTCGTTGAAATTCAATGAATTTAGAGTACGAAAGATTTACAAATGAGCTGGTTGCAATGAATATAATGTCATGAGTGGATAAAATTGTTAATTTCATCATCAGTTTTTGTAAATTTGTCCTTTCGATGATAAGAGAAGTCTTCTTATGAAAAATTGAAGATGTAGTCTCATTGCTTAGGAATTAAAGCATTCAATACTTGTTAGGAAAGCTAATAAAGATCAATGACTCATTTTACATGATGGAATTCAATAGGTAAAATGTACCAAAGGTGTGTAAATGTGCTTGTTGTAATGATTATAAGGCTTTGTGTAAGCACAAACATGCTTAGACATATTGAGTATTTCAATTCCTAAATAATGAGATTGTCTCTTCATTGTTAACTAACAAAACTCCTTCTTCCACTCATTTACACAAAATATGTATAAGAAATTATCATATAGACCAATCACACCATTTTTTTTTTATGGAATTCAATGGATTTAGTGTACCAAAGATGTATAAATGAGCTTGTTGCAATGAATATCTTGTTTGTTTTGGACATAAAATTTAATTGTGAGATTTTTTGTGTGAATAAGTCCTTGTAATGAAGGAGCCTTGTTAACTAGAAATGAAGTTATTGTCTCATTCAGGAGTAGAAACCCTAAATATGTATTTGAAAAGGTAATGTAGACGAATCATGCTTTTTTTTTTTTCTTTACGAAATTCAATGAATTTAGAGTACAAAGGATTTACAAATGAGCTTTTTGTAATGAATATAATGTTTTGAGTAGGCAAAAGTGTTAATTTCATCATCATTTTTGTAGATTTGTCCTTCCAATGATAAGGGCTGTCTTGTTATGAAAAATTGAAGATGCAGTCTCATTGCTTAGGAATTAAACCATTTAATACTTGTTAAGAAAACTAATAAAGGTCAATGACTCATTTTATATGACGGAATTTAATGGGTACAGAGCACCAAAGGCATTTAAACAAGCATGGTTATAAGGTTTTGTGTAGACACAAACATGCCTATATGTATTGAGTGTTTCAATTCATAAATAATGAGACTAACTCTTCATTTCTAACTAACTAAACTCCGTCTTTTGTTGCAATCACTCATTTACACAATATGTATAAGAAATGGTATTCTAGACCAATCGCACCATTTCTTAGTGAAATTCAATGTACTAAAGATATGTAAACAACCTTGTTGCTATAAATATAATGTTTGATATTGACATAAAAGTTAATTATGAGATCATTTTGTCTAAATGAGCCCTTGCAACAAAGGAAGGAGCCTTGTTAGCTAGAAAAGAAAAGATTTTCTCATTCAGGAATTGAAACACTAAATACATAATTGAAAAGCTAATCTACACCAATCACACTTTCTTTCTTTCTTTGTTTTTTTTTTTTTTGAAATTCAATGCATTTAGAGTACCAAAGATGTATAAATGAGCTTGTAGCAATGAATATAATATTTTATGTAAACACAAATGTTGATTTCATCATTATTTAGCGTAAATTTATCCTTTAAATAAAATAAAAAATCTTATTATGAAAAATTGGACAGTCTCATTGTTCAAGAATTAAACTATCAATACCTATAAGGAAAGGTGGGCAAACATGCTTTGTTCCAATGAAAGTAATGTTTTGAGAAGACACAAACATGCTTTTACGTATTGAGTGCTTTAATTCCTAAATAATGAGAACATCTCTTCATTTTCAACTAGTAAAGCTTCTTCTTTCATTGCAAGCATTCATTTACATAAAATATGAATTAAAAAAAGGGTAATCTAGACCAATCATACCAAATTTTGATGAAATTCCATGGATATAAAATATCAAAGATTTACAAACAAGCTTTTTGCTATGATTATAACGTTTTGTGTGGACATAAATGTTAATTTCATCAATATTTTGTGTAAATTTGTACTTCCAATGATAAGAATATTCTTGTTATGAAAAACTTGCTTAGGAAATAAACCATTCATTACTTGTAATTGATCAATAACTCATTTTACTTGATGGAAATCAATGGGTTTAGTGTACCAAAGGTGTACAAATGAGTTTGTTGCAATAAATATAATGTTTATTGTGGACAGGAAAGTCAATTTTTAGATCATTGTGTGAATTAGTCTTTGTAATGAATGAAGGAACCTTGTTAGCTAGAAATGAAGAGATGGTCTCATTCAAGAATTGAAATGCTCAATACATATTTTAAACGGTAATTGAGACCAAATACACCCTTTTTTTTTTTAATGAAATTCAATGAATTTAAAGCACCAAAGATGTACAAATGTTATTTTGCCATCATTTTGTGTAAATTTGTCCTTTTAATGAAAAGAGAAGTAATTGATGAGGCAATCTCATTGTTCATGAATTAAACCACTCAGTACCTATAAGGAAAGCTAATAAAGATCAATGACTCATTTTGCTTGATAGAATTCAATGGGTACAGTGTACCAAAGGTGTACAATGGTATATGGAAATTTGAAGAATTCCTTTTAAGCCTTTCAAATAAGGGTTTATCATCATAAGCTGACAATACAAACTTCCAAAAGCATAGCAAATATTGATTGTCCCTAATTTCATCAAGAAATTTAGAGGCAACTCAATTGCTTGATTTATGGGCATAATAATTCCATTTTCAATGAAGGTCTTAATTATCTTTCAATAAGAAAAGCTTTATTATCAAACAATGGAGAGGCAGTCTCATTGTTTGAAAATTAAACCATTCAATATTTGTCAAGAAAGCTAATCAAGATCATTAACTCATTTACTTGATGCAATTCAATAGGTTCAGAGTACCAAAGGTGTGCAAAAGTGTCTATTCCAATGAATCAAATGTTTCATGTAAACAAAATTATTAATTTTATTGTCATTTTGTGTAAATGAGTCCTTACTATGATGGAAGGAGCCTTATTGGCAAGAAATGAAGAGACTATCTCATTATTTTAGAATTAAAGCACTCAATACACATAAGAAAAGGTAATCTAGACCAATTAGTCTTTTGATTTTGATGGAATCCAATGGATTTATAGTACCAAAGTTGTACAAATGAGATTGTTGCAAAAAAATATATTGTTTATTCTTAACACAAAAGTTAATTATAGATCATTTTGTGTGAATCAGTTCTTGCAACAAAAGAGAAGTTTTGTTATCAAAAAATGAAGACATGGTATCATTGTTCATAAATTAAACCATTAAATACCTACAATAAAGCTAATTAACATCAATGACTTATCTGCTTGATGGAATTTAATGTATTTAGACTACCAAAGACATACATGCATGCTTGTTTCAATGAATGAAATGTTTTGTATAGAAGCAAAAGTTAATTTCGCCATCATTTTGGGTAAATGAATCCTTGCAACAAAGGAAGCAGCCTTGGCTAGAATTAAAGAAAACGTCTCATTATTCAGGATTTGAAAATTTCAAAAGGTATATAAAAAAACTAATTGAGATCAATCAAAGCGTTGATTGAAGGAATTCAATGGATTGAGAGTACCAATGATGTACAAACTAGCTTGTTGCAAAGAATATAATGTTTACTACTAACACAAAAATTAATTACGAGATCACTTTTTGTGACTAAGTCCTTTCAATGAATAGATAAGCCTTGTTATCAAAAAATGAAGAGATAATCTTATTGTTTGAGTGTTAAATCATTCAATACTTGTAAAAAAAAAAGCTAATTAAGATTAATGATTCATTTACTTGATTGAATTCAACAAGTTCAAAGTACCAAAGGTGTGCAAACATGCTTTCTCCAATGAATATAACACTTTGTGTGGACATAAAAGTTAATTTCACCATAATTTTTGAGTAAATAAGTCCCTGTAACAAAGGAAGGAGCCTTATTGGCTAGAAATGAATAGATGATCTCATTATTTAGACATTGAAACACTCAATACATATAAGAAAAGGTAATCTAGACCAATTAGACTTGTTTTTGATGAAATTCCATGGATTTAGAATACCAAGGTCGTACAAATGAACTTGCTACAAAGAATGTAATGTTTACTATTAACATTAAAGTTAATTACAAGATCATTTTGTGTGAATGAGTCCTTGCAATAAATGAAAAGTCATGTTATCAAAAAACAATTCAAAACTAGATTCAAACATAGAATACACAATTTTCAAACACACAATACATAAGACACAAAACTAGATTTAGTAAAAGAAAGCTGAAGAGAAAAAGGACTTACATGAATATAGCTTTCATTGAACGACACTGCAAGCTTTTAGATTGTTTTGGAGTAAGTTTACAAATGAGGAAAGAAAGTTATGCCTTCTCCATGGGATACTCCTATTTGTCTCTAAAGTTTATGCTAACAAACAAATACATGATAAAAGTTTTCTTTATAAAGTATAAAGTATCTTTATAAAAGTAGATTTTATAAAGTGGCATTATGCAATGGCTTTATTATAGCATTTTGCCCATTTTGTCCCCTTTACAACTCATACAGATCTTTTGAGTCTTGCATAATATCATCTTGTTGAGTGAGTAGATTAGAATCCTTTGCTTGACTACTTTCTGGTTGGTCTTTCTCAGATTGGAAAATACTAGTCATCATCTTAATTGGTTGTTCTCTTGGCACACTCTCAACCAATGCTTTAAGCATTTAAGGTAGAGTCTTGATAGCTAGAGGAGCAAGTCTTACAATGTTGATTCCTAAATTAATAACTCCTTTAGTAGTGTAAAACCCCTTTGCTTAATTGGCTTTATAATGCCAATATATTTTCAAAATTTGACATAAAATCTGGTTACTGGCAAATCTAGATTTGTGAAAAAGATAAGCATAAAACAACCTTCACAGTACGTTTTGGGCATTATGAATAGAATGTCATACCTTTTGGTTTTAAAAGATGCTCCCTCCAAATTTTAGAAGGATATGAATGAGATATTTAATGTTTATTTTGCATTTATGATTGTTTATATCAATGATATGTTAGTTTCTTTAGTACCATTGAGAAACATTTTAAACATTTTAATTTATTCATTGATGCAATGAAAAGAGCTTCTAGTTGCTTCAACAAGAAAGTTGAAACTATTTAAACTAGGATATGCTTCCTTGGACACTTTATCGAGAATGGTTTTATTATTCCCATTGATAAAGCAATTGAGTTTGCCTCAAAATTTCTTGATGAAAATAAAGATAAACAACAATTACAAAGATTTTTGGAAAGTTTAAATTATATTTTAGAGTATTATAAGGATTTAGCTTATGATCCTGAACCTCTATATGAAGGATTAAAGAAAAATTTGCCTTTAAGGATGGAGAAACATACACAAGCTATTAAATAGATAATAGTTAGAGTTAAAGAATGCCCTTTCTTAGTTATACCCCATTCAGATGCCTTCAAAAATGTTGAGATAGACACCTCCAACAAGGGCTTCGGCAGTATCCCTAAGCAATGGCTCTGCTCCAAAGAACAACTACTTCACTTTACCTATATGGAAAAGCACTAAAGTTAATTACTTTATGATTAAAAATGAAATTCTTTCTATAGTGTTGTGCATTCAAAAGTTTGAAAGAGATTTATTGAAGTGACTACAAAGTAGTGAAAGATGATTTTACTAAAGATGTTAAGAACATAGCTTCAAAACAAATCTTTTCTACAAGGCAAGGAATATTATCTCCTTTTGATTTTGATATTGAGTTTATTAAAAGAAATTCTAATTCTTTCCTTGATTTCCTAACTCATGAATTTTTGCAGGGTTCATTGAATGAGTAAACATCCACTAATATAAGTGTCTCAATCCCCAGAAAAGTTAGTTATTCATCGAAAAAATTTGCATTAAAAAACTCTAAAGTTGATAAACTTCATGATGACATTTATGAGTGTGTTCATGATAAAGGGTACCATTGATTCCAAAATATTTGTATTTTTCATATTCCATTGAGAACAATTATCCTCAGCTTCTACCTAATGAGGTAGCAAGATTTTATCTTAATGATGAAATCTAATCCATATACACATCTTACAGGTTGTTCTATTTATCAACAAATTTTGTATGAGATGGGATTAGTGATTATTGAACCCATCGAAAAGGGTTCTAGTATCTCTTCTTTAGGTTATAAGGACTAAGCTTATGCCAAGTTTAAAATAAAGAAAGTTCTTTATCCAAAAGACCAGCAAGGAGCCCTATTCTCTGCAAGAGAATTAAAGGACTAGTGAAAGTTTAAGACCTTTAATTATTTTTCTTATATGGAAGCATGGGAAAAGGCTTTGCTATATGAAAACTAGCAAAAGAAATTTAGCTAATGGTTTCAAATTCATTTCCCACATGACTTAAATGATTTCCTAACTTGCTTAAAATTGGTTCTTTAAATGGAGTTTACATCCCATTACTTTACCCAATAAGGTAAGAACTACTTATGAATAGTTTTGTGAAGAAAATAATGATATAGAGATATGCTACTTTTATTTGCTTCCTGGTATCATGTCCCATGGATTGTTAAATGGGATTATATCATAGTGGTAAAGCATGTTAATATTTTTAACATCAACATTAAGCATGCTTCATGGCTTACTAGAAGGATTAATATCCACTAGTGGGACAAGTTTGATTTTTTCCGTGGAGTTTATATGGCCAAAGGGATTGTTTGTATTAATGGATTACACCTTATTGCTCCTAAGCCTAACTCCTCTTGATCTTTAGAATAACTGTTTAAAGCATTAATGGAATTTGCATCTAAGGAGAAGCTATTAAGAATGTTGACTACTTTGCTTCAACCTCAGGCATCAGCTTCTCAAGCATCTTCCATACAAAAACTAATGTAAGATGACAATAGTCAAGCAAAGTTTACTGAGGATGATATCATGCAAGATTCCAAAGACTCCTATGACTCTGAAAGACAAATAAATTTTATATGCTTTAAAAAAAAAAGCTATTTTTGTAAAATCACTTTATTAAAGTGACTTTAAGTCACTTTAGTTCATGTGAAAGGAATCTAAGCTTGGGTAAATAAGACTAGGAGTCAAGAGAAGGAGGTAGAATCTTCTTCTTCTCACCTCTTGTAAAATTTTCCTTTCACATAAGCAAACAAACAAGCAAGTAATAGTTCTTTAACAACAAAAAAGCAACAATACTAGTTTATAAACCTTTTGAATATATGTAAAAATATCAAAAGTACCCATCTTAGCAATATGTTTTTATGACTTTGATACCATTGCTCCTGATGAGTAGGAGTAAAAGTCATAAAATACCATTTTCTTTTTAGCTTAATTTTAGAAGAGTAGAATAACTCTTTATCTTTTTCCTTAACCTCATTATAGGTTTTAAGTACATAGATTCTCGAATATTCATCATGATAACCCATATTAGATAAAGAGGGAGATCTAGGTCTCGAAGTATGATGCAGTGGTTCATTAACCATAAGAGTAGAAGTAGAGGGAACAAAGTCAACTTTATATTGTGGTTGATTAACTTGTTCACTTGTTCTTCTAATTCCGTCTAACTTTATTAGTGGAATAGAATAAGTAGAATATCTACTCAATTTTAAATCTTTAAGATCTTTATGAGGTTTAACCTCACTTTTCTTTGTAGACCAAATCCAATTTTAACATTTTCAACTTAATATTCAATAATTTCTTCTAATTGTTGATCCACTTGTTTAACAAGTTTGAATAATTTTTCTAAAGTCCATTTTTCAATTTATTTAACTTGATGCCATGTTATAGTTCTAAGAACCATAACATATGTTTTAGATCTATTAGTTAGAAACAAAGTGATAGTTCTTTTTTTTTTTTTTTTTGCATATTTAAAAGGTATTTCTTTTATACTAGGAACTGTAGTTTTCATAACCTTATAATGGATTCTATATATAAGAACCAAAATTTTAAAGGTAAACATTATATCAAATCCTTCTATTTTAATATCTAGAAACAAAGCATGAATTAAATTAGGATCTAATAATAATAGCATAAAATTAGGAAAACATGAGAATCATATAGGTCCTTCACTTAAATATAATTTAATTACTCGTAATAAAGAGTCATGATAACAGTTATGGCTCTTATCCTAAACACAAATTGTAGTTGAGTTATTTAAACCCAATCTAACAACTAGTTTTAAAGCTACCTAAACCATCCTAATATGGATGAATTTATACTTCTGCTAATAAGACCTATCAAGCTCATGATAACAAGAAAAAGTCATTATAACCCTAAGCTTAGGGTAAAGTTTCTTTAACAATTTTAATAATATAATCACATTTTGAGAAGCAACTTTCATATTTATAAACATGGGAAGGAGAGGAAGAAGGCAAAGCCCAATTTTGTAAATAATTATTATCTAAATTTTCATTTACAATAATTTCTTTATTTTTATTACTTAAGCTACTATTACTATTACAACAAGAAAGTCATCATGGTTTTCAGTGATCCACTAACTCCTAATATCATTTTCAACAAATTTGCACCTAATGTTCTAAATGCCAACCCTAACTACATAAGCAAATAATGGCAATGTGATTTGGGTTTCAATCACAAGTTTAAATTAGTCACCTAATACCCTTAAGGCTTTGATACCATTCCTTTCACACATGCAAACAAAGAAGCAAGTAATAGATCTTTAACAAAAAACAAGCAATAGTACTAAATCAACAGTTAATAAAACTAAATCATAGAAAGACAAAAGAACTTATAGAAATAAGAGCTTTATTCACAAGACATTCCAAGAAAGGTGAGAAGAAGAAGATATTGCCTCCTTCTTTGGACTCCTAGTCCAATTTATAAGGGATTTTACCCAACTACAAAAGAAGAAAACTTGTTAGCTAGGAATGAAAAGAAAATCCATTATTCAAGATTTTAAACCTTCATTATGAATAAGAAAAGCTATTTGAGATCAATCAAAGCTTTTATTGATGGAATTTGATGGTTTAGAGAACCAAAGATGTGCAAATGAGCTTGTTGTAAAGAATATAATGTTTCCCATTGGCACAAAAGTTACTTATGAGATCATTTTGTGTGAATGAGTACTTACAATGAAAAGAGAAGCCTTATCACAAAAAAAAAAAAAAAAAAGAGGTGATCTCAATGTTTAAGAATTAAACCATTCAATATTCATAATGAAAGCTAATGAAGATTAATGACTCACTTACTTGATGGAATTCTATAGGTTTAGAGTACTAAAGGTATGCAAACATGCATGTTCCAATGAATATAATGTTTTGTGTAGACACAAAAGTTAATTTCACTATCATTTGTGTAAATGAGTTCGCAACAAAGGAAGGAGCCTTGTTGGCTAGAAATGAAGTGATAGTCTCATTATTCTTGAATTTAGACATTCAATACATGTAAAAAAAAATTAATCAAGACCATTGAAACTATTTTTTTTTTTTTATGAAATTCAATGAATTTAGAATACTAAAGAATTAGAAATGAACTTCATGTAGGGAATACAATTTTTATTGTTAATGGAAAAGTTAATTATGGGATCATTTTGGGTGAATAAGTCCTTGCAATGAAAAGAAAAGCCTTGTTAACAAAAAAAAAATGAAGAGGTAATTTCACTGTTTGAGAATTAAATCATTCAATACATGTAAGGAAAGCAAATCATGATCAATGACTCCTTTTGCTTGCTATAATTCAATGGATTTAAAGTACCAACGGTATATGAACATATTTGTTCCAATGAATAGAATATTTTAAGTAGATAAAAAAGATATTTTCACCATCATTTTGTGTAAATGAGTCCTTACAACAAAGGAAGGATCCTTGTTAGTTAGAAATGAAGAGACAATCACATTATTCAAGAATTAAAATAGTCTTACATATACGAAAAGCTAATCTAAACCAATGAAACTTTTTTTTTTTTAATGAATTCAATGGATTTAGAGTAGCAAAGATGTAAAAATGAGTCTCTTGCAATGACTACAATAGTTGTTGACACAAAATTTAGTTACAAGATCTTTTTGTGTGAATGAGTCATTGCAATGAAAAAAGAAACTTTGTTATCAAAAAATGAATAGATGATCTCATTGTTTGGGAATTAAACCATTCAATACCTATAAGGAAAGTTAATCAAGATCAATGACTCATTTAATTTATGGAATTCAATAAGCATAGAGAACCAAAAGTATCCAAACGTGCATATTCCAATGAATATAATGTTTTGCGAAGCAAAAAGGTTAATTTCACCATTATTTTGTGTAAATATGTACTTGCAATGAAAGAAGGAGCCTTGTTAGCTAAAAATTAAGTGGGTCTCATTATTCAAAAATTGAAACATAGTTGTAAAAAATTCTAATGGAGATCAATCTAGCCTTTGTTTGAAGGATTTCAATGGGTTTAGAGTGCCAAAGTTGTATAGATGTGGTTTTTTCAATGAATATAACGAATTAGATGTCATTGTTATCAAAAAAATGAAGAGACAACCACACCATTTGTTGATGGAATTCAACAAATTTAGAGTGCCAAAGTGTACAAACAAGCTTGTTGCAATGAATATTGTTTGCTGTTGGCATAAAAGCTAATTGCAAGATCATTTTGTGTGAATGAGTTCTTGGAAGGAAAAGACAAGTCTTGCTAAAATGATATCATAGTCTCATTGTTTAAGAATTAAACCATTTAATACCTACAAGGAAAGCTAATCAAGATCAATGATTCATTTGCTTGATGGAATTTATTAGATTCAGAGTACCAAAGGTGCAAAAATGTGTTGAATCTATTGAATAGAATGTCTTGTATAGACTCCAATATTAATTTAACCTTTCTTTTGTGTGAATGAGTCCTTACAACAATGGAATGAGCCTTGTTAGCTACAAATGAATCATTATTTAGGAATTAAAACATTCAAGAGGTATGAAAAAAAAGCAAATAAAAGTAAATCAAAACAATGTTTGATGGATTAAGAGTACAAAAGATGTAGAAATGAGTTTCATGCAATGTATACAATGGTTGTTGTTGACACGAAAGTTAGCTACAAGATCATTTTGTGTTAATGAGTCCTTACAATGAAAAGAGAAACCTTGTCATCAAAAAATGAAGAAGTGGTCTCATTATTTAAGAATTAAACCCTCTTAATACCTATAACAAAAGCTAATTAAGATCAATGACACATTTAATTGATGGAATTCAATAGGTTTAGAGTAGTACCAAATGTGTCCAAACATGTTTACTCCGATGAATATAATATTTTATGAAGACATAATGGTTAATTTTACCATCATTTTGTGTAAAAAAAGTCCTTGCAATGATGGAAGGAGCCTCATTAGCTAAAAATGAAGAGGTCTTAATATTCAAGAGTTGAAACATTAAATAAATACCTATAAGAAAAGCTAATGAAGATCTATTTAACCTTTCAAGTATTTCAATGGGTTTAGAGTATCAAAGTTGTATATACTTGTTTTTTGCAATGTATATAATGAATATAGACATCCATGTTATCAAAAATTGAAGAGATGATCACATTGTTTAGGAATTATACCATTCATTACCTGTGAAGAAAGCTAATCAAGGTCAATGACTAATTTACTTGATGGAATTGAATGGGTTCAAGTACCAAAGATATACCAATGATGTTATTTTTATGAGTATAATGTTTGCTCTATTTACAATAGTTAAATATGAGATCATTTTGTGTGAAGGACTCTTTGCAATGAAAAGGGAAGCCTTGCTTTAAAAAATTAAAGAGTCTCCTTGATGGAGAACAAACCATTCAATACCTACAATGAAAGCAAATTAAGATCAATGACTCATTTACATGATGGAATTCAATTAATTGATAGTACCAATGATGTAGAAACAAGCTTATTCCAATGAATATAAATTTTGATGTTGATACATAAGTTAATTAAAGGATCATATTGTGTGAATGAGTCCTTGCAATTAAAAGAAAAGTCTTATTGTCAAAAAATGACTAGATAGTCTCATTATTCAGGAACTGAAGCACTTAATACATATAAGAAAATGTAATCTAGATCAATCACACTTTTTTTTGATGGAATTCACTTGATTTAGAGTTCTAGAGATGAACAAATGAGCTTGTTGTAATGAATATAATATTTACAATGAACACAAAAGTTAATTATGAGATTATTGTGTATGAATAAGTCATTGCAATGAAAAAAATTGTCTTGCTATAAAAAAAAAAACGAGATAGTCTCATTATTCAGGAATTAAAACACTCAATACTTATAAGTTAAGGTAATCTAGACCAATCATACCTTTTTTGATGGAATTGAAAGGATTGTTGCAATGAATATATTGTTTGTTATTGAGACAAAAGTTAATTACAAGATCATTTTGCATGAATGAGTACTTGGGATGAAAAAAGAAGTCTTGCTATCAATAAATGAAAAGACAATCTAATTGTTGAGGAATTAAATCATTTAATACCTATATGGAAAGCTAATCATGGTTAAAACTCATTTGCTTGATGGAATTCAATGGATTCAAAGTACCAAACGTTTAAAGACATGCTTGTTCCAATGAATAAAATATTTCATGTAGACCAAAAAAATTAATTTCACCATCATTCTATGTAAATGAGTCCTTATAACGAATGAAGGAGCCTTGTTAGTTGGAAATGAAGACAAAATCTCATTATTCAAGAATTGAAACACTCATATGTATTGGAAATGCTAATCTAAACCAATCAAACCTTTTTTTTTTTTTTGAAGGAATTCAATGTATTTAGAGTAGCAAAGATGTAGAATGGAGTTTCTTGCAATGAATATAATGGTTATTGTTGAAACAAAAGTTAGTTATGAGATCATTTTGTGTCAATGAGTCCTTACAATGAAAAGAGAAATGATTTTATCAAAAAATGAAGTGGTAGTCTCATTGTTAAAAAAATTAAATTATTTAATACTTATAAGGAAAGCTTATTAAGATCATGACTCATTTAATTGATGGAATTCAATAGGTTTAGAGTACCAAAAGTATCTAAACTTGTCTATTCCAATGAATATAATATTTTGTGAAGGTGAAAAGGTTAATTTCATCATCATTTTGTGTAGATAAGTCCTTACAACAAAGGGAGGAACCTTGTTAGCTAAAAATGAAGTGAAGTCTCATTACTTAAAAATTCAAACATTAAAAAGCAACAACAGAAGCTAATGAAGATCAATCTAACCTTTGTTCAAAGGATTTCAATGGGTTTAGAGTACTAAAGTTTTATAGATGTGTTTTCTTGCAATGAATATAGACATCCTCGTTATCATAAAATGAAGAGACAATCACATTGTTTAAGGATTATACCATTTAATACTTGTAAGGAAAGCTAATCAAGATCAATGATTCATTCACCTGATGGAATTTAATGGGTTAAGAGTACCAAAGATGTACCAATGATCTATCTTATTGTAATGAGTATATTGTTTGCTCTCGGCACAAAAGTTAATTACAATAACATTTGGTGTAAATGACTATCTGAAATGAAAAAGAGAAGCCTTGTTATCAAAAAAAAGGAAGAGGCAATCTCATTATTGGAGAATTAAACCATTCAATGCCCATAAGGAAAGCTAATCAAGATCAATGACTCATTTCCTTTATGGAATTCAATGGGTTTAGAGTGCCAATGATGTACCAATGATCTTATTGCAATGAGTATAACGTTTGCTTTTGGTACAAAAGTTAATTATGAAATCATTTTGTGTGAATGACTCCTTACAACAAAATGAATAGCCTTGTTATTAATAATTGAAGAGAGTGTCATTGTTTGGGAGTTAAACCATTCAATGCCTATAAGGAAAACTAATGAAAATCAATGACTCATTAACTTGATGGAATTTAGTGGATTCAGAGTACTAATAGAGTAACATGCTTGTTCCATTTAATAGGATGTTTTGTGTTGCACAAAATTTAATTTCACTATTATTTTATGTAAACAAGTCCATGCATTGAAGGAAAGAGCCTTGTTAGCTAGAAATGAAGAGAAGATTTCATTATTCTATAATTGCAAACTTAAGTAGCTATAAGAAATACTAATCAAGATCAATTTGACCCTTGCATGCAGGAATTTAATCAGTTTAGAGTACCAAAGTTATATAGACGTGCTTGTTGCAATGAATATAATGATTATTGAAATCCTTGTAAGCAAAAAATGAAGAGATGATCACCTTGTTTAGGAATTAAACCATTCAATACCTATATGGAAAGCTAATCAAGATCAATGACTCATTTATTTGATGGAATTTAATGGATTTAGAGTACTAAAAATGTACAAATGAGCTTGTTGCAATGCATATAATATTTTTTGTTGACACAAAAGGTAATTACAAAGGAATAAGCCTTATTAGTTAGAAATGAAGAGATAGTCTCATTGTTTGGTAATTGAATCACCTAATATGCATAAGAAAAAATGATTTAGACCAATCACATTCCATTTTTGGTGGAGTTCAATGGATTTAGAGTACCAAAATTGTACAAATGAGCTTGTTGCAATGAAAGGAAATCATTTTGTGTGAATAAGTCCTTGCAGCAAAAGGAGAAGACTTGTTATCAACCAATGAAAAGGAGGCCTTGTTCTTTAAAAATTAAACCATTTACCACTTGTAAGGAGAACTAGTCAAGATCTATGAGTCATTTGCTTGATGGAATTTGATGGGTTCAGAGTACCAAAGGTCTACAATCATGCTTATTGCAATGAATATAATGTTTTGTGTTGACACAAAATGATGTGAATCCTAACAAATGTGGCTTAGGAACCCAACACACTTGAGGAATCAAATAAGAACCTAAGAAAGCTAAATCATATTTAAATCATGCAAGACCTGAACTAAATGTTCAAGGAACATGAACCTAGGGTATAAGGAAGGATATAGATACCACATTCCAGCAAAGAAGGGATTTGTGAGTGATAAGGTAGGTTAAACACTACAAGAAGAGTTAGTTCTTGATAAGTTTTTTAATATTTCAAAAAAATCAAAGGAGAAAATGTTCACTAATGTTATGCTCTTTCTAACAATAAAATCAAGCATATTTATAGGCTGAATTAATAACCTTAAAACCCAAAAAAATAAAGTTAGTTATAAATGAATAGATGATCTCCTTATTTTGGAATTAAAACAATTAATACAGATAAGAATAGCTAATTTGGACCAATCACACCTTTATTTGATGCAATTCAATAGATTTATAGTACCAATGATGTAGAAATGAGCTTCATGCAATCAATACAATGCCTATTGTTGACAAAAAGTTAATATTGAGATCATTTAGTGTGAATGAGTCCTTGCAACAAAAAGGGAAAAGCCATATTGTCAAAAAATGAAAAGGTGTTCTCATTGTTTGAGAATTAATCCATTCAATATTTGCAAGGAAAGCTAATCAAGATCAATGACTCCTTTACTTGATAGAATTCAATGGGTTTAGAGTATTAAAGGTGTGCAAATGTGCTTGTTCTAAATAATATAATATTTTTTTGATGACACAAAAGTTAATGTCACAATCATTTTGTGTAAATGAGTCCTTGCAACCAAGGACCCTTGTTAGTTAGAAATGAAGAGATTGTCTCATTATTTAGTAATTGAAACACTCTCTATGCATAAAAAGTGGTAATCTAGACCAATCACACATTTTTTAGATCAACATCGATGGGTTTAGGGAACCAAAAATGAAGAAATGAGCTTGTCACAAGGAATATAATGTTATTGACCCAAAAGCTAATGAGTCACAACAAAAAGGGAAGTCTTGTTATCAAAAAATGAAGAGATAGCCTCATTATTCAGGAATTATACCATTCAATACTTATAAGGACAATTTATGAAGATCAATGACTCATTTACTTGATGGAATTCAAAGGTTTAAATAACCAACCACTCAATACATATAAGAAAACCTAATCAAGACCAATCAAACATTTTCTAGTGCAATTCAATTGATTTAGAACATTAAAGAAGTACAAATGAGCTTGTTACACTGAATATAATGTTTGTTGTAGACATAAAAGTTAATCATGAGATCATTTTGTTGGAATGAGCCATTGTAATGAAAAGAGAAGCATTGTTATCAAAAAATGAAGAAGCAATGTCATTGTTTAGGAATAAAACTATTCTATACCTATAAGAAGAGCTAATTAAGATTAATGACTCATTTGCTTGATGCAATTCAATGTGTTCAGAGTACCAAGGGCACTCAAATGTGCTTGTTTTAATTAATATTATGTGAATGAGTCCTTGTAATGAGGTGGAGAGCCTTATTAATTGGAAAATAAGAGATAATGTCATTATGATAGAATTAAAACACACAGTGCATATGAGAAAAGATAATTTGGGCTAATCACACCTTTTTTTTTTGGTGAATTTCAATTGATTTAGAGTACCAAAGATGTACAAACCAAGCTGGTTCTTATAATTCAAGCTTGAAGGGCAGTAAACCTTATCTTAATGTTGGCTAAGGCTTTATTAATTTGATTGGAGTACTTAATATGCTAGAGTTACAATAAAATTCACTCCTAAATAGGGGTTTTTTTAATATAAATACATGTTTGCAATAAAATAAAAATGTTTTATATATTAAGAGTTTATCATTGATTTTGTTTCTAGTGATTTTAATTTTGTTAATTTAACCTATAATAAGATTGATTTCATTGTTTAAAAGTGAAAAACATTAGTAAAAATAAAAGAGAGAATATTTGTTCTTAGTTCTTTCAAGAACTAACTCTTCTTATGACATTTAACCTGACTTATCAATCCTTTCATTGCTAAACAAGACATCCATATGCTTCTTTATACCTTAGTTTCTTGTACTTTCGATCTAGGTTTTTCATAATTGAAATATGATTTAGCTTTATTAGGTTCTTGTTTGATTAATTGTATGTAACAGGTCCCTAAGACATGTCTTTTGGGATTCACGTTAGTTAGTATCAAAGCTTTAAGGATTACAAGTTTATTTATCTAAAATTTGAGTTTCTCTTTTGCTCTTCTGCTCTTCTGCTTAACCACATTATATAACCTCTCATTTTTTGAATCTACAAACAGCAGCTTTTCTTTTATTTTTGTTTACTAACCTTAGGTTGCTAGCCACATTTTATAAAGGCTTTATTTCCTTATTTCTTTCTAATTGCTACAATGATTTGGATATAATTAATCTTTTTTCTTGTGTGTTTTGCAATTTAATCTTATTGTGTTTTTCTTTGACTCTAATTTGTTAGAATTAGTTGGTTATAAGGTGACTTTAATTGAGCTTGTTTAGTTCAATAAAGGAATGAAAAAGAAAAGCCAAATTTATATAGTGTGCAAACACAAAGCAACTATCATACTATGAGGGAGTGGAGTGAAACATGTGAGGGAGTGTGTGAGGTTTTTCCCAATCTTTTTTTTTTTTTTTAATGCAAGTGATGATTTGAGACAAATCCTATTAAGGAGAGGGAAAATGATGGAATACATGAAGGAACTGATGCATGGAGGACTTCTAAGGGTCCATTAAGCATTCAAGAAGGGCCAATGACATGTTTAAGTGTTTAAGAGTTAGAAGGATAAAAGAGGCACTTAGTGAGCTAATTAAATAAATTTGGACCGAAGAAGATAATTTAAGCTTAAAGGGTAGCAAAACACATCTTAACGTGGACCAAGGCTTTATTAATTTCGTTGGAGTACTTAATGGGCCAAGTTTACAATAAAATCCATCCTAAATAGGAGTTTGTTATAAAATAAGAGTGTTCTTATATTATTTTTAGGATTGTTAATTTAGCCTATAAATATGCTTGATTTCATTTTTAAAAAGAGAAAAGCATTAGTGAAAATAAAAGTGAGATTTTTTTATTCAGTTCTTTAAAGAACTAAAGAACTTATCAAAAACTCACTTTTCTTGTGACATTTAACCCAACTTATCACTTTGAAATCTCTTCTTTGCTGGAGTGTGCCATCCATATCCTTCTTTATTGCTCAGGTTTGTCTTCTTTGAATATTAGATCTAGGACTTGCATAATTGAAACCTGTTTTAGCTTTCTTGGGTTCTTGTTTGATTCCTTGTTTGTGTTAGATCCCTTAACCACATCTTTTGGGATTCACATTATGGTGCCATTATTCAAGAACTAAAAAGTCTTAATAGATTAAGGAAAGGTAATGTAGACTAGTCATATTTTTTTTTATGGAATTCAATGGATGTAGAGTGCCAAAAATGGACAAATGAGCTTGTTATGACAAATATATATTGTTTAATGTTAACACAAATGTTAATTACAAGATCATTTTGTGAGAATGAGTCCTTGCAATGAAAAGTTAAGCCTTATTATCAAAAAATGAAAAGGCAATCTCATTGTTTAGGAATTAAACTATTCAATACATGCAAGCAAAGCAAATTAAGAGCAATGACTCAATTACTTGATGGAATTCAATAGGTTCAAAGTACCACAAGTGTACAACTTGCTTGTTTTGATGAATATAATGTTTTGTGTAGATGCAAAAGTTAATTTCACCATTATTTGTGTAAATGAGCCCTTGCAACAAAGGAAGGAGCCTTGTTAGTTAGAAATAAAGAGACAATTACATTATTCAACAATGGAAACATTTAATATGTATAAGGAAAGGTAATCTAGACCAATCACACCTTTTCTTTTATAGAATTCAAGGATTTAGAGTACCAAATATGAACAAACATTGCTTGGTGGTCATTGTTGAATATGATGTTTGATATGGACACAAAAAGTTAGTTGTGAGAGCATTTTGTGGAAATGAGGCCTTGCAACAAAAAAAGAAGCCTTGTTATCAAAAAATGAAGAGGTGTTCTCATTGTTTAAGAAATAAACCATTCCCTATAAGGAAAACTAATCAAGATCAATGACTTATTTACTTGATGGAATATAATGGGTTTATAGTACTAAAGGTGTGCAAACATGCTTGTTCCAATGAATATAATGTTTTATGTAGACACAAAAGTTAATTTCACCAAGGTCTTATTTAGGTATTCAAACACTTAATATGTGTAAGAAAAGGTAATTTAGACCAATCACACCTTTTTTTTTTTTGATGGAAATCAATGGATTTAGAGACTAAAGATGTACAAATGAGCTTGTTGGAAGTAATATAATGTTTACTGTTGACACAAATGTTAATTATGTGAATGAATCCTTGCAATGAAAAGTGAAGCCCTATTATCAAAAAAATAAAGTAACAGACTCTTTGTTTAATAATTAAATCATTCAATGTGTAAGGAAACCTAATCAAGATCAACAAATTATTTACTAGATGGAATTCAATGGTTTTAGAGTATCAAAGATGTAGAAATATGCTTTTTACAATGAATACATTGTTTATTGCTATCACAATAGTTGATTATGAAATCATTGTATGTGAATGAGTCATTGCAATGAAAAGAGAATTCTATTTATCAAAAAATGATGAGACAATCTCTTTGTTCAAGAATTACACCATTTGATACCTATAAGGAAAGCTAGTCAATTTCATTAACTCATTTGCTTCTTGGAACCAATGCGTTCAAAGTACCAAAGGTGTACAAATGTGCTTGTTCCACAAATATAATGTTTGGTGTAGGCATAAACGTTAATTTCATCATCATTTTGTGTAAATGAGTTGTTACAATGTAAGAAGGAGCCTTGTTAGTTAGAAATGAGGAGATGATGATGAGATACATAGAGAATCAAATGCATAGAGGGCTTTTATGGAACTATGGTGGTTTCCAGAAGGGCCAATAACATGTTCAAATGCTAAACAGATAAAAAAGGCACTTGATAGACTAATTAAAGAAATTTGGGCCAGAGAAACTATTTTAAGTTGAAAGGGCTATAAAAAATATCTTAATTCAAGCCGAGGCTTTATTTAATGTATAAGTATGTTGAATAAGTCTATGTCAAGTGCTTGTAAGGATTTCTACAACAACTCCAAAAAACAATTAGGAGTAGACTTGTTGTTAGCTTATTTAGGATGTTTGTCATTTTCTTCAGGGTTAGAGTAGCAAATCTAGCATGTAAATAGGGTTGATTCATTGTTAAAAATAAATGGAACATTAGTTAAACTAAAAGTGAGAATTTTCTCTTAGTTTTTTCAAGAACTAAGAACTTATTATGAATTAACTCTTCTTATGTCATCTAACCCGACTTATCACTCCTAAATCCCTTCTTTTTTGGAGTGTGGTGTTCATATCCTTCTTTATACCTTAGGTTTGTTTTTGTCAAACATTGGGTTTAGATCTTGCATGATTGAAATCTAATTTCACTTTCTTGGGTACTTATTCAAATTCCTTGTTTGTGTTGGGTCACTAAATGTCTTTTGGGGTTTACACCAGTCAGTATCAGAACCTGGCTCTGAATCAAGTTTCCTTATCTATTTTTGAGTTTCATTTTGGTTTTTCTTTTTAGCTACATTCTATAACATCTTGTTCTTTGAATCCACAAACCCTAGTTTATCTTTCTTTGCATTTAAATTTTTGCAAAAAAATGAAAATCATATTTGATAAAGAAGAAAAGAAAAAGAAAAAAAAATATTCAATTTGATTCTTTCCTATTTCAAAAATATATCCTGTTTAATTAGGTGAAAGGGAGATAAAGGCTTTATTTCCTTATTTCTTTCTAGTTCCTACAAGGATTTGGATCCAATTAGTTCTTTTTTTTTTTTTTTTTTTCATATTTTGCTATTTAAACTTGTTGAATTTTACTAAACCATAACCTTAAATTCATTGCACTTTCCTAAATTTCTTTGATTCTAACTTGTTGGAATTGGTTCGTTATTAAGTGACTTTGATTGAGCTTATTTATTTCAATAAAGGAGTGTGAGAGAAAAGCTAAATTTATAAAGTGTGCAAACATGACGGTCAGTGTCATACTATGAGAGAGTGGAATGAAACACATAAGGGAGTGTGTGTGAGTTTATTACCAACATATATTTTTTTTTTATATAGGTGATGATTCGAGGTTGAATCCTTTGAATGAATATGCAAAATAGTGAGATCCATAGAGGATTTAATGCCTAGAGGGCTTCTAAAGATTCATTAAGCATTCAAGAAGGGCCAAGAACATGGTTAAGAGATAAAAGGATGAAATAGGCACTTAATGGGCTGATTGAAGAAATTTGGGCCAAAGAAGCTAATTCAAGTTTGAATGGCAGTAAAACATATCTTAATGTAGGCCAAGGCTTTATTTATTGTTTAAGTATGCTAAATGGGTCTATGTCAAGTGATTGTAAGGATTTCTACAACAACACCAAAATAAATCAGAGTAAATTTGTTGTTAACTTATTTAGGAAGTTTATAATTATCTCTAGGGTTAGGATTATTAATTTACAACAACTGCTAAAACAATTATGAGTAGATTTGTTGTTAGCTTATTAAAGAAGATTGCCATTACTTATAGGGTTAGGGTTGTTAATTTAGCTTATAAATGGGCTTGATTTTATTATTAAAAATACGTAGAACATTAGTGAAACTAAAAATGAGAATTTTCTCCTCCAATTCTTTTAAAAACTAAAAACTTATCGAGAACTAACTCTTTATGTGGTGTTTAACCTAACTTATCACTACAAAATCCCTTCTTTTCTGGAGTACGATGTCCATATCTTTCTTTACACCTTAGGTTCATGTTCCTCAAACATTTGGTCTAGGTCTTGCATAATTGAAATCTAATTTTGTTTTCTTAGGTTCTTATTTGAATTCCTCATATACATTACATCCCAAAGCCACCACTTTTGGGGTTCACATTAGTGGTCTCATTATTTAGGAATTAAAATAGTCACAACAAAAAATAAAAGGTAATCTAGAACAATCACACCATTTTTTTGATGAAATTCAATGGATTTAAAGTACCAAAGATGTACAAATGAGCTTGTTGCAATGAATATAATGTTTGATATTGGTACAAAAATTAATCATGAGTCATTGTTTGTGAATCAAACCATTCAATATACAGAAAGCTAATGAAGATCAATGACTTATTTCCTTAATGGAATTTAATGGATATAGAGTATCAAAGTTGTACAAAAGTGCTTGTTCCAATGAATAAAATGCTTTGTGTAGACACAAAAGTTAATTTCACATCATTTTGTGTAAATGAGTCCCCACAATGAAGGAAGGAGCCTTATTAGCTAGAAATTAAGAGATGGTCTCTTTGTTTAGGAATTGAATCACGTAATATGTATAAGAAAAGGTAATATAGACCAATCACACCTTTTTTGATGCAATTCAATGGAAGTAGAAAATCAATGATGTTGAAATGCAATCACACCTAACTTTGCTAAAACTTTTTAGATTATGTGTGATGCTTAGGTATTAGCATTGGAGCTATTTTAATGCAAGAATTCAACCAATTGCCTATTTTATCTATGGACTTTGTGCTAACACTACCACAATCAAAATGGGTTAGGGACTCTATATTTGTAGTTATTGATATGTTTTCAAAGATGGCACACTTCATCCTATGCCATAAAATTGATGATACAAATAATGTAGTTAAATTGTTTTTTACAGAGGTACATTTGCATGGCATGCCTCAAAGTATTGTTTCAAACCAAGAAAAAAAGTTCTTGAGCAACTATTGGAAGATGTTATATGTAAGGTACTAAATTGATGTTCTCAACTACTTGCCATCCAACAACCACTATATTCACTCCAACAAGCTTGTTTCGACATCTTTGGTACTCTAAACCCATTGAATTTCATTGAAAAAAGGTATGAGTGGTCTTGATTAGCTTTTCTTATATGTATTAAGTGTCTCAAACCCTAAATAATGGCATGATCACTTTAGTTCTAACTAACAACTCTCCTTCCTTTGTTACAATAACTCATTTACACAAAATGGTGAAGAAATTAAATTGTGTCCACATAAAACATTATATTCATTTGAAGAAGCACATTTGTACACCTTTAGTGCTCGAAATCCATTAAATTCTATTAAACAAAGTAGTCATTGATCTTTATTAGCTTTCATTATCAATATTGAATGGTTTAATTCCCAAAAAATGTGATCATCTCTTCATCATTTCATTTTTTTTATACAAGCATGTTTATATTCATTGTATCAAACGAGGCTTTCATAAGTTTTTGGGCTTTTGGGCTTAAGGCTTCGATATTGAGCATGCTTGAGGCTGAAGACTCAAAAAATTCATTAATTGCTTGTTTCGTGGGCTTGGAATGTTTTAGGAACCCAAAAGGTTTGAGCTTTGGCTTTCTAAGGTGAATATGTCAACCCATGCTTGTGGTTGGGTTGTTTGTGAGTGGGTCTTTTGTTGTTTGGATTCCTATGCTTGGGATTTCTTTTTGGATTTCCTGGGCATTTTGGGCTTGTTTTGAGGTTGAGGTTCCTATTCCCTTCAAGAATTCTCTTCTAAGAAAATCTAGTAAGCAATTTGAAGAACTTTGAGTATGTTCAATTTCAAAATCAAAAACACTTAAAATTGCTTGCCATCATGCAAAAATTTATTTGGAAGCAATATTTTAAACACTTTTAATAATATAGATTTTGCTGCTTGACAATTAATGCATAATAAGAATTTTTGATTTAACAAATCATGCTAAAATTTTGAAATGTATAAAACAATAGCCAAATATTCGTTTTTAATGGTGGAATACTGCCTTTAACAATCATTCTAATGCTTGGATGTGAAACGATTAAGTTGTTCAAGCTAATCCTTCACTTGTTTCAAAATCCCTCCATATCCTAGTTTAGACACATTAATCCCAACTATTTTGGGTAGTCTAGGATTACTTTTGTGAAAACAGGGCAACTCTTTGACACAAAAGTTAATTTTGCCATAATTTTGGTTAAATAAGTCCATGCAATGAAGGAAGGAGGAATGTTAGCTAGAAAAGAAGGGATGATCTCTTTCTTCAGGATTTGAAACATTCAATAGGTATAAGAAAAGCTAATTGAGATCAAACAAAGCTTTGATTGATGGAATTCAATGGATTTAGAGTTCCAAAGATGTGCAAATGAGGTTGTTGCAATGAATATAATGTTTACTATTGGAACAAATGTTAATTTTGAGATACTTTTGTGAAAGAGTTGTTGCAACGAAAAGAGAAGCCTTATTATCAAAAAAAAAAAAAATGAAGAGTTGATCTCATTGTTTGATAATTAAACCATTCTATACTTGTAAGAAAAGAAAATCAAGATCAATGACTCATTTACTTGATGGAATTCAATGGGTTCAGAGTACTAAGGGTGTGCAAACATGCTTGTTCCAATCAATATAATGTTTTATGTTGGCATAAAAGTTAATTTCACCATCATTTTATGTAAATTTGTACTTGCAATGAAGGAGGAAGCCTTGTTAGCTAGAAATGAAGAGAAGGTCTCATTATTCAAGAATTGAAACATTAAATAGCTATAAGAAAGCTAATCAAGATCAAACTAACCTTTGTTTCAAGGAATTCAATGGGTTAGAGTTTCAAACTTGTACAAATGAGCTTCTTACAAAGAATATAGTGTCTACTGTTAACATAAAAGTTAATTATAAGATCATTTTGTGTAAATGAGTCCTTGTAATGAAAGAGAAATTTTTATCAAAAAATGCAGCGATGGTCTTATTATTTAGAAATTAAACCATTTAATTCCTATAAAGAAAGTTAATCAAGATTAATGACTCATTTGCTTGGCAAAATTCAGTGAATTCAAAGCATCAAAGACATACATATGTGCTTGTTCCAATGAATAGAATAATTTGTGCAGACACAAGAGTGAATTTCACCATCATTTTGGTAAATAAATCCCTGAAATGAAGGAAGGAGCCTTGTTAATTAGAAATGAAGAGAATGTCTCATTATCCATAATTTCAAACTTTCAATAGGTATAAGAAAAACTAATTGAAAACAATCAAAGCTTTGTTTGATGGAATTCAACAGATTTAGAGTACCAAAGATATTCAAACAAGCTTGTTGCAAAGAATATAATGTTTCTTGTTGACATGAAAGTTAATTATGAGATCATTTTGTGTGAGTAAGTACTTGCAACAAAAAAAAAAAAGATTTGTTATCAAAAAATGGGAAGGTAGTCTCATTGCTTGAGAATTAAACCATTCAATATTTGTGAAGAATGCTAATCAAGATCAATGACTCATTTACTTGATGGAATTCAATAGGTTCAGAGTACCAAAGGTGTGCAAAAGTGTTTTTATTCCAATGAATAAAACATTCTGTGTAAATAAAACTGTTAATTTCACCATCATTTTGTGTAAATTAGTCCTTACAACGATGGAAGGAGCCTTATTGGCTAGAAATGATGAGACTATCTCATTATTTTGGAATTGAAACACTTAGTACACATAAGTAAAGGTAATCTAGACCAATTAGACTTCTTTTTGATGAAATTCAATGGATTTGGAGTACCAAAGTTGTACAAATGAAATTGTTGCAAAAAATACATTGTTTATTGTTGACATAAAAGTTAATTATAGACCATTTTGTGTGAATTAGTTCTTGCAACAAAAGAGAAGTCTTGTTATCAAAAAAATGAAGAGATGGTATCATTATTTGGGAATTAAACCATTAAATACCTACAATGAAAGCTAATCAACATCAATGACTTATTTGCTTCATGGAATTTAATGTATTTAGAGTACCACATGCATGCTTGTTCCAATGAATAGAATGTTTTGTGTAGAAGCAAAAGTTAATTTCACCATCATTTTGGGTAAATGAATCCTTACAACAAAGGAAGGAGCCTTGTTAGCAAGAATTAAAGAGAAGGTCTCATTATTCAGGATTTGAAAATTTCTAAAGGTATCTGAAAAGCTAGTTGAGATCAATCAATGCTTTATTTGAATAAATTGAATGGATTGAGAGCATCAATGATTTACCAACCAACTTGTTTCAAAGAACATAATGTTTACTACTGATACAAAAGTTAATTGTGAGATCACTTTTTGTGAATAAGCCCTTTCAATGAAAAGAGAAGCCTTGTTATCAAAAAAATGAAGAGGCAATCTTATTATTTGATAATTAAACCATTCAATACTTGTAAAAAATGCTAATTAAGATCAATGAGTCATTTACTTGAAGGAATTCAATAAGTTCAGAGTACCAAAGGTGTACAAACATGCTTTCTCCAATGAATATAATGCTTTGTGTGGTCACAAAAGTTAATTTCACCATAATTTTGTGTAAATGAGTCTTTGTAACAAAGGAAGGAGCCTTGTTGGCTAGAAAAGAAGAAATGATCTCATTATTTAGACATTGAAACACTCAAAACATATAAGAAAAAGGTAATCTAGACCAATTATACTTGTTTTTGATGGAATTCAATGGATTTAGAATACCAAAGTTGTACAAATGAGCATGTTTACTATTGATATTAAAGTTAATTACAAAATCATTTTGTGTGAATGAGTCCTTGCAACCAATGAGAAGTAATGTTATCAAAAAAAAATATAAAGATAGTCTCATTATTTGAGAATTAAACCATTCAAAACCTATAAGAAAACCCAATAATTAATGCTAAACAATTCAAACATAGAATGCACAATTTTCAAACATAGAATACATAAGACATAAAACTAGATTCAGTAAAAGAAAGCTTAAGAGAAAAATGGACTTACATGAATATAGCTTTCATTGAATGACACTATAAGCTTACATATTGTTATAGAGTAAGTTTACAAATGAGGAAAGAAAGTTATGCCTTCTCCATGGGATACTCCTATTTGTCTCTAAAGTCTATGTTAACTAACAAATACATGATAAAAGTTTTCTTTATAAAGTATAAAGTATCTTTATAAAAGTAAATTTTACAAAGTGGCTTTATAAAAGCATTTTGTCCAATTTGTCCCCTTTACAACTCATATAGATCTTTTAGTCTCACATAATAGCATCTTGTTGAGTAAGTTGATTGGAATCCTTTGCTTGACTACTATTTGGTTGGTCTTTATCAGATTGTAAAATACTAGCCATCATCTTAGTTAGCTGTTCTCTTGGCACACTCTTGACTAGTGTTTTAAGCATTTAAGTTGGAGTCTTGATAGCTGGAGGAGAGGGTCTTACAATGTTGATTCCTAAATTAATAACTCCTTTAGTATTGTAAACCCCTTTGCTAAAATAGTCAAATTTTTCCCACCATTGAATGTTAATCCCTCAAACAAGTCAAGATACATGCTAAGTTCTTTCTCCCAGGATATTAACCTATTTGGAAATGATATTATAGTCCCATTTGATGATCCATGGAACATAATACCAAATGGCAAAAATTAAGATTTTATTCCTCAAGTAAAGATTCTTTTTACAAAATTATTCATAAATAATTTTACTCTTAAAGGGAGTGTAACAGGATGTAATCCCCATTTAAGGAACCATATTTTAAACTAATTGGGATATTTAACCTTATCATTAGGAGATTAATATGAAGAAACAAACTAGATTTCTTTTGTGGGTTTTTATAGAATAAAGATCTCTTCTAGGCTTGAATAGAGTTAAAATAATTGAAAGTTTTAACCTTCCACTAGTTTTTTAATTATTTATAGGCTAGCAAATCACTTTGCCATTCATCTGTATAGAAAGGTGATTCTTTTGATTTTAAACTTTGCATATGCCAAATCTTTGGTTGATCCCTAACTAGAGCCTCATTCAATTGGTTTAATGATTTCTAGTCTTGTCTCAAAAATAATCTATAGATGGTAATAGTAATCTTTCATGGTGGTATCCACATGTTATCTTTCAAATAGAATCTTGCAACCTCATAGGTAGAAGTTAAGCAAAGTTGGGTTCAATTGGACACGAGAAGTCTATATAAACTTTAGGATAAAAGAATATGTAAGCTTTTTATTCCTTATTTACTTATCACTCATAAGCGTCATTTTATAAAGGATCTAATTCCTTGTTGTTTTGACTTGATGAACTAGAAGCATCCTTAGCTGGTGAACTAATTGACTTTGATGGAGACATAAGCCTTTGTAGTATAGGCCTCTTACTCAAATAGTGGTACCCAATAAAAATTCATGAGTTAGAAAGTCAAGAAAAAAATTTGTAAATATCAAAATGAAAGGCTAATAATATTCCTTGCCATCTAACAAAGATTTGCTTTGAGGCTATATTTTTGACATCTTTTAGAAGAACATCTTTAGTAGCTTTACAATTAATTCTAATAAGAAAATTTTGATCTAATAAATCTCCTTCAAACTTTTGAGAGCTGCTCATGATAACAAGAAAAAGTCATTATAACCTTGAGCTAAGGGTAAAGTTTCTTCAACAATTTTAATAATATAATCACATTTTGAGAAGAAACTTTCCTATTTATAAATATGGGAAGTAGAGGAAGAAGGAAAAGTCCAATTTTGTAAATAATTATTATCTAAGTTTTCACTTCCAATAATTTCTTTAATTTTATTACTTAAACTACTATAACTATTACAACAAGAAATTCATCATTGTTTTTAGTTTCCACTAACTCATGATATCATTGTCAACAAATTTGCACCTAATGTTCTAAACGCCAACCCTAAATACACAAGCAAATAATGGCAATGTGATTTAGGTTTCAATCACAAGTTTAAATTAGTCACCTAATACCCTTAAGGCTTTGATACCATTCCTTTTGCACAAGCAAACAAAGAAGCAAGTAAAAGATCTTTAAGAGCAAACAAGCAATGGTACTAAATCAACTGTTAATAAAACTAAGTCATAGAAAGACAAAACTTAAAAAAATAAGAGCTTTATTCATAAGACATTCCAAGAGAGGTGAGAAGAAGAAGATTTTGTTTCCTTCTTTGTACTCCTAGTCTAATTTATAAGGGATTTTACCCAGCTTCATACAAAGGAGCCTTGTTAGCTAGAAATGAAGAGAATGTCCCATTATTCAGGATTTTAAACCTTCAATATAAATAAGAAAAGCTAGTTAAGATCAATCAAAGCATTGTTTGATGTAATTTAATGGTTTAGAGAACCAAAGATGTGCAAACGAGCTTGTTGTAAAGAATATAATGTTTCTTGTTGACACAAATGTTACTTATGAGATCATTTTGTGTGAATGAGTACTTACAATGAAAGGAGAAGCCTTGTCATCAAATGAAGAAGAGGTGAGCTCATTATTCAAGAATTAAACCATTCAATATTCATAAGGAAAGCTAATCAAGATCAATGACTCACTCACTTGATGGAATTCAATAGCTTTAGAGTACTAAAGGTTTGCAAACATGCCCATTCCAATGAATATAATATTTTGTGTAGACACAAAAGTTAATTTGACCATCATTTGTGTAAATGAGTCCTTGAAACCAAGGAAGGAGTCTTGCTAGCTAGAAATCAAGAGACAGTCTCATTATTCTTGAATTTAGACATTCAATATGTGTAAAAAAGCTAATCAAGACCATTGAAACCATTTTTTAGATGAAATTCAATGAATTTAGAATATTAAAGAAATAGAAATGAGCTTCTTGTAAGGAATACAAATTTAACCATTGGTAAAAAAAAGTTAATTATGGGATCATTTTGTGTGAATAAGTCCTTACAATGAAAAGAGAAGCTTGTTAACAAAAAATTGAAGAGGCAACCTCATTGTTTGAGAATTAAACCATTCAATACCTATAAGAAAAGCAAATCGTGATTAATGACTCATTTGCTTGCTATATAATTCAATGGATTTAGAGTACCAAAGGTATTCAAACATACTTGTTCCAATGCATAGAGTATTTTAAGTAGATACAAAAGTTATTTTCACCATCATTTTATGTAAATGAGTCCTTACAACAAAGGAAGGATCCTTGTTAGTTAGAAAAGAAGAGATTAGCAGATTATTTAAAAATTAAAATATTCTTACATATAGGAAAAGCTAATCTAAACTGATGAAACCTTTTAATTTTTTTGATGGAATTCAATGGATTTATAGTAGTTGAGATGTACAAATGAGTTTTTTGCAACAAATACAATGGTTGTTGTTGACACAAAAGCTCGTTACAAGATCATTTTGTCTGAATGAGCCCTTGCAACAAAAAGTGAAACCTTGTCATAAAAGAATGAAGAGAGGATCTCATTATTTGGGAATTAAACCATTCAATACCTATAAGGAAAGTTAATCAAGATCAATGACTCATTTAATTTATGAAATTCAATAGGCATAGAGTACCAAAAGTGTCCAAATGTGCATGTTCCAATGAATATAATGTTTTATGAAGGCAAAATGGTTAATTTCACCATCATTTTGTGTAAATATGTCCTTGCAATGTAAGAAGGAGCCTTGTCAGCTAAAAATGAAAAGAATGTCTCATTATTAAAAAATTGAAACATAGCTAATGAAGATCAATCTAGCCTTTGTTTAAATGATTTCAATGGGTTTAGAGTACCAAAGTTGTATAGATGTGTTTGTTGTAATGAATGTAAAGAATATATATGCCATTGTTATCAAAAAATAAAGAGACAACCACACTTTTTGTTGATGGAATTCAATGGATTTAGAGTACCAAAGTTGTACAAACAAACTTGTTACAATGAATATTGTCTGCTGTTGACATAAAAGTTAATTATGAGATCATTTTGTGTGAATGAGTTCTTGCAAGGAAAAGACAAGTCTTGCTAAAATGATATGATAGTCTCATTGTCCAAGAATTAAACCATTTAATACCTACAAGGAAAGCTAATTAAGATCAATGATTCATTTGCTTGATGTAGTTTAATGAATTTAGAGTACCAAAGGTGCATAAACATGCTTGATTCAATGAATAAAATGTTTTGTATAGACTCAAATATTAATTTAATCATTTTTTTGTGTGAATAAGCCTTTACAACATTGGAAGGAGCCTTATTAGCTAGAAATGAAAAGAAGGTCTCATTATTTAGGAATTAAAACATTCAAGAGCTATACAAAAAGAAAATAAAGATAAATCAAAGCATTGTTTGATGGACTTCAATGGATTAAGAGTAGCAATGGTTGTTGTAGAAATGAGTTTCATGCAATGTATACAATGGTTGTTATTGACACAAAAGAGTTAGTTACAAGATCATTTTGTGTTAATGAGTCCTTGCAATATAAAAGAAAAACCTTGTTATCAAAAAATGAAGAGGTGGTGTCATTGTTCAAGAATTAAACCATTTAATACCTATAACAAAAGCTAATTAAGATCAAGGACACATTTAATTGATGGAATTCAATAGGTTTAGAATACCATATGTGTGCAAACATGTTTGTTCCGATGAATATAGTGCTTTGTGAAGACAAAATGGTTTCAATATTCAGGAATTGAAACATTAAATAGCTATTAGAAAAGCTAATGAAGATCTATCTAACCTTCAAAGCATTTCATTGGGTTTAGAGTATCAAAGTTGTATATACATGTTTTGTGCAATGAATATAGACATCCTTGTTATCAAAAAAATGAAGAGATGATCAGATTGTTCGAATTATACCATTCATTGCCTATAAGGAAAGCTAATCAAGATCAATGACTAATTTACTTGATGGAATTGAATGGGTTCAAGTACCAAAGATGTACCAATGATCTTATTGCTATGAGTATAATGTTTGCTCTTGTTACAAATGTTAATTATGAGATCATTTTGTGTGATGGACTCTTTGTAATGAAAAGGGAAGCTTTGTTGTCAAAAAATGATGAGGTAGTCTCATTGATGGAGAACAAACCATTCAATACCTATAATGAAAGCAAATTAAGATCAATGACTCATTTACATGATGGAATTCAATGAATTAACAGTACCAATGATGTATACACAAGCTTGTTTCAATAAATATAAACTTTGATGTTGATACATAAGTTAATTAAAGGATCATATATTGCCTGAATGAGTCTTTGCAATTAAAGGAAAAGTCTTATTGTAAAAAATCTAACCAGATAGTCTCACTATTTGGGAATTAAAACACTTAATACATATAAGAAAACATAATCTAGACCAATCAAACTTTTTTCTTTTATGGAATTCATTGGATTTAGAGTACTAAAGATGTACAAATGAGCTTGTTGCAATTAATATAATATGCAATTAATATAATATTTACTATTGACACAAAAGTTAATTACGAGATTATTTTTTTATGAATGAGTCATTGCAATGAAAATAAATGTTTTGTTATAAAAGAAATACATGATAGTCTCATTATTCAGGAGTTGAAACACTTAATACTTATAAGATAAGGTAATATAGACCAATCATTCCTTTTTTCTTTTTTATGAAATTCAATGGACTGCTGCAATTAATATACTGTTTGCTATTCACATATAAGTTAATTACAAAATCATTTTGCATGAATGACTCCTTGCAAAGTAAAGAGAAGTCTTGCCATCAATAAATGCAGAGACAGTCCAATTGTTTAGGAATTGAACCATTTCAATACCTATATGGAAAGCTAATCAAAATTAATAACTTATTTGCTTGATGGAATTCAACTGATTTAGAGTACCAAAGGTTTAAAGACATGCTTGTTCCAATGAATAAAATATTTTGTGTGCACCAAAAAGTTAATTTCACCATCATTTTTTGTAAATGAGTCCTTGCAATGAATGAAGAAGCCTTGTTAGTTAGAAATGAAGGCAAAATCTCATTATTCAAGAATTGAAACACTCATATGCATAGGAAAAGCTAATCTAAACCAATCAAACCCCTTTTTTTTTTGTGGAATTCAATGTATTTAGAGTAGCAAAGATGTAGAAAGGAGTTTCTTGCAATGAATACAATGGTCATTATTGAAATAAAAGTTAGTTATGAGATCATTTTGTATCGATGAGTCCTTACGATGGGAAGAGAAACTTTTTATCAAAAAATGAAGTGGTAGTCTCATTGTTCAAAAAGTAAACTATTTAATACCTATAAGGAAAGTTTATTAAGATCAATGACTCATTTAATTGATGGAATTAAATAGGTTTAGAGTACCAAAAGTGTCCAAACTTGTCTATTCCAATGAACATAATGATTTTTGAAGGCAAAAACGTTAATTTCACCATCATTTTGTGTAAATAAGTCCTTACAACAAAGGAATGAGCCTTATTAGCTAAAAATGAAGTGAAGTCTCATTATTTAGGAATTCAAACATTAAACAACTATGAAAGAAAGCTAGTTAGCTAAAGGTGTGAAAATGTGCTTGTTCCAAATAATATAATGTTTTTTGTTGACACAAAAGTTAATGTCACCATCATTTTATGTAAATGAGTCCTTGCAACAAGGACCTTTGTTAGTTAGATATGAAGAGATTGTCTCATTATTTAGTAATTAAAACACTCTCTATGTATAAAAAAAAATGGTAATCTAGACTAATCACACAATTTTTTGATGGACTACAATGGGTTTAGGGCACCAACAATGAAGAAATGAGCTTGTTGCTGTGAATATAATGTTCATTGTAAACACAAAAGTTAATTATGAGATTATTTTGTGGAAATGAGTCCTTGTTTTAATTAATATTATGTTTCATGTTGACACAAAAGTTAATTTCATTATGATTTTGTGTAAATGAGTCCTTGCAATGAAGGAACCTTGTTTGTTAGAAAAGAAGAGACATTCTCATTATTTAACAATTAAAACACTCAACTAGTACAATAAAAGTTAACCTAGACAAATCACACCCATTTTTTATGAAATTCAATGGATTTAAAGCACCAAAAATGTACAAACAAGCTTATTGTAATGAATATAATGTTTGTTGTTGGTATAAAAGTTAATTTTGAGATCATTTTGTGGTAATGAGCCCTTGCAACAAAAAGAGAAATTTTCTTACCAAAAAAGAAAGTGGAGTCATTATTTAAGAATTAAACCATTCAATACCTATAAGGAAAACTAAATAAGATTAATAACTCATTTACTTGATGGAATTCAATGGGTTTAGAGTACAAAAGGTATGCAATCTTGCTCGGTCCAAAGAATATACGTTTTTTGTTGACACAAAAATTAATTTCACCATCATTTTGTGTAAATGAGTCATTGTAATCAAATCAGGAGCCTATTAATTAAAAATGAAGGGACAATGTCATTATTCTAGAATTGAAACACACAATCACACCTTTTTCTTGATGGAATTAAATAAATTTAGAGTACCAAAGAAGTACAACGAGCTTGTTCTTATTATTCAAGCTTGAAGGGTAGTAAAGCATATCGTAATATAGGGCAAGGCTTTATTAATTTGATTGGACTGCTTAATAGGCTACAATAAAATTCACTCCTGAGTAGGATTTTTTTTTTTATAATACATGTCTACAATAAAATATGAGTGTTTTATATTTTAGGAGTTTATCATTGTCTTTATTCTTAGGGAATTTAAGGTTGTTAATTCATCCTATAATAAGATTGATTTCATTATGTAAAAGTGCAAAATATTAGTAAAAATAAAAGTGAGAATTTTTTTTCTTCGTTCTTTCAAGAACAAACATTTCTTGAGGCACTTAACCTGACTTATCAATCCTTTCATTGCTAAACTATGGCATCTGTAATGCTTATTTATACCTTAGGTTCATGTTCCTTGTACTTTATGTCTAGGTTTTTTATAATTGAAATATGATATAGCCTTCTTGGGTTTTTGTTTGGTTAGTTGTATATGATAGGTCCCTAAGACATGTCTTTTAGGATTCACATCAGTTAGTATCAAAGCTTTAAGATTACAGGCTTATTTATCTAAAATTTGAGTTTTTCTTTTGTTCTTGTTCTTAACCACATTCTATAACCTCTTGTTCTTTGAATTTGCAAACACTAGCTTTTCTTTTATTATTGTCTACAAACCCTAGTTGCTACAATGATTTGGATACAATTAATCTTTTTTCTTGTTTGTTTTGCAATTTAATCTTATTATTTTTTTCTTTAATTCTAATTTGTTAAAATTAGTTGATTATAAGGTGATTTTAATTGAGGAATGTGAAAAGCCAATATATATAGTGTGCAAACACAAGAGTGACTATCATACTAAGAGGGAGTGGAGTGAAACATGTGAGGGAGAGTGTGTTCCCATCATTTTTTTTTTTTTTATGTAAGTGATAATTTGAGACAAATCCTTTTAAGGAGAGGGGAAATGATGAGATCCATGAAGGAACTAATGCATGGAGGGCTTTTAAGGGTCCATTAAGCATTCAAGAAGGGCCAATGACATGTTTAAGACGTAAAAGGATGAAATAGGCACTTAGTAGGCTAATTAAAGAGATTTGGGTCAAAGAAGATAATTCCTGCTTAAAGGGTAGCAAAGGTGGGCCAATGCTTTATTAATTTCATTGGAGTACATAATAGGCCAAGGTTACAATAAAATGCACTCCTAAATAGGAATTTGTTATAAAATAAGAGTGTTCTTATATTTTAGGAGATTTTCATTGTCTTCAATTTTAGGATTTTTAGGATTGTTAATTCAACCTATAAATATGCTTCATTTCACTGTTAGAAAGAGCAGAACATTAGTGAAAATAAAAGTGAGATTTTCTTATTAAGTTCTTTAAAGAACTCAAGAACTTATCAAGAACTAACTTTTCTTGTGACATTCAACCCTACTTATCACTCTTAAATCCCTTCTTTCCTAAAGCCTATATCCTTCTTCATAGCTTGGGTTTGTGTTCCTTGAATATTGGATCTAGGACTTGTATAATTGCAACCTAATTTAGCTTAGGTTCTTGTTCAATTCCTTGTGTGTGTTAGGTCCCCAAACCACATCTATTAGGATTGATATTACGGTGCCATTATTCAAGAATTGAAACACTCAATACATTAAAAAAAAAAAAGGTAATCTAGACTATTTATATTTTTTTTTTATGGAATTCAACGGATATTAAGTGCCAAAAATGGACAAATGAGCTTGTTGTGATTAATATAATGTTTAATGTTAACACAAAAGTTAATTACAAGACCATTTTGTGGGAATGAGTCCTTACAATGAAAAGATCAGCCTTGCTATCAAAAAATGAAGATGCAGTCTCATTGTTTAGGAATTAAACTATTCAATAAAAAAAAAACAAAGCAAATTAAGATCAATCACTCAATTACTTGATGGAATTCAATAGGTTTAGAGTACCACAAGTGTACAAACATGCTTGTTTCAAGGAATATAATGTTTTGTGTAGATACAGAAGTCAATGTCACCAATATTTTGTGTAAATGAGCCATTACAGCAAAGGAAGGAGCAATTGAAACACTCAATATGTATAAGAAAAGGTAATCTAGAGCAGTCACACCTTGTTTTTTTTTCTGATAGAAGTCAAGGATTTAGAGTACCAATATGAACAAACAAGCTTGGTGCAATGAATATGATGTTTGATGTTGTCACAAAAAGTTAATTGCAAGAGCTTTTAGTGGAAATAAAGCCTTGCAACAAAAAGAGAAGCCTTGTTATCAAAAAAATGAAGAGGTGGTCTCATTGTTTAAGAATTAAACCTTTCCCTAAAAGGAAAATTAATCAAGATCAATGACTTATTTACTTGATGAAATTTAATGGTTTTAGAGTACCAAAGGTATGCAAACATGCTAGTTCCAATGAATATAATGTTTTATGTAAACACAAAAGTTAATTTCACCATCATTTTGTGTAAATGAGTCCTTGTAATGAAGGAAGGAGCCTTGTTAGTTAGAAATAAAGAGAAGGTCTTATTGAGGTATTCAAACACTTAATATGTATAAGAAACAGTAACTTAGACCAATCACACATTTTTTTTTTAATGGAATTCATTGGATTTAGAGGCCAAAGATGTACAAATGAGCTTGTTGCAAGTGATATAATGTGTGCTGTTGACACAATAGTTAATTATGTGATAATGTTATGTGAATGAGTCCCTGCAATGAAAAGAAAAGTCCTATTATCAAAAAGTAAAGTAATAGTCTCTTTGTTTGATAATTAAACCCTTCAATACTAGTAAGGAATGTTAATTAAGATCAATGAATTATTTACTAGATGGAATTCAATGGGTTTAGAGTACCAAAGATGTTGAAATGAGCTTTTTGCAATGATTACATTGTTTATTGATGTCACAATAGTAAATTATGAGATCATTTTGTGCGAATGAGTCATTGCAACAAAAAGTTCTATTTATCGAAAGATGATGAGATAATCTCTTTGTTCAAGAATTAAACCATTCAATACCTATAAAGAAAGCTAATCAAGTTCATTAACTAATTTGCTTCATGGAATGCAATGTGTTCAAAGTACCAAAGGTGTATAAATGTGCTTGTTTCAATGAATATACTATTTTGTGTAGACATAAAAGTTAATTACACCATCATTTTGTTTAAATGAGTCCTTACAACGTAGGAAGGAGCCTTATTAATTAGAAATGAAGAGATGATGATGAGATACATAGAGGATCAAATGCATAGAGAGCTTTTAAGGATCCATTAAGGTTTCAAGAAGGGCTAATAACATGTTCAAGATTTAAAATGATGAAAGAGGTACTTGATGGACTAATTAAAGAAATTTGGCCAAAGAAACTATTTTAAGGTTGAAGGGCTGCAAAACATATCTAAATGTAGGCTGAGGCTTTATTTGTTGTATAAGTATGCTAAATAAGTCTGTGTCAAGTGATTGTAAGGATTTCTACAACATCTTCAAACAAATAGGAGTAGAATTGATGTTAGCCTATTTAGGATGTTTGGCATTTTCTTTAGGGTTAGAATTGTAAGTTTAGCATGTAAATAAACATGATTTCATTGCTAAAAATAAGCAAAACATTAGTGAATCTAAAACTGAGAATTCTCTCCTTTAGTTCTTTCAAGAACTAGAACTTGTTAAGAATTAACTCTTCTTATGGCATTTAACCTGACTTATAACTCTTGAATCCCTTCCTTTTTGGAGTGTGGTGTTCATATCCTTATTTATTCCTTAGGTTCATTTTCGTTAAACTTTGAGTTTAGGTCTTGCATGATTGAAATCTGATTTAGCTTTCCTAGTTACTTATTTGAATTCCTTGTTCATGTTCCATCACTAAGCTATGCCTTTTGGGGTTTATGCCATTTGGTATCTAAACTTGGCTCTGAATTAGGTTTCCTTATCTAATTTTAAGGTTCATTTTTTTTCCTCATTTTCTTAGTTGCATTCTATAACCTCTTCTTTTTTTGAATCTGCCAACCCTAGTCTATCTTTTCTTGTATTTAAATTTTTGCAAAAAAACAAAAAAAAATTGAAAATATTGTTTGATATAGAAGAAACAAATGAGAAAAGGAAAATATTCTATTTGATTCCTTCTTAGCTGAAAAATAAATCCTATTTAATTAGGTGAAAGGGAAATTAAGGCTTTATTTCCTTATTTCTTTCTAGTTCCTACAAGGATTTGGATCCAATTAATTGTTTTATTTTGTATTTTTCAATTTAATCTTGTTGAGTTCTTTTAATCCATAACCTTACATGGATTGCACTTTCCTAAATTTCTTTGATTCTAATTTGTTGGAATTAGTTGGTTATAAAGTGACTTTGATTGAGCGCTTTGTTTATTTCAATAAAAGGAGTGAGAGAGAACAGCTAAATTTATATAGTGTGCAAACATGAGAGTGTCATATTGTGAGAGAGTGGAGGGAAACACACGAGGGAGTGTGTGCAAGTTTAATCCCAACGTATATTTTTTTTATATAGGTGATGATTCAAGGTTGAGTCCTTTTAAGGAGAGGCAAAATGATGAGATCCATAAAGGATAATGCATAAAGGGCTTCTAAAGATCCATTGAGCATTCAAGAAGGGCTAATTACATGATCAAGAGCTAAAAGAATGAAAGAAGCACTTAATGGGTTGATTGAAGAAATTTGGGCCAAAGAAGCTAATTCAAATTTGAATGGCAATAAAACATATCTTAATATAGGCCAAGGCTTTATTTATTGTTTAAGTATGCTAAATGGGTCTATGTTAAGTGATTGTAAGGATTTCTACAACAACACTCAAAAAAATTTAGGAGTAAGTTTGTTGTTAGCTTATTTAGGAAGTTTATAATTATCTCTAGGGTTAGGATTGTTAATTTACAACAACTACTAAAATCATTAGGAGTATATTTTTTGTTAGCTTATTAAAAAAATATGACATTATCTGTTGTTAATTTAGCTTATAAATGGGCTTGATTTCATTGTTAAAAATAAGTGGAACAATAGTGAAACTAAAAATGAGAATTTTCTCCTTCAATTCTTTCAAGGACTAAAGAACTTATCAAGAACTAACTCTTCATGTGGTGTTTAGCCTAACTTATCACTACAAAATCCCTTCTTTTTTGGATTATAACATCCATATATTTCTTTACACCTTAGGTTCGTGTTCCTCAATCATTAGGTCTAGGTCTTGCATAATTGAAATCTAATTCTGTTTCTTAGGTACTTATTTGAATTCCTTGTATACATTGTGTCCCAAATCCACGTCTTTTGGGGTTCACATTAGATTGTCTCATTATTTAGGAATTAAAATGGTCAAAAAAAAATAATAAAAGGTAATATGGACCAATTACTCCTTATTTTAATGAAATTTGAATGGATTTAGAGTACCAAAGATGTACAATTAAGCTTGTTGCAATGAATATAATGTTTGATATTGAAATAAAAGTTAATTGTGAGATCATTATGTGTGAATGAATCATTGCAATGGAAAGAGAAGACTAGTTATCAAAACATGAAGAGATAGTTTCATTGTTTGGCAATCAAAGAGTTTATTGACTAATTTCCTTGATGGAATTCAATAAATTTATGGTACCAAAGATGTACAAATGTTACAATGAGTATAATGTTTGCTATTGAGACAAAAGCTAACTATGAGATTATTTTTATGTGAATGAGTCATTTAATCAAAAAGAGAAGTCTTATTATTAAAACAAATGAAGTGATAATCTCATTGTTTAGGAATTAAACCATTTAATACCTATTAGGAAAGCAAATCAAGATCATTAAGTCATTTGCTGGAAGGAATTCAATGTGTTTAGAGTACCAAAGTTAGACAATCAAGCATGTTTGTTTGAAATGAAGGATGGACTTCACTAAGTATAAGAAAAGGTAATTTAAACCAATCACGCCTATTTTTTATGGACTTCAATGGATTTAGAGTACTAAAGAAGTAGAAACAAGCTTCTTACAATGAATACAATGTTTGCTATTCACACAAAAGTTAATTTTTAGATCATTTTGTGTGAATGAGCCCTTGCAGCAAAAAGAGAAGCCTTGTTATCAAAAAGTGAAGAGGTATTTTCATTGTTCAAGAATTCAACCATTCAATACCTATAAGGAAAGCTAATGAAGATAAATGACTCCTTTTCTTGATGGAATTCCATCAAAAAAAGGTGTGATTTGTGTACATTAGCTTTTCTTACACATATTGTGTGTTTCAATTCTTGAATCATGAGACTAGCTCTTCATTTCTAACTAACAATGCTACTTCCTTGCAAGGACTCATTTTCATAGAAGAATGGTGAAATTTACTTTTGTGTCTACTTAAAACATTGTATTCTTTAGAGCAAGCATGTTTGCACACCTTTGGCAAACACTTTAAACCCATTGAATTCCATCAAGTTAATGAGTCATTGCTCTTTATTAGGTTTTCTTATAGGTATTAAATGGTTTAATTTCCCAAACAAGGAGACCATCTCTTCAGTTTTTGATAACATGACTTCACTTTCTTTGCAAGGATTCATTCACACAAAATGAAGTTGTAATTAACATTTGTGCCAGCAATGAACATTGTATTCTTTGCAACAAGCTTGTTTATACATATTTGGTACTCTAAATCCATTGTACTCCTTCGAACAAAGCTTTGATTAATCTTGATTAGCATTTTTTCTACTTATTGATTGTTTTAATTCTTCAATAATGAAGCCTTCTCTTCATTTCTATATAATAAAGCTCCTTACTTTGTTGTAAGGACTCATTTACACAAAATCAAGGTAAAATTAACTTTTGTGTTTACACAAAAAATTATTTTTATTGGAAAAAACATGATTGTACACCTTTGGTACTCCAAATCCATTGAATTCCATCAAGCAAGTCATTGATCCTGATTAGATTTCCTTATAGGTATTGAATGGTTTAAATCAATAACAATGAGACTGCCTCTTCATTTTTCAATAACAAGGCTTCTATTTTTGTTACAAAGACTCATTCACACAAAATGATCTTCAAATTAACTTTTATGTCAATAGTAAACATTATATTAATTGCAAAAAGCTCATTTCTACATCTTTGGTACTCTAAATCCATGGAATTTCAGCAAAAAAAAAAAAGGTATGATTGTTCTAGATTAGCTTTTCTTATAGTAATGAGTGTTTTAATTCTTGAATAGTGAGTTTGTCCCTTCATTTCTAGCTAATAAGGCTCCTTCCTTCATTGCAAAGGCTCATTCACACAAAATGATCTCATAATTAACTTTTGTGTCAACATCAAATATATATTCATTGCAACAAGCTCACCTGTACATTTTTGGTACTCTAAATCCATTGAATTCCATCAAAAAAGGTGTGATTGGTCTATATTACCCTTTCTCATACATATTGAGTGTTTGAATTGTTGAATAACGAGAATGTCTCCTTATTTCTAGCTAACAAGGATTTATTAATTTAATTGGAGTACTTTATAGGCTAGGGTTATAATAAAATCAATTCATAAATAGAAGTTCATCATAAAATAAGAGTCTACAATAAAATAGGCAGATTCTTAAATTTTAGGAGTTTATTGTTATTTTTATTTTCAGGGTTTTTAGGGTTGTTGATTCAGCCTAAAAATAGGCTAGATTGCATTGTTAAAAAGAGCAAAACATTAGTGAAAATGAAAGTGAGAATTTTCTCCTTTGGTTCTTTCAAGAACTAAAAAACTTATTGAGAACTAAATCTTCTTGTAGCATTTAACCTAACTTATCACTCCCAAATCTCTTATTTGTTAAGTGTGGCATCCTTATCCTTCTTTATACCTTAGATTCGAGTTCCTCCAACATTGGGTCTATGTATTACACGATTGAAATCTGATATATCTTTCTTGGTTTCTTGTTCAACTCCACATGATTGTTGGGTTCCTAAGCCACTTCTTTTGGGGTTCACAACATTTTTTGTCTACACAAAACATTATATTCATAGCAAGAAGCATGTTTGTACATCTTTGGTACTCCAAACCCATTGAATTCCATCAAGTAAATGAGCCATAGATCTAAACTAGCTCTCCTTAAAAGCGTTGCTAGTTTAATCCCTGAACAATGAGATGACCCCCTCATTTTTTGATAACAAGGCTTCACTTTTTGTTGTAAGGACCCTTTCGTGCAAAATGATCTCATAATTAGTTTTTGTGTCAATGGCAAACATTATATTCCTTGCAATAGTCTTGTTTGTACATTTTTAATACTTTAAATCCATTGAATTTCACCAAAACAAAGGTTTGAATTATCTAGATTACCTTTTTTAATGCACATTATGTGTTTTAGTTTCAAAATAATGAGTCTATCTCTTCATTTCTAACTGACAAGGCTCCTTCCTTCATTGTAAGGACTCATTTACACAAAACAATGGAAAAATTAACCTTTGTATCTACACAACATTATATTCACTGCAACAAGCACTTTTGTATCTTGATTAGATTTCCTTAAAGGTATTGAATGGTTAAATTCTTAAAGGTATTTGGTGAGTTTGGTTCCTTCAAGATAAATCCTCTTGATTTTGCTTGTTTATATCTTAAAGAGCTAAAAGAAGAAATTTGAGTGGTAAAAGCCAAGAGTGTGAACACATATTGAGAAAAACCCCTAACGAGTATAAACATAAGGGTATGTGACACTATTTTTGAGTGAAACACATGAGGGAGTGTTTTGTGAGGTATCCCAACCATTTTTTTCATATAATTAAGACCATGTATACCAAAGATGAAGGTGTAACTGAGGATGGAGGAAGTGGTGTCATTCATGATCAAAGGCTATGCAACCATAATTTGAGCACATGAACACCAAATTTGATGATACAAGGGATAGGACAACGAAGCAAGCCAATACAATAGCATAATTGCAAAGGAGGCATATGGGTTGTGAAGTTCCTAATGCAAGAATGCTAAGAAAATGAGATTATGGTCATGAAGATGATGTAGAAGATGAAAAAATTGATGATCCAACAACTTTCGTTAGAATTGCCAATAATCGAAATAGTTAAAGAGATTTTACGAGGCAAGACACCTATGACCATGATGTAAGGAGCATTGAAGTGAAAATTTCTCTATTCAAAGGTAAAAATAATATTGAAGCCTACTTAGAATGGAAGAAGATGGTTAATTTGGTCTTTGACTACCACAATTACTCTAGAAAGAAATAGGTAAAACTTATTGCTATTAAGTATAATGATTATGCTATTATTTGGTGGGATCAACTTGCTTTGACAAGGAGAAGGTATCATGAGAGGCCTATTTAGGAGGAGGCTATAAGGGCTTGATCAAGGCACCAAATGTGTGGAGGACTACCATAAGGTGATGGAGATTGCCATGATCCAAGCTAATGTGGAGGAGGATAGTGAAGCAAGCATGGCTCAAATATAGCAAGGGTTAAATAGAGACATCACCAATGCAATTGAATTGCAACATTATATGGAGTTGTAGGACTTGGTGCACATTATGATGAAAGCTAAGAGGCAACTCAAACAAAAGGGTTCTACATGATTTAGGTAGAATTTGGGTTCCCTTTTATCTTGGAAGCCAAATTGGAGAAAAAGGGACAATAAGGCCAATTACAAGCCCAAGGCCAAATCTTACAAGAGTAAAGAAGTGAGGCCTAACAAGGAGAAAGGTAATTCTAATTCCCAATGTAGTAAAAATAGAGATGTCAAATGTTTAAGTATCTGGGAAGGGACATATTGCATCTTAATGTTTAAATAAGTGTACCATGGTGTTGCGGTGTAATGGTGATATTAAGATAGAAAGTGGGTCTGATGAGGATTCCATGCCACCATTGGAGGATGTAAGTGGTGGAGAGTACCCAGTTGAGGGAGATGTTTTCATGGCTAGATGAGCATTAGGTGCACAAGCCAAAAAAAGATGATGAAGTGCAAAGAGATATAATCTTCCATACATAGTGGCACATCAAAGATAAGGTATGCAACATGATCATTAATGGGTGTTGTTGTAAAAGTTTAATTTACCTACTATGAAGCACCCAAGGCTATATACACTTCAATGGTTGAATGAATGTGAGGAGGTTATGGGAAAATAAAGTAGGTATTAGTATCATTTACTAATAGGAGATATACTGATGAGGTCTTGTGTGATGATGTACCCATGCATGCTGGGCATATTTTGTCAGGAAGACCATTGCAATATGATCAAAATGTGATGCGTAATGGGTTTGAAAATAGGTACTCTTTTGTAATAAATGATAAACCCATTACACTTGTACCTTTGACACCTTACCAAGTATAAGATGATCAATTAAGCAATAAAAAAGAGGGTAAGAAGAAAAAAAAAAAAAAAGGCAATTAATGCTAAGAGGAGAAAAGAGGAAAAGAATAGAGAGAAAGGAGATAAGACCAAGAGAAAAGAAGACAGGGAGTAAGAGAGAAAAATTGAGTGTGGTCTTTTTTTTTTTTTTTTTTTTGTAAAAATTTGATGATGTTTTCCCCAAACAACCAAGAGGCATGCCACCTTTGAGGAGAATAGAACATTAGATTGAATTCATCCATGGTGTGATAATTCCAAACTAATGGCCTATATAAGTAATTCTGAGGAGACAAAGGAGCTTCAAAGGCAAGTTAATGAGCTCATGGCAAAGGGATATGTGAGGGAGAGCGTGAGTCCAAGTGTAGTTTCAGTATTGCATGTGCTGAAGAAGGATAGGACTTGGAGGATGTGCATTAATTGTCAAGCAGTTAATGAAATCACTATAACGTATCACCATCTTATACCTAGATTGGATGACAAGTTAGATAAATTGCGTGGTTCATGTGTCATCTCTAAAATTGATTTGAAAAGTGGATATTACTAAATTAGGATGAGAGAGGTAGACAAGTGGAAAACAACTTTTATGAGATTGATGAATCATGTTCTACATGCATTCATTGGTAATTTTGTTGTTAAGTATTTTGATGATATTTTTGGTCTATAGCAAAAACTTAGATGAGCATCTTGATCATTTATGTTCTATTCTAAGTGTTTTATGTTTGAGAAATTGTATGCTAACCTAAAGAATTATTCTTTTTGCACTAATCAAATCCTACTTCTTGGCTATGTTTTGAATGCAAGGGGTATTGAGATTGACATAAAAAAAGTTTAGGGCAATTCGTGCTAGTTTCCATAGACACTTTGTTAGGGCCTTTAGCACCATTACTGCACCATTAACTGAGATTGTTAAAAAGAACATGGGATTTAAGTGGAGTTGTGATCAAGATAAGGCTTTTAATTTAATCAAGGAAAATTTTGATTCTGCTCTCTTACTTGTTTTACCTAACTGTGCTAAAACTCTTTAGATTGTGTGTGATGCTTTAAGTATTAGCATTAGAACTATTTTAATGCAAGAATTTGAGTAATTGCCTAATTTAGTGAAAAGTTAAGTGAAGTACCCCTTAGTTATCCCACTTATGATAAGGAGATATGTGCATTGGTATAGGCCTTGGAGATATGGTAGCACTACCTTTGGCCTGAGTTTGTCATCCATACTAACCATGAATCCTTGAAGCACTTAAAGCAATGATAGAAGTTGAACAAGAGACATACCAAATGGTTCAAATTCATTGAATCCTTTCCCTACATTATCAAATATAAACAAGGTAAGGAGAATGTGGTAGTTGATGCATTATCCTGCTAGTATGCCTTTATCAATATACTTAGTGCAAAATTGTTAGGATTTGAATATATTAAAGATTTATATGTGAAAGATCCTAACTTCACTAATGTGTAAAGGACATGTAGGAAGTTGGCCTTTGAGAAATTTTATGGGCATTTAAAATTGGAGTTTGCAATAAAAAATGAGTGTTCTTATATTTTAAAAGTTTATCATTGTCTTTATTTTAGAGTTGTTAATATAACTTATAAATAGGCTTGATTTCATTGTTAAAAAGGAAAAAAAAAATTAGTGAAAATAAAAATGAGAATTTTTTCATTGGTTCTTTTAAGAACCAAAGAACATGAACTAACTCTTCTTATGGCATTCAACTTAATTTATCATTCCTATACCTTTGGTTTATGTTCCTGATATGTGTTAGGCCCCTAAGCTACATCATTTCAAGTTCACATTAGTTGATATCAGAGCTTAACTCTAAATTAGGTTTGCCTATGATGAGATTTATGGAGGAGCATATGCATAGAGGGTTTCTAAAGATCCATTCAGCATTCAAGAAAGGTCAATGACATGTTCAAGAGCTAAAAGGATGAAAGAGGCACTTAGTGGGTTGATTGAAGAAATTTGGGCCACATAAGAAAATTCAAACTTAAAGGACAACAAAACATATGTTAATGCTAGCTGAATGAGTTTTTGTCTAGTGATTGTAAAGATTTCTACAACAAATCCAAAATAAAAAAAGGAGTCAATTTGTTGTTAGCTTATTTAGGAAGTTTTTCATGTTTGATTCCTTGAACATTGGGTCTAGGTCTTGCATAATTGAAATATGATTTAACTTTCTTATGTTCTTGTTACATTCTTTATGCTTGTTGGGTCTCTAAGCCATGTCTTTTGGGGTTCACATCAACTTATCTAATTTTGAGTTTTTTTGTTTTTCTTCTTAGCTGCATTCTATAACCTCTTGTTCTTTGAATTTGTAAACCTTAGTTTATCTTTTCTTGTCTTTAAATTTGTGCCAAAAAAAAAGGAAAAAATAAAAAATGAAAAAGAAAAAGAAAAAGAAAAGACAAAAGAGAAAGAATTCTATTTGATTCCTTTCAATGTAAGAAGTAAATCTTGTTTGATTAGGTCAAAAAGGATATATTAATTGTTTAAGTATCCTAAATGGGTTTTGTGTCAAGTGATTGTAAGGATTTCTAAAAAAGACTCCAAAAACAAATAGGAGTAGATTTATTATTGACTTATTTAGAAGTTTGTAATTATCTCCAGGGTTAGGGTTATTAATTTAGCCTATAAATAGGTTTGATTTTGTTGTTAAAAATAGCAAAATTTAGTGAAAATAGAAGTGGGAATTTTCTCCCTTAGTTCTTTCCAGAAATAAAGAACTTATCAAAAACTAACTCTTCTTGTGGTGTTCAACCCAACTTATCACTCCCAAATCCTTTCTTTGCTAAAATGTGGCATCCATATCCTTGTCTATACCTTAAGTTCATGTTTTTTGAATATTAGGTCTAGTTCTTGCATAATTGAAATATGATTTAGTTTTCTTGGGTTCTTGTTAGATTCCTTATGCATGTTGAGTCTCTACACCATGTTTTTTGGGGTCACATTAGCTTATCTAATTTTAATTCATTTTGCTTTTCTTAACCACATTCTATAACCTCTTGTTCTTTGAATCCACAAACCCTAGTTTACCTTTCTTGTCTTTAAATTATTGCAAACAAAAGGACAAAAAGAAAAAAGAAAAAGAAAAATTAAAGAGAAAAAGAAAATCCTTTCTATTTAAGAAGTAAATCTTGTTTGATTAGGTCAAAAGGAGATAAAGGCTTTATTTCCCTATTTCTTTCCAATTCCTTCAAGGACTTGGATCTAATTAATCTTTTTTCTTGTGTGTTTCATGATTTAATCCTATTAAGTTTTTCTAATTTGCAAATTCATTGTGCAATCCTAGATTTCTTTGATTTTAATTAGTTGGAATTACTTGGTTATAAGGTGACTTTGATTGGGATAATTTAGTACAATGGACTAAGAAAGAAAAGCCAAATTTATATAGAGTGCAAACATAAGAGTGCGTGCCATAGGATGAAAGAATGGAGTGAAACACATGAGGGAGTGCATGCAAGGTTATTCCAAACTTTCTTTTTTTTTTTTTTTTTTTAATGTAGGTGATGATTTGAGGGTGTATCCTTTTAAAAAGAGGGAAAATTATGACATCCATAGAGGGGCAGATGCATGGAGAGCTTCTAATGATCCATTTAGCATTCAAGAAGGGCCAATGACATGTTCAAGAGCTAAAAAGATGAAAGAGACACTTAGTTGGCTAATTAAAGAAATTTGGGCCAAAAAAGATAACTCAAGTTTGATGGGCAGCAAAGCATATCTTATTGTGGGTCAAGATATTATTAATTTGATTAGATTACTTAATGGGTCAGGGTTACAATAAAATCTACTCCTAAATAAAAGTTTGTTATATAATAAAAGTTTATAATAAAATGAGATTGTTCTTATATTTTAGAAGTTTATCATTATCTTTATTATTAGGTTTGTTAATAAAACTTATAAATAGTCTTGATTTCATTGTTAAAAGAGCAAAATATTTGGTGAAATTAAGGTAAGAATTTTCTCCTTTGGTTCTTTCAAGAACTAAAAGACTTATTAATGACTAACTCTTCATGTGACATTCAACCCATATTATCACTTTTAAATTCATTCTTTTCTAAAGTGTAGCATCCATAACTTTCATCCATACCTCTAGTGGTGCCCAAACATTAGTTATTATTATCATGATTAACATATTTGGTGCATACACCAATGATAATTTCATGATCATTTTGGGTAAATGAGTCATTACAACTAAAGGATAAAACATTTTAGTAAGAAATGAAGCAATAATTTCATTCTTCTAGAATTGAACCATTAAATACAATCAAGAAAAGAAAATCAAAATCAATGACTCCTTTCTTTGAAAGAGTTCAATGGATTTAGAGCACCAATGATTAATCATTATTGTTATGATTAAAATAATGTTTAGTGGAAAATGCACCAAGTATAATTTCATGATCGTTTTGGGTGAATGAGTCATTACAACTAAAGGAGAAAATTTATAGGCAAGAAATGAAGTGATGGTTTCATTCTTCTCAAATTGAACCATCAAATATGATCAAGAAAGGAAAATGAGATTAATTACTCCTTTGTTTGAAGGAATTCAATGGATTTAGTGTACCAAAGTCATAAGGAGAAAACTTGTTAGTAAGAAATGAAGGGATAGTCACCATTTTCTAGAATTAAGCCATTCAATACTTACAAGGAAAAGATAATCAAGCTCAATGACTCATTTGTTCCATGAAATTTAATGGATTAAGAGTGCCAAAGTCAGAAGGTCAATATTATCGTAATTAATATAATGTTTTGTGCATAAACCAATGCTAATTTGATGATCATTTTGTTTTGATTAGTACTTACAACTAAAAGAGAACACTTGTTAAAAGTAAATCAAAGGACAATTTCATTATTTTAAAATTGAACCGTTCAATACCTATAGGAAAAGACAATCAAGATCAATGACTCCTTTCATTTGTTGGAATTTAATGGATTCAAATATCTAAAGTCATAAAGTTGTTGTTATCATGATTAATATAATGTTTGGTGCATACATCAATGTCAATTTCATGATTATTTTATGTGAATGAGTTTTTCCAACTAAAGAAGAAAACTTGTAACCAAGAAATGATGTGACAATTTCATTCTTCTAGAATTGGATGATTCAATACCATCAAGGAAGAAAATCAAGATCAATAATTCCTTTATTTGATGGAATTTAATGGATTCAGAGAATCAAAAGTCATATGGTCATTACTGTTGTAATTAATATAATTTTTGGGACATACTTCAATGTTAATTTCATGATCATTGCTTGTGCATGTGTCCTTACAATTAAAGGAGAAAGGTTGTAAGCGAGAAATACAAGGAAAATTTCGTTCTCTTCTAGAATTCTCCAACGTCTCGTGACGTTTGGATCTAGCGACCTCAAGCGCTATGCCAACTGAAAAACACGAAAAGTAAATTATCAAATGACCATATTGTCCTCTTCATCGACAATTTATTACATCCTGTTCCAACAGAGATTTGAATACAAGAACCGGCTTTTTTGGACTTTTACTTCTGGTTGGCTGTGCGTCAAATGGACGGCAAGTTTGAACGCTATTTTGTAAAGACGGCGAAAAACAGAAAAAGAAAACAGAGAGAGAGAGAAATACGACAATGTTTTAAACAAGAGATACCTTCGGGACTCGCTTTGAGCGGTTTCCGGTGACCGAACCGGGCAGAAACCAGAGGTTTCTCAGGACGAGAGAGAATCTCCGGCGAAATCTCCAACGAGTCCATCCTCTTCAGTGGTATCTAGAGATCACGAACTCGTCAACCTCCACAGAGCCGCCGCTCACTTCCACTTCCTCCGCCACGCTTTTGTCAACAAAAACCTCACAACCTTTCTCCTCTCCCACCGGCTTGTAACCCGCCACATCCTTGTCTGCCGGTGGGTAGTCAAACTCATCCTGCGGGCGTAGTCCCTTGGCTGAGATGATCTACACCGGGTGTGGCATTTGCACTAGCTGTTCCCGGTGGTAGCTAAGAAGAATGATAAAACAAGAAACTCAAAATTAGATAAGCATACCTAATTTAGATCCAAGCTCTGGTACTAACTGATGTGAATCCCCAAAGACATGTCTCAGGGACCCAACACACACAGGGAATCAAACAAGAACCCAAGAAAGCCAAATCAAGTTTCAATCATACAAGACCTAGACCTTATGTTCAAAGGAACACAAACTTAAGAAGAATATGGATGCATCACTTGAGAAAAGAAGGAATTTAGGAGTGATAAATTAGGTTGGGTACCTTAATAAGAGTTAGTTCTTTGTAAGTTCTTTAGTTATTTAAAGAATCAATGGAGAAAACTCTCACTTTTATCTTCACTAATGTTCTCCTTTCTTTCATAATGAAATCAAACCTATTTATAGGCTAAATTAACGACTCCAACCCCAAAGATAATGAAAAAACTTCCTAAATGAGCTAACAACAAATTTACTCCTATATGTTTTAGGAGTTGTCCTATTTTATAATAAACTTTTATTTATGAGTGAATTTTATTATAACCTTAACTCATTAAGTACTCTAATCAAATTAATAAAGTTTTGGTTCACATTAAGATATCTTTTGCCACCCTTTAAAGTTGAAGTACTCTATTTTATTGTAAACTCCTATTTTATAACAAACCCTTATTTAGGAGTACATTTAATTCAACATATAACCAATCAAGCTTGAATTATCTTCTTTTGCCCAAATTTCATCAATCAACCTGTTAAGTGCATTTTTCATCCTTTTAGCTCTTGAATGTGTCATTGGCCCTCCTTAAATGCTTAATAAATCATTAAAAGCTTTCCATGCATCGACCTCTCCATGGATCTCATCATTTCCCCTCTCCTCAAAAGGATTCATCATCTACATAAAAAGAAAATGCTAAGAATAACCTTGCATGTTATCCCTCTTGGGTTTCACTCATTCTCATGTTTGCACACTATATAAATTTAGTTTTTCACTCTTAGTTATTTATTGAACTAAACATGCCCAATCAAAGTCAACCTATATCTAACTAAATCTGATAAATCAAAATAAAAAAAAAATTAGGAAAGCTCAATGAATTAAGGTTACGGATCAAAAAATCTCAACAAGATTAAATCACAAAACACAAAAGAATATATATTTAATTAGATCCAAATCCTTGTAGGAACTAAAAGGAAATAAGGAAATAAAGTCCCTATCTTCCTTTGACCTGATAAAACAATATTTACTTCTTAAATAGGAAGGAATCTATCAAAATTCTTTACCGTTTCTTTTTTATTTCTTGTTTTTTTTTGTTTTTCTTTTTTATCCTTTTTTTTTTCAAATTTAAGGAGAAGAAAAATTACTAGGATAAGCAAGCCTAATTTAGCCCTAAAGGTCTAATACTAATTGATGTGAACTCTAAAAGACATGGCTTAGGGACCCAACATGCACAAGGAGTCAAACAAGAACTCAAAAAAGCTAAATTAGATTTCAATCATGCAAGATTTGGACCCAATGATCAAGGAACATGAACATAAGTTATGAAGAAGGATATGGACACCAAACTCTAGAAAATAAGGAATTAAGGAGTGATAAGTCAAGTTGAATGCCATAGAAAGAGCTAGTTCTTATTAAGTTCTTCAATTCTTGGAAGAACCAAAGGAGCAAATTCTCACTTTTACTTTCATTAATGTTTTGCTTATTTTTAACAATGAAATGAAGCCTATTTAAAAGCTAAATTAACAATGCTAAAAACACTAAAAATAAAGACAATGATAAACTCCTATAACACAAGAATAATTTTATTTTATTAGAGACTCTTATTTTATAACAAACTCCTACTTAGGAGTGGATTTTAATTCAACTTATAATCCTCAAGCTTAAATTATCTCCTTTGGCTCAAATTTCTTTAATCAGCCTATTAAGTGCCTTTGTCATCCTTTTAGTTCTTGAATGTGACATTGGCCCATCTTGAATGCTCAATAAATCCTTAGAGGTCCTCCATTCATCAGCCCCATCATGGATCTCATCAAATGGTTTCATTCTTCTAAAATTGAATCATTTGATAACATCAAGGACAGAAAATCAAGATCAATAACTCCTTTGTTTGAAGTAATTTAATGGATTTAGAGAGCAAAAATCATAAGGTTGTTATAGTCACAATTAATATAATGTTTGGAGTATATGCCAATCATAATTTCGTGATCATTTTGTGTGAATGAGTCCTTACAGCTAAATAAGAAAACTGCAGAAGAAATGAAGAGATAATTTTATTTTTCTAGAATTGAACCATTTAATACCTGCAAAGAAAGATATTTAAGATCAATGACTCCTTTATTTGATGCAATTCAATGGATTAAGAGAGCTAAAGTCATAAGGTCATTAATGTCAAGATTAATATAATGTTTGGTGTATAAACCAATGTTAATTTCATGATCATTTTGTGTTAATGAGTTCTTGGAACTAAAGGAGAAAACTTGTTAGCAAGAAATGCAAGGACAATTTCATTCTTCTGGAATTGGATCATTTGTTACCTGCAAGGAATGACAACCAGCAAGTAATGACAACCAAGATCAATGACTTCTTTGCTTGATGGAATTCAAAGGATTCATAGATCTATTGTCATAATTAATACAATATTTGGTACATACACCAATGTCAATTTCATGATCATTTCATGTGAATGAGTCCTTACACCTAAAGGAGAAAACTTGTAACCAAGAAATGAAGTAATGGTTTCGTTCTTCTAGAATTAAACTATTCAATACCATCTAGAGTAGAAAATCAAGATCAATGACTCCTTTGTTTGACAGAATTCATTGGATTTAGCAAGCTAAAATCATAAGGTCATTATTGTTGTGATTAATATACTGTTTGGTGCATACATAAATAATAATTTCACCATTATTTTGTGAATGTGCCATTTCAACTAAAGAAGAAAGCTTGAGAGCAACAAATGAAGTGATAGTTTCTTTCATCTAAAATTGAACCATTCAATACAAATAAGAAAAAAAATCAAGATATATGGCTACTTTCTCTCAGCAAATTCAATAGATTCAAAGTGCTGGCATCATAAGGTTGTTTATGTCACAATTAATATAATGTTAATTTCATGATCATTTTGTGTGAATAAATCCTTAAACTAAAGGAGAAAGCTTGTAAGCAAGAAATGAAGGGAAATTTTCATTATTCTAGAACTGAACCATTCATTACCTAAAAAAAAAAGACAATTAAAATCATTAACCCCTTTGTTTGATGGAATTTAGTAGATTCAAGGTGTCAAAGTCATAATGTCATTTTTTCCTAATCAATATAGTGTTTGGTGCATACACCAATGCTAATTAATGATGATTTTTTTTTACAAGTCCTTGTAACCAGAGAAGACAACTTGTTAGCAAGACTTGATGTGATGGTTTCATTCTTTTAGAATTGAATCATTAAATACCTACAAGTGAAGAAAATCAAGATCAATGACTTATTTATTTCATGAAATTCAAAGGATTCAGTGTGCAAAAGTCATAATGTTGTTATTATGATGCATATAATGTTTGGTGTAAACACCAATGTTAATTTCTTGTTCAATTGGTATGAATGAGTCCTTGCAACTAAAGGAGAAAAAATGTAGGAAAGAAATGAAGTGAGGGCTTCATTCTTTTTGTTGTGAACCATTTCATATATGTAAGAAAAAATATTAACATTTGATGTCTCCTTTATTCGATGGAATTTAATGAATTTAGAGTGCCAAAGTCATAAGGTCATTATTGTCAAAATTCATGTTCATTTTAGGTGAATGAGTGCATGCAACTAAAGGACAAAATATGTAAGAAAGGAATGAAGTGAGGGCTTCATTCTTTTAGATTTGAACCAATCAATACATACAAGAAAAGGCAAACAAGTCCAAAGACTCCAAATTCATAAGGTTGTTATTGTTATGATTAATAATTGAGTGGTACATACACTAACATTAATTTCATGATCATTTTGATTGAATGAGTCCTTACAACTAAAGGACAAAGCTTCTAAGCAAGAAATGAAAAGATGACTTCATTCTTCTCAAATTTAACCATTCAATACTTGCAAGAAAAGATAATCATGGTCATGAACTCCCTTGTTTGATGGAATTCAATGGATTTATAGGGCTAAAGTCAAAAGGTCATCATTGTTGTAATTAATATAATGCTTATGCATACACCAAAGTCAAATTCATGATTAATCTATGTCAATGAGTCCTTGCAACTAAAGGAGAAAAATTATTAGCAAGAAATGAAGGGATAGTTTCGTTCTTTTAAAATTGAACCATTCAATACTTGTAAGAAAAGTCAATCAAAATCAATGACACATTTGTTTGATAGAATTCAATAGATTCATAGGGCTAAGGTCATTAGGTCATTATTATTGTGATTGATATAATGTTTGGTGCATGCACAAATGATAATTTCACTATCATTTTGTGTGAAATAGTCATTATAACTCAAGGAGAAAACTTGTAAGGAACAAATGAAGTGACTATTTCATACATGTAGAATTAAACCATTCAATATGATCAAAAGAAAAAAAATTAAAATCAATTGGTCCTTTATTTAAAGGAATTCAATAGATTTAGAGTGTGAATGTCATAAGGTCATTATTGTCACAATTAATTTATTATTTGGTGCTTAAACCAATGTTAATTTAATGATCAATCTCTGTGAATGAATCCTTGCAACTAAAGGAGAAAACTTGTAAGCAAGAAATGAAGCAATGATTTCATGCTTCTAGAATTCAACCACTCAATACTGTCAAGAATAGAAAATCAAGATCATTGACTCATTTATTTAATATAATTCAATGGAATTGTAGAGCTAAAGTCTTAAGGTTATTTTCTTGATTAATATAATGTTTGGTACATACACTAATGTCAATTTCAGGATCATTTTGTGTGAATGAGTCCTTACAACTAAAGTAGAAAACTTGTTAGCATGAAATGAAAGCACATTTTCATTCTTCTAGAATTGAACAACACTTGCATGAAAAGACAATTAAGATCAATGACTCCTCTCTTTGAAGCAATTCAATGGATTCAAAGTGATAAAGTCATAAGGTCATTGTTTTCATGATTAATATAATGTTTGGTGGATAAACCAATGTGAATTCCATGATCATTTTGTGTCAATGAGTCCTTGCAACCAAGGGAGCAAATTTGTTGGCAAGAAATGTAGGGATAGATTCATTTTAGAAGAATTGAACCATTCAATACTTGTCAGAAAGGATAATTAAGATCAAAGACTTTTTTTTTTGTGGAATTCAATGGATTCGTAAAGCTAAAGTCATAAGGTCATTATTTTTTTTGATTAATATAATATTTGGTGCATACACCAATGTCAATTTTATGATCATTTTTGTGTGAATGATTCCTTGCAACTAAATGAGAAAACTTGTAAATAAGTGAAAAAGTGATGGTTTCATACTTCTAGAATTGAACCATTTAATACCATCAATGATGCCTCTATTTGATGAAATTCAATGGATTTAGAGAGCTTAAGTCATAAGGTCATTATTGTCATGATTAATATAATGTTTGGTGCATACACCAATGATAATTTCATGATCATTTTGTATTAATGAGTCCTTACAGCTAAAGTAGAAAACTTGTTAGCAAGAAATTATGGGACAATTTCATTCTTCAAGAATTGAACCATTCTTTATCTACAAGAAAAGACAACAATATCAATGATTCCTTTATTTGATGGAATTCAATGGATTGAGAGATTTAAAGTCATAAGGTCATTATTGTCACAATTAGTATAATGTTTGGTGCATAGACTAATTCATTATCATTTTGTGTGAATTACAACAAAAGGGGAAAACTTGTATGCAAGAAATGAAGTGATAGTTTTTTTCCTCTAGAATTGAAACATTTAATATGATGAAAAATGAAAATCTAGAACAATGGCTCCTTTGTTTAAATGAATTCAATAGATTCAAAATGCCAAAATCATAAGGTTGTTATTGTTACAATTAATATAATGTTTGGTGCTTAAACCAATGTTAATTTAATGATTATTATGTATGAATCAATCCTTGCAACTAAAGGAGAAAGCTTATAAGCAATAAATGAAAGGACAATTTCATTCTTTTAGAATTGAACCATTCAATAACAAGAAGAAAAAACAATCAAGTTCAATGACTCCTTTGTTTGAAGGAATTCAATTGATTCAATGTGTCAAAGGTCAAAAGGTCATTATGACTCCATTGTTTCATATTCATTTTGTGCCAATGAGTCCCTTTTACTAAAGGAGAAAACTTGTTGGCAAGAAATGAATTGGTGGTTTCATTCTTATAAAATTGAACCATTCAATACCTATAAGAAAACTTATAACTAAAAGAGAAAACTTGTAAGCAAGAAATGAAGTGATGATTTCATCCTTCTAGAATTCAACCATTCAATACCATCAAGAAAAGAAAATCAAGATCAATGAGTCCTTTGTTTGATGGGAATTAATAGATTTAGAGTATTAAAGTCATAAGGTTGATATTCTTAAATGAGTCAAATAATTTGATGATCATATTGTGCAAATGAGTCCTTGCAACTAAAGGAGCAAACTTGTTTGAGAGAAAGAAAGTGATAATTTTGTTCCTTTAAAATTGATCCATTCAATACCTGTAAAAAATGACAATCAAGATCAATGGCTCCCTTGTTTCTTGGAATTCAATGGATTCATAAAGCTAAATTCATAAGGTCATTATTGTCATGATTACTATAGTGTTTAGTGCATAAAACAATGTCAATTTCATGATCATTTTGAGGGAATAAGTCCTTGCAACCAAAGAGGAAGACATGTAAGCAAGAAATGAAGTGATGGTTTCATTCTTCTAGAATTGAACCTTTCAATACGTCAAGAATAGAAAATCATGATTAATGACTCCTTTGTTTGATGGAATTCAATGGATTGAGAGAGCTTAAGCCATAAGGTTGATATTGTCACAATCAATATAATTTTTGGTGCATACACCAATGATAATTTCACCACAATTTTGTGTAAATGAGTCCTTGTAATTAAAGGAGAAAACTTGTTTGCAAGCAATATAGGGACAATTTCATTCTTCTAGAATTGAACCATTTAATATGTATAAGAAAAAATAATCAAGATCAATGACTCTTTTGGTGCATACACGAAAGTCAATTTTGAGATCATTTTATGTGAAATGAGTCCTTGCAATTAAAGGTAAAAACTTGTAAGTAAGAAATAAAGTGATGATTTCAACCTTCTAGAATTTAACCATTTAATACTATCCAAAATAGAAAATCAAGATCAATGACTCTATTATTTGATGGAATTTAATGGATTTAGAGTGTCAAAGTCAAAAGGTTGTTATTGTCATGATTAATATAATGTTAATTTTATGATCATTTTGTGCAAATGAGTCCTTGTAACTAAAGAAAAAAACTTGTTAGCAAGAAATGAAGTGATAGTTCGGATTTTCTAAAATTAAAGCATTCAATACCTGCAAAGAAAGACAATTAAGATCAATGGCTCTTTTGTTTAATGGAATTCAATGGATTGATAGAGCTAAAGTCATAAAGTCATTGTTGTCATGATTAATATAGTTTTTGGTGCGTAAACAATGCCAATTTTAGAATCATTTTATGTGAATGAGTCTTTGTAACTAAAGGAGAAAAATTGTAAGCAAGAAATTTAGCAATGATATCACCCTTTGAGAATTCAACCATTCAATACCATCAAATGTAGAAAATCAAGATCAATGACTCCTTTGCTTGATGGAATTCAATGGATTTAGTGTGTCAAAGTCCAAAGGTTATTATCATGTAATATAATTTTTGGTGCATAAACCAATGTAATGAATGGTTATGAATACCACTGTATTTTTCATAAGGATGACTTGTGTTTTTTAAATAATAACAGGAGTGTTGAACTTTTGTTGTAAATTCTTATAAGCAATTTCATCTTGGAGAGAATCAATAAATTTCTCTTTTCTTCTAATTTTTTTTGTAATAAATTTATCTCCCAAAATTAAGGAGTAGATACAAATTTAAAGTTTACTAGGTTTCCATTGATTTTGGCATAAATACCCTTATGATTTATTTTCAATAGGGTACAACATATGTAGAAAAGCATTACCCAAAATAATATCTTAAGATAGGTTTTTAACCATAACAAGGAATTTTAATAAAAATTCCATCATTGCAAATAGTAGCTTGTGACAACTTATATTGAATAACAAGCTTACTTTCATTTGTAGTATCTACAGTTTTATTGTTTTTGAAAAGTCTTTTGGAGGGACTATTCCTTCATTAGTACAATTCATATCAGTGCCTAAATCTATTAAGGCAATAATTGAAAAGATATATTCCTTATTGATCATAATAGTGATATGGGTATGCCATTTATGAGCAATAGCTCTATCAATAAGATTAATATATTGAAGAGTTTCTAGCTCATGGCTTTTAAAGACACATCTTTGAAGAGGTTGAGGATTGGATTTTCATCCCTTTCCTTAGCCATTGTTTCTAGGATTATAATCCTATCTTTTAGCTGTTTAATTTCAATTTTTAATTCTTTAATATCAGCTTTTAATTCTTGAGTTGAAGGATCATTTCTAGATATGTGACTAGAATGGCCTTGTTTTACTCTTTGTATTATAGGTTTTAAACTATAACTATCTTCTAATTCGGCAATTTGATTACTAAGACTAGGATGCTTTTTAGCTATAAGTAAATATTTTATTTGATGTTTTCATTTTCCTTATGGATCTAGAATTTTGTTAATAAGATCCAAAATAAGATTGTCTTCTTTTGTCAAGACTAATAAGTAATTCTATTTACATAATGTTTGATAAGCATTGCATTGTCCTTGGCAACTAAAATCAAATTCAAAAGAAATATTTTCTATTAAGATTTCAATTTCTAAGTTAGATTCTTTAAAATCACCTTTTGTCAAGAAAATATACATCAAAAATCTTTTGAGACATTCATCAAGTGTTAACTCTTGAATTTCTTGTTTTGTTTTGCATTTATTAGAATAATACCTTACCTTCTTGCATTTATAATAAACAATAGTTTTCTTTGTCTTGTCTTTTAATGGCTTGATTGTTTTTTTTGGGAGGTTTGACCCCCTTATTTTTCCTAGAGAATTTTTTTTTTATAAGGTTGATATTTTTTTCTTTTTTGAAGTGAGAGGATAAACAATGGGTGGATAACCCATTTGTTCATAGAAACTACCCAAGGCTTTTTTTCCCTAAGTTTTTTCACTTTATAACTACCTATGCAATTTAATTTCATTGCAGAGTTTAACTCCCTTAGCTACTATGTCAGCTACTAATTCCCTATAGGTATAATAATTATAGCTAATTATACCCAAGTGATTGACTTTAAGCCTAGCTTTAACTCTTTCAATAAATAGAGTAGGTAACCGAGATGAAAACTTTAATTTCCAAAAGTTATTATGTTTATCTTCTTTAGTAAAGAATTTTGAAAAAAAATACATCTTAATACCACTTGAAATGAGATAAATTGTGACATCTCAAATTAATGAGTTGTTCCTAAGTTTTATTCAACAATAAAGTGGTTGAACCAATAAAGTGTTTGGTAATTGTAAAAATAAGTTTATTTAGACAATCAAAAATTAATATTTTTGTCTCACTTTTTGTTGTGGGAAATATTTGATTTTTTGTTTCATGGGTTAAATAAAAATCCCACCAACCTTTAAACTATCTAGTAAATCCACTAATTATAATTTTTGCTATTTATGGGTCAGAATTACCCTTTAATTTAGTAGTAGTAGCAAACATCATCATATAATGGAGTTGAATAAGAATTTGATGCTCAATCATTCCATCAATATTCCATTCAACTATCTCCTCTAATAAGAGGCCAATAAGGTTTAGTCTAGGATAATATAGTTTTATAATGGGCCTATTAAATGTCATTTTATTATGTTGAAAAGGTCCCCTCATATAGGAAGGAGAAAGATTTTTAATTAGATTTTATTTTGATTAGACCATTTGTTGTAATTGATCAATATACTTTTCCTTTGACTATTGGATCAAAAGTTTTATTTTATTAACATTAATTTTAGCCATATTATATTCAATATTTTCAAAAGGAAGGGGTTTAAATAAAACCCTTTTTTTCTATTTCTAGTTTAAAAAGAGATTTGGGAATGAGATCCCTCTGTTGAGATATTTTTTCAACTTTTGATTGTATTATGGATAGTTGAAAACCAATCAACTAAAGATAATTTGCTTGCTATATAATAGTACTAGTTGTTGGTTTAGCCTTATAAGGTGAAGCTATAACCTCACTATCTTCAAATTTTAAAGAAAGATTTAAAGCAAGAGGGTGAATACTATTAACCCTCTTTCTCTTTTTTGTTAACTATTCTTAATAAGCCTTTTTAAGAACCAAGCATTCATTAGGGGCAGAGAAATTTGGAAAAGGTTTCCTTTAAATGTTATAGACCTTTTGAATATATATAAACTTGTCAATAGCACCCATTTCAACAATATATTTTATATGTCATCTATACCAAAGTTCTTGCTGACTTACAGAAAAGGTAATAGAAAACATTTTCAATAAAGATTAATCACTCCTTTATTTGATAGAATTCCATGGATTCTAAGAGCCAAAGTCATAAGGTTCTTATGGTTGCAAGTAATATAACCTTAGCTGCATAAGGTGCATACACCAATGTTGATTTCATGTTCAACTTTTGTGAATGAGTCCATGCAACTAATGGAGAAAATTTGTTAGCAAGAAATGAATCAATAGTTACATTTTTCTAGAATTGAACCATTCAATAGTTGCAATAAGAGACAATCAAGATCAATCACTCTTTTATTTGATTGAAGTCCATCGATCAATAGAGTTATTACTCATAAATGACATAGCCATATCATAGTTGTGATAAATAAAGAATATATCCTTTCAACTATTGCCTTACTAGATTTAGGCACTAATATGAATTGTATTAATGAAGGAATAGTCCCTTCAAAATACTTTTTTGAAAACAATAAAAGTGTTAGACACTACAAATAAAAATAAGCTTGTTATTCATTATAAGCTCTCTCAAGTTGCTATTTGCAATGATGGAATTTGTATTGAAATTCCTTTTTTATGGTTAAAAACCTCTCTCAAAATATTATTTTAGGTAATCCTATTGAAAAATAAATGACAAGGGTATTTATGCCAAAATCAGTGGAAACCTGGTGAGCTTTAAATTTGCATCTACCCCTCCATATAGGGAGATAGATTTATTACAAAAAAGCATTAGAAGAAAAGAGAAATTTATTAATTCTCTCTAGGATGAAATTGCTTATAAGTATTTACAACAAAAGCTCCACACTCTTGTTAAGAAAAAAAAAATACAAGAAATACAAAAGACAATTGATTCTTTAATATGTGTTAAAATTCCTATTATTATCTTTTGGAAAAGAAATAAACATACAGTGACATCTTGCATAAGGTTATCATCCATAACATCCTTTGATTGTTTGGACTCTTTTGTGTGCATGTGACTAGAAGATGTAAGTCCTTGTTGAAATAGATTAGTCATCATTTCTAATAATTTCTCTTTTGAGACTAATTCCATTAGAGCTTTTACAATTATTTAGGAGAATTTAAAGATTTAATAGTGACAAGCTTAGGACCATTAATTAGCACAATTCCTTTTGTTGTGTAGACTCCATCAATGAAAAAAATCAAATTTCTCCCACCAATGAATATTAATTCATTGAGTGAGCCAAGGAACATGATGAATATTGACATCTAAAATACTAATAAGTTTAACCATAATGGTATAATCCCATTTAATAATGTAGGATATGTTATACCGAGAGGCAAACATTAAGCGGAGGTCTTTTATTTTATCATTTTGTTCACAAAATTGTCTGTAAACAATTCTTTACTTGTGAGGTAAAGTCAAGGGATGTAATCCCCATTTGACAAACTAGGTTTTAAACTAATAGGGAAATTTCTTCATATCATTAGGAAAATGAATCTAAAGAAACCAACTTTTTTTGTCTATTTTCATAAGGTAAAGCTTTTTCCCATGCATCTATGTAATCAAAATAATTGTAGTTCTTAACCTTCCACCATTCTTTGAGATCACTAGTAACAAAGAGATTACCTTGCCAATCGTTAAGATAAAGAACCTTTTTGATTTTAAATTTGGCATAGGCTCATCCTTTGTAACTAGAGGTACTATATCCTCTTTCCATGGGTTCAATAACCATTAAGCCTTTTTCATGGAGGATTTTGTTGATAATATGAATAGTCCTTCAAATGATTAGGAGGATACATATCATCCTTTAGATAAAATTAAGCTTCCTCATTAGGTAGAAGTTGTGCATAGTTATTTTTAACAACGCATAAAAAAAATAATATGTTTTGTAATTAAAGGATATGTCAATAATTTATCAAGTGTAAGCTCATAAGTGTCATCTTGAAGTTTATTAATTTCTTTAGGTTTTAAACTTTTCACTTTTTTTGTTGGTGAATTAACTGTTTTGGCTAAGAACTGAGGACCTGTATGAGAGGTCTCTTACTCATGTATTTTGTCCCTATGAAGATTCACAAGTTCAAAAGTTAGGCAAAGAGTTTGATGTTCCTTCAATAAACTCAATCAAAATCAAATATAGATAAAATTCCTTGCCACTTGGCAAAGATGTGTTTTGAAACAATGTTTTTAACATCTTTTGTTAAACATCTACTACAGTTTTGCAATCTATGTAAAGAAGGAATTTCTAATTTATCATATCATTTTCAAATTTTTGAATATGTAAATCTATTGCAAGTATTTCTTTTTTGATAGTAGAGTAATTAACCCTATTTCCTTTTCTTATTCTAAAAGTAAAGTGAAGTAATTGTTCATAATTAAGAAGACATTGTTTGAGAATACCCCCATAACCTTGATTGGAGGCATTAGTTTCAACTACTTTCAAGGCATCAAGATGAGAAATAGCAAAGTAGGGAAGTTCTTTAGCTTTTGCCTAAAGTAGTTTAATAGCATTGGTTGGAGGATTCTTTTAAAGCCATTCAAATAAAGGTTAAGAATCATAAGATAAATCATTATAGAATTCTGAAAGATAATTTGGACTATTAAAAAATCTTTGTAATTATTTTTTCTCCTTGATTTCATCAAGAAATTTAGAAGTGAATTCAATTGCTCTATTAATAGGAATAACAATTTTGTTGTCCATAAAATGACCCAAGAACCAAATCCTAGTTTGAAATAACTTCATCTTTTTAGAAGAAGTATTTGGACCTACTTTTTTCAATGGTATTAGAAAAAAACTAATGCATCATTTATATAATCAATAATGAATGTTGAATAAGCATTAAATATTTCATTCATAATCTTTTAAAATTCAAAAGGTGCATTTTTTTTAATCGAAAGGGCATTACATCCCATTCATAATGTCCAAATGCAGCTTAAATGCTATTTTATATCTATCCTTTTCATGAATTTAGATTTGATGATAACTAGATTTCATGTCAAATTTTGAAAATAGTTTAGCTTCATAAAGTCTATTTAAAATAACTTTTTTATTAGGTATCGGATACCTAATCCATCTTAATACCTTATTCAAAGGTTTATAATTTATAACTAATCATGAAACTCCTTGTTCTAATTTTGGAGCATTTTCAACATAAAATGCAAGACAATTCCATGGGTTGTTACATTTTTTAATAAGCCCTTTTAAAAGTAATTTAGCTATTTCTGTTTTATGGATTTCTAAATATTGAGATCCCACTACAATGGGCCTAACTTTTGTTGGAATTTGATTTTCATTAAAGACATATTCTTATGGTAAGTCCACAATATGTTTATTTCTATTCTAGAAGATAGCAAGAATTTCAGTACATATTAAAGAATCAATTGTCTTTTGTATTTCCAATCTTATCAAACATAAAGAAAAACCAAATAGACAAAAAACCAAATAAATATCAAGCATAACCAATACACAATACAATAATAAAAAATAAAAGTAGAATTAAAAGATTTACAAGAAGAAAGCTTTCATTGATAGTCGTTACAAGCTCACAAAAAAGAGAAGAGAGGTTTATAGGAAATTTTACAATGTTATTATATGCAAAAGCTCCTTCTCTTATTTATAGTAGGATTGGGTATAACCGTGTGACATTGTCAATGGACAAATTTTCTAAAGTAGTTTTAGAAAAGAGGATTATATGACCTATAATTCAAAAGTGGCTTTAATAAAAAGCCTTTTTAAAAGCATCATTAAAACACTAAAAGTAGTTTATCATTTATAGCTCATAAGGATCTTGGAATCTTGCATAAGGTCATCATCCACAACATCCTTTGATTGACCAGACTCTTCTATGTGCATGTGATTGGAATATGTTGGTCCTAGTCGAACTAAAATATGTGACTGAAATTAGTCATCATTTTTAACCCTAAAATATTAATATGTTTAGCCATAATGGTATTTGACAATCCTGGAATGTGATACCAAGAGGCAACATTAAGAGGAGGTCTTTCATCTCATTATTGTGTTTAAAAAACTTATCATAAATAGTTTACCTTGTGAGGTAAAGTCAAGGGATGTAATCCCAATTTGAAGAAGCAAGTTTTAAACTGAATTGGAAATTTCTTTGGATCATTGGGAAAATGGGTGCCAATGAGTCCCTAAAACTAAAGGAGATAACTTGTTAGCAAGAAATGAAGGGACACATTCATTCTACAAGAATTGAACCATTCAAAGACTCCTTTGTTTTATGGAATTCAATAGATTCATTGAGCTAAAGTCATGAGGTTATTATAATCATGATCAATATAACATTTGATGCATACATCAATATCAATTTCAAGATCATTTTGTGTGAATGAGTCCTTGCAACTAAAGGGAAAAACTAGTAAGCAAGAAAAGAAGGAACGATTTCATTCTTCTGGAATTGAACCATTAAGTACCATTAAGAATAGAAATGAGGGTTAATGACTCTTTTGATTGATGGAATTTAATGGATTTATTAAGCTTAAGTCAGAAGGTTGTTATTATCATTATTAATATAGTAATTGTCATATAAACTAATGAAAATTTCATAATCATTTTGTGTGAATGAGTTCTTATAACAAAAGGAGAAAACTTGTTAGCATGAAATGAAGAGATAGTTTCATTCTACTAGAATTAAACCATTTGACAACTACAAAAAAAGACAATCAAGATCAATGACTACTTTGTTTGATGGAATTCAATGGATTTAGAGAGAAAAAGTCATAAGGTCATTATTGTCATGATTAATATAATAGTTGGTGCATACACCAATGTCAATTTCATGATCATTTTGTGTAAATGAGTTCCTGTGGCTACAAGAGAAAATTTGTTAGCAATAAATGAAGGGAAAGTTTCATTCACCCAGGATTGATCCATTTCACAGCTACTAGAAAAGATAATGAAGATTAATGGCTCCTTTGTTTGATGGAATTCAATAAATTGAGAGAGTTAATGTCATAAGGTCATTATTGTCACGATAAATATAGTGCTTGGTACATACATCAATGATAATTTGATGATCATTTTTGTGTGAATGAGTCATTACAATTGAAGGAGAAAACTTGTAAGCAACAAATGAAGTGATGGTTCTTTCTTCTAGAATTAATCCATTTAATATATTAATAAAAAATCAATCAAGATCAATGGCTCCTTTGTTTAAAGGAATTTAGTGGATTGATAGTGCCAGAGTCATAAGCTTATTATTGTCATGATTAATATGATGTTAAGTGCTTAAACTAATGTTAATTTCGTTATCATTTTGTATGAATGAATCCTTGCAACCAAAAGAGAAAGCTTCTTGGCAAGAAATGAATGGGGGCTACAAGAAATGATAATCAAGATTAGTAACTCCTTTATTTGATGGAATCTAATGGACTTAAAGAGCTAGAGTCATAAGGTTGTTATTGTCACAATTAATATAATATTTGGTGCATGTAACAATGATAATTTCACCATCATTTTGTGTGAATGAGCCATTATAACTAATGTAGAAAACTTGTAAGTAGGAGATGAAGTAATGGTGTCATTCTTTTAGAATTGAACTATTCAATACCATCCATAATAGAAAATCAAAATCAATAACTCCTTTTATTCATGCAATTCAATAGATTTAGAGTGTCAAAGTCATAAGGTCATTTAGTCATGATTAATATAATGTTTGGTGCATAAACCAAAGTTAACTTCATGATCATTTTGTATAGTGAGTCCTTGCAACTAAAGGAGAAAACTTCTTAGCAATAAATGATCTGAGAGTTTCATTTTTCTAGAATTAAACTATTTGATACCATCAAAAATAGAAAATTGAGATCAATGATTTTTTCATTTGATGAAATTCAATAGATTCAAAGTGTAAAAGTTGTAAGGTTATTATTGTTGTGATTAATATAATGTTTAGTGCATAAACCAATGTTAATTTCACGATCATTTTGTTTTAATGTGTCCTCATAATAACTAAAGGAGATAACTTGTAAGCAAGAAGTGAAGGGACAATTTCATTCTTCAAGAATTAAATCATTCAATAGCTATAAGAAAAGATAATTAAGATCAATGACTCTTTTGTTTGATGAAATTTAATGGATTTATAGGGCCAAATTTATAAGGTCATTTTTGTCACAATTAATATAACATTTGGAGCATAAAACGTGTCAATTTCTTGATCATTTTGTGTGAATGAATCCTTGCAACTAAAGGAGATGACATCTAAGTAACAAAAGAAGTGATGGTTTCATTCTTCTAGAATTAAAGAATTCAATACTTGGAAGGAAGTATAATCATGATTAATAACACCTTTGTATAATGGAATTCAATAGATTCAGCATGCCAATGTTGTAAGGTCATTATTGTCAAGTTTAATTTAATGTTTTGTGCATACAACAATGTTAATTTCATGATCAATATGTGTGAATGAGTCCTTCCAACTAAAAGAGGAAACTTATAAGCATGAAATGAAGTGACGATTTCATTCTTCTGGAATCAAACCATCCAATACCTACAAGAAAGGGCAATCATGATTAATAAAACCTTTGTATGATGTAATTTAATAGATTTAGTGTGCCAATATCATAAAGTCATTATTAATAAGTCTAATATAAAGTTTAATGCTTACAACAATGTTAATTTCATGATCAAGTTGTGTAAATGAGTTCTTGCAACTAAAGGAGATAACTTATGAGCAAGAAATAAAGCAATGGTATCATTCTTCTATAATTGAACCATTCAATATCTACAAAAAGGAGAATCATGATCAATGACTCCTTTGTTTGATGGAAATCAATGGACTCAAATCAAAGACTCATTTGTTTGATGGAATTCAATGGATTCAAAGTGCCAATGTCATATAATAATGATTGGCTTAATGAATGTAAAGTTAATTTCATGATCATTTGGAGTGAATAAGTCCTTACAACTAAGAGAGATAATTTGTCTGCAAGAACTGAAGCAACAATTTCACTCTTTTTGAAATGAATGATTCAATAGCTACAAGTAAGGACAACCATGATCCATGACTCCTTTGATTGATGGAAACCAATGGATTCATGGTGCCAACATAATTCATGATCATTTTGTGTAAATAGTCCTTACAAATAAAGAAGAAAACTTCATTGCCAAAAATGAAGGGATAGTTTGATTCTTTTAGAATTGAACCATTCAATACCATCAAGAATAGAAAATCATGATTAATGACTCCTTTACTTAATGGACTTTAATGGATTCAAAGTGTCAAAATGGCCTTATGACCTTGGTACTTTATGTCAATTGAATTGCATCATTGTCTTTACTTGCAAGTATTAAATGTTTAAATTCTAAAAAAAAAAAATGAAATTGTCACTTCATTTCTTACCAACAAGTTTTCTCCATTAGTTGCAAGGACTCATTGACACAAAATGATCATCAATTTTAACATTGCTGTATGGACCAAACATTATATTAAATTGACAATAATGACCTTATCATTTTAACTTTATGAATCCATTGAATTCAATCAAACAAGTTTTCTACTATAGTTGCAAGGAGTCATTCACTCAATATGATAATGAGATTGACATTCATATATGCAACAAACATTATATTAATCACAACAATAATGACCTTATGATTTTAACTCATGAATCCATTAAATTTCATTAAACAAAGGAGTCATTGATCTTTACTGTCTTTATTTATTTTTTTTTTTTGTAAGTATTGAATTGTTCAATTATAGAAGAATGAAATAGTTAGTTCATTTTTTGCTTACTAGCTTTTTCCTTTAGTTGCAAGGACTTATTCACATAAAATTATCATCAAATTAACATTAATGTATGCACCAAACATTATATTAATCAACAATAATAATCATTGTATGGCTTTAACACTCTAAATCCATTGAACTTTATTAAATGAAGGAGTAATTAAACTTGATTATCTTTCTTTTTTAAGGTATTGAATGGTTCAATTCCAAACAAAAATGAAACGATCCCTTCCTTTCTCACTTACTAGCTTTTTCCTTTTGTTGTAAGGACTCAATCACACAAAATGATCATAAAGTTAACATTAGTGTTTGCACAAAACAATATATTAATTGTGAAAAGAATGACTTTTTGACTTTAGCTCTTTGAATCCATTGCATTTCATCATCAAACAATGGAGTCAATTAACTTTTTTGTCTTTTCTTATAGGTATTGAATGGTTCAATTTTAAAAGAATGAAACTCTCACTTCATTTCTTGCTAACAAGTTTTCTCCTATAGTTGAAAGGATTAATACACATAAAATCATCATGATACAATATCATCCTTATCACTTTGGTGCTTTGAATCTATTGAATTCCATCAATCAAAGGAGATATATAACTTGATTGTCTCTTCTTGCTAGCATTGAATGTTTCAATTCTTAAAGAATTAAACTATCATCTAATTTCTTACTTACAAGCTTGTTTAATTAATTGCATTGACTTATTCACATAAAATAATCATGAAATTAACATTGGTGTATACACCAAAAAATACATTGACGTTGAGAATAACGTCCTAGTCACTTTGGCACTCTAAGCCCATTGAATAACATCAAATAGAGAAGTAATAGAACTTGATTGTCCTTTTTTCTAGTCAATAAATGGTTCAATTGTAGAAGAATGGAAATGTCACTTAGTTTCTTATTTACAAGCTTTCTTTTTTAATTACAAGGATGCATTCACACAAAATAATCATGAAATTAACATTAGTGTATACCAAACAATATATTAATCTAGTTAATACTATCCTCATCACTTTGGCACTTTCAAACAATTAAATTCCATCAAACAAAGGAGATATAGAACTTGATTGTTTTCTTGCTAGCATTGAATGTTTCAATTTTTAAAGAATGAAATAGTCACCTAATTTCTTGGTCATAAGCTTTCTTTGTTGGTTGCATCAACTTATTCTCACATAACAAAATATTCATGAAATTAGCACTAGTGTATGCACCAAAGAATATATTAATCATGATAATACTGCCTCTTTCACTTTGATACTATGAATCCATTGAATCACATCAAACAAATGAGCCATATAATTTGATTGTCTTTTCTTGTAGATATTAAATGGATCAATTGTAAAAGAATGAAATAGTCACTTAATTTCTCGCTTACAGGCTTTTTTTTTTTAATTGCATTGACTCATTCATGCAAAATGATTATGAAATCAACATTAGTGTATGCAACAAACAATATATTAATTGGGACAATACTGTACTTATCACTTTGGTAATATGAATCCATTGAAATTCCATCAATCAAAGGAGACAGAACTCAATTGTCTCTTCTTGCTAGCATTGAATGTTTCAAATCTTAAAGAATTAAGTAGTCACCTAATTTCTCACTTACAAGCATTTCCTATTAGTCACATTGACTTATTTGCACAAAATAATCAAGAAATTAACACTAGTGTATGCACTAGAAAATATATTAACTATGGCAATATCATCCTTGTGACTTTGGCACTCTTAATCTATTGAATTACACCAAAAAAAAAAAAAAAAAGAGTCATAGAACTTGGTTGTCTTTTCTTGTAGGCATTAAATGGTTTGATCATAGACAAATGAAATAGTTGCTTTATTTCTCACTTACAAGCTTTCTCCATTAATTGCAAGAACACATTCACACCAAATGATCATGAAATTAACATTAATGTATGTACCAAATAATATATTAATCAAGCCAATACCATACTTATTAGTTTAGCACTTTGAATCCATTGAATTCCATCAAACAAAGGAGACATAGAAATTGATTGTTTTTCTTACTAGCATTGAATGTTTCAATTTTTAAAGAATGAAATAGTTGCCTAATTTCTTGCTTACAATCTTTCTCCATTAGTTGCATCAACTTATTCACTCAAATTTATCATGAAATTAAGACTGATGCATACACCAAAAAATATATTTATTATGACAATACCATTTCCATTTTTTTGGCACTATGAATCCATTGAATTACATCAAACAAAGGAGCCATCAAACTTGATTGTCTTTTCCTGTAGGAGCCATCAAACAAACCATTGAATGTTTGAATTCTTAAGGAATGAAATAGTCACCTAATTTCTCACTTACAAGCTTTCTCTGTTTGTTGCATTAACATATTCACACAAAATAATCATGAAATCAACATTAGTGTATGGGCCAAAAAAAAATTAATTGTGACAATATTGTCCCTATCACTTTGGTACTCTAAATCCATTGAATTACATCAAACAAAGGATTCATATAACTTGATTGTCTTTTCTTATAGGCATTGAATTGATCAATTGTAGAAGAATGAAATAGTCACTTGATTTCTCACTAACAAGCTTTCTCCTTTGATTGCAAGGACTCATTCACACAAAAATGATCATGAAATCAACATTAGTGTATGCACCAAACAATTTATTTTTGGGACAATACCATCCTTATCTCTTTGGCACTTTGAATCAATTGAATTCCAATAATCAAAGGAGAGATAGAACTCGATTGCCTCTTCTTGTTGACATTAAATGTTTCAATTCATAAATAATGAATCTATTATCTAATTTCTCACTTACAATCTTTCCTTATTAGTAGCATCAACTTATTCACATAAAATAATCATGAAATTAACACTAGTGTAGGCCCCAAAAATATATATTAACTATGACAATACCAGCACTATCACTTTGGCACCTTATATCCATTAAATTACATCAAACAATGGAGACATAGAACTTGATTATCTATTCTTGTAGGGATTGAATGGTTTGATTGCACAAGAATGAAACAATGGCTTAATTTCTCCTTAAATTGTAAAGACATATTCCTTTGTCCCTATCCATTTGGCACTCTAAATACATTGAATTACATCAAACAAAGGAGTCATAAAACTTGATTGTCTTTTCTTACAAGCATTGAATGGATCAATTGTACAAGAATGTAATAATCACTTAATTTCTCACTTACAACTTTCACCTTTAATTGCAAGGACTCATTGACACAAAATAATCATGAAATTAACATTAGTGTATGCATCAAATAATATATTGATCAAGACAATACTGTCCTTATCTTTTTGGCCATTTGAATATATTCAATACCATTAAACAAATGAGATAGAGAAGTTCATTGTTTTTTCTTGCTAAAATTGAAGGTTTCAATTTTTAACGAATGAAACAATCACCTAATTTCTTGCTTGATGAAAAAAGATCAAGAGATTAACATCAATGCAGGCATTGAGTGGTTCAATATTCAAAGAATGAAGCAATCACGTAATTTATTGCTTACAACATTTCTCCTTTAGTTGCAAGGACTTATTCACACAAAATGGTCATGATAACATTGGTGTATGCACCAAGCAATATATTAATCACAATAAGAACATTCTTATCTCTTTGGTACCCTAAATCTATTGAATTATGTCAAACAAAGCAATCATAGAAATTGATTGTCTTTCCTTGCAGGCATTGAATGTTTCAAGTTTTAAAGAATGAAATAGTTGCTTAATTTCTCACTTATAAGAATTCTCCTTTAGCTACATTGACTCATTCACACAAAATAATCATAAAATTAACACTATTGTATGGACCAAAAAATAAATTAATTGTGATAATACTATCCCTATCACATTATCACTCCGAATCCATTAAATTACATCAGGCAAAGGAGTCATAGAACTTGATTGTCTTTTCTTGTAGGCATTAAATGGATCAATTGTAAAAGAGTCAAATAGTCACTTGCTTTCTCCTTTAATTGCAAGGACTAATTTAAAGAAAATGATCATGAAATTAACATTAGAGTATGCACCAAACAATATATTAATCAAAATAATACCATCCCTATCACTTTGGCACTCTAAATCCATTGAATCCCATCAAACAAAGAAGACATAGAAATTGATTTTTTTACTTGCTAGCATTGAAAGTTTCAATTTTTAAAGAATGAAACAGCAACCTAATTTCTCACACACAAGCTTTCTTTATTAGTTGGATTGACTTATTCATACAAAATAATCAATAAATTAACACTAATGCATGCGTGAAACAATATATTAATTTAGATAATACAATCCTTATCACTTTGGCACTCTAAATCCATTGAATTCCATCAAACAAAGGAGACATAGAACTTGATTGTCTTTTCTTGTAGGCATTGAATGTTTCAATTTTCAAAAAATGAAACAATCACTTAATTTCTCACTTACAAGTTTTCTCTACTTATTGCAAATACTCATTCACTCAAAATGATCATGAAATTAACATTATTGAATGCACCAAACAATATATTAATCAAGACAATACTATCCTTATCACTTTGACACTCTGAATCCATTGAATCCCAACAAATAAAGGAGACATAAAACTTGATTGTCTTTTCTTGTAGGCATTGAATATTTCAATTTTCAAAAAATGAAATAATCACTTAATTTCTCGCTTACAAGTTTTCTCTTTTTATTGCAAGCACTCATTCACTCAAAATGATCATGAAATTAACATTATTGAATGCACCAAACAATATATTAATTGAGACAATACCATTCTTATCACATTGGCAATCTAAATCCATTAAATTACATCAAACAAAGGAGTCATAAAAGTTTATTGTCTTTTCTTGTAGACATTGAAAGGTTGAATTGTAGAAGAATGAAATTGTCACTTAATTAATTGCTTACAAACTATCTCCTTTAGTTGCAAGGACTTATTCACACAAAATGACCATGACATTAATATTGGTGTATGCAACAAACAATATATTAATTTCAATAATACCATTCTTATCACTTTGGCAAGTTGAGTCCATTAAATTCCATCAAACAAATGGGTCATAGAAGTTTATTGTGTTTTCTTGTAGGCATTAAATGGTTCAATTGTAGGAGATTGAAACTGCCACTTAATTTATTGCTTACAAACTCTCCTTTAGTTGTATGGATGTATTCACACAAAATAATCAGGATATTAACGTTGGCATATGTACTAAGCAATTTATTAATTGAGACAATAACGTCCTTGTCATGTTGGCACTTTAATCTATTGAATTTCATTGGACAGAGGAGTCATAGAAATTGATCACCTTTTCTTGCATGCATTGAATGTTTCAATTCTTAAAGAATAAATAATCACTTAATTTCTTCCTTATAGGCTTTCTCCTTTAGATACATTGACTCATTCACACAAAATAATCATGAAATTAACACTAGTGTAAGCACCAAAAATAAATTAATCATGACAATACCATCCTTGTCACTTTGGCACCTCAAATCCATCGAATTACATGAAGTATCATAGAACTTGATAAGCTTTTCTTGCAGGCATTGAATGGATTGATTGTAAAAGAATGAAACAGTCACTTAATTTCTCACTTACGAGCTTCTCCTTTAGTTGCAAGGACTTATTCACTCAAAATGATCATTACATTAACATTGGTGTATGTACCAAGTGATATATTAATCATGAAAATAATGTCCTTGTCACTTTGGTACTTTGAATGTATTGAATTACATTAATCAAAGGAGACTAAAACTTGATTGTCTTTTCTTACTAGTATTAAATGTTTCAATCCTTAAGGAATTAAATAGTAGCCTAATTTCTTGCCTACAAGCTTTCTCTGTTAGTTGCATCAACTTATTCACATAAAATAATCATGAAATTAACATTCTTGTGTGCACCAAAAAAATCAATTAATCTTGACAATATCATCCCTATCACTTTGGGACTCTGAATTTGTTGAATTACATCAAACAAAGGAATCATAGAACTTGATTGTCTTTTCTTGTGGGCATTAAATGGATCAATTGTAGAAGAATGAAATATTCACTTAATTTCTTGCTTACAATATTTTGCTTTTAGTTGTAAGGACTTATGCACTCAAAATGATCATGATATTAATATTGTTGTATGTACCAAGCAATATATTAATCATGACAATAATGTCATTGTCACTTTGGTACACTCTGAATCTATTGAATTCCAACAATCAAAGGAGATAGAACTTGATGATTTTTTCTTTCTAGCATTGAATGTTTATTTCTTAAAGAATGAAACAATCACCTAATTTCTTGCATATAAGCTTTCACCATTAGCTACATTGCCTTATTCACATAAAATAATAATGAAATTAACACTACTGTATGCACAAAAAATATATATTAATCCTGACAACACCATTCCTATCACTTTGGCACTCTAAATCTATTAAATTACATTAAACAAAGTAGTTATTGAACTTGATTGTCTTTTCTTGCAGGCACCAAATGGTTCAATTTTTAAAGATTGAAACAATCACTTAAATTCTCATTTGCAAGTATTTTCCTTTAATTGCAAGGATTCATTCACACAAAATGATCATGAAATTAACATTAATGTATGTGCCAAAAAATAAGTTAATCATGACAATACCTGCCCTATCACTTTGGTACCTTGAATCCATTTAATTGCATCATACAAAGGAGTTATAAAACTTGATTGCCTTTTCTCGTAGGCATTAAATGGTTCAATAGTAGGAGAATGCTTAATGTTTCACTTACAAGCTTTCTCCCTTAATTGCAAGGATGCATTCACACAAAATGATCATGAAATTAACATTAGTGCATGCACTAAACAATATATTACTTAGGATAATATGTTTCTTATCACATTGGCACTCTAAATCCATTGAATTTGTCTTTTTTTGCTAGTGTTGAAAGTTTAAATTCTTAAAGTATGAAATATTTATTTAATTTCTTACTTACAAACTTTAAGTCCTTGGTTATTTTTTCTTGATAGCATTGAATTTTTTTTTTTTTTTAAAGAATGAAATAGTCACTTAATTTCTCACTTACAAGTGATCATGAAATTAATATTAGTTTTTACACTAAACAATATATTAATTAGGATAATACAATCCTTATCACTCTGACACTTTGAATCCATTGAATACCATTAAATAAAGGAGACATGAAAGTTGTTTGTTTCTTCATGCTAGCATTGAAAGTTTAAATTCTAAGAATGAAATTGTCACCTAATTTTTTTCCTTCCATTCTTTCTCCATTAGTTGCATTAACTTATTCCGACAAAATAATCATGAAATTAACATTGGAGTATGCACCCAAAAAAAAAAAAATTAATCATGACAATACCATCCCTATCACTTTGGTACTATAAATCCAATAAATTAGCTCAAACAATGAAGTCATAAAACTTGATTGTCTTTTCTTGTAGGCATTAAATGTTTCAATTGTAGAAGAATGAAATAGTTGCTTAATTTCTCTCTTACAAGCATTATCCTTCAATGATCATGAAATTGACATTAGTTCATGCAACAAACAATATATTAATTGGGATAATTTAGTACTTATCACTTTGGCACTATGAATCCATTGAATTCCATCCAACAAATGAGACATAAAACTTGATTGTCTTTTCTTACTGGTAATAAATGTTCAATTCTTCATGAATGAAATAATCACTTGATTTCTCACTTACAAGCATTCTCCTTTAATTGTAAGCATGCATTCACACACAATGATCATGAAATTAACATTAGTGCATGCACCAAACAATATATTAATCAAGATAGTACCATCCTGATCACTTTGGCAATCTAAATCCATTGAATTACATCAAACAAAGGAGTCATAGATGTTGATTGTCTTTTCTTGTAGCCATTAAATGGTTCAAATGTAGAAGAATGAAATAGTCACTTAATTTATTTCTTACAAACATTCTCCTTTTGGTGCAAGGACTTACTCACACAAAATGGTTAACATTTGTGTATGTAGCAAGCAATATATCACAACCATAACATCCTTGTCATTTTGTAACTCTAAATCCATTCAATTCCATCAAACAAAGGAGACATAGAACTTTATTATTTTTTCTTGCTAGCATTGAATATTTCAATTTTTAAAGAATGAAATGGTCACTTAGTTTTTCACATACAGGCTCTTTAATTGAAAGGACTCATTTGCACAAAGTGATCATGAAATTAACATTAATGCAAGCACTAAATAATATATTAAACAAGAAAACACCATCCTTATCTCTTTGGCACTTTGAATCCATTAAATTACATCAAACAAAGGAATCAAGAAAGTTAATTGGCTCTTCTTGCAGGCATTGAATGGTTTAATTGTAGAAGAATGAAACAATCACTTAATTTCTCTCTTACAAGCTTTCTCCTTTTATTGCAAGGATGCATTCACCAAAAATGATCATGAAATTAACATTAGTGCATGCACAAAAGAAAATATTTATCAAGACAATACCATCCTTATCACTGTAGCACTCTAAATCCATTGCATTCCTTCAAACAAAGAAGACAAAGAACTTCATTGTCTTTTGTTACAAGCATTAATTGTTTCAATTCCTAAAGAATGAAATAGTTGCTTAATTTCTTGCTTACAACCTTTCTCCATTAGTTGCAAGGAGTCATTCACACTGAATGATTATGAAATTAACATTGGTTTATGCACCAAAAAATATATTAATCACAACAATACTATCCTTGTCACTTTGGCACTTTGAATCCATTGAATTCCATCAAACAAAGGAGATATAGAACTTGATTGTCTTTTTTTGCAAGCATTCAATGGTTCAATCATGGAAACATGAAAAAGTCACTAAATTTAATGCTTACAAACTTTCTTCTTTAGTTGTAAGGGCTTATTGACACAAAATGATCATGAAATTAACATTAGTGTATGTGCCAAACAATCTATTAATTGTGATAATATTGTCCTTGCCACATTGGCACTTTTAGTTCATTGAATTCCATTAAACAAAGGGGTCATAAAACTTGATTGTCTTTTCTTGCAAACTTTTGATGGTTTAATTGTAGAAGTATTATATAATCACTTAATATATTGCTTACAAACTTTCTCCTTTAGTTGTAAGGACTCATTTACACAAAATTATCATGAAATTAACATTGGCGTATCTGTCAAACAATATATTAATTGTGAAAATAACAACCTTGTGACTTTGACACTCTGAATCCACTGAATTCCATGAAAGGAAAAAGTCTTAGAACACGATTGTCTTTTCTAGTAGGCATTAAATGGGTCAATTCCAGAAGTGTGAAATAGTCACTTAATTTCTTCCTTACAAGCTTTCTCCTTTAGTTGCAATGACTTACTCACACAAAATGAACATGAAATTAACATTGGTGTTTGTAGTAAACAATATATTAATTGGGACAATACTGTCCTTGTCACTTTGGCACTCTAAATCTATTGAGTTCCATTAGACAAAAGAGTCTAGAAGTTGATTATCTTTTCCTGCAAGCATTCAATGGTTCAATTGTAGAAGAATGAAACAATTATTTAATTTAATGCTTGCAAACTTTCTCCATTAGTTGTAATGACTCTTTCACACAAAATGATCATCAAATTAACATTGCTATATATGCCAAACAATATATTAATTGTGATAATAACAGCCTTGTGACTTTGACACTCTAAATCCATTGAATTTCATTAGGGAAAGGAGTCTTTGAATGTGATTGTCTTTTTTTGCAGGCATTAAATGAGTCAATTCTAGATGTGTGAAATACTCTCTGAATTTCTCACTTACAAGCTTTTTTCCTTTTGTTACAAGGACTCATTCATATAAAATTATCAACAAATTAACATTGGTGTATCTAGCAAACAATATATTAGTCACAACAATACAGTCCTCATCACTTTGGCACTCTAAATCCAATGAATTGAATCAAACAAAGGAGTCACAGAACATGATTATCTTTTCTTGTTGGCATTGAATAGTTTAATTGTAGAAGAGTGAAACAATCACTTAATTTATTGCTTACAAACTTTCTTCTTTAGTTACAAAGACTCATTCACCCAAAATGATCATGAAATTAACATTAGTGTATGTACAAAACAATATATTAATGATGACAATACCAACCTTGTCACTTTAGCACTCTAAATCCATTAAATTTCATCAAACAAAGGAGTCATAGAACTTGATTGTCCTTGTAGGCATTGAATTTTTCAATTGTAGGAGAATGAAATAGTTACTTAATTCATTGCTTACAAACTTTCTCCTTAGCTGCAAAGACTCATTCACACAAAATGATCGTGATATTATCATTGGTGCATGTACCAAGCAATATTTCTTACAATAATAATGTCATTGTCACATTGGTAGTTTGAATCCATTGAATTCTATCAATTAAAGATGTTATAGAAATTGATTATCCTTTCTTGCCAACATTGAATGTTTCAATTCTTAAAAGAAAGAAACTATCATTTAATTTCTCCTTTACATGTTTTCTCTATTAGTTACATGGACTTATTGACACAAAATGGCCCATGAAATTTATGTTGATTTATGCATCAAACAATATATTAATCACAACAATACCATCCTTGTCAATTTGGCATTATGAATCCATTAAGTTCTATCAAACAAAGGAGTCATAGAACTTGATTGTCTTTTCTTGCAAGAATTAAATGGTTTAATTGTAGAAAATGAATTGGTTTTCATAATTTATTGCTTACAAACTATCTCTATTAGTTGCTAGGACTCATTCACACAAAATGAACATGATATTAATATTGTTGTATGTACCAAGCAATATATTTATTACAGAAATAATGTCCTTATCACTTTGGCATGTTTAATCCATTGAATTCAATCCAACAAAGGAGTCACAGAAATTGATTGTCATTTTTGGTTGACATTAAATGTTCCAATTTTTAAATTGAAACAATCGCCTAATTTCTTGCTTACAAGCTTTCTCTATTAGTTGCATCAACACACGATCATGAAATTAACATTGATGTATGCACCAAAAAATAAATTAATCTTAACAATAACATGCTTGTAACTTTTGCACTCTGAATCCATTAATTTCCATCAAACAAAGGATTCATAGAAATTGATTACTTTTTCATGCTGGCATTGAATGATTCAATTCAATTCTTAAAGAATGAAACAGTCATTTAATTTGTCACTTACAAGCTTTCATCATTGCATGGACTTATTCACATAAAATGATCATGAAATTAATATTGGTGTATGTCACAAACAATATATTAATTGTAACAATAACCTTGTCACTTTAGCAAGTTGAATTCATTCAATTCTATCAAACAAAGGAGATATAGAACTTGATTATCCTTTTTTTTTTTAAGGGATTAAGTGGTTCAATTGTAGAAGAATGAAATAGTTGCTTAATTTATTGCTTACAAGCTTTCTCATTTAGTTCCAAGGACTCATTCACACAAAATGATTATGATATTGACATCAGTATATGTATTAAGCAATATATTAATCACAACAATAACATCCTTGTGACATTGGCACTTTGAATCCATTAAATTCTATCAAATAAAGGAGTCATAGAAATTGATTATCTTTTTTCATTCGCATTAAATGTTTCAATTCTTAAAGAATGAAACAGTCGCTTAATTTTTTACTTACAAGCTTTCTCCATTAGTTGCAAGGACTCGTTCACACAAAACGATCATGAAATTAACATTGGTGTCTACACTAAACAATATATTCATTGTGACAATTTTGTCCTAGACAATTTGGCACTCTAAATTCATTGAATTCAATCAAACAAAGAAGATATAGAAATTGATTATCTTTTCATGCTGGCATTGTATGTTTCAATTCTTAAAGAATGAAACTATCACTTAATTTCTCTCTCACAAGTTTTCATTAGTGTATGCAATAAACAATATAATAATTGTGACAATATAGTCCTTGCCACTTTGGCACTTTGAAATTTACATTAGAACTTGATTGCCCTTTTTTTGTAGGCATTGAATGGTACAATTCTAGAAGAATTAAATAGTTGCTTAATTTGTCAATTACAAGCTTTCTCCTTTAGTTATAAGGACTCATTCATGCAAATTGATCATGAAATTACCATTGGTGTATGCACCAAACAATAAATTAGTTAGGACAATAATGACCGACATTGGCACTCTGAATTTTTATTAAATCACCTAATTTGGATGTCTAAGTTATCCCATTTAAGTATGCAATACTCAAATTGGAATCCTATTCCAATTAAAATTGGACTTCAATTTTTTGCCCTATATTTGAAGCAATGCTTAAAGCCCATCCGAACTTAGATTTGGATTCTCAACTTCAATTTGGAAATTTTGAGATTTTTTCTACAATTTCACTAAAGGCCACTTTTCCAATCTAGACCTCTATGTCAATGAGCAACCTAAAAGCAACAAAGGTCAAAATGGTAAAATGCTGGAATTTTTCCAATTAACAGAATATATTTTCCTAACTTTCCTAAAACAAACCTAAGTCACAAAACATATTCTAATCTTCTCAAATAGTTACAAAACTCATTAAAGATAACTAAATATAAATCGGGATATAATAAATTCTGACTCATCCCAAAACTTCTCCCCTCATTTGAAGGAGTTTTTCATAGAAAATGACCATAAAAATAACCTTTGTATCTATATCAAACATCATATTCATTGTGGCAAGCATGCCATTACAATTTTGACACATTAAAATTATTGGATTCAATCAAACAAAAAAGTCAACGATCATGATTAGCTTTTCTTTTCGGGTTTGAATAGTTGAATTGTTGAGGCGTGAGCTCATGACTTTTTTTACCTGTTATAAGAGTTCTCATTTCTTTGCGATAGGTTATGCACAAAAATTATCATGAAAGTAAATTTTGTGTCTACACCAAAAAATATATTTAATTGTCAGTAGAATGCCTTTACAACTTAGACACTTTGAATTCATTGAATTCCATCAAACAAAATAGTTTTTGATCTTAATTAGCTATTCTTACTAGGTTTAAATGGTTTAATTCCTATTGGATGTGACAATATCTTCATGTCTTGTTGATAAGACTTCTCCTTTCATTTCAAAGAGTAATTCACTCAAAATGATCATAAAATTAACTTTTTTATTAAATTATAGAGTCATTGATCTTGATTAGCTTTTCCTATTGGGTTTCAATGGTTCAATTCCCAAAGGATGAGCTCATAACATCATTTCTTACTAACAAGGCTTCTCCTTTTGTTGTAAGGAGTCATTCACACACAATAATCATGGAACTAACTTTTGTGGCTATACCAAACATTATATATTCACTACAATGAGCACATCATTAAAACTTTGGGACTCTAAATTGATTGAGTTGCATCAAACAAAGGAGTCGATGACCTTTATTAACTTTTCTTATCATGTGAATGGTCCAATCCCTAAAGGATGATCACATAACTTCATTTCTAGTTAACAAGACTTCTCCTTTCATTACAAGGAGCATTTGCACAAAATGATCATGAAAATAACTTTTGTGCCTACACCAAGCATTATCTACACTGCCAAGGGAGTCTTTGAATTAGCATAAATAACATGCAACTACCTGCCATCTCAACGCTAGAAGAAATGCTTAAAGCAAGGAAAATTTATTGGAAATGATGGGTTCTCCATTATTGTCAAATAAAGATAGACATGAGGAGAATCAAGAAAAGGACATGAATCTGGAAGATAATCTTATGCAAAATTTGCAAGACCATTATGAATTGTAAGGAATTGCCTAGTAATAAAGTTATCCCATTAAAAGAGCATTAATAAAGCCGCTATAAAGAACAAGTGAAGATGTCATAAAGATATATCTCATCAAAAGAAGCTTTAATAAAGCTACTTGAAGAGCAAGGCAAGATGTGACAAAGGTACTTTTGCAATTAGGAACTTTAATGGAAATTTTATGTAGTTGTCCATTATTATAGGCTTCCCCATGAATAATCCTTCGAGTATAAGGCACATCATCACTTCTTCTACCTCTTCTTCACTTTGTAAAATTTCAATCTTTATAAGCTTGTATCACCATTTAATGAAAGCTTTATTTTGATAAGTTTAATCTCTATATTTACTTACTTATATGTTGTTAATGTCTTTTATGTTTTCTATGTTTTTTATGTCATAAATTATGTAAATTACATTTTGTATGTTAAAAGAGAGTAGAAGTGAGAGGTCATTATCAAAGAGATCACATCCCTAAATGAATGGTTAAACTAGATATTAAGAAAAGAGTTTAATATAAACCATTATCTTCAAAAGACATTGATTATAACATGCCTTGTAAGGGGACTAAAAATTCAAAACTAGTTGAAGAAATTGTTAAAATGTTTAAGAACCTAGGATTAAAAGATAAAAATGCTTTAGTATTAGAAAAATTGGAATTCAATCAGACATTATGTATAAGAAATGGTACGCTAGACCAATCACACCATTTTTTGATGGAATTCAATGGATTTTGTGTATGAAAGATGTACAAACAGCCTTATTGCAATGAATATAATGTTTGTTGTTGACACAAAAGTTAATTATGAGATCATTTTGTTTGAACAAGCCCTTGCAATGAAGGAAGGAGCCTTGTTAGCTAGAAATGAAGAGATTGTCTCATTTAGGAATTGAAACACTAAATACATATTTAAAAAGGTAATCTACACCAATCATACCTTCCTTTTTTATTTTTTGATGAAATTCAATGCATTTAGAGTACCAAAGATGTACAAGTGAGCTTGTAGCAATGAATATAATGTTGTACTTATTTGTATCTTAATTGGTGGGCTCTTAATTGATTAAAATAAAGGAAAAAGTTGAAATATTTTACAAATGGGACTTTTTTTTTCCTAAGCCTCTAGTTAAATTAGAAATTAAAAAAAGGGTTTTATTTAAACCCCTATCCTCTAAAGATATTGACTATAATATGACCAATAGTAGTTCTAAAAAAATAAAACTAGTGGAGGAAATAGTTAAATAACTTAAAAGCCTCAGTCTAAAAGATAAAGAAGCTATTGTTCTAGGTAAAGAAAATTAGATTAAATCTGGTAATAAAGGTGAAAATATCAAAGAAAACTTAGAAGAGTTAAATCAACTTCAATAAATGTTCTTATTAGAACAATAGCCATTTGAGAGTAGTCCTTCTCATATGAAGGAACCTCTTTCTATTAATAAATAACCTTTAATAAGGTTCATAGTATGCTATGCTATCTAAGATCAATACATGTTGACCTCTTATTGAAAGAACAATTAGAGTATAATTATGTTCAATATGATGGAAGTAGTATAGTTGAATGGAATCTTCATGGTGTAATTGAACATTAGATTCTAATTTTGTTGCATTACATGATGATGTGTTGTAACTGTTGCCAAAACAAAGAGTAATTCTAAATCTCATTTTGCTCAAATTATAACAAGTGGGTTTACTAAATAGCTTAAAGGATGGTGGGAATTTTATTTATCTAATAAGGTAAAAAATTAATTTTTTTCTACTACAAAACCAAAGCAAGAATATTGATCTCTAATCATGTTAATACACTAATTTATACATTTGTTAATCATTTTGTTAATAGACAAGATTTATGAGTAACTCATTAATTTGAGATGTCCTAACTTCTCTCATTTTGAGTGATATAAAGATGCTTTTTTCTCTAAGGTCTTCACTCAAGAAGATAGTCAAAGTATCTTCTAGAAAGGAAAATTTCTCTCTTGGTTACCTACCCTATTTGCTGATAGAGTTAAAACTAGGCTTAAAGTCACTCATTTTACAATAATTGATTATAATCACTTCACCAATGGTGAACTAGCTACAGAAGTAGTCACTAAAGAAATTAAACTCTATAATGAAATTAAACTACATAAGTAGTTACAAAATGAGAAATCTCAAGGTAAAAGGGCTTTGGGTAGTTTTGGCAAGCAAATGGGTTATTCACACATAAGATATCCCAATAAACCAAAAATGAAAAGTTATCAACCTTAATGTGAAATGAAAAACTTCTTATGAGAAGAAAGAAATAGAGCCAAGAAAATACTTGTAAAACCAAAACCAAAGAAAATAATTGTTTGCTATAAATGTGGCAAAATAGGGCACTATTCAAATAAGTGCAAAACAAAGCAAAAAAATTTAAGAGTTAACTCTTAATGAAGTTCTTAAAAAATCCCTAATGCACATTTTCTTAGGAAAAGTTGATTCTAATGAATCAAATTTAGAAATTGAAGTTCTTGACAAAGGTAATTCTTTTGAGTCTAATTTAGACACTAGCTACAAAGGAAAATGTGACCCCTATCAAGCAATGTGTAAATATAATGGCTTATTAGTCTAACAAAAGATCATATGCTAGTTTTAGCCAACAAATTGTTGAAGCAAAAGAAAGTTATAGTTTTAAAACTATCATACATAGAATAAAAGAAAGCACTTCTAGCATAAAAACCTAGAGAGGAACCAACAATTATGGAGCTTAAAGTTGATGTTAAAGAATTAAATGATAGGATTATTATCCTAGAGACTATTACTAAAGATAAAGAAGAAAGTACTCTAGATCTACCAAACACTTCGTTGAAAAAAGATGAGTTAGAAACTCTTCAATATGTTAATCTTATTGATAGGGTTATGGGTAATAATAGGAATGTTATGCCCTTTGGATTAAAAAAAAAAATACTCTTTCTAAATTTCAAAAAATTATGAACAAAATATTTAATACTTATTTAGCATTTACTCTTGTTTATATCAATGATGTATTTTTTTTTTCTTATTACCATCAAGCAACATTTTAAGCATTTAAATATTTTCTTAAATATCATGAAATGGGTAGGTCTAGTTGCTTCTTTCAAAAAAATGAAGTTATTTCAAACCAAGATTTGCTTCCTTGGTCACTTCATTGAAAATGGAATTATTATGCCCATAAATCAAGCAATTAAGTTGCCTCCAAATTTCCTGATGAAATAGGGATGATCAATAGTTGTAATGCTTTTGGAAGTTTGAATTGTCTTACAAAATTTTATAAAGAATTAGCTTATGATGATAAACCCTTATTTGAAAGGCTTAAAAGGAATCCTCCAAACTGGATGGATCACCATAACTTTCATATTATTACAACAAATTACAAGAAGTTCAATTAGCAATGAATTCTTTGATATGTGTAGAAATCCCTATAGCTTTCTAGAGTAGGAATAAACATATTGTAGAATTGCCTTATGAGTTGATTTTTAATGAAGTCAAATTTGAGGCCTAGAGATTTGAAATTTGCAAAACAAAAATTACTAAACTCTTAAAGAAAGGGCTTATTAAAAAAAAAAAGAGTAATAGCCCCTACATTTTTCTTGCATTTTATGTAGAAAATATGGCTAAATTGCAATAAGAAGTTCCAACATTGGTAATTAATTACAAACCATTAAATAAGGTTTTATGCTAGATTAGGTACCCAATACCTAATGAAAAGGATTTACTAAATGAGCTTTATGAAGCCAAAATCTTTTCAAATTTTGATATGAAATTTGGTTATTGACAATCCAGATCACATAAAGAATTAAACCAAGGAAAGTTTGTTAGGAAGAAAGGAAGTGATAGTCTCATTCTTCTAGAATTGAACCACTCAAATACCTATAAGAAAGGATAATTATATTCAATTACTCTTTTGTTTGATGGAAATCAACGGATTAATAATGTGAATGTTATAAGGTAGCCATTGTAGTGATTAATATAATGTTTAGTGCATGCACTCATGACAATTTCATAATCAATTTGTGTGAATGAGACCTTACAACTAAACAAGAAAACTTATTAACAAGAAATGAAGTGGTGATTTCATTCTTCTAGAATTGAACCCTTCAAGACCTACAAGAAAGGATGATCACTGATGTGATGGAATTCAATGACTCCTTTGTTTGATGGAATTCAATGCATTTAAAGTGCCAAAGTCATAAGGTTGTTACTGTTATGAGTAATATAAAGTTTGGTGCATACACTGATGTTAATTTTATTATCTATGAATGTGTCCTTGTAACTAAGAGAGAAAGCTTGTTAACAAGAGATGAAGCAATAACTTCTTTAATTGAACCATTCAATACCAACAAGAAAGGATAATTATGATGAATAACTCCTTTGTTTGAAGGAATTCAATGGATTCAGAGTGTCATAGTTGTACAGTCATTATTGTGATGATAAATATAATGTCTAGCACATACAATAAATTCAAGAGCCTAGTTCACATTAACAGAAATACAAATTCATCCATGTTGGGTTAACATTAAATCTTGCTACCTAATTGGGTTTAAACAACTGAAAAATTATTTATGTAAGTGATAAACAACACAATCATTGTCATGACTCCTTATTAGGAGTAGTTGAATCAAGTTTAAGTGATGGATTTATTTGGTTCTCATGTTTTCCAAACTTTAAATTGTCATATTGAGACTTGAAATTGTGATATTCATAACATTTAGAAGGAGTCTTGTTAGTTAAAAATGAGAGATGGTCTTGTTATTTAGGAATTGAAACACGTAATACATATAAGAACAAGTAATCTAGACCAATCACACCTTTTTCTGATGGAATTCAATAGAATGTTTCAAATGGAATCTTACAACCTCATAAGGTAGAAGTTGAACATAGTTGGGTTCAATTAGACACAATAAGTCTATATAAACTTTAGGATAAGAGAGTATGTAAGCATTTTATTCCTTAGAAGAGTGATCTTCTAGAATGTTTAATTCTATATGTTTTTGATTTGAATCATTGTCAACTAAGAAAATAGTCATAATGACCTTTTATGGCCTTCATTGATAGAGAGTTCTTAATTTTGTCTAAATGAGTCCTTACAATGAAGGAAGGAGCCTTGTTAGCTTGAAATGAAGAGAAAGTCTCATTAGTTAGGAATTGCAACATTAAATAGCCATAAGAAAAGCTAATCAAGATCAAACTAACCATTGCTTCAAGGAATTCAATAGGTTTATAGTACCAAAGTTGTACAAAGGAGCTTGTTGAAAAGAATATAATGTTTATGATTGACATAAAAGTTAATTTCTTGAACATTTTGTGTGAATGAATCTTTGCAACAAAAGAGAAGTCTTGTTATTGAAAAATAAAGAGACAATCTCATTGTTTGAGAATTAAACCATATAATACCTATAAAGAAAGCTAATCAAGATTAATGACTCATTTGCTTCATGTAGTTTAATGGATTTAGAATATCAAAGAGGTACATATGTGCTTGTTCCAATGAATAGAGTCTTTTGTGTAAACACAAAAATGAATTTCACCATCATTTTGAGTAAATGAGTCTTTGCAATGAAGTAAGTAGCCTTGATAGCTAGAAATGATGAGAAGGTCTCATTATTCAAGATTTTAAACCTTCAATATGTATATAAAAAACTAGTTGATATCAATCAAAGCTTTGTTTGAAGGAATTCAATGGATTTAGGGAACCAAAGATGTGCAAACAAGCTTGTTGCAAAGAATATAATGTTTCTTATCAACAGATTAGTTAATTATGAGATCATTTTATGTGAATGAGTACTTGCATCAAAAAGAGAAGTCTTGTTATCAAAATATGAAGAGGCAGTCTCATTGTTTGAGAATTAAACCATTCAATATTTGTAAGGAAAGCTAACCATGATCAATGACTCATTTACTCAATTGAATTCAGTAGGTTTAGAGTACTAAAGGTATGCAAACGTGCCTATTCTAATGATTATAATGTTTTATCTTGATGCAAAATTTTATTTCACTATCATTTTGTGTAAATGAGTCCTTGCAACAAAGGAAGGAGCTTTGTTTGCTAGAGATGAAGATACAAATCTCATTATTTAGGAATTGAAACACGTAATACATATAAAGAAAAGTAATCTAGACCAATTAAACCTATTTTTTTATGTAATTCAATGGATTTAGAGTACAAAAATTGTACAAATGAGCTTGTTGAAAAGAATATGATGTTTGTTGTTGACATAAAAGCTAATTACAAGATAAGTTTGTGCAAATGAGTCTTTGAAACGAAATAGAAGTCTTGTTATCAAAAAATAAAGAGAGTCTCATTGGTCGATAATTAAACCATTCAATACATATTAGGAAAGAAAATTAGAATCAATGTCTTATTTGCTTGTTGGAATTTAATGGACTCAGTGTACCAAAAGTTTAAAAACATGCTAACTCCAATGAATAAAATGTTTTGTGTAGACAAAAGGTTAATTTCACCATCATTTTGTGTAAACTAGTCCTTATAACAAAGAAAGGAGCCTTGTTAGTTATAAATGAAGAGATGATCTTGTTATTCTTGAATTTGGACATTGAAAATATATAAGAAAAGCTAAATAAGACCATCAAAACCCTTTTTTTAAAAAAAAAAAAAAAAAATTCAATGGATTTAGTGCAAACATATGGTAAAGAGCTTCATACAATGAATACAATGTTTGATGTTGACACAAAATTTAATCACAAGATCATTTTGTGTAAGTTCTTGTAACAAAAAAAGTGAAGCCTTGTTAACAAAAAATGAAGATGTAGTCTCATTGTTCAAGAATTAAACCATTCAATTCCAATAAGGAAAGCAAATCAAGATCAATGCCTTTTGTTATCAAAAACTGAAGAGACAATCTCATTGTTTAGGAATTAAACATTTAATACCAATAAAGAAAGCTAATCAAGATTAAATACTTAATTTGCTTGTTGGAATTCAATGGATTTATAATATCAAAGATATACATACATGCATGTTCTAATAAATAAAGTATTTTGTGCAAAAAAAAAAAATTGAATTTCACCATCATTTTGGGTAAATAAGTCTTTGCAATGAAGGATCGAGCCTTGTTAGCTAGAAATCAAAGATGTACATACATGCTTGTTCCAATGAATAGAATGTTTGTGTAGACAAAAAATGAATTTCACCATCATTTTGGGTAAATAAGTCTTTACAAGGAAGGAAAGAGCCTTGCTAGCTAGAAACGAAGAGAACATCTCATTATTTAGGATTTTGAATTTTCAATATGTATAAGAAAAGCCAATAAAGCTCAAAGTAAGCTTTTTTTTTTTTTTTTTTGATAAAATTCAATGGATTTAGAGAACCAAAGATGTACAAAAGAGCTTGTTGCAAAAAAAAAAAAAAAAAGAAAAGAAAAAGGAAAAAATGCCTCAATTTATTTAATTTAGAGAAAAAGGAGTCTTTGATATTCTAAATCCATTGATGGAATTCAATGGATTTAGAATATTAAAGATGTACATATGTGCTTGTTCCAAAGAATAGAATGTTTTGTGTAGACAAAAAGTGAATTTCACCATCATGTTAGGTAAATAAGTCTTTGGAGCAAAGGAAAGAGCCTTGTTAGGTAGAAATGAAGAGAAAGTCTCATTATTTAAGATCTCAAACCTTCAATATGTCTAAGAAAAGCCCATCAAGATCAATTAAAGCTTTGTTTAATGGAATTCAATGGATTTATAGAACCAAAGATGTGAAATTGAGTTTGATGAAAAAAAATAAAAGGAAAAGGAAAAATGCCTTAATTTGTTCAAAGGGTTTATAAACTTCAAAGAAATTCTTTTCTTGATTTTTTAGCCCCCAGTAAATGTCTATCTCTTGAAAATGCTTATCAAGAATATTTGAAAAGAAAAAAAAGGGTAAAAGTGTTAGTAGCATTCAACCTCCATCTTTAAATCTCTCCATTAAAATCAATGATAATGAGATTATTGCTTCACCTTATAAGGTTGAAGTAACCACTAGTGTTGTTATACAGCAAGATAATTATAATAATCTTTATCTTCAATTTATTAGATCTCAGTTTATGCATGTTAAGTAAACAATTGAAAACTAGCTCAAAATAGGGATGTTGTTCCCAAACCTTTGGTTAAACCAAAAGTAGAAAAAAAGTTTTATTTAAACCTCTTTCATCAGAAGAAATAAATTACAAAATGGTAGATAAAAGTTCTACTAAAACAAAACTAGTAAGTGAAATATTCAAAAAACATAAAGGTATGAAATTAAAAGAAAAAGAAGCCATAATGCAAGAAAAAAGGGAACAAATTAAATTTGAAAGTGAGATCGAAGATTATATAAATCAATTACAAATTATGTTCTTATTAGAATAGCAACCTCTGAAGAATAAACTTTCTCCTTCTTATGAAAAGGAACCTTTTGATATTAATAAAATGACATTTAATAAGGCTCATACAAAACTATATTATCCAAGACAAACACTTGTTGATCTTGTATTAAAAGAAAAAGTTTATTATAACGATGTTTAATGTGATGGTAGTAGTATAGTGGAATGGAATCTAAAAGGTCAAATAAAACATCAAATTCTCTTACTATTACATTATATGATGATGTTTGCAATTGTTGCTAAAACAAAGGGTAATTTTGACCTTGAGATTGCAAAAATAATTACAAGTAGATTTACTAGACAACTTAAAGGCTAGTAGGATTTTTATTTGTCTAAAGAGGAAAAATAACAAATAATTTCTACAGTTAAGACTAAATCTAAAGAATTTCTTTTTGATTATGTTAGTACACTTATTTATACTATTACCAATCATTTTATTAGTACTGCCACTTTGCTAATTGATAAGACTTATAGGTAATCCATTAATTTGAGATACCCTAACTTATCGCACTTTAGGTGGTGTAAAGATATATTCTTCTCTAGAGTCTTTACTTAAGATGATAACTAGAATATTTTTTGGAAAGAAAAATTTCTTTTAAAGTTACCTACCTTATCTGCAAAAAGAATTAAGACTTGATTACAATCTAATAATGTTGGAACTATTGATTATAATCAGTATACTCAAGGAGGTTTAGCTACTAAAATAGTAGCTAAAGGAATTAAACTTTGTAATGAAATGAAATTGCATAGGCAATTATGAAATGAAAAAGCTCAAGGTAAGAAAGCTTTGTGCGTAGATGGGTTATTCACCCATTAGATATTTTACAAAACAAAAGAGTAGGAGTTATCACTCCAATATTAAGAAAAACAATTTCGTACAAAAGAAAAGACCCCCATAAGGTTTGAAAAGCAAAAAATGAAAGAATAAGGAAAAAATGCTTTAGCTTAAAAAGATGATTGTTTGCTATGAGTGTGAAAAAAATAAGGCATTATACTAATAAATGCAAAACAAAGCAAAAGCTTCAAGAATTAGCTATAAATGAATTTCTTAAAAGTTCATTAATGCATATTTTATTGTCAAAAAAAAAAATAAAAGTACTTAAAGAAGATATTTCTTCCTCAACTTTTTATTTGGATGAAGAAAGTTGTTATGGTCAATGTTAACCATTACAAAATATTGTGTAAACAAAATGGCTTGTTCATTTTAACAAAAGAAGATAGTATGATTTTGAATCTTATTGATAAAATTCTAGATCTTATAGAAAAACATGAGCAATTAGAAAAATATTTACATCTAGCTAAAATTTAGAATAAAGAATCTACTATTAAGGTTATGTAACTCAAGAAAATTACAGTTTAAATACTATTATACAATGTATAAAGGGTAGTCCTCCTAATTTATGTAGGGAAGAAGAACCATCTATTAAAGAGCTTGAAGATGAAATTCATACCTTAAAGATAGAAGAGAAAAAGAATTAAAAGAAAGAATTTTAATTTTGGAAACTCTTCCTGATAGGGAAAAAACATCTTTAGTGCTTCCAGAAACTTCCTTAAAGGAAGATGTGAATATTGAAAGACTTCAATATATTAAACTTGTTGATAAAGTTACTACCCATAAATGTCATACAAATATTATAGTCATTGTTAATAAAGAATATATTTTCTCTGCTATCACCTTAATTGATTTTGGTGCTGAGATGAATTGTATTAATAGGGCTATAGTGCCTTCAAAATACTTTTCAAAAACAACAAGTGTTAAGCACTATTGATAAAAATAAACTTGATATTAGTTACAAGTTATCTGAAGTTGCTATTTGTAATGAAGGAATTTGTCTTGAAATTCCTTGTGCTGCTTAAGCCAGAATGTTATTTTAGGAAATCATTTTCTTCATATGCCCTACCCTATTAAAGAAATTAATAGCAAGGGTATTTATGTAAAAATTAATGGCAAGGTTATTAGCTTTGAATTTATATCTATGCCTCGGTATAAATAGATAGATTTACTTTAGAAAATACCAAGAGAAAAGAAAAGTTTATTTCTTCCCTTCAAGATGAGATTGCTTATAAGCCTCTACAAAAAAAAATACTTTCTTCTCTCATTATTACAACTAAAGTATAAGAAATAAAAGAAGCAATATAATCAATGAATTGCTTAGAAATTCCTACTACTTTTTAGAATAGGAATAAATGTATTGTTAACTTGCCTTACAAGTAAGATTTTAGTGAAAATCAAAGTCCAACTAAAGCTAGACACATTGCTATGGGCCTTCAACATTTAAAGATTTGTGAAACAAATATACAAGAGCTCCTTAAGAAAGGACTAATTCAAAATTTAAGTCCTTGGAGTTATCCTTCATTTTATGCAGAGAATAATGTAGAATTAGAACAATGCATTCCTAGAATAGTTATTAAGTATAAGCCTTTAAATAAGGCACTGAGATGGATTAGATATGCTATACCTTGTAAAAGAGACATGCTTAATTGGCTTTATAAAGCCAAGATATTTTCAAAATTTGACATAAAATCTAGTTATTGGAAAATCTAGATTTGTGAAAAAGATAAGCATAAAACAACCTTTATAGTACCTTTTGGGCATTACAAATAGGATGTCAGGCCTTTTGATTTTAAAAGATGCTCCCTCCAAATTTCAGAAGGATATGAATGAGATATTTAATATTTATTTTGCATTTATGATTGTTTATATCAATGAAGTGTCAGTTTTCTTTAGTACCATTGAGCAACATTTTAAACATCTAAATTTATTCATCCATGCAATGAAAAGAGTAGGACTAGTTGCTTCATCAAGGAAGATGAAGTTATTATAAACTAGGATTTGCTTCCTTGGACACTTCATTGAGAATGCTTTTATTATTCCGATTGATAGAGCAATTGAGTTTGCCTCAAAATTTCCTAATGAAATTAAAGATAAACAACAATTGCAAAGATTTTTTTGGGAACTTTGACTTATATTTCAAAATATTATAAGGATTTAGCTATGATGCTAAACATCTAAATGAAAGATTAAAGAAAAATTTGCCTTCATGGATGGAGAAACATACACAAGCTATTAAATAGATAAAAGTTGGAGTTAAAGAATGCCCTTGCTTAGCTATACCCCATTTAGAAGCCTTCAAAAATGTCAAGATAGATGCCTCCAAGAAGGGCGCTGGTGGTATCCCTTAGCAATGCCTCTGCTTCAAAGAACAGCTACTTCACTTTACCTCTATAGAAAAATGCTAAAGTTAATTACTTTATGATTAAAAAAAAAATTCTTTATATAGTGTTGTGCATTCAAAAGTTGGAAAGTGATTACAAAGCAACAAAAGATGTTAAGAACATAGCATCAAAACAAATCTTTTCTAGATGACATGGAATATTATCTCCTTTTGATTTTAATGTTGAGTTTATTAAAAGAAATTCTAATTCTTTCCTTGATTTCCTAATTTATGAATTTTCACAGGGTTCATTCCATGAGTAAACATCCACTAAGATAGAGGCCTCAATCCCCAGCAAAGTTAGTTATTTCATTGACAAAAAATGCATCAAAAAACTCGAAAGTTGATAAACTTCATGATGACATTTATGAGCGTGTTCTAGATGAAGGGTTAACTTATCCAATGATACCAAAATATTTGGATTTTTCATATTCCATTAAGAACAATTATGCTTAGCTTCTACCTAATGAGGTAGATGAAATCTATCCGTATACACATGTTACAGGTTGTTCCTTTTATCAACAAATTTTGTATGAGATGGGAATAGTGATTATTAAAACTATCGAAAAGGGTTCTAGTATCTTTTCTTTAGGATATAAGGACTAGGCTTATGCTAAGTTTAAAATAAAGAAAATTCTTTATCTAAAACACTAGCACTGAGACCAATTCTCTACAAGAGAATTAAAGGACTAGTGAAAGTTTAAGACCTTTAATTATTTTGATTATATGGAAGCATGGGAAAAGGTTGTGCTATATGAAAAGTAGCAAAATAAATTTAGTTGGTGTTTCTCACATGACCTAAATGATTTCCTAACTAGCTTAAAATGGGTTCTTTAAATCGGGTTTACATCCCATTACTTTACCCAATAAGGTAAGAACTACTAATGAATTGTTTTATGAATAGTTTTGTGAAAATAATGATATAGAGATATGCAACTTATATTTGCTTCCTAGCATCATGTCCCATGGATTATTAAATGGGATTATATCATGGTGGTAAAGCATGTTAATATTCTTGACATTAAACATCAAGCATGCTCCTTGGCTCACTAGAAGGATTAATATCCAATAGTTGGACAAGTTAGATTCTTTCCCTGATGGAGTTTATGTGGCCAAAGGGATTGTTAATATTAACAGATCACACCCTATTGCTCCTAAGCCTAACTCCTCTCAATCTTTAGAATAACTGTTTAAAGCACTAATGGAATTTGCATGCAAAGAGAAGCTATTGGAAATAATGACTACTTTGCTTCAACCTCAAGCATCAACTTCTCAAGCATCTTCCTCACAAGAACTAATGCAAGATGACAATAGTCAAGCAAAGTTTAGTAAGGATGATATCATGCAAGATTCCCAAGACTCCTATGACTCTAAAAGACAAATAACTTGTGTCTACTTTTAAAAAGAAAAAGGCTGCTTTTGAAAAGTCAATTTATGAAAAACAACAAAAGAAATCACTTTGTTGGAGTGACTTTAGTTCATGTGAGAGGAATCCAAGGCTAGGTAAATAAGACTAGGAGTCAAGAGAAGGAGGTAGAATCTTCTTCTCTTCTTATCTTCATTTTCTTCTTCCCACCTCTCTTGTAAAATTTTCCTTTCACACAAGCAAGTATTCTTTAACAGCAAACAAGCAACAATACTACTCTATAAACCTTTTGAATATATGTAAAAATATAAATGACACCATCTTAGCAATATATTTTTATGACTTTGATACCATTGCTCTTGTTGAGCATGAGTAAAAGTCATAAAAAAATTTTTCTTTTCAGCATATTTTTGAAAGAGTATAATAATTCTTTATCTTTTTCCTCAACCTCATTATAGGTTTTAAGTACATAGTTCTCTAATCTTCATCATGATAACCCATATTAGATAAATAGGGAGGTCTAGGTCTTGAAGCATGATGTAGTGGTTCATTAACCATAAAAAGTAGAAGTAAAGGGAAGAAAGTTAACTTTATATTGTGGCTGATTAACTAGTTCCCTTGTTCTTCTAATTCCAGCTAACTCTATTAATGGAATAGAAGAAGTAAAGTATCTACTTGGTGTTAAACCTTTAAGATCTTATTGAGGTTTAACCTCACTTTTCTTTATGGAGCAAATCCAATTTGAACATCTTCAACTTAATATTCAATAACTTCTTCTATTTGTCGATCAACTTGTTCAACAAGTTTGATTATTTTTCCTAAAGTCCATTTTTCAAGTATTTAAACTTGATCTCATGTTATAGTTCTAGGAACCATAACATATTTTTTAGATCTATTAGTTAGAAACAAAGTGGTGGATCCCATTTTTCAAGCACCAATGATGTTTAAACAAACTTGTTTCAATGAATATAAATTTTGATGTTGATACATAAATTATTTAAAGGATCATATTGCATGAATGTGTCCTTATAATTAAAAGAAAATTCTTATTGTCAAAAAAATGACCAGATAGTCTCATTATTCAAGAATTGAAACACTCAATACATATAAGAAAATGTAATCTAGACCAATCACACTTTTTTTTTTTTTTTTGATGGAATTCAATGGATTTAGAGTACTAGAGATGTACAAATGAACTTGTTGCAATGAATATAATATTTACTATTGATACAAAAGTTAATTATGAGATTATTTTGCATGAATGAGTCATTGCAATGAAAAGGAATGTCTTGTTATAAAAAAAAAAAAAAAGGAGATAGTCTCATTATTTAGGAATTGAAACACTTAATACTTATAAGATAAGGTAATCTAGACCAATCAAACCTTTTCTTGATGAAATTCAAAGGATTGTTGTAATAAATATATTGTTTGCTATTGACACAAAATTTAATTACAAGATCAGTTTGCATGAATGAGTCCTTGCAATGAAAAGAGAAGACTTGCTATCAATAAATGAAGTGATAGTCTAATTGTTCAGGAATTGAACCAATCAATACCTATATGGAAAGCTAATCAAGATTAATGACTCTTGCTTGATGGAATTCAATGGATTTAGAATACCAAAGGTTGAAAATTGTGTTTATTCCAATGAATAAAATATTTTAGGAAGACCAAAAAGTTAATTTCACAATCATTTTGTGCAAATAAGTCCTTGCAACGATTTTATTGCAATGAGTATAATGTTTGCTTTTGGTACAAAAGTTAATTATGAGATCATTTTGTGTGAATGATTCTTTACAATGAAATGAATAGTCTTGTTATTAAAAAAAAAAAAAAACAGATAGTGTCATTGTTTGGGAGTTAAACCATTCAATGCCTATATGGGAAAGCTAATTAAGATCAATGACTCATTAACTTGATAGAATTCAGTGGATTTAGAGTACTAAAGGAGTACTAACATGCTTGTTCCATTGAATAGGATGTGTTACATAAAATTTAATTTCACTAACATTTTGTGTATATAAGTCCATGGATTGAAGGAAAGAGCCTTGTTAGCTGGAAATGAAGAGAAATTTCATTATTCTAGAATTGAAAACTTAAATAACTATAAGAAATGCTAATCAAGATCAATCTGACCCTTATTTGTGGGAATTCAATCGGTTTAAAGTACCAAAGTTGTATAAACATGCTTACTACAATGAATAGAATGAGATATCCTTGTAAGCAAAAATTGAAGAGATGATCACCTAGTTTAGGATTTAAACCGTTCAATACCTATAAGGAAAGCTAATCAAGATCAATAACTCATTTATTTCATGAAATTCAATGGATTTAGAGTACTAAAGATGTACAAATGAGCTTGTTGCAATGAATATAATATTTTTTGTTGACACAAAAGGTAATTATAAAGGAATAAGCCTTTGCTAGTTAGAAATGAAGAGATAGTCTGATTATTTGGTAATTGATTCACCCAATATGTATAAGAAAAGATAATCAAAACCAATCACACCTCATTTTTTTATGGAATTCAATGGATTTAGAGTACCAAAGTTGTACAAATGAGCTTGTTGCAATGAAAGGAGATCATTTTGTGTGAATAAGTCATTGCAATGAAAGGAGAGGAATTGTTATCAACAAAAAAGGAAGTCTCATTGTTTGAGAATTAAACCATTTAACACTTGCAAGGAGAACTAATCAAGATCTATCAGTCATTTACCTGATGGAATTTGATGGGTTTAGAGTACCAAAGGTTTACAATCATGCTTGTTGTTGTAATGAATATAATGTTTTGTTGACATAAATGATGTAAAGCCTAACAAATGTGGCTTAGGAACCCAACACACTTGAGCAATCAAACAAGAACCTAAGAAAGCTAAATCATATATAAATCATGCAAGACCTAGGCTTAATGTTCAAGGAACATGAACCTTGGGTATAAGGAAGGATATAGATGCCACACTCCAGCAAAGAAGGGATTTAGGAATGATAAGTTAGGTTGAATACAGCAAGAAGAGTTAGTTCTTAATAAGTTCTTTAGTTTTTCAAATAAATCAAAGGAGAAAAATTTCACTAATGTTATACTCTTTCTAACAATAAAATCAAACTTATTTATAAGCTAAATTAATAACCTCAAAAATCCAAAAAATAAAGTTAGTTATAATGAACACACGATCTCCTTATTTAGGAATTAAAACACTTAATACAAGTAAAAATAACTAATTTAGACCAATTGCACCTTTATTTGATACAATTCAATGGATTTAGACTACCAACGATGTAGAAATGAGCTTTATGCAATCAATACAATGCTTATTGTTGACAAAAAGTTAATATTGAGATCATTTTGTGTGAATGAGCCCTTGCAATGAAAAGCGAAGCCATGTTGTCAAAAAGTGAAGAGGTGTTCTCATTGTTTGAGAATTAAAGCATTCAATATTTGTAAGGAAAGCTAATCAAGATCAATGATTCATTTACTTGATAGAATTCAATGAGTTTAGAGTATTAAAGGTTTGTAAACATGCTTGTTCCAAATAATATGATGTTTTTTTTGTCGACACAAAAGTTAATGTCACCATCATTTTGTGTAAATGAGTCCTTGCAACAATTACTGTTATTAGCTAGAAATAAATAGATTGTCTCATTATTTAGTAATTGAAACACTCTCTATGTACAAAAAAAATAGTAATCTAGACCAATCACACATTTTTTTTATGAACATCAATGGATATCAGCACCAAAAATGAAGAAATGAGCTTGTTGTAAGGAATATAATGTTTGTTGTTGACCCAAAAGCTAATGAGTCTTTGTAACAAAAAGGGAATTCTTATTATCAAAAAAATGAAGAGATAGCCTCATTGTTTAGGAATTAAACAATTCACTACTTATAAAGACAACTTACGAAGATGAATGACTCATTTACTTGATGGAATTCACAGGTTCAAAGCACCAAACACTCAATACATATGATAAAACCTAATTAAGACCAATCAAACTTTTTTTTTTATGAAATTTAATCAATTTAGAACACTAAAGATGTACAAATGAGCTTGTTGCATTGAATATAATGTTTGTTGTACACATAAAAATTAATTATGAGATCATTTTGTGGGGGAATGAGTCCTTGTAATGAAAAGAGAAGCATTTTTATCAAAAAAAAAAAAAAATGAAGAAGCAATGTCATTGTTTGATAATAAAACTATTCTATACCCATAAAGAAAGCTAATCAAGGTTAATGACTCATTTGCTTGATGGAATTCAATGCGTTTAAAGTATCAAGAGCACTCAAATGTGCTTGTTTTAATTAATATTATGCTTTTTGTTGACACAAAGTTAATTTTATTATGATTTTGTGTAAAGGAATCCTGGAAATGAAGGAAGGAACCTTGTTTGTTAGAAAAGAAGAGACAATCTCATTATTTAGCAATTAAAACACTCAATTAGTACAATAAAAGTTAATATCGACCAATCACACCTATTTTTGATGAAATTCACTGGATTTAGAGCACTGAAAACATACAAACAAACTTGTTGCAATGAATATGATGTTTGTTTTTGGCACAAAAATTAATTATGAGATCATTTTGTGATAATGAGCCCTTGCAACGAAAAGAGAAGTTTTGTTATCAAAAAAGGAAGTGGACTCATTGTTTGAGAATTAAACTGTTAAATACCTATAAGGAAAGCTAATTAAGATTAATGACTCATTTACTTGATGGAATTCAATGGGTTTAGAGTGCAAAAGGTGTGCAAACATTCTTGGTCCAATGAATATAATGTTTTGTGTTGACACAAAAATTAACTTCACCATCATTTTGAGTAAATAAGTCCTTGTAATCAAGTAGGGTGCCTAATTAATTAGAAATGAAGAGATAGTGTCATTATTTTGGAATTAAAATACACAATGCATATGAGAAAAGATAATTTAGACCAATCACACCTTTTTTTATTTTGATAGAATTCAATAGATTTAGAGTACCAAAGATGTACAAATGAACTTGTTTTTATAATTCAAGCTTGAAGGGTAGTAAAGCATATCTTAAAGTAGGCCAAGGCTTTAGTAATTTGATTAGAGTACTTAATAGGCTACAATTATGATACTCAAAAATCGGAGTTTTTTTTGATATAAAATACATGTTTGCAATAAAAAATTAGTGCTTTATATTTAGAAGTTTACCAATGTCTTTATTTTTGGGGATTTTAAGGTTGTTAATTCAGCCAATAATAAGATTGATTTCATTGTTTAAAAGTGAAAAACATTAGTAAAAATGAAAATGATAATTTTCTTCCTTAGTTCTTTCAAGAACTAAGTCTTCTTGTGGAATTTAACCTAACTTATCAATCCTTTCATTGCTAAACTATGACATCCATATGCTTCTTTATACCTACAGTTCATGTTCCTTATACTTTGGGTCTAGGTTTTCCATAATTGAAATATGATTTAGCTTTCCTGGGTTCTTGTTGGATTAGTTGTATACAATGGGTCTTTAAGACACATCTTTTGGGACCCACATTAGTTAGTATCAAAGCTTTAAGGATTATAGGTTTATTTATCTAAAATTTGAATTTCCTTTTGTTCTTCTTCGTAAGTACATTCTATAACTTCTTGTTGTTTGAAACTACAAACACTAGCTCTTCTCTTATACATTTGTCTACAATCCCTAGGTTGCTAGCCACATTATATAGGGTCTTTATTTCCTTAGTTCTTTCTAATTCCTACAATGATTTGGATATAATTAATCTTTTTCCTTGTGTGTTTTGCAATTTAATCTTATTGTGTTTTTCTTTAATTCTAATTTGCTAGAATTAGTTGGTTATAAGGTGACTTTAATTAAGCTTGTTTAGTTTAATAGAGGAATGAGAGAGAAAAGCCAAATTTATATAGTGTGCAAACACAAGAGTGACTATCATACTATAAGGGAGTGGAGTGAAACATGCGAGGAAGTGCATGTGAGGTTGTTCCCAACATTTTGTTTTTTAAGCAGGTGATGATTTGAGACAAATCTTTTTAAGGGGAGGGGAAATGATGAGATCCATGGAGGAACTAAATGGAGGTCTTCTAAGGGTCCATTAAGCATTCGAGAAGGGCCTATGACATGTTTAAGAGCTAAAAGGATGAAAGAGGCACTTAGTGGGCTAATTAAAGAAATTTGGGCTAAAGAAGATAATTTAAGTTTAAAAGTTAGCAAAGCACATCTTAATGTGGGCCAAGGCTTTATTAATTTCATTGGAGTAATTAATGGGCCAAGGTTACAATAAAATCCACTCCTGGATAGGAGTTTATTATAAAATAAGAGTGTTCTTATATTTTAGGAGTTTGTCATTATCTTTATTTTTAGGATTTTTATGATTGTTAATTCAACCTATAAATATGCTTGATCTCATTGTTAAAAAGAGTAGAACATTAGTGAATATAAATGTGAGATTTTCTTATTCAGTTCTTTAAAATCTAAAGAACTTTTCAAGAACTAAATTTTTTTTATGATGTTCAAGCCAATTTATTGCTCTCAAATCCCTCCTTTGCTGAAAGGTGCCATCCATATCCTTCCTTATAGCTTAGTTCGTGTTCGTTGAATATTAAATCTAGGACTTGCATAATTGAAACCTGATCTAGCTTTCTTGGGTTCTTGTTCGATTCCTTATGTGTGTTGGATCCCTAAACCACATCTTTTGGGATTCACATTATGGTGTCATTATTCAAGAATTGAAACATCCAATACATTAAGAAAGGTAATCTAGACGAGTCATTTTTTTTTTTTATGGAATTCAAGGGATATAGAGTGCCAAAAATGAGCAAATGAGCTTGTTATGATTAATATAATGTTTGATGTTAACACAAAAGTTAATTACAAGATCATTTTGTGGGAATGAGTCCTTGCAATGAAAAGATAAGCCTTGCAATGAAAAAATGAAGAGGTAATCTCATTGTTCAAGTATTAAACTATTCAATACATGTAAGCAAAGCTAATTAAGATCAATGACTCATTTACCTGATGGAATTCAATAGGTTCAGAGTACCACAAGTGTATAAACATGCTTGTTTCAATGAATACAATGTTTTGTGTAGATAAAAAAGTTAATTTCACCATTATTTTGTGTAATTAAGCCCTTGCAACAAAGGAAGGGGCCTCGTCAATTAGAAATAAACAGACAAATTCATTATTCAACAATTGAAACACTCAATGTGTATAAGAAAAGGTAATTTAGACCAATCAAACCTTTTTTTTTTTTATAGAATTTAAGGATTTAGAGTACTAAATATGAACAAACAAGCTTGGTGCAATGGATATGATGGAATTCAATGGCTTTAGAGTAGCAAAGGTGTGCAAACATGCTCATTCCAATGAATATAATGTTTTATGTAGATACAAAAGTTAATTTCACCATCATTTTGTGTAAATGAGTCCTTATAATGAAGGAAGGAGCCTTGTTAGCTAGAAATGAAGAGAAGGTCTTATTTAGGTATTCAAACACTCAATATGTATAAGAAAAGGTAATCTAAACTAATCACACCTTTTTTGATGATATTCATTGGATTTAGAGACCAAAGATATACTAATGAGCTTGTTGCAAGTAATATAATGTTTACTATTGACACAAAGGTTAATTATGCAATCAATTTGTGTGAATGAGTCCTTGCAATGAAAAGAGATGCCCTATTATGAAAAGATAAAGTAACAGTCTCTTTGTTTGATAATTAAACCATTCAATACTTGTAAGGAAAGCACATCAAGAACAATGACTTATTTACTTGATGGAATTTGACGGGTTTAGAGTATCAAAGATATTGAAATGAGCTTCTTGCAATGAATACATTGTTTATTGTTGTCATAATAGTTAATTATGAGATCATTTTCTGTGAATGAGTCATTGCAACAAAAAGAGAATTCTGTTTATCAAAAAATGATGAGACAATCTCTTTATTCAATAATTAAACCATTCAATACCTATAAGGAAAGCTAATCAAGTTCATTAACTCATTTGCTTCATGGAGTCCAATGCCTTCAAATTACCAAAATTGCAAAAATGTGCTTGTTCTAATGAATGTAATGTTTTGTGTAGACATAAAAATTAACTTCACCATCATTTTGTGTAAATGAGTCCTTACAACATAGGAAGGAGCCTTGTTAGTTAGAAATGAAGAGATGATGATGAGATATATAGAGGATCAAAAGCATGGAGGGCTTCTAAGGATCCATTAAGGTTTTGAGAAAGGCCAATAACATGTTCAAGAGCTAAAAGGATGAAGGTGACACTTAACAGGCCGATTAAAGATATTTGGGCCAAAGAAACTATTTTAAGCTTAATGGGCTACAAAACACATCTCAATGCAGGCCAAGGCTTTATTTATTATATAGTTATGCTGAATAAGTCTATATCAAGTGATTATAAGGATTTCCACAACTCCAAAAACAAATGGGAGTACAATTATTGTTAGCTTATTTATGATGTTTGTCATTTTCTCTACAATTAGATTTGTAAATTTAGCAAGTAAATAGGCTTGATTTCATTGTTAAAAATAAATAAATATTAGTAAAGCTAAAAGTGAGAAGTTTCTCCTTTAGTTCTTTCAAGAACTGAGAACTTGTATCCTTCTTTATTCCTTAGGTTTGATTGTCAAACATTGGGTTTAGGTCTTACATGATAGAAATTTAATTTAGCTTTCTTGGGTACTTGCTGGAATTCCTTGTTTGTGTTGGTTCACTAAGCTATGTCTTTTGGGGTTCAAACTAGTTGGTATTAAAATTGGCTTTGAATCAGGTTTCCTTATCTGATTTTGAGGTTCATTTTTTTTGTTCATCTTATTAGCTGCATTTTATAATCTCTTGTTCTTTAAATCTACAAACCCTAGTTTATCTTTTCTTGTATTTAAATTTTTGCCAAAAAACAAAAAATGAAAATCTTGTTTGATAAAGAAGAAAAGAAAAAGGGGAAAAAAAAAAGAGGAAAGAAAAATATTCTATTTGATTCCTTCCTATTTCAAAAATAAATCCTATTTAATTGGGTGAAAGGGAAAGAAAAGCTTTATTCCCTTATTTCTTTCCAGTTCCTACAAGGATTTCGATCAAATAATTTTTTTTTTTTGGGTTTTTGCAATTTAATCTTGTTGAGTTTTTCTAATCCATAACCTCAAATTCAATGCACTTTCCTAAATTTTTTTGATTCTAATTTGCTTAAATTAGTTGGTTATAGAGTGACTTTGATTGAACTTTATTATTTCAATAAAGGAGTGAGAGCGAAAAGATAAATTTATATAGTGTTCAAACATGAGACAGAGTGTCATACTGTGAGAAAGTGGAGTGAAATACAAAGGGAGTGCTTGCGAGTTTATTCCCAACATAGACTTTTTTTTATCTAGGTGATGATTCAAGGTTGAATCCTTTTAAGGAGAGGGAAAATGATGAGATCCATAAAGAATTGAATGCATAGAGGGCTTCTAAAGATCCACTGAGCATTCAAAAAGGGCCAATAACATGTTCAAGAGCTAAAAGGATGAAAGAGGCACTAAATGGGCTAATTGAAAACAATTGGGCTAAAGAAGCAAATTAAAGTTTGAATGGTAGTAAAACATATCTTAATGTAGGCCAAGACTTTATTTATTGTTTAAGTATGCTAAACAGGTCTATGTCAAGTGATTGTAAGGATTTCTACAACAACACCAAAAAAAAAAAAAAAAAAAAAAAGGAGTAAATTTGTTGTTAGCTTATTTAGGAAGTTTATAATTATCTCTAGGGTTGGGATTGTCAATTTACATCAACTACTAATGCAATTAGGAGTAGATTTGTTGTTACATTATTAAAGAAGTTTGTCATTATCTATAAGGTTAGGGTTGTTAATTTACCTTGTAAATAGGCTTGATTTCATTGTTAAAAATAAGTAGAACATTAGTGAAACTAAAAATTAGAATTTTCTCCTTTAATTCTTTTAAGAACTAAAGAACTTATCAAGAACTAACTCTTTGTGTGGTGTTTAACCTGACTTATCACTACAAAATCCTTTCCTCTTTGGAGTATGATGTCCATGTCCTTCTTTACACCTTAGGTTCATGTTCTTCAAACATTGGGCCTTGGTCTTGCATAACTGAAATCTAATTTTGTTTTCTTAGGTTCTTACTTAAATTCCTTGTATACGTTAGGTCCCAAAGGCACATGTTTTGGGGTTCACATTAGATGGTCAAATTATTTACGAATTAAAATTGTCAAAACATATAATAAAAAGTAATCTAAAACAATCACACCATCTTTTGATGAAATTCAATGGATTTAGAGTACCAAAGATGTACAAACAAGCTTGTTGCAATGAATATAATGTTTGATATTGATACAAAAGTTAATTGTGAGATCATTATGTGTGAATGAGTCCTTGCAATGGAAAGAGAAGACTAGTTATCAAAAAATTAAGTGATAGTCTCATTGTTTGGCAATCAAACTATTCAATACCTATAAGGAAAGCTAATAAAAAACAATTACTATTTTGCTTCATGGAATTCAATTAGTTTAGAGTACAAAAGGTGTACAAACATGCTTGTTCCAATGAATATAATGTTTCCCCATCATTTGTTCAAATGAGTCCATGCAATGAAAAGAGAAGTCTTGTTAATAAAAAATGAAGAGATAGTCTCACTGTTTGGGAATCAAACCATTCAATATAAGGAAAGCTAATGAAGATCAATGACTCATTTCCTTAATGAAATTTCATAGATATAGAGTACTGAAGGTGTACAAAAGTGCTTGTTCCAAAAAATAAAATGCTTTGTGTAGACACAAAAGTAAATTTGACATCATTTTGTGTAAATGTTTCCCTACAATGAAGGAAGGAGACTTTTTAGTTAGAAATGAAGATGTGGTCCCCTTATTTTGGAATTGAAACACTTAATAAGCATAGGAAAAGGTAATCTAGACCAATCACACCTTTTTTGATGGAATTCAATGGATTTAGAAAATTTAAGATGCCGAAACAAGCCAGTTCCAGTGAATATAATGTTTGATGATGATACAAAAGTTAATTACAATATCATTTTGTGTGAATGAGTCCTTGCAACAAAATTAGAAATCTTGTTATCAAAAAATGAAGAGAATGTCTCATTATTTAGGAATTAAACTATCCATAACCTACACAGAAAGCTAATAAGGATTAATGCCTCATTTACTTAATGGAATTCAATAGATTTAGAGTAGTAAAGATGTACAAATGTGCTTGTTTTGTTGAATATACTCCTTTGTGTAGATGTAAATGTTAATTTCATCATCATTTTGTGTAAATGATTCTTTTCAATGAAGGAAGAGCCTTATTAGATAGAAATGAAGAGATGTTATCATTATTCAAGAGTTAAAATGCTTAATACATATAGGTAAAGGTAATATAGACCAATCACACCTTCTTTTGATGAAATTTAATGGATTTAGAGAACCACAAATGTATGTACGAGCTTGTTGTGATAAATATAATGTTTGTTATTGATATAAAGTTAATTACAAGATCATTCTACATGGATAAATCCTTTCAATGAAATGAGAAGTCTTGTTATCAAAAAATGAAGATATGGTCTTACTATTCATGAGTTAAACTGTTCAATACTTATAATGAAAGCTAACAAAGATGAATGACTCATTTACATGATATAATTTGATGGATTTAAACTACCAAAGGAGTACAAACATGCTTGTTCTAATGAATTTAATATTGTGTAGATATTAAAGTTAATTTCATCATCATTTTGTGTAATTGAGTCCATGCAATGAAAAAAGAAGTCAGAATGAAGAGATAGTCACATTGTTTAGGAATTAAAGAATTTAATACTTAAAAGGAAGCTAATGAAGATTGATGACTCATTTACTTGATGGAATTTAGTATTATAGTATCAAAGATGTACAAACAAGATTGTTGCAATGGATATAATGTTTGCTATTATCAAAAAAGTTAATTACAAGATTATTTTGTATGAATGAGCCCTTGTAATTAGAAGAGAAGTCTTGTTATCAAAAAAATGAAGTGACCATCTCATCCAATACTTATAAGGCAAGCAAATCAAGATCAATGAGTCATTTGCTTGATAGAATTTAATGGATTTAATGGAATTCAATAGATTTATAGTACCAAAGATGTACAAATGTTGCAATTAATATAATGTTTGCTATTGGCACAAAAGTTAACTATGAGATTATTTCTATGTAAATGAGTCCTTCACTCAAAAAAAAAGAAGAGATGATCTCATTGTTTAGGAATTAAACCATTCAATACCTATTAGAAAATCAAATCAAGAACATTAAGTCATTTGCTTGAAGAAATTCAATGTGTTTAGAGTACCAAAATAAAGGATGGACTTCAATACATATATGAAAAGTTAATCTAGACCAATTACACCTAGTTTTGATGGACTTCAATGGATTCAAAGTACTAAAGATGTAGAAACAAGCTTCTTACAATGAATATAATGTTTGCTATTCACACAAAAGTTAATTTTGAGATCATTTTGTGTGAATGAGTCCTTGTAACCAAAATTGAAGTCTCATTATCAAAAAGTGAAAAGGCAGTTTCATTGTTCAAGAATTAAATCATTCAATACCTACGAGGAAAGTTAATGAAGATGAATGACTAATTTTCGTGATGGAATTCCATCCAAAAAATGTGTGATTGGTCTACATTAGCTTTTTTTATGTGTATTGTGTGTTTTAATTTTTGAATCATGAGACTAGCTCTTCATTTCTAGCTAACTATGTTACTTCCTTCATTGCAAGGACTCATTTACATAGAAGGATGATGAAATTAACTTTTATATCTGCACAAAACATCATTTTCATTAGACCAAGCACGTTTGTACACCATTGGCAAACACTTTAAACCCATTGAATTCCATCAAGTCAATGAGTCATTGCTCTTGATTAGCTTTTCTTATAGGTATTCAATGGTTTAATTTCCCAATCAATGAGACCATCTCTTCATTTTTTTGCTAACATGACTTCTCTTTTATTGAAGGGATTCATTCCCACAAAATGATTTTGTAATTAACATTTGTGTCCAACAAGCTTGTTTATACATATTTGTTACTTTAAATGCATTGGATTCCTTAAAAAAAAAAAGCTTTAATTAATCTTGATTAGCATTTTTTATACCTTTTGATTGTTTTAATTCCTAAATAATGAGGCTTTCTCTTCATTTCTAGCTAATAAGGCTCCTTACTTTGTTGTAAGGACTCATTTACACAAAATCATGGTGAAATTAACTTTTGTGTTTACACAAAAATTATATTCATTGGAACAAATATGATCGTACACCTTTGGTACTCTGAATTTGAGTTCCTCTTCATGTTGGAAGCCAAATTGGAGAAAATGGGATGGTAAGGCTTATTACAAGCCCAAGGCCAAATCTTACAAGAGTGAGGAAGTGAGTCCTAACAAGGAGAATGGTAATTTTAATTCCCAACCAAGTTAAAATAGAGATGTTAAATGTTTAAGTATCTAGGAAGGGGACATATTGCATTTCGATGTTTAAATGAGTGTACCATGGTGTTGTAGTGTAATGGGGATATTGAGATAGAAAGTGAGTCCAATGATGATTCCATGCCACCATTGGAGGATTTAAGTGATGGAAAGGAGTACCAGTTGAGGGAGATGTGTTCATGGCTAGATGAGCATTGGGTGCACAAGCCAAGGAAGATGATGATGTGCAAAGTGATAATATCTTCCATACACAGTGGCATGTTAAAGATAAGTTATGCAACATTATCATTCATGGGGCCTATTGTACAAATGTAGCTACTCTAGTTGAAAAGCTTAATTTACCTACCTTGAAGCACCCAAGGCTATATACACTTCAAAGGTTGAATGGATGTGGGGAGGTTAAGGGAAATAAGTAGGCATTAGAATCATTTACTATTGGGAAATATACTAATAAGGTCTTGTGTGATGTTGTAACCATGCATGCTGGGCATATTTTGTTGGGAAGGTGATTGCAATAAGATCAACATGTAATTCATGATGGGTTTAAGAATAAGTACTTTTGTAATAAATGATAAACCCATTACTCTTGTACCTTTGACACCTTGCCAAGTATAAGATGATCAACTAAGGATTAAAAAGAGGGTGAGAGGGAGAAAAAAAAAAAAAAAAAAAAAATTGAGAGGCTAAGAGGAGAAAAGAGGAAAAGAATGGAGAGAAATGAGATAAGACTGTGAGAAAAGAAGAAAGAGAGTGAGAAAGAAAAATTGAGTTTGTATTCAAAATAGCCTATAATTGTACTTTTGTACAAAGAGGCCTAACAAGGAGAAAGGTAATTCTAATTCCTAACCTAGTAAAAATAGAGATGTTAAATGCTTAATTATCTAGGAAGGGGACATATTGCATCTTAATGTTTAAATAATTGTATCATGGTGTTGCATTGTAATGGTGATATTGAGATAGAAAGTGAGTTTGATGATGATTCTATGCCACCATTGGAGGATGTAAGTGATGGAGAGGAGCACCCAATTGAGGGAGATGTATTTGTGGCTAGATGAGCATTAGGAGCACAAGCCAAGGAAGATGTTGAAGTGCAAAGAGATAATATCTTCCACATATAGTGGCACATCAAAGATAAGGTATGCAACATGATCATTGATAGGGGTTGTTGTACAAATGTAGCTACTCTTGTTGGAAAGCTTAATTTGCCTACCATGAAGCACCCAAGGCTATATATGCTTCAATGGTTGAATGAATGTAGGGAGTTTACGGTAAATAAGTAGGTATTAGTATCATTTACTATTGGGAGATATATTGATGAGGTCTTGTGTGATGTTGTACCCATGCATGCTGGGCATATTTTGTTAGGAAGCCATCACAATATGATTGACATGTAATGCATGATGGGTTTAAGAATAGGTACTCTTTTCATAATAAATGATAAACCCACTACTCTTGTACCTTTGACATCTTGCCAAATATATGATAATCAATCAAGGAATAAAAAAGGGAATGAGAGGGAAAAAGATAAAAAAGAAATTGAGGTTGAGAGGAGAAAAGAGGAAAAGAATGGAAAGAAAGGGGATAAGGCTAAGAGAAAAGAAGAAAGAGGGTAAGAGAGAAAAAAATTGAGAGTATATATGCAAAAGAGAGTGATGTTAAGAGAGGTTTCTATTCAAAATAGCTTATAATTTTACTTGTATACAAAGAGGCTTATTTTAGTACTAATGAGCTTAGTCATTCTTTGCCTAGTGTTATCATTTCTCTTTTGTAGGAATTTGTTGATGTTTTATCCAAACAACCAAGAGGCTTGCCACCTTTGAGGTGAATAGAACATTATATTGAATTCATCCATGGTGTGATAACTCCAAATTGATCAGCCTATAGAGGTAATTTTGAGGAGACAAAGGAGCTTCAAAGGCAAGTTAATGAGCTCATGGAAAAGGGATAAGCGAGGAAGTGCATGAGTCCATGTGTAGTTTTAGTAGTGCTTGTGCCTAAGAAGGATGGGACTTGGAGGATGTGCATTAATTGTCAAGTAGTTAACAAACTCACTATAATGTATCACCATCCTATACCTAGATTGGATGACAAGTTGGATAAATTGCATGGTTCATGCAACTTCTTCACCATTTTGGCCTTGTGTTCACCATCTAAGCTATCATATCATCAATAAGTAAAAGCATCAAATCTAAAGGAGTCAAAGGATTTAAACCATACACCATTTCAAATAAAGAGTAACTAGTAGTAGAATGAGGAATGAAAACTCTACATGCAACAAACAATTTTCCCATGCTTTTAAATTTTTTGAGGAATGCATCATATTGAATCCCTTGGTTTTAATATCTAAGCATAAAGCATGCATGAGATTAGGACCTTAGGGAAAGAGTAAAGTTGGGGTAACATGAAAAATAAATAAGTCCATCACTTAGACTAGATTCTATTACCCCTAATATGGAGTCATGAAACCTATTTTGTCTTTAGTCTCTAACTTAAATTATGGTAGAGTTATTTAAACCTAATCTTGTTGCCAGCTTCAAAGCTACTTGAATCATGCCAATATAGGGAAATTTGTATTTCCTCTAGTGTGAACTAATAAGTTCTTAGGATAGCAAGAAAAAAAAATCATTATAACCTTAAGATAAGGGTAAAGCTTCTTCAATTGTTTTAATAACATCAGATTTAGACAAAAGAAAAAAACTACCACTTGATATATGTGTGTGTGTGTGTGAGAGAGAGAGAGAGAGAGAAATGAGGGTGATGGTAATTTCCAATTCTAAAGATAAATATCATATTTTCATTGATAATAATTTCTTTATTTTTTATTAGAGTGTCAACTTCAGTGAAGTTTATCCATATGTGTCATAGAATCACTGCAGTGGTTTACACCAAAAGCACTTAACGCCTAACTAGAGCTTGCACAAGCTAAAATTGAAAACATGACTTAGGTTTCAACTACAACTTATAATAGATACTTCACTAGGTTTGGCTCTAATACTTTAAATTCGTATCAAGAAGGACTAATGCCTTTAAAATACTTTTCAAAAACAATAAAAGTATTAAACACTGTTGATTAGAGTAAGCTTGTTATTAAATACAACATATCATAAATCGTTATTTGTAATGATCATATATGTTTAGAAATTCCTTTCATGATTAAAATTTTATAGCAAGATTTCATATTAGGGAATCATTTCTTACACATGCTATAGCCAATAAAGAAAATAAATGATGACACATAAATGCAGAGATTAATAAAAAGCTTATTAGTTTAAATTTACTTCCATTCTTCAATATAGAGAAATTGATTTGATTTAGAAAAAGATTAAGAGGAATGAAAGATTCATTATTTCTCTAACTAATGAAATTTCTTATAAGCATTTACAACAAAAACTTGAAACTCCTTTTAATTAGAGGAAGATACAAGGAATACATAAAGAAATAGAATCAAAAAATGAGAAAGTGGTCTCATTGTTTGAGAATTAAACCCTAATACCTGTAAGGAAAGTTAATCAAGATCAATGACTCTTTTACTTGATGGAATTCAATGGATTCAAAATACCAAAGGTATATATATATGTGCTTGTTCTAATGAATAGAATGTTTTGTATAGATGTAAAAGTTAATTTCACCATCCTCTGACCAAGCCATTGCTAAGATCCATGTCGTAAGATTCTCAAGATAGCTCAAAGGCTGGTGGGATCACATGCTCATTCCAGCTGACCACCACAGCATTTTCCAAGCTATCAAGAGAGAAGTTCATGGTGAACCTCTCCTTGATAATAACCAACAAACAATCTCCAATGCTATGGCAAGTCTTATCTTTGCATAACAAAGCACTTCATTGGTGATCCACTCACCTAAAAGATTAGAACATTGAACTCTTATCCAATCTTAAATGCAAATATCTGCACAATTTCTGTTGGCACAAAGATATGTTTCTATTGTGTGTCATGCAATGAGATGATGTGAATCAAGTTTTCTGGAAAGAAAAGCTTTTCATAGGATTACCAAGGCTACTCGACAACAAGGTAAGGTCTAAACTACAAGCTCAGTATAATAGTGAAATTCCTTATCATCAGTTGGCCTACAGTGAACTAATAAGCTTTGTGCAGAAAGAAGGACTGTAGATCTATGCAGATCTAAAGCTCCAAAAATTGATCAAGTGCGAATAAAAGTAGACTCAAAAGGAGTTAGGATCCTTTTGTGCCCAATTTGATGATAACCTTTATCAAAAAGAAAAGACCAAAAGAAAGCATAGGCCCAATACCAAATTAAAAAATGCCTTTTACTCATAATCTACCCAACCAACACCAACAATCTTCTAAGCCCAAAACAACTTTTAGGCCCAAACCCAATATGCCTGTACAAACAAAAACCCAGACATCCATATGTCTTTTATAACTGTGGTAAGCCTGGTAACATGTCCAGATACTATAAACTTTGCACAAAACTCCAAGCCCTTGAACTACCTAACACTGTTCAAGCTCAATTACAGGCATTGTTGGTTGAAACCTTAAAAGCTAGTACTCTTAAATTGTCTTCCAAGGATGAAGCTGGTCTTTAAGTTGATGAACTTGAAGCCTCTTCTAAAATAGGGTCAGAAGAGAAAGAGGTAAGTGTCCTGACATGTGATTAAGAGAAAATCCTTAAGATACTTGGTAAGTTACGAAATGATCAAGCTAAAGCCCAATTTCTACAAAAACTCCTTGAAAGCCCATCAACTTCAAATCCAAACCCATTACGTCAATCCATCCAAGCTCCTTATAATCTTAAGGATGTTCTAAAAAGGTTTGACCAACCCCAAACCAAGCTTGTCACTCTTACAAACCTCAAACATGAATTAAACAAAATGCTAGTGTCCTTACTAGGGTAATCCTTGGAAATCTCTTTCTCAATTTGATTAAGCCTTTCCAAGTTTCTGATCAAAGAATACATGCCACTATTCTTGATTAAGGAATAATTGTTTCTTTGAATGCTCAATGGATCCTTAGGTGATGTGAACCTACACAACATGGCTTAAGGACCCAACATGCACAAGGAATCAAACAACAACATAAAAAAGCTAAATTAAATTTCAATTACACAAGACAAGCCCCCAATGTTCAAAGAAACATGAACTAAAGGTATGGAAGAATGACATGGAGGCCACATTCCATGGAAGATTTGATGCATGGAGGGTTTCTAAGGATCCATTAAGCATTCAAGAAGGGCCAATGACATATTCAAGAGATAAAAAGATAAAAGAGGTAGTTAGTGGATGATTGAAGAAATTATGGCTAAAAAGATAATTCATGCTTGAAAGGCTACAAAGTATAACTTAATGCAGGCCAAGGCTTTATTAATTTAATTGGAGTACTTAATAGGCTAGGGTTATAATAAAATCAACTCCTAAATAGAAATTTGTTATAAAATATGAGTCTACAATAAAATAGGCAGATTCTGACATTTTAGGAGTTTATCATTGTCGTTATTTTTAGGGTATTTGGGGTTGTTGATTCAACCTATAAATAGGCCAGATTATATTGTTAAAAAGAGCAAAACATTAATGAGAATAAAAGTGAGAATTTTCTCCTTTGGTTCTTTCAAAAACTAAAATCCTTATCAAGAACTAAATCTTCTTGTGGTGTTGAACCTAACTTATCACTCCTAAATCTCCTCTTTGCTAATTGTGGCATCCATATCCTTCTTTATACCTTAGATTCCTGTTCCTTGAACATTGGGTCCATGCATTGCATGATTGAAATCTGATTTAGCTTTCTTAGTTTCTTGTTCAACTCCATGTGCTTGTTGGGTTCTAAGCCACGTGTTTTAGGGTTCACATCATTTTGTGTCTACACAAAACATTATATTCAGTGCAAGAAGCATGTTTTTACATCTTTGGTGCTCCAAACCCACTGAATTCCATCAAGTAAATGAGTCATAGATCTTGATTAGCTTTCCAATGATTGCAATGTTTTGAGTAGACGCAAATGTGCTTATATGTAATAAGTGTTTCAGTTCTTGAATAATGAGACTAGCTCTTCATTGCAAACTAATAATGCTCCTACTTTCATTACAAGCACTTATTTACACAAGATATTTAAAAGAAATGGTAATCTTGGCCAGCAACACCATTTTTTTGATGGAATTCAATGAATTTAGGGCACCAAAGATGTACAAATAACCTTGTTGCAATGAATATAATGTTTTGTGTGGACAAAAATGGTAATTTCACCATCCTTTTGTGTAACTTTATCTTTCCAGTGAAATGTGACGTCTTGACATGAAAAATTGAAGAGATTGTCTCACTGTTCAAGTATTAGGCCTTTCAATACCTATAATGAAAACTAAATGATCAATGACTCATTTTACTTGATGGAATTCAATGGGTATATAGTAGCAAAGGTGTGCAAATGTGCTTGTTCCAATGAATATAATGTTTTAAGTGGACACAAACTTGCTTATATGAATTGAATTTTCAATTCTTAAATAATAAAAATGTCTCTTCATTTCTAGCTAGAAAAGCTCCTTCTTTCATTGTGAGCACTCATTTACACAATATATGTATAAGAAATGGTAATATAGACTGATCACTCCAATTTTTTTTTACAGAATTCAATGGATTTAGTGTACCAAGGATGTACAAATGAGCCTATTGCAATGAATATAATGTTTGTCATTGACACAAAATTTAATTATGAGATCTATTTGTGTGAATCAGCCCTTGCAATGAAGGAGACTTGTTAGCCAGAAATTAAGGGATGATCTCATGTAGAAAATGAAATTCTCAATATGTATTTGAAAAGGTAATCTAGACTAGTCACACATTTTTCTTTTTATGAAATTCAGTGGATTTGGAGTACTAAAGAGATACAATTGAGTTTGTTGCAATGAATATAATGTTTTATGTGGGCACAAATGTTAATTTTACTATCATTTTGTGTAAATTTATCCTTCCAATGAAAAGTGACATCTTGTCATGAAAAATTAAAGGATCAATCTCATTGTTTAGAAATTAAACCATTGAATTCCTATGAGGAAAACTAATAAAAATCAATGAATCATTTCACTTGATGGAATTCAATCGAGACATAATACCAAAGGTGTGCAATTGTGTTTGCTCCTATAAATATAATGTTTTGTGCAGACACAAATGTGCTTATATATATTGAGTGTTTCAACTTCTAAATAATGAGACTATCTCTTCATTTCAAACTAACAAAGCTCCTTCTTTTGTTGCAAGCACTCATTTACACTAAATATGTAAAAGAAATTGTAATATAGGCCAATCACACCATTTTTTTTTTTTATGAAATTCAATGGATTTTGATTTCCAAAGATGTACAAATGAGCTTATCGCAATGAATATAACATTTTTTGTTGACACAAATGTCAATTTCACCATCATTTTCTGTAAATTTTTCCTTTCAATAAAAAGTGAGGTCTTATAATGTAAAATTGAAGAGCTAGTCTCATTGTTTGGGAATTAAACTAGTCAATGCCTAATAAACTAACACTCATTTTACTTGTTGGAATTCAATGAGTACAGAGTACCAAAGTTTTACAAGTGTGCTTGTTCCAATGATTATAATGTTTTTATGTAAACACAAATGTGCTTTTAGGTATTGAGTGTTTCAATTTCTAAATAATAAGATTGTCTTTTCATTTCAAACTAACAAACCTCCTTCTTACATTGCAAGCACTCATTTACACAAAATATGTATAAGAAATGGTAATCTAGACCAATCACACCATTTTTTAATAGAATTCAATGGATTTAGTGTACCAAGGATGTATAAATGAGCCTATTGCAATGAATATAATGCATGTTGTTGACACCAAAGTTAAGAAACTTTTTGCGTGAATGAGTCCTTGCAACCATGATAGGGTCCTTGTTAGCTAGAAATGAAGAGATAGTCTCATTAAGGAAATAAAACACTAAATATGTATTTGAAAAGGTAATCTAGACCAGCAAAACCTTTTTTTTTGTGTGAAATTCAATGGATTTAGGGGACCCAAGAGGTACCAACAAGCTTGTTGCAATGAATATAATGATTTGTGTAGACATTAATGTTAATTTGACTATCATTTTGTGTAGATTTGTCGTTCCAATGAAAAGTAAAGTCTTATCAAGAAAAATTGAAGCAACAGTCTCATTGTTTAGGAATTAAATAATTTAATACCTATAAGGAAAGGTAATAAAGATGAATGACTCATTTCACTTGATGGAATTCAATAAGTACATAATACCAAAGGTGTGCATACATGCTTGTTCCAATGAATATAATATTTTTGGCAAACACAAACGTGCTTATAAGTATTGAGTGTTTCAATTCCTAAATAATGAGACTGTCTCTTTATTTCTAACTAACAAAGCTTTGCTATTCATTGCAAGCACTCATTTACAAAAAATATGTATAAGAATTGGTAATCTAGACCAATTACACATTTTCTTTTTTTTATGAAATTCAATGGATTTAGAGTACCAAAGTGGAAGAAATGAGCTTGTTGCAAAGAATGCAATGTTTTAAGAAGATATAAAAGTCAATTTAACTATCTTTTTGCATAAATTTGTTCTTCTAATGAAAAGTGGAGTCTTATCATGAAAAATTGAATAGATAGTCTCATTGCTTAGAAATTAAACAATTCATTACCTATAAGGAATGATAATAAAGACCAATGACTCATTTTACATGATGGAATTTAATGGGTACAAAGTATCAAAGTTGCACAAACGTGCTTGTTCCAATGAATATATTTTTTTTTCCCATCAAGCTTACTTTAAATTTTTATTTATAATTTGCAAATTATAACCCTTGTGCCTAACAATTCAAAGGTGTAAAGATTGCTAGTTGGCATGCTTATTGGAACATCTCTAGCTCTCAACTTTCCTTTTTTTTTTTTTTTTTATCAAAGAAAGGGTTAAAAAATGAAAGTTGAACAAAGAAATGAAAAAAAATAAAGAAGTGAAAAAAATTAAAGAAGAAGCAAAAAGAAATGGAACCAAAAAGAAAACCATCAATGCACTCAAGGCATTCAAGAAGGGTACTTGAAGAAGATATTTTCTTAAAGGATCATTAATGTATATTTTCTTATAAAAAAAAGGGTACTTGAAGAAGATATTTCTTCCTCAACCTTTTATTTTGATGAAGAAAGTTGTGATGGTCAATGTAACCATTACAAAGCATTGTGCAAACAAAATGGCTTGTTAGTCTTAACAAAAGAAGATAGTCAATGTTTCCCATTGACACAAATGTTACTTATGTGATCATTTTGTGTGAATGAGTACTTACAATGAAAGGAGAAGCCTTGTCATCAAAAAAAGAAGAGGCAATCTCATTGTTCAAGAATTAAACCATTCAATATTCATAATGAAAGCTAATCAAGATCAATGGTGCACTTACTTAATGGAATTCAATAGGTTTAGAGTTCTAGAGGTGTGCAAACATGCCTATTCTAATGAATATAATGTTTTGTGTAGACATAAAACATCTCACCATCATTTGTGTAAATGAGTCCTTGCAACAATGGAAGGAGCCTTATTGGCTAGAAATGAAGAGTCAATCTCATTATTTTTGAATTTAGACATTTAATATGTGTAAAAAAGCTAATCAAGACCATTGAAACCATTTTTTTTTATGAAATTTAATGAATTTAGAAAACTAAAAAAACTAGAAATGAGCTTCTTGTAGGGAATACAATTTTTGCAGTTGACAGAAAAGTTAATTGTGGGATCATTTTGTGTGAATAAGTCCTTGCAATGAAAAGAGAAGCCTTGTTAACAAAAAAAAATAAAGAGGCAATCTCATTGTTTGAGAATTAAACCATTCAATACTTGTAAGGAAAGCAAATCATGATCAATGACTCATTTGGTTGATGTAATTCAATGGATTTAGAGTACTAAAGGTATACAGACATACTTGTTCCAATGCATAGAATATTTTAAGTAGATACAAAAGTGATTTTCACCATCATTTTGTGTAAATGAGTCAATAGATTTACAGTAGCAAAGATGTACAAATGAGTTTCTTGCAATGAATACAATGGCTATTATTAACACAAAAGTTAGTTACAGGATCATTTTGTGCAAATGAGTTCTTCCAAAGAAAAGAGAAACCTTGTTATTAAAAAATGAAGAGGTGGTCTTGTTGTTTGGTAATTAAACCATTCAATATTTATAAGGAAAGTTAATAAAGATCAATGACTCATTTAATTTATGGAATTCAATAGGCATAGTGTATCAAAAGTGTCCAAACGTGCAAATCCAATGAATATAATGTTTTGTGAAGGCAAAAAGGTTAATTTCACCATCATTTTGTGTAAATATGTCCTTGCAATAAAAGAAGGAGCCTTGTTAGCTAAAAATGAAGAGAATGTCTCATTATTCAAGAATTGAAACATAGCTCCAAAGTTGTGTAGATGTGTTTGTTGCAATGAATGTATTGAATATAAATATCATTGTTATCAAAAAATGAAGAGACAACCACACCTTTTTTTTATGGAATTGAATAGATTTAGAGTACCAAAGATGTACAAACAACTTTGTTGCAATGAATATTGTCTATTTTTGACATAAAAGTTAATTACGAGATCATTTTGTTTGAATGAGTTCTTGCAAGGAAAAGACAAGTCTTGCTAAAATCATATGAAAGTCTCATTGTTTAGGAATTAAACCATTTAATACCTATAAGGAAAGCTAATCAAAATCAATGATTCATTTGTCTAATGGAATTTAATGGATTCAGAGTACCAAAGGTGTAAAAATGTGCTTGATCCAATGAATAGAATGTTTTGTATTCACTCCAATATTAATTTAACTATTTTTTTTTTTTTTTTGTGTGAATGAGTCCTTAGAAAGTTTGAAGGAGCCTCATTAGCTAGAAATGAAAAGAAAAGCTCATTATTCTAGAATTAAAACATTCAAGAGGTATACAAAAGGCAAATAAAGATAAATCAAACCATTTTTTGATGGAATTCATTGGATTAAAAGTAGCAAAGATATAGAAATGAGTTTTATGCAATGTATACAATGGTTGTTATTGCCACAAAAGTTAGTTACAAGATCATTTTGTTTTAATGAATCCTTACAAGGAAAAGAGAAACCTTGTCATCAAAAAATGAAGAGGTGGTCTCATTGTTCAAGAATTAAACCATTTAATACGTATAACAAAAGCTACTTAAGATCAATGACACATTTAATTGATGGAATTCAAGAGGTTTAGAGTACCAAATGTGTCCAACATGTTTGATTTGAAGAATATAATGTTTTATGAAGACAAAATGGTTAATTTCCCCATTGTTTTGTGTAAATAAGTCCTTACAATGAAGGAAGGAGCCTCATTAGCCAAAAATGAAGAGGTCTTTATATTGAAAAATCAAAACATTCAATAGTTATAAGAAAAGCTAATGAAGATATATCTAACCTTTGAATAATTTCAATTGTTTTAGAGTTCAAAGTTGTATATACATGTTTTTTGCAATGAATATAATGAATATTGATATCCTTGTTATCAAAAAATGAAGTGATGATCACATTGATTGGGATTTATACCCTTCATTACCTATGAAGGAAAGCTAATCAAGATCAATGATTAGTTTACTTAATGGAATTGAATGGATTCAAGTACCAAAGATGTACCAATGATCTTATTAGTATGAGTATAATGTTTGCTCTTATTACAAAAGTTAATTATGAGATCATTTTGTGTCAAGGACTCTTTGCAATGAAAAAGGAAGCCTTGTTGTCAAAAAACGAAGAGGTAGTCTTATTGATGGAGAACAAACCATTCAATACATATAATGAAAGCAAATCAGGACTAATGACTCATCTACTTGGTGGAATTCAGTGGATTGTCAATACCAACGACATATAAACAAGCTTATTTTAATGAATATAAACTTTAATGTTGATGCATAAGTTAATTAAAGGATCATATTGTGTGAATGAGTCCTTGCAATTAAAAGAAAAATCTTATTGTGAAAAAGAAAAATGACTAGATCGTTATTCAAGAACTGAAACACTTAATACATATAAGAAAATGTAATCTCGACCAATCACACTTTCTTTTTTTTTTTTTTTATGGAATTCAATGGATTTAGAGTGCTAGAGATGTACAAATGAGCTTATTGTATCAAATATAATATTTACTATTAACACAAAAGTTAATTATGAGATTATTTTGTATGAATGAGCCATTGCAATGAAAAGAAATGTCTTATTATAAAAAAAAAAAAATGAGATAGTCCCATTATTCAGGAATTGAAACACTCAATACTTAAAAGATAAGGTAATCTAGACCAATCATACCTTTTTTGGATGGAATTCAAAGGATTGTTGCAATGAATATAATGTTTGCTATTGACACAAAAGTTAATTAGAAGATTATTTTGCATGAATAAGTCCTTGCAATGAAAAGAAAAGTCTTGCTATCAATAAATGAAGAGACAGTCCAATTGTATAGGAATTGAACCATATCAATACCTATGTGGAAAGCTAATCAAGATTAATAACTCATTTGCTTGATGGAATTCAATGGATTCAGAGTACCAAAGGTTTAAAGACGCGCTTGTTCCAATGAGTAAAATATTTTGTGTAGACTAAAAAGTTAATTTCACCATCATTTTGTGTAAATGAGTCCTTGCAATGAATGAAGGAGCTTTGTTAGTTAGAAATGAAGACAATTTCTCATTATTCAATAATTGAAACACTCATATGTATAGGAAAAGCTAATCTAAACCAATCAAACCTTTTTCCTTTTTTTTTTTTCTCCTGATAGTATTCAATGTATTTAGAGTAGCAAAGATGTAGAAAAGGAGTTTCTTGCAATGAATACAATGGTTGTTGTTGAAACAACTGTTAGTTATGAGATCATTTTGTGTCGATGAGTCCTTACAACAAAAAGAGAAACCTTTTTATCAAAAGATGAACTGGCAATCTCATTGTTCAAAAATTAAACTATTCAATACTTAAAGGGAAAGCTAATTATGAACAAAATGACTCATTTAATTGATGGAATTCAATAGGATTAAAGTACCCAAAGTGTCCAAACTTGTCTATTCCAATGAATATAATGTTTGCCATCATTAAGGCAAAAAGGTTAATTTCACCATCATTTTGTGTAAATAAGTCCTTACAACAAAGGAATGAACCTTGTTAGCCAAAAATGAAGTGAAGTCTCATTATTCAAGAATTCAAACATTAAACAGCTATCAAAAAAAAGCTAATCAATATTAATCTAACCTTTCTTTGAAGGACTTCAATGGCTTTAGAATACCAAAGTTTTGTAGACATGCTTTGTTGCAATGAATGTAATGAATATTATTGTCTTTGTTATCATCAAATGAAGAGAAAATCACATTGTTTAGGAATTATACCATTTAATACCTGTAAGAAAAGCTAATTAAGACCAATGACTCATTTACTTGATGGAATTTAATGGGTTAAGAGTACCAAAAGATGTGCTAATGATCTTATTATAATGAGTATAATGTTTGCTCTTGGCACAAATGTTAATTAAAATAGTATTTTGTGTAAATGACTCTTTCTAATGAAAAGTGAAGCCCTGTTATCAAAAAATGAAAAGGCAATCTCATTCTTAGAGAATTAACCATTTAATGCTATAAGGAAAGCTAATCAAGATCAATGACTCATTTCCTTCATGGACTTCAATGGGTTTAGAAATCAAGATCAATTAAACCATAGAAATGAGCTTCATACAATCAATACAATGCTTATTGTTGACAAAAAGTTAATATTGAGATCATTTTGTTTGAATGAGTCCTTGCAACAAAAAGAGAAGCCATATTGTCAAAAAATGAAGAGGTGTTCTTATTGTTTAAGAATTAAACCATTCAATATTTGTAAGGAAAGCTAATCAAGACCAATGACTCGTTTACTTGATAGAATTGAATGGGTTTAGAGTATTAAAGGTGTGCAAATGTACTTCTTGCAAATAATATAATGTTTTTCTGTCAACACAAAAGTTAATGTCACCATCATTTTGTGTAAATGAGTCCTTGGAACAAAGGACCCTTATTAGTTAGAAATAAAGAGATTGTCTCTTAATTTAGTAATTGAAATACTCTCTATGTATAAAAAAAAATGGTAATCTAGACCAATCACACATCTTTTTATGAACATCAATGGATTTAGGGCACCAAAAATGAAGAAATGAGCTTGTTACTAGGAATATAATGTTTGTTGTTGAACCAAGAGCTAATGAGAGTCTTTATAACAAAAAGGAAAGTCTTGTTATTATAAAAAGAAGAGATAACCTCAATGTTTAGGAATTGAACCATTCAATACTGACTAGGAAAGCAAATCAAGATTATTGAGTCATTTGCTTGAAGGAATTCAATGTGTTTAGAGCACCAAAGTTTTTCAAACAAGCATGTTAGTTTGAAATGAAGGATGGACTTCAATATGTATAAGAAAAGGTAATCTAGACTAATCACACATATATTTGGTGGACTTCAATGGATTTAGAGTACTAAAGATGTAGAAACAATCTTCTTACAATGAATACAATGTTTGCTATTCACACAAAAGTTAATTTCGAGATCATTTTGTGTGAATAAGTCTTTGCAATAGAAAGAGAAGTCTTGTTATCAAAAAGTAAAGAGGCAATTTCATTGTTCAAGAATTAAACCATTCAATGCCTATAAGGAAAGCTAATGAAGATGAATAACTCATTTTCTTGACAGAATTCCATTAAAAAAAGGTATGATTGGTCTACATTAGCATTTCTTGTACATATTGTGTGTTCCAATTCCTAAATCATGAGACTAGCTAACAATGTTGCTTCCTTGCAAGGACTCATTTACTTAGAAGGACGGTGAAATTGATTTTTGTGTCTGCATAAAACATTATATTCATTAGAGCAAGCATGTTTGCATATCTTTGGCAAACACTTTAAACCCAATGAATTCCATCAAGTCAATGAGTCATTGCTCTTGATTAGCTTTTCTTATAGGTATTGAATGGTGTAATTTCCCCAGCAATGAGATCATCTCTTCATTTTTTGATAACATGACTTCTCCTTTATTGCAAGGATTCATTCACACAATGATCTTGTAATTAACATTTGTGCAACAATAAACATTTTATTTTTTGCTCAACAATTTTGTTTATACATATTTGGTACTCTAAATCAATTGAAATCCTTCAAACAAAGCTTTGATTAATCTTGATTAGCTTTTTTTTTTTATACCTATTGAGTGTTTTAATTTCTAAATAATGGGGCCTTCTCTTCATTTCTAGCTAATCAGGCTCCTTACTTTGTTGTAAGGACTCATTTACACAAAATTAGGGTGAAATTAACTTTTATGTTTACATAGAAATTATATTCATTGGAACAAACATGATCATACACCTTTGGTACTTTGAATCTATTGAATTCCATCAAGTGAGTCATTGTTCTTGATTAGCTTTCCTTATAGGTATTGAATGGTTTAAATCTATAACAATGAGACTGCCTCTTCATTTTTTGATAACAAGGCTTCTATTTTGTAATGAGGACTCATTCATATGAACTGATCTTTAAGTTAACTTTTATGTCAATATCAAACATTGTATTAATTGCAAGAAGCTCATTTCTACGTCTTTGGTACTCTAAATCCATGGAATTTTAACAAAAAAAAGGTGTGATTGTTCTAGATTGGCTTTTCTCATAGTAATGAGTGTTTCAATTCCTAAATAATGAGATTGTCTCTTCATTTCTAGCTAACAAGGCTCCTTCCTTCATTGTAATGAATCCTGGTCCACCAGCATGACATCCTTCTGCTTTTCCTGGCAACTTGAGTCTGCCCTTCTTGATCACATCCTGGATCACATTACGAAAAACAACCCAATTCTTAGTATTATGTCTCCACGTCTTGTGCCATTTGATCATTCACACAAAATGAGAAATTAACTTTTGTGTCAACATCAAATATATATTCATTGCAACAAGCTTGTTTGTACATTTATGGTACTCTAAATCCACTAAATTCCATCAAAAAGGGTGTGATTGGTCTATATTACCTTTTCTCATACATATTGAGTGTTTGAATTGTTGAATAATGAGATTGTCCCCTCATTTCTAGCTAAAAAAAGCTCCTTCTTTCATTACAAGGACTCATTTATACAAAATGATGTCAAATTAACTTTGTGATGAAATCCATGGAAGACTTTATGCATGGAGGGTTTCTATGGATCCATTGAGCATTCAAAAAGGGTCAATGACATATTCAAGAGATAAAAGATAAAAGAGGCAGTTAATGGACAGATTGAAGAAATGTTGGCTAAAAAAGATAATTCATGCTTGAAAGCAAAGCATATCTTAATGCGATCCAAGGCTTTATTAATTTAATTGGAGTACTTAATGGGCTAGGGTTGTAATAAAATCAACTCCTAAATATAAGTTTCTTATAAAATATGAGACTACAATAAAATAGGCAGATTCTTACATTTTAGGAGTTTATTGTTGTCTTTAATTTTAGGGTTTTTGTGGTTGTTGATTCAGCCTATAAATAGGCCAAATTATATTGTTAAAAAGAACAAAACATTAGTGAAAATAAAGGTGAGAATTTTCTCCTTTGGTTCTTTGAATAACTAAAAAACTTATCAAGAACTAAATCTTATTGCGACATTCAACCTAACTTATCACTCCCAAACTCCTCTTTGCAGAGTGTGGCGTCCATATCCTTCTTTATACCTTAGATTCATGTTCCTTGAACATTGGGTCTATGCATTGCATGATTGAAACCTAATTTAGCTTTCATGGTTTCTTGTTCGACTCCACATGCATGTTGGGTTCTAAGCCACGACTTTTGGGGTTCACATCATTTTGTGTCTACATAAAACATTATATTCATTACAAGAAGCATGTTTGTACATCTTTGGTACTCCAAACCCATTGAATTCCATCAAGTAAATGAGACATAGATCTTGATTAACTTTCCTTACAAGTGTTGAATGGTTTAATTCTTGAATAATGAGACCACCTCTTGATTTTTTGATAACAAGGCTTCACTTTTTGTTGTAAGGACTCATTCACACAAAATAATCTCATAATTAGCTTTTGTGTCAATAGCAAACACTATATTCATTGTAACAGTCTGGTTTGAAAGTTTTTAGTACTTTAAATCCATTAAATTTACCAAAACAAAGGTTTGAATTATCTAGATTACCTTTTCTAATACGCATTATGTGTTTTAATTTCTAAATAATGAGTCTGTCTCTGTGTTTCTAAGTAACAAGGCTCTTTCCTTTGTTGTAAGCACTCTTTTACACAAAATGATTGCGAAATTAACTTTTGTACCTACACAAAACATTATATTCATTGCAACAAGCACTTTTATACACCCTTGGTACCCTAAACCCATTGAATTCCATCAAATAAATGAGATTAATCTTGATTAGAATTCCTTAAAGGTATTGAATGGTTAAATTTTCAAACAATGAGACTACCTCTTCATTTTTAGATAACAAGGTAATGAGATCCATGGAGAAGCCAATGCATGAAGAGCTTCTAAGGATTTGTTGAGCATTGAAGAAGGGCCAATGACACGTTTAAGAGCCAAAAGGATAAAACAGGTACTTAGTAGGCTGATTGAAGAAATTTGAGACAAAGATGCTAATTCAAGCTTGAAAGGTGGCAAAACATATCTTATCGTGGCCAAAGGCCTTATTTTATTAATTTGATTGGAGTACTTAATGAGCTAGGGTTCCTGTAAATTTCACTCCTAAATAAGACTTTATTATAAAATAGGATAGCTCCTAAAACAAATAGGAGCAAATTTGTTGTTAGCTTATTTAAGAAGTTTGTCATTATCCCTAGGGTTCATGTTGTTAATTTAGCTTATAACAAAGCTTGTTTTCATTGTTAAGAAAACAAAACATTAGTGAAAATAGTGAGATTTTCTCCTTCCTTTGTTGTAAGCACTGATTTACACAAACTATGTATAAGGATGGGCAATCTAGGCCAATCACACAATTTTTTAATGGGATTCAATGGATTTAGTGAATGACAGATGTACAAATGAGCTTGTTGCAAGGAATATAATGTTTGTTGTTGACCCTAAAGTTAATTGTAAGACCTTTTTGTGTAGATGAGTCCTTACAACAAAGGAAGGAGCCTTGTTAACTAGAAATAAAGAGATGGTCTCATTCAGGAAATGAAACTCTGAATACATATTTAAAAAGGTAATGGATTTAGAGTACCAAAGATGCATAAATGACCTTGTTACAATAAATATAATGCTTTGTGTAGACAAAAATGTTAATTTTATCATCATGTAAATTTGTCCTTCCAATGAAAATTGAAGCCTTGTCATGAAAATTTGAAGTGACAGTCTTGTTCTTCAAGAATTAAACCATTCAATACCTATAAGGAAAGCTAATTAAGATTAATGATTCAATTTACTTGATGGAATTCAATGGGTACAGAGTACCAATGTTGTTCAAATGATTACAATGTTTTGTGTAGACACAAATGTCCTTATATATATTAAGTGTTTCAATTCTTGAAAAATGAGACTCACTCTTCATTGCAAACTAACAAAGTCCTACCTTCATTGCAAGCACTCACATAAAATATTTAAAAGAAATGGCAATCTTGACCAGCCACACCATTTTTTTTGATGGAATTCAATGGATTTAGGGCACCAAATATGTACAAATAACCTTGTTGCAATGAATATAATGTTTTGTGTGGACAAAAATGGTAATTTCACCATCCTTTTGTGTAACTTTGTCCTTCCAATGAAATGTGACATCTTCTCATGAAAAATTGAAGAGATCATCTCATTGTTCAAGTATTAGGCTTTTCAATACCTATAAGGAAAATGAAAAATGATCAATGACTCATTTTACTCAATGAAATTCAATGGGTACATAGTACCAAAGGTGTGTAAATTTGCTTGTTCCAAACAATATAATGTTTTGAGTGGACGCAATCTTGCTCGTATGAATTGAATGTTTCAATTCATAAGTAATGATTGTCTTCATTTCTAGCCATGAAATCTCCTTTCATTGTGAGTACTAATTTACACAACATATGTATGAGAAATGGTAATCTAGATTGATCACTCCATCTTTTTAACAGAATTCAATGGATTTAGTGTACCAAGCATGTACAAACTAGCCTATTGCAATGAATATAATGTTTGACATTGACACAAAATTTAATTACAAGATCTATTTATGTGAATCAGTCCTTGCAATGAAGGAAGGTGGCTTGTTAGCCAGAAATTAAGTGATTGTCTCATTTAGAAAATGAAACTCTCAATATGTATTTGAAAAGGTGATCTAGACTAATCACACCTTTTTTTTTTTTTTTTTTTGATGAAATTCAATGAATTTGGAGTACTAAAGAGGTACAATCAAGTTTGTTGCAATGAATATAATGTCTATGTGGACACAAATGTTAATTTCACTATCATTTTGTCTAAATTTGTCCTTCCAATGAAAAGTCAAGTCTTATCATGAAAAATTAAAAGATCGATGTCCTTGTTTAGAAATTAAACCATTCAATCCCAATAAGAAAAACTAGTAAAGATCAATGAATTATTTTCACTTGATGGAATTCAATGGGGACATAATACCAAAAGTGTGCAATTGTGCTTGCTCCAATAAATGTAATGTTTTGTGTAGACACAAATGTGCTTATATATATTAAGTGTTTCAAGCACTCATTTTAAGCTAACAAAGCTCCTTCTTTTGTTGCAAGCACTCATTTACACAAAATATGTAAAAGAAATGGTAATATAGGCCAATCACACCTTTTTTTTTTTTTTTGGAATTCAATGAATTTTGATTTCCAAATATGTATAAATGAGCTTATTACAACGAATATAATATTTTGTGTTGACACAAAAGTTAATTTCACCATCATTTTTTGTAAATTTGTCCTTCCAATAAAAAGTCAAGTCTTATCATCTAAAATTGAAGAGATAGTCTCATTATTTGAGAATCAAAATAGTCAATACCTATAAGGAACTAATAAAGAACAAACACTCATTTTACTTGATGGAATTCAATAGGTATAGAGTACCAAAGTTTTGCAAGTGTGATTGTTCCAATGATTGTAATTTTTTCATGTAATCACAAATGTGCTTTTAGGTATTGAGTGTTTCAATTCCCAAATAATGAGATTGTCTCTTCATTTCAAACTAACAAAGGATTTAGTATACCAAAGATGTACAAATGAACTTGTTGCAACAAATATAATGTTTATTGTGGACATGAAAGTTAATTTTGAGATCATTTTGTGTGAATGAGTCCTTACAATGAAGGTAGGAGCATTGTTAACTAGAAATGAAGTGATGGTCTCATTCAAGAGTTGAAACACTCAATACATATTTTAAAAGGTAATCTAGACCAAATGCACCTTTTTTTTTTTAATGAAATTCAATGAATTTACAGTATGGGAAGATGTAAAAATTTTAATTTTTCCATCATTTTGTGTAAATTTGTCCTTCCAATGAAAAAGAGAAGTCTTGTTATGGAAAATTGTAAAGGCAATCTTATTGTGTAGGAATTAAACTACTCAATACTTGTAAGGAAAGTTAATAAAGATCAATGAATCATTTTTCTTGATAGTGTTCAATGGGTGCAGAGTACCAAAGGTGTGCAAACGTGCTTGTTTCAATGATTATATTATTTTGTGTAGACACTAACAAGCTTCTATGCATCAAGATTTTCAATTCTTGAATAATGAGACTATCCCTTCATTTCTAACTAACAAAGCTCCTTCTTTCATTAAAAGCACTCATTTGCACAAAATGTGTATAAGAAATGCTAATCTACACAAATCACACCAATTTTTGTTGGAATTTAATGGATTTAGTGTGCCAAATATGTATAAACATGCTTGTTGCAATGAATATAATATTGTTGTCACGAAAGTCAATTACAAGATCATTTTGTGTGAATGTGCCCTTGCAATGAAGGTACAAATCTTGTTTGCTAAAAATAAAGAAATGGTCTCATTGAAAAATTGAAAAGCTCAATACATATTTGAAAGATAATCTAGACCAATCAAACCTTTTTTTTTTTGATGAAATTCAATGGATTTAGAGTATAAAAGAGGTACAAACAAGCTTGTCACAAAAAATATAATGTTTTATGTAGACACTAATGGTAATTTCACCATCATTCTCTGTAAATTTGTCCTACCAATGATAGGAGAAGTCTTATGATAAAAATTGAAGTGATAGTCTCATTGTTCAGGTAGTAAACCATTCAATACCTATAATGAATTCTAATAAAGGTTGATGATGCTTTTTACTTGATTGAATTCAATGTGTACAAAGTATTAAAGGTGTGTAAACGTGCTTATTTCAAAGAAAAATTTAATTTTACTATTATTTTTTCAAAATGAGTCTTTGTAACAAAGGCAAGAGCCCTTTTAGTTAGAAATGAAGAGATAGTCTCATTATTCAAGAATATAATGAGTTGGAGGAAAAGGTAAAGTGTTATTTTACTCTTCTAAAATTACCTTAAAAAGAATATTTTTTTTATGACATTTAATCAATGACAACAAAAAATTTGGCATCAAAGGCATAAAAAATATATTGCAAAAATGTGTATTGTAGATATTTTTACTTATATTCAAAATATTTATAATATTCAATGAAAACCTTTTCCTAATTTTTTGGCATCAAAAAATTGTCTAATCATTGAAAAAGCTTACTAAGACCAAAAAGGACAAAAGGATTAATAATATTTGCCCTCCTACTTTTAATCTTTCCTTTAAAATTGAGGAAAGTGAGGTTAAAGATTCACCTTGTAAGGCCAAAGCTATGACTAGCACTGTAATATAGTAAGACAATTGTACTAATTTGTATCTTAATCGGTGGGCCCTCAATTGATTAGAATAGGGGAAAAAATCAAAGAAATATTTCACAAATGGGACTCTATTTTTAAGCCTTTGGCTAAATTAGAAATAAAAAAGGGGTTTTATTTAAACCCTTATCCTCTAAAGATATTAACTATAATATGACCAATAGTAGTTCTAAAAAAATTTAACTGATGGAGGAAATAGTTAAATGGCTTAAAAGCCTTGGTCTAAAAGATAAAGAAGCTATTGTTCTGGAAAAAGAAAATTAAATTAAATCTGACAATAAAGATGAAAATATCAAAGAAGACTTAGAAGAGTTAGATTAACTTCAACAAATGTTCTTATTAGAACAACCATTTGAGAGTAGTCCTTCTCATACGGAGGAGCCTCTTTCTATCAATAAAATAACCTTTAATAAAGTTCCTACTATGCTATGCTATCCAAGATCAATACATGTTGACCTTTTATAGGAAGAACAATTAAAGTATAATTATGTTCAATATGATGATAGTAGTATAGTTGAATGGAATCTCGATGGTGTGATTGCACATTAGATTCTAATTTTGTTGCATTACATGATGATGTTTGTAATTGCTGCCAAAACAAAGAGTAATTTTGACCCTAATTTTGCTCAAATCATAACAAGTGGGTTTACTAAATAGCTTAAAGGCTAGTGGGATTTTTATTTATCTAATGATGAAATTAAAATTTTTTTGCTACAAAACCAAAAGCAAGAATACTGACCTCTGATTGTGTTAATATACTAATTTATACAATCGCCAATCATTTTATTGGTACTACCATTTTGTTAATAGACAAGACTTACGAGTAACTCATTAATTTGAGATGTCCTAACTTGTCTCATTCTAAGTGGTTAAAGATGTATTTTTCTCTAAGGTCTTTACTTGAGAAGATAGTCAAATTATCTTCTAGAAAGAAAAATTTCTCTTTAGTTTACCTACCCTATTTGTTGAGAGAGTTAAAACTAGGCTTAAAGCCAATCATTCGATACTAATTGATCATATTCACTGCACCTATGGCAAACTAGCTGCTGAAGTAATCACTAAAGGAATTAAACTTTGTAATGAATTTAAACTACATAAGTAGTTACAAAATGAGAAGGCTCAAGGTAAAAGGGCTTTGGGCAGTTTTTGTAAGCAAATGGGTTATCCACACAAAAGATATTCCAATAAACCAAAAAGGAAAGGTTATCAACCTTACGTGAAGTGAAAACTTCCTATGAGAAGCAAGAAATAGAGCAATCAAAATGCCTATAAAGCCAAAACCAAAGAAAGCAATTGTTTGCTATTAATATGGCAAAATAGGGAACTATTCAAATAAGTGCAAAACAAAGCAAAAAATTCAAGAGTTAATTCTCGATGAAGGTCTTCAAAAATCCTTGATGCACATCTTCTTAGTAAAAAGTGATTTTAATGAATCAAATTTATAAAATGAAGTTCTTGAAGAAGATAATTCTTTTGATTCTGATTTAGACATTAACTACAAAGGAAAATCTGATCCCTATCAAGCTATGTATAAATATAATGGCTTATTAGTCTTAACAAAAGTAGATAACATCATTTTGGATCTTATTGACAAAATTCCAAATCCCAAAGACAAATGAGAACAACTAGAAAAATATTTACATCTAGAAAAAGTTCATATGCTAGTTTTAGCCAGCAAATTGCTAAAACAGAAGAAAGTTATAGTTTAAAAACTATCATACATAGAATAAAAGGAAGCACTTCTAGCATAAAAACTAGAGAGGAACCAATAGTTATGGAGCCTAAAGTTGAAATTAAAGAATTAAAAATTGAGCTTAGAAAATTTAAAGATAAGATTATTATCCTAGAGACTATTACTAAAGATAAAGATGAAAGTACTCTGGATCTACTTGACACTTTGTTGAAAGAAGGTGAGTTAGAAACTCTTAAGTATGTTAATCTTATTGATAGGGTTTTGGGTAATAATAGGAATGTTATGCCCTTTGATTAAAAAAAATACTCTAAATTTCAAAAATTATGAACAAAATATTTAATGCTTATTTAGCATTTTCTCTTGTTTATATCAATGATGTATTGTTTTTCTTTTTCTAATACCATCGAACAACACTTTAAGCATTTAAATATTTTCTAAAATATCATAAAATGTGCAGGTCTAGTTGCTTCTTCTAAAATAATGAAGTTATTTCAAACCAAGATTTGCTTTCTTGGTCACTTCAATGAAAATGGAATTATATTATGCCCATAAATCAAGCAATTGAGTTGCCTCTAAATTTTCTGATGAAATTAGGGATAATCAACAGTTGCAATGCTTTTGGAAGTCTGAATTGTCTTTCAAAATTTTATAAAGAGTTAACTTATGATGATAAACCCTTATTTGAAAAGCTTAAAAGGAATCCTCCAAACTGGATGGATCACCATAATTTTCCTAATATTACAACAAAAATACAAGAAGTTTAATTGATAATGTGCAAAAATCCCTACTGTGTTCTGGAGTAGGAATAAACATATTGTGGAATTGCCTTATGAGTTGACTTTCAATGAAGTCAAATTCTTACCAATGCAAAGCCCATTGCTTTAAGGCCTAAAGATTTAGAAATTTGTAAATCAAAAATTATTGAACTCATAAAGAAAGGGCTTATTAGAAAAAGTAATAGCCCCTAGAGTTGTCTTGCATTTTATGTAGAAAATGTAGCTAAATTGGAATAAGAAGTTCCAAGATTGGTAATTAAATACAAATCTTTAAACAAGGTTTTACGCTGGATTAGGTACACAATATCTACTAAAAAGATTTACTAAACCAACTTTATAAAGATAAAACCTTTTCAAAATTTGATATGAAATTTGGATATTGGCAAATCCAGATCGCATAAGGAATTGAACCAAAGAAAGTTTGTTAGGAATAAATGAAGTGACGGTTTCATTCTTCTACAATTGAACCACTCAATACCTATAAGAAAGGATAATCATGTTCAATTACTCTTTTTTTTTTTTTTTATGGAAATCAATGGATTAATAATGTGAATGTCATAAGGTAGCTGTTATAGTGATTAGTATAATGTTTAGTGCATACACTAATAATAATTTCATGATCAATTCATGTGAATGAGACCTTACAACTAAATGTGAAAACTTATTAATAAGAAATGAAGTGCAAATTTCATTCTTCTACAATTGAACCATTCAATACCTGCAAGAAAGGATGATCACAATCAATGACTCCTTTTTTTTTGATGGAATTCAATGGATTTAGAGTGCCAAAATCATAAGGTTGTTACTATTGTGAGTAATATAAAGTTTGGTGCATAAACTAATGTTAATTTAATGATCTATGAATGAGTCCTTGCAACCAAGAGAGAAAGCTTGTTAACAAGAGATGAAGCAATAACTTCTTCTTGAATTGAACCATTTAATACCTACAAGAAAGGATAATTATGATGAATGACTCCTCTGTTCGAAAAAATTCAATGGATTCAGAGTGTCATAGTTGTAAGGTCATATTGTCATGATAAATATAATGTTTGGCACATACAATAAACCCAAGAGCCTAGTTCACATTAACAAAAGTACAAATTCATCCATGTTGGGATAGCATTAAACTTGCTACCCAATTAGGTTTAAACAACTTAGCAGTTATTTATGTAAGTGATAAACATCACAATCATTTTCATGACTCTTTATTAGGAGTAGTTAAATTCAGTTTAAGTGATGGATTATTTGGTTCTCATGTATTCCAAACTCGACATTGTGATATTCATAACATTTAGAAGAAGTCTTGTTAGTTAGAAATGAAGAGATGGTCTTGTTATTCAGGAATTGAAACACATAATACATATAAGAACAGGTAATCTAAACCAATCACACCTTTTCTTGATGGAATCCAATGGATTTAGAGTACAAAAGATGTATAAACAAGCTTGTTGCAACGAATATAATGTTTATTGCTAACACAAAACTTAATTATGAGATTATTTTATTTGAATGAGTCCTTACAATGAGAAGAGAAGCTTTGTTATTAAAAAATGAAGTGAGGGTCTCTTTATTTAGAAATTAAATCCTTTAATACCTATGGGGAAAGCACATAAATATCAATTGCAAATTTACTAGATGGAATTCAATTGGTTTGGAGTATTAAAGGTGTGCAAACATCCTTGTTCCAATGAATACAATATTTTATGTAGACATAAAAGTAAATTTCATTATTATTTTTTGTAAACAAGTCCTTGCAAAAATTAAATGTTGTTAGCTAGGAATGAAGAGATGGTCTCCTTATTTAGGAATTGAAACACTTAATATGTTTAAGAAAAATGTAATCTAGACTAATCACACCTTTTTCTTGATGAAATTCAAAGGATTTAGAGCACCAAAGATGTACAAACAAGTTTGTTGCAATGAATATCATCATGCTTGCTATTGACACAAAAAATAATTATAAAATCATTTTGTGTGAATGTGTCCATATAATGAAAAGAGAAGTCATGTTATCAAAAAAAAAGAAGAGAGGATCTAATTGTGTAGAAATTAAACCATTCGATACCTATAAAGAAAGCCGATAAAAGATCAATTACTCATTTAATAGAATTCAATGGGTTCAGAGTACCAAAGGTGTGCAAACTTGCTTGTTCCAATGAATACAATGTTTTATGTAGAGAAAAAAGTTAATTTCACCATCATTTTGAGTAAATGAGTCATTGCAATGAATGAAAGAGCCTTGTTAGCTAGAAATGAAGAGATGGTTTCATTGTTATGGTACTAAAACACTCAATAGGTATAAGAAAGCTAATCAAGATCAATCAAAGCTTTGTTTGAATGAATTCATGGATTTAAAGTACCAAAGATATACAACGAGCTTGTTGCAAAGAATATAATATTTACAATTGACACAAAAGTTAATTAGGAGATTATTTTCTATGAAGGAGCCCTTGCGATGAAAGAGAAGTCTAGTTATCCAAAAGAAAAGAGACGGTCTTATTGTTTGGCAATTAAGCTATTCAATGCTGATAAAGGAATGCAAATCAAGATCAATGACTCATTTGCTTGAAAACATTCAATGGATTTAGAGTACAAAGGTGCGTAAACATGCTTGTTGCAATGAATACAATGTTTTATGTTGGCAAAAAAAGTTAATTTCACCATCATTTGAGTAAATGAGTCCTTGCAACAAAGGAAGGAGCCTTATGAGCTAGAAATGAAGAGAAGGTTTCATTTTTTGGGAATTAAAACATTAAATAGCCATAAAAAAATCTAAATAAGTTCAATTCAACCTTTGTTTGAAAGAATTCAATGGGTTTAGAGTACCAAAGTTGTATAGACGTGCTTGATGCAATGAATATAAATGTGCTTGTTATCAAAAAATGAAGAGACAATCACATTGTTTGAGAATTCAAAAAAGGTATACAAACGTGCTTCATCCAATGAATACAATGCTCTTATGTAGACACAAAATTTAATTTCTCCATCATTTTGTGTAAGTGAGTCCTTGAAATAAATGAAGGAGCCTTGTTAGCTAGAATTGAATAGAATGTGTTATTTTTTAGGAATTGAGACACTCAATATATATAACAAAAGCTAATCAAGACCTCACAACATTTTTTGACGAGATGCATTGATAGTTAGAAATGAGGAGACAATTTCACTATTCAAGAATTAAGACACTCAATATATATAACAAAAGCTAATCAAGACCTCTCACACCTTTTTGGACGAAATTCAATGGATTTAAAGTACCAAAGATGTACAAATGATCTTGTTTGAATGAATATAATAGGTGTTGTTGACACAAAAGTTAATTATGAGATCCCTTTGCTAGAATGAGTCCTTGCAACAAAAAGAGATACCTTGTTATCAAAAAATGAAGAGGCAGTCTCATTACTAGAGAATTAAACCATTCAATACCTATAAGGAAAGCTAATCAAGATCAATGACACATTTTCTTGATATAATTGTGCTTGTTCCATTGAATAGAATGTTTTGTGTAGACACAAGTCAATTTTACCATAATTTTGGTTAAATAAGTCCATGCAATGAAGGAAGAAGGCATGATAGATAGAAATGAAGGGATGATCTCTTTGTTTAGGATTTGAAACATTCAATAGGTATAAGAAGCTAATTGAGATCAATCAAAGCTTTGTTTGATGGAATTCAATGGTTTTAGAGTTCCAAAGAGGTGCAAATGAGCTTCTTGCAATGCATATAATGCTTACTATTGGCATAAATGTTAATTTTGAGATCCTTTTGCGTGAATGAGTTGTTGCAATGAAAAGAGAAGCCTTGTTATCAAAAAATGAAGAAGTGATCTTAATGTTTGATGATTAAACCATTTAATACATGTAAGGAAAGAAAATCAAGATCAATGACTCATTTACTTGATGGAATTCCATGGGTTTAGAGTACTGAGGGTGTGCAAACATGCTTGTTCCAGTCAATATGATGTTTTATGTTGTCACAAAAGTTAATTTTACCATCATTTTATGTAAATGAGTCCTTGAAATGAGGGAGGGACCCTTGTTAGCTAGAAATGAAGAGGAAGTCTCATGGTTCAAGAATTGAAACATTAAACGGCTATAAGAAAGCTAATTAAGATCAAGCTAACCTCTGTTTCAAGGAATTCAATGGGTTAGAGTTCCAAAGTTGTACAAATCAGCTTCTTACAAAGAATATAGTGTTTATTGTTGACACAAAAGTTAATTATGAGATCATTTTGTGTAAATGAGTCCTTGTAATGAAAGAGAAATTTTTATCAAAAAAAAAAAGAAGGAATGGTCTTAGTATTCAGGAATTAAACCATTTAATTCCTATAAAGAAAGAAAATGAAGATTAATGACACATTTGCTTGGTAGAAACCAATGAATTTAGAACATCAAAGATGTACATATGTGCTTGTTTCCAATGAATAGAATGTTTTGTGCAGACACGAGTGAATTTCACCATCATTTTGGGTAAATAAATCCCTACAATGAAGGAAGGAGCCTTGTTAGCTAGAAATGAAGAGAATGTCTCATCATCTAGGATTTCAAACTTTCAATAGGTATAAGTAAAGCTAATAAATAACAATCAAAGCTTTGTTTGATGGACTTCAATGGATTTAGAGTGCCAAAGATATGCAAACAAGCTTGTTGCAAAGAATATAATGTTTCTTGTTGAGAAAAAGAAAATAATTATGAGATTATTTTGTGTGAATAAGTACTTATAGCAAGAAAAAGAAGCTTTGTTATCAAAAAAAATGGAGAGGCAATCTCATTGTTTAAGAATTAAATCATTCAATATTTGTGAAGAAAGCTAATCAAGATCAAAGACTACTTGATAGGTTTAGAGTGCCAAATGTGTGCAAAAGTGTCTATTCCAATGAATAAAATGTTTCATGTAAACAAAATTGTTAATTTTCTATTCCAAATTGTCCTCCCAATGACATGTGAAGTCTTGTGATAAAAAATTGAAGAGGTAGTCTCATTATTTAGGAATTAAACAATTCAATACCTATAAAGAAAGAAAATAAAGACCAATGACTCATGTTACTTGATGGAATTCAAGGGGTAAAAAGTATCAAAGTTCCAATGAATACAATGTTTTGTGTAGACACAAATGTGCTTATACATATCAACTATTTCAATTCCTAAATAATGAGCTTGTTTCTTCATTTCAAACTAACATGGCTTCTTCAATTGATGGAAGCACTAATTTACGCAAACTATGTATAAGAAATGATGATCAAGACCAATCACGCCAATTTCTGATTAAATTCACCAAAGATGTATAAACGACCTTGGTTCAATGAATAAAATATTTTGTGTTAACACAAATGTTAATTTCATCATCATTTTGTGTAAAATTGTCTATCTAATGATAAGAGAAGCCTTTTTATGAAAAATCAAAGAGGCAATCTCATTGTTCAGGAATTAAATCATTCAATTCTTGAAAGGAAAGCTAATAAAGATCAATGGCTCATTTTACTTGATGGAATTCAAAGGGTACAAAGTACCAAAGGTGTGCAAATGTGCTTGTTCCAATGATTATAAGGTTTAGTGCAAGCACAAACATGCTTAGACTTATTAAGTATTTTAATTCCTAAATATGAGATTATCTTCATTGTTAACTAACAAAGCTGGTTCTTCCATTCATTTACACAAAATATGTATAAGAATTCAATGGATTTAGTGTACTGAAGACATACAAATGAGCTTGTTGCAATGAATATAATGTTTGTTATGGACACAAAAGTTAATTACAATATCATTTTGTATGAATGAGTCCTTGCAATGAAGGAAGTAGCCTTGTTAGCTAAAAATGAAGTGATTATCTCATTCAAGAATTGAAACACTAAATACATATTTGAAAACGTAATGTAGATGAATCACAATTTTTTTTGTTGAAATTCAATGAATTTGGATTATGAAAGATTTACAATTGAGCTTGTTGCAATGGATATAATGTTTTGAGTAGACAAAATTGTTAATTTCATCATCATTTGTTGTAAATTTGTCTTTCCAATGATAAGAGAAGTCTTGTTATGAAAAATTAAAGATGCAGTCTCATTGCTTAGGAATTAAACCATGTTAGGAAAGCTAATAAAGTTCAATGACTCATTTTACATGACGGAATTCAATGGGTACAGAGTACCAAAGGTGTTCAAATAGGCATGGTTATAAGGTTTTGTGTAGACATAAACATGCTTATATGTATTGAGTGTTTCAATTCCTAAATAATGAGACTAACTCTTCATTTCTAACTAACAAAGCTCCTTTGTTGCAAGCAATCATTTACAAAAATTATGTAGAAGAAATTTTATTCTAGACCAATCACACCATTTTTTTGATGGAATTCCATGGATTTAATGTTTCAAAGATGTACAAACAACCTTGTTGCAATGAATATAATATTTGTTGTTGACTCAAAAGTTAATTATGAGATCAGTTTGTCTGAATGAGTCCTTGCAACAAAAGAAGGAGCCATGTAGACACTAAAAGATTTACAGACAAGCCTGTTGCAATGAATTTAATGTTTTATGTAGACAATAATGGTAATTTCATCATTATTCTATGTAAATATGTCCTTCCAATGAAAGGAGAAGTCTTGTAATAAAAATTAAAGTGATAGTCTCATTGTTCATGTAGTAAACCATTCAATCCCTATAATGAATTCTAATAAAGGTTAGACCAAAAGTAGAAAAAAAGGTTTCATTTAAACCTCTTTAATTGGAAGAAATAAATTACAAAATGGTAGATAAAAGTTTTGCTTAAGTAGAACTAGTAAGTGAAATCTTCAAAAGACTTAAAGGTATGAATTGAAAGAAAAAGAAGTCATAGTGCAAGAAAAAGGGGGAACAGATTAAATTTGAAAGTGAGATAAAAGATTATATAGATCAATTACAAAATATGTTCTTATTAGAATAGCAACCTCTGAAGGATAAACATTCTCCTTCTTATGCAAAGGAACCTTTTGATATTAATAAAATGACTTTTAATAAGGCTCATCAAAATTATATTATCCAAAACCAACACTTGTTGATCTTGTAGTAAAACAACAAGTTGATTATAGCTATGTTTAATATGATGGCAGTAGTATAGTGGAATGGAATCTAAAAGGTCGAATAAAACATCAAACTCTCTTACTATTACATTATATGATGATGTATGCAATTGTTGCTAAAACAAAGGGTGATTCTAACCTTGAGATTGCAAAATTAATTACAAGTAGATTTACCAAAAAAGCTTAAAGGCTGGTAGGATTTTTATTTGTCTAAGAGGCAAAAAGAACAACAAATATTTTCTTTAGTCAAGACTAAATCTAAAGAGTTTCTTTTTTATTATGTTAGTACACTTATTTATACTATTACTAATCATTTTATTGGTACTACCACTTTGCTAGATGATAAGACTTATGAACAACTCATTAATTTGAGATACCCCAACTTATCACACTTTAAGTGGTATAAAGATGTATTCTTCTCTAGACTCTTTACTTAAGAAGTTAGCTAGAATATTTTTTGGAAAGATAAATTATTTTTAGAGTTACCTACATTATTTGCAAAAAGAGTCAAGACTTGATTAATCAATATACTCATGAAGGATTAGCTACTAAAGTAGTAGCTAAAGGAGTTAAACTCTATAATGAAATGAAATTGCATAGGCACTTGCAAATTGAAAAGGCTCATCATAAGAAAGCTTTTGTGAGCAGATGGGTTATTAAAGAAAAAGGAAATACTGCCTCAGGTTAAAAAGATTATTGTTTGCTATAGGTGTGGAAAAATAAGGCATTACACTAATAAGTGCAAAACAAAGCAAAAGCTTCAAGAATTAGCTATAAATGAAATTCTTAAAAGATTATTAATGAATATTTTCTTATCAAAAAAATAAAAATACTTAAAGAAGATATTTCTTCCTTAACTTTTTATTTTGATGAAGAAAGTTGTGATGGTTAATGTAACCATTACAAAGCATTGTGTAAACAAAATGGCTTGTTAGTCTTAACAAAAGAAGATAGTACAATTTTGGATCTTATTGATAAAATTCTAGATCCTTAAGAAAAACATGAGCAATTACAAGATCATTTTGTGCAAATGAGTCTTTGAAATGAAAGTGAAGTCTTGTTATCAAAAAATAAAGAGACCATCTCATTGTTTGAGAATTAAACCATTCAATACATATTAGGAAAGCTAATCAGAATCAATGACTCATTTTCTTGTTGGAATTTAATAGATTCAGAGTACCAAAAGTTTAAAGACATGCTTACCCCAATGCATAGAATGTTTTATGTAGACATAAAAGTTAATTTCACCATCATTTTGTGTAAATGAATCCTTATAACAAAGGAAGGTGCTTTATTACTTAGAAATGAAGAAATAATCTCGTTATTCTTGAATTTAGACACTAAAAATGTATAAGAAAAGCTAAATAAGACCACTAAAACCTTTTTCTTTTTTATTCTGAGAAAATTCAATGGATTTAGAGTGCCAAACGTGTAGAAATGAGCTTCTTGTAATGAATACAATGTTTGATGTTGATACAAAAGTTAATCATGAAATCATTTTGTGTAAATTCTTGCAATAAAAAAAAGGGAAGCCTTGCTAACAAAAAAAATGAAAGGTAGTCTCATTGTTCAAGAATTAAAACATTCAATTCTTGTAAGGAAAGCAAATCAAGATCAATGCCTCTTGTTTTCAAAAACTGAAGAATCAATCTCATTGGTCAGGAATTAAACGTTTAATACCTATAAAGAAAGCTAATCTTAAAGACTTATTTTGCTTGATGGAATTCAATGGATTCATAATATCAAAGATATTCATGCATGTTCTAATGAATAGAATGTTTTGTGCAAAAATAAATAAATAAATAAATAAATAAATAAATAAATAAATTTCACCATCATTTTGGGTAAGTAAGTCTTTGTAATGAAGGATGGAGCCTTGCTAGCCAGAAATCAAAGATGTACATACATGCTTGTTCCTACGAATAGAATGTTTTGTGCAGACAAAAAGTGAATTTCACCATCATTTTGGGTAAATAAGTCTTAGCAATAAAGGAAAGTGCATCGTTAGCTAGAAATGAAGAGAAGGTCTCATTATTTAGGTTTTAAAACCTTCAATATGTATAAGAAAAGCCAATAAAAATCAAAGCAAGTGTTTTTTTGATAGAATTTAATCAATTTAGAGAAAGAAAGATGTGCAAGAGAGCTTGTTGCGAAAAAAAAAAAAAAAAAAAAGGGAAAAAACAATGCCTCAATTTATTCAATTTAAAGAAAAAGGAGACTTTGATATTCTAAATTCATTGATGGAATTCAATGGATTTTGAATATCAAAGATGTACATACGTGCTCCAATGAATAGAATGTTTTGTGCAAATAAAAAGTGAATTTCACCATCATTTTGGGTAAATAAGTCTTTGCAGCAAAGGAATGAGCCTTGTTAGGTAGAAATGAAGAGGTATCATTATCTAAGATTTCAAGCCTTCAATATGTATAAGAAAGGCTAATCAAGATCAATCAAAGCTTTATTTGATGGAATTCAATGGATTTAGAGAACCAAAGATGTGTAAATGAGTTTGTTGCAAAAATAAAAGGAAAAGGAAAAGTGCCTTAATTTGTTCAAAAGGTTTATAAAGTTCAAAGAAAATCTTTTCTCGATTTTTCACCCCTCGTAAGTGTCTAGCTCTTGAAAATGCTTAACAAGAATTTTTGAAAAAAATGGGTAAAAGTGTTAGTAGCCTTCATCCTCCACCTTTAAATCTCTCTATTAAAATCAATGATAATGAGATTATTGCTTCGTTTTCTATGGTTGAAGCAACCATTAGTGCTGTTATATTGCAAGATGATTATAGTAATCTTTATCTTCAATTTGTTGGATCTCAGCTTATGCATATTGAGCAAATGATTGAGGAAATAGCTCAAAATAGGGATGTTATTCCCAAACCTTTGGTTAAATCAAGAGTAGAAAAAAAGGTTTTATTTAAACCTCTTTCATCAGAAGAAATAAATTACAAAATGGCAGATAAAAGTTCTGCTAAAGCAGAACTGGTAAGTGAAATCTTCAAAAGACTTAAAGGTATGAGATTAAAAGAAAAAGCCATAGTGCAAGAAAAAAGGGAACAATTAAGTTTGAAAATGAGATAGAAAATTATATAAATCAATTACATAATTTGTACTTATTAAAATAGCAATCTCTAAAGGATAAACCTTCTCCTTCTTATGCAAAGGAAAAGAAAAAGGCACTTAATGGGTTGATTAAAGAAATTTGGGCCAAATAAGATAATTTAAGCTTAAAGGGTAGCTTAGGTTACTTAAATAGGAGTTTGTTATAAAATAAGAGTTTACAATAAAAAAAGGGTGTCCTTATATTTTAGAAGGAAAACTAATGAAGATCAAAGACTTATTTACTTGATGGAATTAATGGGTTTAGAGTACCAAAGGTGTGCAAACATCTCATTCCAATGAATATAATGTTTTATGTAGACACAAAAGTTAATTTCATCATCAGTTTGTGTACATGCGTTCTTGTAAAGAAGGAAGGAGCCTTGTTAGCAAGAAATGAAGAGAAGGTCTTATTTAGGTATTCAAACACTGAAATTCATTGTTCCCAGGGATTTTTTGGGGAATCCACCCCCAGAAAAGGTACTCTAGACCAATCACACCTTTTTTTTTAATGAAATTCATTGGATTTAGAGACCAAAGATATACAAGTGAGCTTCTTGCAAGAAATATAATGTTTACTATTGACAAAAAAAAAAAAGTTAATTATGCGATCATTTTGTGTGAATGAGTCCTTGCAACAAAACGAAGAGTCTTGTTATCAAAAAATGAAGAGGCAGTATCATTGTTCAAGAATTAAACCTTTCAATACCTATAAGGAAAGCTAATAAAGATGAATAACTCATTTTCTTATATGTATTGTGTGTTTCAATTCTTAAATCATGAGACTAGCTCTTCATTTCTAGCTAACAATGTTGCTTCTGTCATTGCAAGGACTCATTTACATAGAAGGATGGTGAAATTGACTTTTGTGTCTGCACAAATCATTATATTCATTGGACCAAGCATATTTGCATACCTTTGGCAAACACTTTAAACCCATTGAATTCCATCAAGTCAATGAGTCATTGCTCTTAATTAGCCTTTCTTAAAGGTATTGAATGATTTAATTTCCCAAACAATGAGTCCATCTCTTCTTTTTTTGATAACATGACTTCTCTTTTATTGCAAGGATTCATTCACACAAAATGATCTTGTAATTAACATTTGTGTCAACAATAAAACATTATATTCTTTGCAACAAGCTTGTTTATACATATTTGGTACTCTAAATCCATTGAATTCCTTCAAACAAAGCTTTGATTAATCTTGATTGGCTTTCTTTATACCTATTGATTATTTTAATTCATGAATAATGAGGCCTTCTCTTCATTTCTAGCTAATAAGGCTCCTTGCTTTGTTGTAAGGACTCATTTACACAAAATCAGGCTAAATTAAGTTTTATGTTTACAGAAATTATATTCATTGGAAAAAGCATGATTTTACAAGTTTGGCACTTTGAATCCATTGAATTCCATCAAGTGAGTCATTGATCTTGATTAGCTTTCCTTACAGTTATTGAACAGTTTAAATCTATAACAATAAGACTACTCTTCATTTTTCAATAACAAGGCTTCTATTTTTGTTACAAAGACTCATTCAATCAAAACGATCTTCAAATTAAATTTTATGTGAATAGCAAACATTGTATTAATTGCAAGAAGCTCATTTCTACATCTTTAGCATGATCTGTGGAATTTCAACAAAAAAAGGTGTGATTGTTCCAGATTAGCTTTTCTTATAGTAATGAGTGTTTTAATTCTTGAATAATGAGATTGTTTTCATTTTCAGCTAACAAGGCTCCTTCATTACAAGGGCTCATTCACACAAAAAGATCTCATAATTAACTTTTATGCCAACATCAAATATATTGTCATTGCAACAAGCTCATTTGTACATTGTTGGTACTCTAAATCCATTGAATTCCATAAAAAAAGCTATGATTGGTCTATATTACGTTTTCTCATACATATTAAGTGTTTGAATTGTTGAATAATGAGATTGTCTCCTCATTTCTAACAAACAAGGCTCCTCCCTTCATTGCAAGGACTCATTTAAACAAAATGTTGGTCAAATTAATTTTTGTGATGAGAACCATGGAAGCCTTTATGCATGGAGGGTTTCTAAAGTTCCATTGAGCTTTCAAGGAGGGCCAACAACATATTCTAGAGATAAAAAGATAAAAGAGGTAGTTAGTGGATAGATTGAAGAAATTTTGGGTAAAAAAGATATTTCATGCTTGAAAGGCAACAAATCATATCTTAATGTAGGCCAAGGCCTTATTAATATAATTGGGGTACTTGATGGGCTAGGGTTGTGATAAAATCAACTCCTAAATAGAAGTTTGTTATAAAATATGAGTCTACAATAAAATAGGTGGATTCTTTCATTTTAAGAGTTTATCATTGTCTTTATTTTTAGGGATTTTGGTGTTGTTGATTCAACCTATGAATAGGCTAGATTGCATTTTTAAAAAGAGCAAAACATTAGTGAAAATAAAAGTGAGAATTTTCTCCTTTCGTTCTTTCAAGAACTAAAATCCTTCAAGAACTAAATCTTTTTGAGGCGTTCAACCTAACATATCACCCCAAATCTCTTCTTTGCTAAGTGTAGCATCCATATCCTTCCTTATAAATTAGATTCGTGTTCCTTGAACATTGGGTCTATGTGTTGCATGATTGAAATCTGATTTAGCTTTATTGGTTTCTTGTTCAACACTGCGTGCATGTTGGGTTCCTAAGCCACATATTTTGGGGTTCACATCATTTTGTATCTACACAAAACATTATATTCATTGCAAGAAGCATGTTTGTACATCTTTGGTACTTCAAACCCATTGAATTCCATCAAGTAATTGAGTCCTATATCTTGATTAGCTTTCCTTACAAGTGTTGAATGGCTTAAGTCTCAAACAATGAGACTACCTCTTCATTTTTTGATAACAAGGCTTCACTTTTTGTTGTAAGGACTCATTCACACAAAATGATCTCATAATTAGCTTTTGTGTCAATAGCATACATTATATTCATTGCAACAATCTTGTTTGTACATTTTTAGTGCGGAAAATCCATGGAACTTCACCAAAATAAAGGTTTGAATTGTCTAGATTACCTTTTGTTATATGCATTATGCGTTTCAATTTCTAAATAATGAGTTTGTCTCTTCATTTCTAACTAACAAGGCTCCTTCCTTGTGGGGATTTGTACCTAAGGCCTATTTAGGAGGAGGTTCGTCCTTAATAACTATTATGGGGATTTGTACCCATGGCTGTAAGGACTCACTTAAGGCACCAAAAGTGGGGAGGACTACCATAAGGTGATGGAGACTGCTATGATCCAAGCTAATGTGGAGGAGGATAGTGAAGCAACCAAGGCTCAATTCTTGCAAAGGTTGAATAGAGCCATCACCAATGCAATTGAATTGCAACATTATGTGGAGTTGCGGGACATGGTGAACATTGTGATGAAAGTTGAGAGGCAACTCAAACAGAAGGGTTCTACACTGCATGGATAGAATTTGGGTTCCTCATCAACTTGGAAGCCAAATTGGAGAAAAAGGGATGGTAAGGCTAATTACAAGCCTAAGGCCAAATCTTACAAGAGTAAGGAAGTGCATCCTAACAAGGAGAAAGGTAATTCTAATTATTTTCCTAGTAAAAATAGAGATGTTAAATGTTTAAGTATTTGGGAAGGGGATATATTGCATCACAATGTTTAAATAAGTGTACCATGGTGTTGCAATGTAATGGTGATATTGAGATAGAAAGTGAGTCTGATGATGATTCCATGCCACCATTGGAAGATGTAAATGATGAAGAGGAGTACCCTAATGAGGGAGATGTGTCCATGGCAAGATGAGCATTGGGAGCACAAGCCAAGGAAGATGATGAAGTGCAAAGAGATAATATCTTCCATACATAGTGGCACATCAAAGATAAGGTAAGCAACATGATCATTGATAGGGGTTGTACAAATGTAGCTACTCTGGTTGAAAAGCTTAATTCCAAGGCTATACACACTTCAATGGTTGAATGAATGTGGGGAGTTTAAGGTAAATAAGTAGGTATTAGTATCATTTACTATTGGGTGATATACTGATGAGGTCTTATGTAATGTTGTACCCATGCATGCCAGGCATATTTTGTTGGGAAGACCATGGCAATATGATTGACATGTAATGCATGATGGGTTTAAGAATAGGTACTCTTTTGTATTAATTGATAAACCCATTAGTTATGTACCATTGACACCTTGCCAAGTATAAGATGATCAATTAAGGAATAAAAAAGAGAGTGAGAGGAAAAGAAGAAAAAAAAGAAATTGGGGCTGAGAGGAGAAAAGAGGAAAAGAATGGAGATAAGACTGAGAGAAAAGAAGAAAGAGGGTAAGAGAGAAAATTGAGAGTTTGTATGCAAAAGAGAGTGATGTTAAGAGAGGTTTCTATTCAAAATAGCCTATAATTTTACTTTTATACAAAGAGGCTTATTTTAGTACTAATGAGCTTAGCCCTTTTTGCCTAGTGTTGTCATTTCTCTTTTGTAGGAATTTGATGATGTTTTTCCCAAACAATCAAGAGGCATGCCACCTTTGAGGGGAATAGAACATTAGATTGAATTCATCCATGGTGTGATAATTCCTAACTGATTGACCTATAGAAGTAATTTTGAGGAGACAAAGGAGCTTCAAAGGCAAGTTAATGAGCTCATGGCAAACGGATATGGGAGGAAGAGCATGAGTCCATGTATAGTTTCAGTATTGCTTGTGCCTAAGAAGGATGGGACTTGGAGGATGTTCACTAATTGTTGAGCAGTTAACAAAATTACTATAATGTATCACCATCTTATACCTAGATTGGATGACATGTTAGTTAAATTGCATGGTTCATGTTCTTTCTAAAATTGAGTTGAAAAGTGGATATTTCCAAATTAGAATGAGAGAGGGAGATGAGTGGAAAACAACTTTCAACACTAAGTATGGTTTGTATGAATGGCTTGTTATGCCGCCATTTGGTCTCACTAATGCATTGAGCACTTTTATGAGATTGATGAATCATGTTTTCCATGCATTCATTGGTAATTTTGTGGTTGTGTATTTTGATGATATTTTTGGTACATAGCAAAAAGTTAAATGAGCATCTTGATTATTTATGTTTTATTCTAAGTGTTTTATGTTTTGAGAAATTGTATGCTAACCTTAAGATTTGTTCTTGTTGCACTGATCCGAACCTATTTCTTGGCTATGTCACAAGTGCTAGGGGTATTGAGATTGACAAGGAAAAGTTTAGGGCAATTCGTGCTAGTTTCCATAGACACTTTGTTAGGGCCTTTAGCACCATTGTTGCACCATTAACTGAGATTGTTAAAAAGAATATGGGATTTAAGTGGAGAGTGATCAAGACAAGTCTGTTAATTTAATTAAGTTTCTACACCCTTGTTTTACCTAACTTTGCTAAAACATTTTAGATTGTGTGTGATGCTCTAGGTATTGGCATTGGAGCTATTTTAATACAAGAATTTGTCTAATTGCCTACTTTAGTGAAAACCTAAGTGGAGCAGCCCTTAGTTATCCCATTTATGATAAGGAGATGTGTGGTACAAGCCTTGGAGATATGGTAGCATTACCATTGGCCTAAGGAATATGTCATCCATATAACCACAAATCCGTGAAGCACTTGAAGGAACAAAACAAATTGAACAAGAGACATACCAAATGGGTCAAATTCATTGAAACCTTTCCCTACATCATCAAATATAAACAAGGTAAGGGGAATGTGGTAGTTGATGCATTATCTTGCTAGTATGCCCTTATCTCTTGACTTAGTGCAAAATTGTTAGGATTTGAATATATTAAAGATTTATATGTGTAAGATCCTAACTCTGCTAATGTGTATAGGACATGTAAGAAGTTAGCCTTTGGGAAATTTTATGGGCATGAGGGTTTCTTATTTAGGGAAAATTGATTACATGTGCCTATGAGTTCCTTGAGGGAGTTGGTTGTAAGAGAAGCACATGGGAGATGGTCTAATGGGTGAAGTCAGAGCTAGAAAAACTCTAGATGTCTTAGTTGAACATTTCTTTCGGCCACACATGAAACAAGTTGTTGATAGGGTGTGTAAGAAGTGCATAACATGCAAATAGGCCAAATCTAGAGTTTTACCCTATGGCTTCTACACTCCTTTACCCATACCTAACCAACCCTGAGTTGATTTATCTAAGGACTTTGTGCTAAAGCTACCACAATCAAAATGGGCTAGAGATCCTATATTTGTTACTATCAACATGTTTTCAAAGATTGCACACTTCTTCGTACCACGCCATAAAATTGACAATGCAAACAATGTAGTTAAATTGTTCCTTAGAGAGGTACATTTGCATGACATGCCTCAAAGCATTGTTTCAAACAAGAAACAAAGTTCTTGAGCTACTTTTGGAAGATGTTATGGGTAAGTTAGGTACTAAATTGTTGTTCTCAACTGCTTGCCATCCAACAACCACTATATTGACTTCAACAAGCTTGTTTCCACATCTTTGATACTCTAAACCCATTGAATTTCATTAAAAAATGGTATGAGTGGTCTTGATTGGCTTTTCCTATATGTATTAAGTGTCTCAAAACCTAAATAAAGGCACCATAACTTTAGTTCTAATTAAAAGCTCTCCTTCCTTTGTTACAATAACTCATTTACACAGAATGATGAAGAAATTAAATTTTGTGTCTGCATAAAATATTGTATTCTTTGGAAGAAGCACATTTGTACACCTTCAGTGCTCTAAATCCATTGAATTTTATCAAACAAAGCACTTGTTGATCTTGATTAGCTTTCATTATTGATATTGGATGGTTTAATTCCCAGATAATGTGATCATCTCTTCCTTTTTTTAATAACAAGCTTGTTTATATTCATTAAATTCCTTGTATTGAACCAAGCTTTCATAAATTTTTGGGTTGGGCTTAAGGCTTCAATATTGGGCATGTTTGAGGCTGAAGACTCAGAAGAGTCAACAGTGGCTTCCTTTCATGGGCTTGGAATGTTTTGGGAACTTGAAGGGTTTGAGCTTTGGCTTTATGAGCTGAACATGTCAATCCATGTTTTTGGTTGGGTTGTTTGTGATTAGGTCCTTTCTTGTTGGGCATTTTTTGCTTGGGCTTTCTTTTTGGATTTCTCGGGCATTTTAGGCTTGTTTTATGGTTAAGGTTTTTGTTCCCTACAAGAATTTTCTTGTAAGAAAATCTGGTAAGTGAAGCTCAAATATGTTCAATTTCAAAATCAAAAATACTTAAAATTGCTTGTCATCATGCAAAAATCTATTTTGATGCAATATTTTGAACATCCTTTTGGAAAACAGATTTTGCTGCTTGACAATTAATGTGTAATAAGAAATTTGGATTTAGCAAATCTTGCTAAAATTTTGAAATGCATAAAATAATTGCCAAATTTTCCTTTTTGATGGAGGAACACTGCCTTTGTTAGTCATTCCAATGCTTGGATGTGAAACCAACAAGTTGTTCATGCTGATCCTTGAGATTTTGGTTTCTACATTTTCATCCTTACTGGATCCGGATCTGACACTTATGGTGTGTCTAGTGAAAGACATGCTGACACTGCCATCTCTATGCTGAGTAATCTTGTTGACATCCATTGCCAAAGGAGGCTTTGGGGTTGAAACATTTTCAAGTTTCTAGGTGTCAGGTAGATTTACCTCGTGCCATTTTGATACACCTAGGTGTTTGGAGGTTAGCTCTGCAAATGTTTTTTTCCCACAGAACTGTTTCTCTGTGGGCTCTATGACAGAGAGCATTGGTGTTGAATGCTCTTTTCATTGCCTTATAATGTATGCTATACATTAGGCTTAGTGGAATCAATCCTTTAGTGAATTGATTGTTGTGAAGCTTGATTTGCAAGGTAAGAACATCAAGAATATTCTTTTGATGCAAAGAAACTGTGAAATCTAGAAATAAATTGGACGAAAACATAGGCTTGTTTCTATAATACCTAAGAGAGAATCATCAAAATTTAAAAGATGACAATCTCTAAGGGCAACGAGAATAGAAGTATCTAACCCTTCCCTAAAAAGGGGCTTGATTCCTACCAAGACAAGGCCAAAGTGCAAGAAATTGTAATGCTTTTGGTGATGCTTTATAAAGGCAGAGGATCTTAGCTTTACCATTTCAAAGGAATTGTAAAAATGGTAATCCCATTCCTCCATCTTGATTGTGTAATCGTTTTGTAGGAACACAAACCTAAGGTATAATGATGGATATGGACACCGCACTCTAGAAAAAGAAGGGATTTAGGAGTCATAAGTCAGGTTGAATGCTACAAAAGGAGTTTGTTTTTAATAAGTTCTTTTGTTCTTGAAAGAACTAAATGAGAAAATTCTTACTTTTATTTTCACTAATGGTTGCTTTTTTTTTTTTTTAACAATGCAAACAGACTTATTTAAGGGCTAAATTAATAACCCATACCCTAGAGATAATGATAAACTTCGTAAATAAGCTAACAACAATCTACTCTTATTTGCTTTAGGAGTTGCCCTATTTTATAATAAACTCCTATTTAGGAGTAGCATTTATTGTGACTCTAACTCATTAAGTACTCCAATCAAATTAAGAATGCCTTGGACCACATTAAGGTATGTTTTTCCACCCTTCAAGCTTGAATTAGCTTTTTCTTTTTTTGAACAAATTTCATCAATCATCTTGCTAAGTGCTTCTTTCATCCTTTTAGCTCTGGAACATTTTATTGGCTCTTCTTGAATGCTCCATGGATCCTTAGAAGCCCTCCATTCATTAACTTCACCATGGATCTCATCATTTCCCCTCTCCTTAAAAGGATTCATCCTCAAATCATTACTTGCATGAAAAGGAGAAAGTTTATAAACATTAAATGTTGCACTCACATTTTATTCACTGAAAGGGTCCAACTTGTAGGCATTGTCATTAATCTGTTCCATCACTTGAAATGGCCATCTCCTCTAAGCTACAACTTTGAATGCTACTAAACCACGAACCTCTCCTAGAGCATATGCACCCAAACTCAATCACTAGGTTTAAATACCACCTTTTTCTCCCTTTGTTGGCATGGGATGCATATTGCTATGTTCATTTTGCAATTTGTTGCCACACCTTCTCATGCAACTTCTTCACCATTTTGGCCTTGCGTTCACCATCTAAGCTAACATATCATCAACAAGTAAAAGCATCAAATCTGAAAGAGTCAAAGGATTTAAACCATACACAATTTTAAATGGAGAGTAACTAGTAGTAGAATGAACACTCCTATTATATGCAAACTCTACATGCAGCAAACAATCTTCCCATGTCTTTAAATTTTTTGAGGAATCCATCATGTTGAATCCCTTGGTTTTAGGATCTGAGAGAAAGAGTAAAGTTGGGGGTAACAAAAAATAAATAAATAGATCCATCACTCAGACTAGATTGTATTACTTCTAATAAGGAGTCATGAAACCTATTATGTCTTTAGTCTCTTACATAAGTTACGGTAGAGTTATTTAAACCTAATCTTATGGCCAGCTTTAAAGTTACTTGAATCATGCCAATATGGGGAAATTTGCATTTCCTCTAGTGTGAACTAATAAGTTCTTGGGATAGCAAGGAAAAAAAAAATCATTATAACCTTGAGATAAGAGTAAAGCTTCCTCAATCATTTTAATAAGATAATCAGATTTAGATTTAAAAAAAAAAATTGCTACTTGATATATATATGTGACAATGAGGATAATGGTAATTTCCAATTCTAAAGATAAATATCATTTATATTTTCATTGATAATAATTTCTTTATTTTTACTATTAAAGTGCCAACTTTGGTGAAGTTTATCCATATGTGTCATAGAATCACACTCAGTGGTTTACACCAAAAGCACTCAATGCCTAACCACAAATTGCATGAGCTAAAAATGAAAACATGACTTAGGTTTCAACTACAACTTATAATAGATACTTCACTAGGTTTGGCTCTAATACTCTAAATCCATATTATGAAGGACTAATACTTTTAAAATATTTTTCAAAAACATTAGAAGTATTAAACACTATTGATTTGAGTAAACTTGTTATTAAATACAAGCTATCATAAGTTGTTATTTGTAATGATGGTATATGTTTAGAAATTCCTTTCATGATGATTAAAATTCTATCACAAGATTTCATATTAGGGAATCATTTCTTGCACATGCTATACCCAATAAAGAAAATAGATGATGACAAATAAATGTAGAGATTAACAGAAAGCTTATTAGCTTTAAATTTACTTCCATTCTTATAGAGAAATTGATTTGATTTAGAAAAAGATTAAGAGGAATGAAACTCCACAAAAGCCCAAACATCCATATGTCTGTTATAACAGTGGTAAGCCTGGTCAAATGTCCAGATACTATAAACTTCACAAAAAACTCCAAACCCTTGAACTACCTGGTATTGTTTAAGCCCAACTACAAGCATTGTTGGTTGAAACCTCAGAAGTATTCTTGAACTATCTTCTGAGGATGAAGCTAGTGTTCTTGAACTATCTTCTGAGGATGAAGCTAGTCTCCAAGTTGATGAACTTGAAGCCTCATCAAAAATAGGGTCAGAAGAGAAAGATGTAAGTGTCCTAACATGTGATCAAGAGCAAATTCTTGAGATACCTGATATGTTAGGAAATGATCAAGCAAAAGCCTAATATCTACAAAAGCTCCTTGAAAGCCCATTGACTTCAAATCTAAACCCATTCATCAGCCCATCCAAGCTCCTTATAATCTTAAGGGTGTTCTAAAAAGGTTTGACCTACCCCAAACTAAGCATATCACTCTAACAGACCTCAAGATCTCAAGGCCTAACAAACACAAGACCATCATATGCTAGTGTCCCTACTAGACCTAGTAAACCCTCAAAATATTGAGGTTCTAGATCAACCAGAATCTTCCATAGCCCAACAACTTGAAAGCCTTGAAAATAATGAATTCCCATTTCTTCTAACAGAAATCATCACTCAAAAGTAGCTTGTTAAATTCCTTTTGAAAATTGTTAACTAATTTTTTTTCGGAAACCATAGCTTTAGTAGATATTAGTGTAGATCTTAACTATATATAGAAAGGCCTCGTACCTACCAAATATTTTGGAAAAATGTTGGAAAGCCTAGAGTCAACTACAAGCTGTCCAGTGTCCAAATTTGCCAACAAGGTATTGACATCCAAACCTCTTTTGTTCTTGTCAAAAACCCAAAGTAAAAGGTAATCCTTGAAAATCTCTTTCTCAATTTGATTAAGCCTTCCCATGTTTTTGATCAAGCAAAAAACACCACTATCCTTGATCAAGGAGTAATTGTTTCTTTGAATGCTCAATGGATTCTTAGATGATGTGAACCCAAATGACATGGTTTAGGGACCCAACATGCACAAGGAATCAAATAAGAACCTAAAAAAGCAAAATTAAATTTCAATTACACAAGACTTAGACCCAATGTTCAAAGAAACATGAACCAAAGGTATGGAAGAAAGACACTCTACAAAAGAATGAATTTGGGATTGATAAGTTGGGTTGAATGCCAAAAGAAGAGTTAGTTCTTAATAAGTTCTCAAAAGAATTGAAGGAGAAAATTCTCACTTTTATTTCACCACATGTTCTACTTCCTTTAACAATGAAATCAAACCTATTTTTAGGAAGAACTAACAATTATAGAGAAAACCTAGAGATAAGGACAAACATCCTAAATAGGTTGACAACAAATCTACTCTGTTTTTTAGGAGTTATTGTAGAAACCCTACACAAGACTTTGTAGAATCTCTTGCAATCACTTAACATAGGCCCGTTCAATATACTTATCATATTAATAAAGCCTCAGTCCACAATAAGATATGATTTGCCACCATTTAGGCTTGAATTAGCTTTCTTGGCCTAAATTTATTTAATCAACTTGCTTTATGATATGCTTTGCTCCCCTTCAAGCTTGAAGTATCTTCTTTGGCCCAAATTTCTTCAATTAGTTTGCTAGGTGCCTCTTTCATCCTTTGAGCTCTTGAATGTGATTGAAGAAATTTAGGCCAAAGAAGATAATTCAAGCTTGAAGAGCAACAAAGCATATCTTAATGTGGGCCAAGGCTTTATTAATTTGATTAGAAAACTTAATGGGCCAGTGTTAAAATAAAATCCACTCCTAAATAAGAATTTGTTATAAAATAGGAATGTTCTTATATTTTAGGAGTTTATCATTGTCTTTATTTTTAGGGTTTTTAAGGTTGTTAAATTAGCTTATAAATAGGCTTGATTTCATTGTTAAAAAATGGCAATACTTACTGAAAAAAAAAAAGTGAGAATATTTTCTTTCAATTCTTTCATGAACTAAAGAAATTAGTTTAGTACAAATGAGCTTAACTCCTCTTTGCTTGGTGTTGTTTCTCTATTGCAAGAATTTGGTGATGTTTTTCCTAAAGTATGAAATGGTTTGCCACCTTTTGAGGGGAATAGAACATCATATTAGCATAAAATGAAGTATAGGTCATACCCTTCAAGATGGAACCATTCAATCCTTGGAAGAATGGCTAATCAAGATCATTGAGTCCTTCGTTTGATACACTTGAATGGATAGATTGCCAAAGGTGTTCTCATGTGCATATCGCAAAGAAACTAATGTTTGGTGTAGACAAAATGATTCATTTCATGACCATTTGTCTTGATGAGTCTTAGCAGCAAGAAATGAAGTGGTGGTCTCATCTTTCACACAATTAACCATTGAAACCAAGCTCCTTTTTGATGGAATTCAATAGATTTAGTGTACCAAATATGTACAAATGAGCTTACTGCAATGAATATAATGTTTGTAATGGACACAAAAGTTAATTACAAGATCATTTTGTGTGAATGAGTCCTTGAAATGAAGGAAGGAGCCTTGTTAGCTAGAAATGAAGTGATTGTCTCATTCAAGAATTGAAACACTAAATACATATTTGAAAAGGTAATGTAGATGAGTTTAGAGTACAAAAGATTTTCAAACAAGCTTGTTGCAATGAATATAATGTTTTGAGTAGACAAAATTGTTAATTTTATCATCATTTTTTGTAAATTTGTCCTTCCAATAATAAGAGTAGTCTTGTTATGAAAAAAATTAAAGATGCAGTCTCATTGCTTAGAAATTAAACCATTCAATACTTGTTAGGAAAGCTAATAAAGATCAATGACTCATTTGACATGATGGAATTCAATGGGTACAGAGTACCAAAGGTGTGCAAATGCATTTGTTCCAATGATTATAAGGTTTTGTGTGGGTACAAACATGCTTAGACATATTGAGTATTTCAATTCCTAAATAGTGAGACTGTCTCTTCATTGTTAACTAACAAAGCTCCTTCTTCCACTCAATTACACAAAATATGTACAAGAAATTATCATCTAGACCAATCACGCCATTTTTTTGATGGAAATCAATGGATTAAGTGTACCAAAGGTGTTCAAACAGGCATGGTTATCTGTATTGAGTGTTTCAATTCCTAAATAATGAGACTAACTCTTCATTTCTAACTAACAAATCTCCTTCTTTTGTTGCAAGCACTCATTTACACAAAATATGTAAAAGAAATGGTACTCTAGACCAATCACACCATTTTTTGATGGAATTCAATGAATTTAGTGTACCAAAGATGTATAAACAGCCTTGTTGCAATGAATATAGTGTTTGTGGTTGACACAAAAGTTATTTATGAGATCATTTTGTCTAAACAAGCCCTTGCAACAAAGGAAGGAGTCTTGTTAGCTAGAAAAGAAGAGATTGTCTCATTCAAGAATTGATACACTAAATACATATTTGAAAAGGTAATCTACAGCAATCACACCTTCCTTTTCTCTTTTATGATGAAATTCAATGCATTTAGAGTACCAAAGATGTACAAATGAGCTTGTAGCAATGATTATAATATTTTATGTAAACACAAATGTTGATTTCATCATCATTTAGTGTAAATTTGTCCTCCAAATAAAATGAGAAATCTTGTTTTGCAAAATTGAACAGACAGTCTCATTGTTCAAGAATTAAACTATCAATACCTATAAAGTAAGGTGTGCAAACATGCTTTGTTCCAATGAAAGTAATGTTTTGAGAAGACACAAACATGCTTATATGTATTGAGTGCTTCAATTCCTAAATAATGAGAACATCTATTCATTTCTAACTAGCAAAGCTTCTTCTTTCATTGCAAGCCCTCATTTACACAAAATATGAATCAAAAATGGTAATATAGACCAATCACACCAATTTTTGATGGAATTTGATGGATATAGAGTACCAAAGATTTACAAAGAAGCTTTTTGCAATGATTACAAAGGTCTCATTATTCAGGATTTGGTTGAAACTTTTGTGTATCCATAGGGGTAATTGTGATCAATCAAAGCTTTTCCTTCAAACTTTTGTGCATGAAAAGCTAACTGAGATCAATCAAAGCTTTGTTTGAAGGAATTCAATGGTTTAACAGCATCAATGATGTACAAACCAGCTTGTTGCAAAGAATAAAATGTTTACTACTAACACAAAAGTTAATTACAATATCACTTTTTGCAAGTAAGTCCTTTCAATGAAAAGAGAAGCCTTGTTATCAAAAAAAAAAAATGAAAAGATAATCTTATTGTTTGAGTACCAATGATTCATTTACGTGATGGAATTCAACAAGTTCAGAGTATTAAAAATGTGCAAACATACTTTCTCCAATGAATATAATGCTTTGTATGGACATAAAAGTTAATTTCACCATAGTTTTGTGTAAATGAGCCCTTGTAACAAAGGAAGGAGCCTTGTTTGCTAGAAATGAATAGATAATCTCATTATTTAGACTTTAAAACACTCAATACATATAAGAAAAGGTAATCTAGACCATTTAGACTTGTTTTTGATGGAATTCAATGGATTCAGGATACCAAGGTTGTACAAATGAGCTTGCTACAAAGAATATAATGTTTACTACTGACCTTAAAGTTAATTACAAGTTCATTTTGTGTGAATTAATAGGTCATGTTATCAAAAAATAAAGAGGTAGTCTCATTATTTGAGAATTAAACTATTCAACACCTACAAGAAAAGCCAATGAACAATGCTAGACAATTCAAACAAAGAATACACAATTTACAAACACACAATACATAAGACACAAAACTAGATTCAGTAAAAGAAAGCTTAAGAGCAAAAGGACTTACATGAATATAACTTTCATTGAATGACACTATAAGCTTATAGATTGTTTTGGAGTAAGTTTACAAATGAGGAAAGAAAGTTATGCCTTCTCCATGGGATACTCCTATTTGTCTCTAAAGTCTATGCTAACAAACAAATACAAAATAAAAATTTTCTTTATAAAGTATAAAGTAATTTTATAAAACTAGAATTTATAAAGTGGCTTTATAAAAGCATTTTGCTCATTTTGACCCCTTTACAACTCATATAGATCTTTTGAGTCTTGCATAATATCATCTTGTTGAGTGAGTTGATTGAAATTTTTTGCTGGACTACTTTCTAGTTGATCTTTATTAGATTGTAAAATACTAGTCATCATCTCAATTAGTTATTCTCTTGACACAGTCTCAACTAGTGCTTTAATCATTTAAGCTAGTGTCTTGACAGCTGGAGGAGCAGGTGTTACAATGTTGATTCCTAAATTAATAACTCCTTTTAGTAGTGTAAACCCCTTCACTTAATTGGCTTTATAAAGCCAAGATATTTTCAAAATTTGACATAAAATCTGGTTATCAGCAAATCTAGATTTGTGAAAAAGATAAGCATGAAACAAACTTTATAGTACCTTTTGGGCATTATGAATAGAATGTCATGCCTTTTGGTTTTCAAAGATGGTCCCTCCAAATTTCATAAGGATATGAATCAGATATTTAATGTTTATTTTGCATTTATGAGTGTTTATATCAATGATGTGTTAGTTTTCTTTAGTACCATTGAGCAACATTTTAAACATCTAAATTTATTCATTGATGCAATGAAAAAATTAGCTGCTTCAATAAGAAAGATGAAGTTATTTTCAACTAGGATTTACTTCCTTGGACACTTCAATGAGAATGGTTTTATTATTCCCATTGATAGAGAAATCGAGTTTGCCTCAAAATTTCGTGATGAAATTAAAGATAAACAACAATTACAAAGATTTTTGGGAAGTTTGAATTATATTTTAGAATATCATAAGGATTTAGTTTATGTTGCTAAACCTCTATATGAAAGATTAAAGAAAAATTTGCCTTCATCGATGGAGAAACATACACAAGCTATTAAATAGATAAAAATTAGAGTTAAAGAATGCCCTTGCTTAGCTATACTCCATTTAGATGCCTTCAAAAATGTCAAGATAGATGCCTCCAACAAGGGCTTCGGTGGTATCCCTAAGCAACACCTCTGCTCCAAAGAACAGCTACTTTACTTTACCTCTATGGAAAGGCACTAAAGTTAATTATTTTATGAGTAAAAAAGAAATTCTTTCTATAATGTTGTGCATTCAAAACTTTGAAAATGATATATTGAAAGTGACTGCAAAGCAGCGAAAGATGTTTTTATGAAAGATGTTAACCATAGCATCAAAACAAATCTTTTCTAGATGTCAAGGAATATAATCTCCTTTTGAATTTGATATTATGTTTAATAAAAGAAATTCTAATTCTTTCCTTGATTTCCTAACTCATGAATTTTTGCAGGGTTCATTGCATGAGTAAACATCCACTATTATAGGGGTTTCAATCCCCAGCAAAGTTGGTTATTTCATTGGAAAAAAACTCTAAAGTTGATGAACTTCACAATAATATTTATGAGTGTGTTCTAGATAAAGGGTTAACTTGTCCATTCATTCCAAAATATTTGGATTTTTCACATTCCAATGAGAACAATTATGCTCAGCTTTTACCTAACGAGGTGGCAAGATTTTATCTTAAGATGAAATCTATCCATGTACACATCTTACAGGTTGTTCCTTTTATCAACAAATTTTTTATGAGATTGCATTAGTGATTATTGAACCCATTGAAAAGGGTTCTAGCATCTCTTCTTTAGGTTATAAGGACTAGGCTTATGCCAAGTTTAAAATAAACAAGGTTTTTTTTATCTAAAAGATTAGCAAGGAGACCTATTCTCTGCAAGAGAATTAAAGAACTAGTGAAAGTTTAAGACCTTTAATTATTTTGATTATATGGAAGCATGGGAAAAGGCTTTGCTATATGAAAACTCACAAAAGAAATTTAGCTGGTGGACTCAAATCCATTTCCCACATGACCTAAATGATTTCCTATCTAGCTTAAAGTTGGTCCTTTAAATGGGGTTTACATCCCATTACTTTACACAATAAGGTAAGAACTACTTATGAACAGTTTTATGAATAGTTTTGTGAAGAAAATAATGATATAGAGATATGCTACTTTTTTTTTGCTTCCAGGTATCATGTCCCATGGATTGTTAAATGGGATTATATCATAGTGGTAAAAAGCATGTTAATATTTTTGACATCAACATCAAGCATGCTCCATGGCTCATTAGAAGGATTAATATCCACTGGTGAGATAAGTTTGATTTTCTCCATGATGGAGTTTATACAGCCAAATGGATTGCTCATATTAATGGATTACACCATATTGCTCCTAAGCCTAACTCCTCTCAATCTTTAGAATAACTGTTTAAAGCACTAATGGAATTTGCATCCAAAGAGAAGGTATTAGAAATGATGACTATTTTGCTTCAACCTCAAGCATCAGCTTCTCAAGCATCTTCCTTACAAGAACTGATGCAAGATGACAATAGTCAAGCAAAGTTTAATGAGGATGATATCATGCAAGATTCCTAAGACTCCTATGACTCTAAAAGAAAAATAACTTTTGTCTACTTTAAAAAAAAAAAAAAAAGAGCTACTTTTGTAAAGTCACTTTATGAAAAACTACAAAAGAAATCACTTTATTAAAGTGACTTTTTTAAAGTCACTTTAGTTCATGTGAAATGAATCCAAGGTTGAAAAATAAGACTACGAGTCAAGAGAAGGAGGTAGAATCTTCTTCTCTTCTTATCTTCAATTTCTTCTTCTCACCTCTCATGTAAATTTTTCCTTTCACTTAACAAACAAGCAAGTAATAGTTCTTTAATAGGAAACAAGCAACAATACTAGTTTATGAACCTTTTAAATATATGTAAAAATATCAATAGCATCCATCTCAGCAATATATTTTTATGACTTTGATACCATCCTGTTGAGCAAGAGTAAAAATCATCAAAAACCATTTTCTTTTCAGCTTATTTTCAAAAGAGTAGAATAACTCTTTATCTTTTTCCTCATCCTCATTATAGGTTTTAAGTACATAGATTCTCCAATCTTCATCATGAAAACCCATATTAGATAAAGGAGATCTAGGTCTCGAAGCATGATGTAGTGGTTCAATAACCATAGAAGTAGAAGTAAAGGGAAGAAAGTCAACTTTATATTGTGGTTGATTAACTTGTTCCCTTGTTCTTCTAATTCCATCTAACTCTGTTAGTGGAATACAAGAAGTAGAGTATCTGCTAAGTTTTAAATCTTTAAGATCTTTTTGAGGTTTAAGCTCACATTTTTTTTGTGGAGCAAATCCAATTTTGACATCTTCAACTTAATATTCAATAACTTCTTCTAATTGTTGATCAACTTGTTTAACAAGTTTGACTACTTTTTCTAAAATCCATTTTTCAAGTAATTTAACTTGATCCTATATTATTGTTCGAGGAACCATAACATATGTTTTAGATCTATTAGTTGGAAACAAAGTGGTATTTCCTTTATTAGCATATTTATAAGGTATTTCTTTCATACTAGGAACTGTGCTGTTCATAACCTTATATTGGGATCTGATAATGATAGCATAAAATTAGGAAAACATGAGAATCATATAGGTCCTTCACTTAAACTTGATTTAATTACTCATAATAAAGAGTCATGATAATGATTATGTCTCTTATCCCAAACACAAATTGTAGTTGAATTATTTAAACCCAATGTAACAACAGGTTTTAAAGTTACCCAAACCATCCTAATATGGATGAATTTATACTTTTGCTAATGAGAGCTAATAAGCTCATGATAACAAGAAAAAGTCATTATAACCCTCAGCTAAGGGTAAAGCTTCTTCAACAATTTTAATAATATAATCACAATTCGAGAAGAAACTTTCCTATTCATAAACATGGGAAGGAAAGGAAGAAGGCAAAGTCCAATTTTGTAAATAATTATTATCTAAATTTTCACTTACAATAATTTTTTTATATTACTTAAACTACTATTATTATTACAACGAGAAACTCATCATGGTTTTCCATGATCCACTAATAATGATATCACCATCAACAAATTTGCACCTAATGTTCTAAATGCCAACCATAACTACACAAGAAAATAATGGCAACACAATTTTAAGTTTCAATCACAAATTTCAATTAGTCACCTAATACCCTGAAGGCTTTGATACCATTCCCTTCATGCAAGCAAACAAAGAATCAAGTAATAGATCTTTAACAGCAAACAAGCAACAAACTAAATCAACAGTTAATAAATCTAAATCATAGAAAGACAAAAGAACTTATAGAAATAAGAGCTTTACTCACAAGACATTCCAAGAGATGTGAGAAGAAGAAGATAAAGATGAGAAGAGGAAGATTCTGCCTCCTTCTTTGGACTCCTAGTCCAATTTATAAGGGATTTCTCCTAGCTTCACAAGAAGGAGCCTCGTTAGCTAGATATGAAGAGAATGTCCATTATTCAGGATTTTAAACCTTTAATATGAATAAGAAAAGTTAATTGAGATCAATGAAAGCTTTGTTTGATGGAATTTAATGGTTTAGAAAACCAAAGATGTGCAAACGAGCTTGATGTAAAGAATATAATGTTTCCCACTGACACAAGTGTTACTTATGAGATCATTTTGTGTGAACCAGAGTACCTACAATGAAAGGAGAAGCTTGTCATCAAAAAAAGAAAAGGTGATCTCATTGTTCAAGAATTAAACTATTCAATATTCATAAAGAAAGCTCATAAAGATCAATGACTCACTTACTTGTTGGAATTCAATAGGTTTAGAGTACTAAAGGTGTGCAAACATGCCTGTTCTAATGAATATAATGTCTTATGTAGGCACAAAAGTTAATTTCACCATCATTTGTGTAAATGAGTCCTTGTAACAAAGGAAGGAGCCTTGTTGGATAGAAATGAAAAGACAGTCTCATAATTCTTGAATTTAGACATTCAATACGTGTAAAAAAAAAACTAATCAAGACCATTGAAACCATTTTTTTTTTTTCATTTTTGATGAAATTCAATGAATTTAGAATACTGAAGAAGTAGAAATGAGCTTCTTGTGGGGAATACAATGCAATTTTTTCTGTTGACAAAAAAGTTAATTATGGGATCATTTTGTGTGAATAAGTCCTTGCAATGAATGAAGGAGCCTTGTTAGCTAAAAATAAAGAGAATGTCTCATTATTCAAAAATTGAAACAAAATGGTAAGAAAAGCTAATGAAGATCAATCTAGCCTTTGTTTGAAGGATTTCAATGGGTTTAGAGTACCAAAGTTGTATAGATGTGTTTTTTACAATGAATATAGATGTCATTTTTATCAAGAAAATGAAGAGTTGTTGATGGAATTCAATGAATTTAGAGTACCAAAGATGTAAACTCAAGCTTGTTGCAATGAATGTTGTTTGATGTTGACATTAAAGTTAAATACAAGATCATTTTGCACGAATGAGTTCTTGCAAGGAAAAGTCAAGTCTTGCTAAAATGATATGACAGTCTCATTGTTCAAAAATTAAACCATTTAATACCTATAAGGAAAGCTAATCAAGATCAATGATTCATTTTTTGATGGAATTTAATAGCTTTAGGGTACTAAATGTGCAAAAACATGCTTGATCCAATGAATAGAATGTTTTGTATAGACTCCAATATTAATCTAACCATTCATTTGTGTGAATGAGTCCTTACAACGTTGCAAGGAGCCTCATTAGCTAGAAATGAATCATTATTTAGGAATTAAAACATTCAAGAGTTATAGAAAAAGCAAATAAAGATAAATCAAAGCATTATTTGATGGAATTCAATGCATTAAGAATAGAAAAGACGTAGAAATGAGTTTCATGCAATGTGCATAATGGTTGTTGACATAAAAGTTAGTTACAATATCATTTTGTGTTGATGAGTCCTTACAAAGAAAGAGAAACCTTGTTATCAAAAATTGAAGAGGTGGTCTCATTGTTTAAGAATTAAGCCATTTAACATCTATAACGAGGGCAAATTAAGATCAATGACACATTTAATTGATGGAATTCAATAGGATTAGAGTACCAAATGTGTCCAAGCATGTTAGTTCCGATGAATATAATATTTTGTGAAGACAAAATGGTTAGTTTCACCATCATTTTGTGTAAAAAAGTCCTTGCAATGAAGGAAGGAGCCTCATTAGCTAAAAATGAAGAGGTCTCAATATTCAAGAATTGAAACATTAAATAACTATAAGAAAAGCTAATGAAGATCTATTTAACCTTTCAAGTATTTCAATGGGTTTAGAGTATCAAAGTTGTATATACATGATTTTTGCAATGTATATAATAAATATAGACATCCTTGTTATTAAAAAATGAAGAGATTATCACATTGTTTGGGAATCATACCATTCATTACCTATAAAAGGAAAGCTAATCAAGATCAATGACTAATTTACTTGATGGAATTGAATGGATTCAAGTATCAAAGATGTACCAATGATCTTATTGTTATGAGTATAATGTTTGCTCTAGTTACAACAGTTAATTATGAGATCATTTGTGTGAAGAACTCTTTGCAACGAAGAGGGAAGCTTTATTTGTAAAAAAAAATGAAGAGGTAGTCTCATTGATGGAGAACAAACCATTCAATACCTATAATGAAAGCAAATCAAGATCAATGACTCATTTACATGATCAAATTCAATGAATTGATAGCACCAATGATGTATAAACAAAGCTTGTTCAAATGAATATAAATTTTGATGTTGATACATAATTTAATTAAGGATCATATTGTGTGAATGAGTCCTTGCAATTAAAAGAAAAGTTAAAAAAAAAATGACTAGATAGTTTCATTATTCAGGAACTGAAACAATTAATACATATGAGAAAATGTAATCTAGACCAATCACACTTTTTTTTTTTTTTATGGAATTCAATGGATTTAGAATGCTAGATGAACAAAATGAGCTTGTTGCAATGAATATAATATTTCCTATTAACACAAAAGTTAATTACAAGATTATTTTGCATGAATGAGTCATTACAATGAAAAGAAATGTCTTGTTATAAAAAAAAAATACAGGATAGTCTCATTATTCAAGAATTGAAACATGAGTATACTTGTTAGATACAGTAATCTAGACCAATTTGCTGGAATTCAAAGGATTGTTGCAAGGAATATAATGTTTGCTATTGACAAAAAAGTTAATTACAATATCATTTTGCATGAATGAGTCCTTGCAATGAATGAAGGAGCCTTGTTAGTTAGAAATGAATACAAAATCTCATTATTCAAGAATTGAAACACTCATGTATCAGAAAAGCTAGTCTAAACCAATCAAACCCTTCTTCTTTTTTTTCTTTTTCAAGGAATTCAATGTATTTAGAGTAGCAAAGATGTAGAATGGAGTTTCTTGCAATGAATAGAATGGTTGTTATTGAAAAAAAAGTTAGTTACGATATCATTTGTGTGAATAAGTCCTTACAATGAAAATAGAAACCTTTTTATTAGAAAATGAAGTGGTAGTCTCATTATTCAAAAATTAAGCTATTCAATACTTATAAGGAAAGATTATTATGATCAATGACTCATTTAATTGATGGAATTCAATAGGTTTAGAGTACCAAGAGTGTCCAAACTTGTCTGTTACAATGAATATAATGTTTTGTAATGGCAAAAAGGTTAATTTCACCATCAATTTGTGTAAATAAGTCCTTACAACAAAGGAAGGAGCCTTATTAGCTAAAAATGAAGTGAAGTCTCATTATTCAATAATTGAAACATTAAATAGCTATATAAAAAGCTAATGAAGATCAATCTAACCTTTGTTCAAATGATTTCAATGGGTTTAGAGTACCAATGTTTTATAGATATGCTTGTTGCAATGAATATAATGAATATAGACATCCTTGTTATCATAAAATGAAGAGACAATCACATTTAGCTGTAAGGAAAGCTTATCAAGATCAATGACTCATTTAGCTGATGAAATTTAATGGGCTAAGAGTACCAAAGATATACCAATGATCTCATTGTAATGAGTATAACAACTTGTGTAAATGACTCTTTGCAATGAAAAGAGAAGCCTTGTTATCAAAAAATAAAGAGGCAATCTCATTGTTGGAGAATTAAATCGTTGAATGCCTATAAGGAAAGCTAATCAAGATCAATGACTCATTTCCTTTATAGAATTCAATGGGTTTAGAGTGCCAATGATGTACCAATGATCTTATTGCAATGAGTATAATGTTTGCTTTCAGCACAAAAGTTAATTATGAGATCATTTTGTGTGAATGACTCTTTACAACGAAATGAATTGCCTTGTTATTAAAAAATGAACAGATAGTGCCTTTGTTTGGGAGTCAAACCATTCAATGCCTATAAGGAAAGCTAATAGAGATCAATGACTCATTAGCTTGATGGAATTCAATGGATTCAAAGTACTAAAGGAGTGCTAACATGCTTGTTCCATTGAATAGGATATTTTGTGTTGCACAAAATTTAATTTCACTATCATTACAAGTAAATAAGTCCAAGCATTGAAGGAAAGAGCCTTGTAAACTAGAAATGAGGAGAAGATCTCATTATCCTAGAATTGAAAAGTTAAATAGCTATAAGAAATACCAATCAAGATCAATCTGACCCTTGTATCTAGGAATTCGCTCAGTTTAGAGTACCAAAGTTGTATAGAAGTGCTTGTTGCAATGAATATAATGATTGTAAAAATCCTTGTAAGCAAAAAATGAAGAGATGATCACCTTGTTTAGGAATTAAACCATTCAATACCTATAAGGAAAACTAATCAAGATCAATGACTCATTTATTTGACAGAATTCAATGGATTTAGAGTACTAACAATGTACAAATGTGCTTGTTGCAATGAATATCATAATTTTTGTTGACATAAAAGGTAATTACAAAGGAATGAGCCTTGTTACTATTCTCATTGTTTGGTAATTGTTATCAGCCTATATTTATAAGAAAAGATAATCCAAACTAATCACATCCCATTTTTGGTGGAATTCAATGGATTTAGAGTACCAAAGTTGTACAAATGAGCTTGTTGCAATGAAAGGAGATCATTTTGTGTGAATAAATCCTTGCAATGAATGGAGAAGACTTGTTATCAACAAATGAAAAGGAGACCTCATTTTCTTGAAGAATTAAACCATTAACACTTGTAAGGAGAAATAATCAAGATCTATGAGTCATTTACTTGATGGAATTTGATGGGTTCAGAGTATCAAAGGTTTACAATCATGCTTGTTGTAATGAATATAATGTTTTGTGTTAACACAAAATGATGTGAATTCCAACAAACATGGCTTAGGAACCCAACACATTTGAGGAATTGAATAAGAACCTAAGAAAGCGAAATCATATTTAAATCATGCAAGACCTAGACCAAATGTTCAAGGAACATGAACCTAGGGTATAAGGAAGGATATAGATGCTGCACTCCAGCAAAGAAGGGATTTAGGAGTGATAAGTTAGGTTGAACACTGCAAGAAGAGTTGGTCTTGATAATTTTTTAATCTTTCAAAAAAATCAAAGGAGAAAATTTTCACTAATGTTATGCTCTTTTAACAGTAAAATCAAGGTTATTTATAAGCTGAATTAATAACCTTAAAAACTCAAAAAAAAAAAATGAAGTTAATTATAAATGAATAGACGATCTCCTTGTTTTGGAATTAAAACACTTGATACAAATAAGAATAACTAATTTAGACCAATTGCACCTTTATTTGATGCAATTCAATAGATTTAGAGTAGCAATAATGTAGAAATGAGCTTCATTAATACAATGATTATTGTTGACAAAAAGTTAATTTTGAGATCATTTTGTGTAAATGAGTCCTTGCAACAAAAAGGGAAGCAATGTTGTTAACAAATGAAGAGGTGTTCTCATTGTTCAAGAATTAAACCATTCAATATTTGTAAGGAAAGCTAATCAAGATCAATGACTCATTTACTTGATAGAATTCAATGGGTTTAGAGTATTAAGGGTGTGCAAAAAATTGCTTGTTCCAAATAATATAATGTTTTTTGGTTGACAATAAAGTTAATGTCACCATCATTTTGTGTACATGAGTCCTTGCAACAAAGGACCCTTGTTAGTTAGAAATAAAGAGATGGTCTGATTATTTAGTAATTGAAACACTCTTTATACATTAAAAAAAAAATAGTAATCTAGACCAATCACACATTTTAGATGGACATCAATGGGTTTAGGGCGCCAAGAATGAAGAAATGAACTTGTTACAAGGAATATAATGTTGTTGACCCAAAAGCTAATGAGTCTTTGTAACAAAATGGAAAGTCTTCTTATCAAAAAATTAAGAGATAGCCTTATTGTTCAGGAATTAAACCATTCAATACTTATAAGGACAGTTTATGAAGATCAGTGACTCATTGACTCATTTACTTGATGGAATCCAAAGGTTCAAAGCACCAAACACTCAATACATATAAAGAAAAGCTAATCAAAACCAATCAAACATTTTTTTAATGAAATTCAATTGATTTAGAACACTAAAGAAGTATAAATGAGCTTGTTGCATTGAATATAATGTTTGTTGTAGACACAAATGTTAATTATGAGATCATTTTGTGGGAATGAGTCCTTGTAATGGAAAGAGAAGCATTATTATCAAAAAAATTAAGAAGCAATGCCATTGTTCGGGAATAAAACTATTCAATACTTATAAGAAAAGTTAATCAAGATTAATGATTCATTTGCTTGATGGAATTCAATGTGTTCAAAGTACCAATGGACTCAAATGTGCTTGCTTTAATTAAGATTATGTTTTGTGTTGGCACAAAAGTTAATTTCATTATAATTTTGATTAAAGGAGTGCTTGTAATGAAGGAAGGAATCTTGTTAAGTAGAAAAGAAGAGATAGTCTCATGATTTAGCATTTAAAACACTCAATTAGTATAATAAAAGTTAATCTTGACCAATCACACCTATTTTTGATAAATTCAATGGATTTAGAGCACCAAAAATGTACAAACAAGCATGTTGCAAGGAATATAATGTTTGTTGTTGGCACAAAAGTTAATTATGAGATCATTTTGTGGTAAGGAGCCCTTGCAACAAAAAGAGGAGTTTTGTTATCGAAAAAGGAAACAGACTCATTGTTTGAGAATTAAACCATTCGATACATATAAGGAAAGCTAATTAAGATTAATGCCTCATTTACTTGATGGAATTCAATGGGTTTAGAGTATAAATGGTGTGCAAACGTGCTTGGTCCAATGAAAATAATGTTTTGTGTAGACACAAAAATTAATTTGATCATCATTTTGTGTAAATGAGTCCCTGTAATGAAGTCGGGAGCCTCATTAATTAAAAAAGAAGAGACAGTGTCATTATTCTAGAATTGAAACACACAATGCATATGAGAAAAGATAATTTACACCAATCACTCCTTTTTTTTTTTTTTGATGGAATTCAATAGATTTAGAGTACCAAAGGTGTACAAATGAGCTTGTTCTTATAATTCAAGCTTGAAGGGCAGTAAAGCATATCTTAATGTTGGCTAAGGCTTTATTAATTTGATTGGAGTACTTAATAGACTCAAGTTACAATAAAATTCACTCCTAAATAGGGGTCATTTTGTTTTTTTTTTTTTTTTTTGTAAAATTAATGTTTGCAATAAAATAGGAGTGTTTTATATTTTAGGAGTTTATCATTGATTTCTTTTTAGGGATTTTAAGGTTGTCAATTCAGCATATAATAAGATTGATTTCACTGTTTAAAAGTGCAAAACATTAGTAAAAATAAAAGTGAGATTATTTTTCCTTAGTTCTTTCAAGAACTAACTCTTCTTATGGCATTTAACTTGATTTATCAATCCTTTCATTGCTAAACTATGACATCCATATGCTTCTTTATACCTTAGGTTCAAGTTCCATGTACTTTGGGTCTAGGTTTTTTATAATTGAAATATGATTTAGCTTTCTTAGGTTCTTGTTCAATTAGTTATATATAATGGGTCTCTAAGACATGTCTTTTGGGATTCACATTAGTTAGTATCAAAGCATTAAGGATTACGGGTTTATTTATCTAAAATTTGAGTTTTTCATTCGTTCTTCTTCTTAACCACATTCTATAACCTCTTGTTCTTTGAATCTGCAAACACTAGCTCCTTTTTTATTTTTATCTACTAACCCTAGGTTGCTAGCCACATTCTATAAAGGCTTTATTTCCTTATTTCTTTCTAATTGCTACAATGATTTGGATATAATTAATCTTTTTTCTTGTGTGTTTTTCAATTTAATCTTACTGTGTTTTTCTTCGATTCTAATTTGTTAGAATTAGTTGGCCAAGGTGATTTTAATTGAACTAGTTTAGTTCAATAAAGGAATGAGAGAGAAAAGCCAAATTTATATAGTGTGCAAACACAAGAGTGACTATCATACTATGAGGGAGTGTGTGTGAGGTTGTTCCCAACATTTTTTTTTTTAATGCAAGTGATAATTTGGGACAAATCTTATTAAGGAGAGGGAAATGCTGAGATCCATGAATGAACTAATGCATCGAGGGCTTCTAAGGGTCCAGTAAGCATTCAAGAAGGGCCAATGACATGTTTAAGAGTTAAAAGGATGAAAAAGAGGCACTTAGTGGGCTGATTAAAGAAAGTTGGGCCAAAGAAGATAATTCAAGCTTAAAGGGCCAAAAAAACACATCTTAATGTGGGCCAAGGCTTTATTAATTTCATTGGAGTACTTAATGGGCCAAGGTTACAATAAAATCCACTCCTAAATAGGAGTTTGTTATAAAATAAGAGTGTTCTTATATTATTTTTTAGGATTGTTAATTTGACCTATAAATATATGTGATTTCATTGTTAGAAAGAGTAGAACATTAGTGAAAATAAAAGTGAGATTTTCCTATTTAGTTCTTTAAAGAACTAAAGAATTTATCAAGAACTCAATTTTCTTGTGACGTTCAACCAAACTTATCACTCTAAAATCCCTTCTTTGTTTGAGGGTGCCATCCATATCCTTCTTTATTGCTTAGGTTTGTGTTCCTTGAATATTGGATCTAGGACTTGCATAATTGAAACCTGATTTAGCTTTCTTGGGTTCTTCTTTGATTCGTTGTGTGTGTTGGATCCCTAATCCACATCTTTTGGGATTCACATTACAGTGTCATTATTCAAGAACTGAAACACTCAATAGATTAAGGAAAAGTAATCAAGCTAGTCAAATTTCCTTTTTTTTCTTTTCTGATGGAATTCAATAGATATAGAGTGCTGAAAATGGTAAAATGAGCTTCTTATGATTAATATAATATTTGATGTTAATACAAAAGTTAATTACAAGATAATTTTGTGGGAATGTGTCCTTGCAATGAAAAGATAAGCCTTGTTATCAAAAAATGAAGAGGCAGTCTCACTGTTCAGGAAATAAACTATTCAATGCATGAAAGCAAAGCAAATTAAGATCAATGACTCATTTACCTGATGGATTTCTATAGGTTCAGAGTACCACAAGCGTACATACTTGTTTGTTTCAATGAATATAATATTTTGTGTAGATACAAAAGTTAATTTCACTATTATTTGTGTAAATGAGCCCTTGCAACAAAGGAAGGAGCCTTGTTAATTAGAAATAATGAGACAATTCCATTATTCAACAATAAAAACACTCAATATGTATAAGAAAGGTAATCTAGACCAATCACACCTTTTTTTCTTCTGATAGAATTCAAGGATTTAGAGTACCAAATATGAACAAACAAGCTCAGTGCCATGAATATGATGTTTGATGTTGACACAAAAAGTTAATTGTGAGAACATTTTGTGGAAATGAGGCCTTGCAATAAAAAGAGAAGCCTTGTTATCAAAAAATGAAGAGGTGGTCTCATTTTTCAAGAATTAAACCAATCCCTATAAGGAAAACTAATCAAGATCAATGACTTATTTAATTGATGGAATTTAATGGGTTTAGAGTTCCAAAGGTGTGCAAACATGCTTGTTTCAATGAATATAATGTTTTATTTAGACACAAAAGTTAATTTCACCATCATTTTGTGTAAATGAATCCTTGTAATGAAGGAAGGAGCCTTGTTAGCTAGAAATGAAGAGAAAGTCTTATTTAGGTCTTCAAACACTCAATATGTATAAGAAATGGTAGTCTAGACCGATCACAACTTTTTTTTTGATGGACCTTATTGGATTAGAGACCAAAGATGTACAAATGAGCTCATTGCAAGTAATATAATGTTTACTGTTGACACAAAAGTTAATTATGTGATCATTTTAAGTGAATGAGTCCTTGCAATGAAAGGTGAAGCCCTATTATCAAAAAATAAAGTAACAATCTCTTTGTTTGATAATTAAACCATCCAATACTTGAAAGGAAACCTAATCAAGATCAATGACCTACTTACTAGATCAAATTCAATGGGTTTAGAGTACCAAAGATGTAGAAATGAACTTTTTGCAATGAATGCATTGTTTATTATTGTCACAATAGTTAATTATGAAATCATTTTGTGCATATGAGTCATTGCAATGAAAAGAGAAATCTATTTATCAAAATATGATCAGAGAATCTCTTTGTTCAAAAATTAACCATTCAATGCCTATAAAGAAAGCTAATCAAGTTCATTAACTCATATGCTTCATGGAACCAATGCATTCAAAGTACTAACGGTGTACAAATGTGCATGTTCCAATAAATATAATATTTTGTGTAGACATAAAAGTTAATTTTGCCATCATTTTGTGTAAATGAGTCCTTGCAATGTAGGAAGGAGCCTTGTTAGCTAGAAATGAAGAGATGATGATGAGATAGACAGATGATCAAATGCATGAAGGGCTTCTAAGGATCCATTGAGATTTCAAGAAGGGCCAATAACATGTTCAAATGCTTAGGGGATGAAAGAGGCACTTGACACACTGATTAAAGAAATTTTGGCCAAAAAAAAAAACCATTTTAAGCTTGAAGGGTTGTAAAACATATCTTCATTTAGGCTGAGGCTTTATTTATTGTATAAGTATGCTGAATAAGTCTATGTTAAGTGATTGCAAGGATTTCTACAACAACTCCAGAAACAAATAGGAGTAGAATTGTTGTTAGCTTATTTCGGATGTTTGTCATTTACTCTAGGGTTAGTGTTGTAAATTTAGCTTGTAAAAAGGTTTGATTCATTGTTAAAAATAAGCAGAACATTATTAAGAACTAAGAATTTGTTAAGAATTAACTCTTCTTATGGAATTTAACCAACTTATCACTCCTAAATCCCTTCTTTTTTGGAGTGTGGTGTACATTTCCTTCTTTATACCTTAGGTTTGCTTTTTTTCAAACATTGGGTTTAGGTCGTGCATGATTGAAATCTGATTTAGCTTTCTTGGGTACTTGTTTGAATTCCTTGTTCATGTTGGGTCACTAAACTATGTCTTTTGGGGTTTACACCAGTCAGTATTAGAATGGCTCTGAATCAGGTTTCCTTACCTATTTTTGAGGTTCATTTCTTTGTTCATCTTCTTAGCTATATTCTATAACCTCTTGTTCTTTAAATCCACAAACCCTAATTTATCTTTTCTCATATTTAAATGTTTGCATAAAAAAACAAAAAGAAAATTGAAAATATTGTTTGATAAAGAAGAAAAGAAAAAAAAAAAAGAGAAAAGAAAAATATTCTATTTGATTCCTTCCTATGTCAAAAATAAATCCTGTTTAATTAGGTGAAAGGGAGATAAAGACTTTATTTCCTTGTTTCTTTCCAGTTCTTACAAGGATTTGAATCCAATTAATTCTTTTCTTTTTTTTTTTTTTCGTATTTTGCTATTTAATCTTATTGAGTTATTGTAATCCATAACCTTAAATTCATTGCACCTTCCTAAATTTCTTTGATTCTAACTTGTTGGAATTAGTTAGTTATAAAGTGACTTTGATTGAGCTCGTTTATTTCATTTAAGGAGTGTGAGAGAAAAGCTAAATTTATATAGTGTGCAAACATAAGAGTGAGAGTCATACTATGAGAGTGGAGTGAAACACATAAGGGAGTGTGTGTGAGTTTATTCCCAACACATTGTTTTTATATAGGTGATGATTTGAGGTTGAATCCTTTTAATGAGAGGCAAAATGATGAGGTCCATAGAGGATTTAATGCATAGAGGGTTTCTAAAGATCCATTAAGCATTCAAGAGGGGCCAATAACATGTTCAAGAACTAAAAGGATAAAAGAGACACTTAATGGGCTGATTGAAGAAATTTGAGCCAAAGAAGCTAATTCAAGTTTGAATGGCAGTAAAATATATATTAATGTAGGCCAAGGCTTTATTTATTGTTTAAGTATGCTAAATGGGTCTATGTCAAGTGATTGTAAGGATTTCTACAACAACACCAAAATAAATAGGAGTAAATTTGTTGTTAGCTTATTTAGAAAGTTTATAATTATCTCTATGGTTATGATTGTTAATTTACAACAACTAAAACAATTATGTGTAGATTTGTTGTTAGCTTATCAAAGAAGTTTGTCATTATCTATAGGGTTAGGGTTGTTAATTTAGCTTATAAATGGGCTCGATTTCATTGTTAAAAATAAGTAGAACATTAGTGAAACTAAAACTGAGAATTTTCTCCTCCTATTCTTTCAAGAACTAAAGAACTTATTGAGAACTAACTCTTCAAGTGGTGTTTAACCTGAATTATCACTCAAAAATCCCTTCTTTTCTAGAGTATGGTGTCCATATCCTTCTTTAAACCTTAGGTTTGTGTTCCTCAAACATTGGGTCTAGGTTTTGCATAATTGAAATCTAATTTTGCTTTCTTAGGTTCTTATTTGAATTCCTTGTATACATTGCATCCCAAAGCCATGTCTTTTAGGGTTCACATTAGGTGATCTCATTATTTAGGAATTAAAATAGTCAAAACATATAATAAAAGGTAATCTAGACCAATAATACCATTGTTTGATGAAATTCAATGGATTTAGAGTACCAAAGATATACAAATGAGCTTGTTGCAATGAATATAATGTTTGATATTGATACAAAAGTTAATTGTGAGATCATTATGTGTGAATAAGTCCCTGCAATGGAAAGAGATGACTAGTTATCAAAAAATGAAGAGATAGCCTCATTGTTTGGCAATCAAATTGTTCAATACCTGTAAGGAAAGCTAATCAAGATCAATGACTAATTTGCGTGATGGAATTCAATGGGTTTAGAGTACCAAAGGTGTATAAACATGCTTGTTCCAATGAATATAATATTTCACCATCATTTTGTTCAAATGAGTCCATACAATTATCAAAAGATGAAGAGATAGTCTCAGTGCTTGGGAATCAAACCATTCAATGTAAGAAAAGCTAATGAAGATCAATGACTCATTTCCTTGATGGAATTTGAAGGATATAGAGTACCAAAGGCGTACAAAAGTGCTTGTTCTAATGAAGAATGCTTTGTGTAGATACAAAAGTTAATTTCACATCAATTTGTGTAAATGAGTCCCTACAATGAAGGAAGGATCCTTATTAGTTAGAAATGAAGAGATGGTCTCCTTATTTAGGAATTGAAACACCTAATAGGTATTGAAAATGTAATATCAACCAATCACACGATTTTTTATGGAATTCAATGGATTTAAAAAATCAAAGATGTAGAAATGAGCTTATTGCAATGAATATAATGTTTGATGTTGATACAAAAGTTAATTACAAGTTCATTTTATGTGAATGAGTTCTTCTAACACAATTAGAAGTCTTGTTATCAAAACATGAAGAGATGATCTCATTATTTAGGAACTAAACTATCCAATACCTATAAAGAAAGCTAATAAGGACTAATGCCTCATTTACTTGATGAAATTCAATAGATTTAGAATACCAAAGACGTACAAACATGCTTGTTCCATTGAATATACTCCTTTGTGTAGACACAAATGTTAATTTCAGCATCATTTTGTGTAAATGAGTCTTTTCAATGAAGGAAGAGCCTTGTTAGTTAGAAATGAAGAGACTTTATCATTATTCAAGAGTTGAAACACTCAATACATATAAGTAAAGGTAATATAGACCAATCACACCTTTTTTTCTATGAAATTCAATGGATTTAAAGCACTACAAATGTATGTACGAGCTTTTTGTGATACATATAATGTTTATTGTAGATATAAAGTTATTTACAAGATCATTTTGTGTGGATAAGTCCTTTCAATGAGATGAGAAATTTTGTTATCAGAAAACAAAGATATGGTCTCATTGTTCATGAGTTAAACCATTTAATACTTATAATGACAGCTAACAAAGATCAAGGACTCATTTACACAATATAATTTTATGGATTTAAACTACCAAAAGAGTACAAACATGCTTGTTCTTATGAATTTAATATTTTGTGTAGACACTAACGTTAATTTCACCATCATTTTGTGTAAATGAGTCCATGCAATGAAAAGGGAAGTCTTGTTGTCAAAAAAATGAAGAGACAGTCACATTGCTTAGGAATTAAAGCATTTAATACTTGTAAGGAAAGCTAATGAAGATTAATGACTCATTTACTTGATGGAATTCAATAGATTTATAGAATCAAAGATGTACAAATGATATTGTTGCAGTGAAAATAATGTTTGCTATTAATAAAAAAGTTAATTACAAGATTTTTTGTGTGAATGAGTCCTTGTAATTAAAAGAGAAGTCTTATTATCAAAAATGATGAGACTTTCTCATTCAATACTTATAAGGCAAGCAAATTGAGATCAATGAGTCATTTGCTCGATGGAATTTAATGGATTTAGAGTACCATTCAAGAATGAAGACACTCAATACAAGTAATCTAGACCAATCACACATGTTTTAGATGAATTCAATTGATTTAGAGTAACAGAGATGTTGAGACAAGCTTCTTGCAATGAATAAAATGTTTGTTGTTGAGACAAAAGTTAATTTTGAGATCATTTTGTATGAATGAGTCCTTGCAATGAAAAGAGAAGTTTTGTTAGCAAAAAAAAAGAAGAGATGATCTCATTGTTCAAAAATTAAACCATTTGATGCCTATGAAGAAAGCTAATAAAAATCAACGACTCATTTACTTGATGGAATTCAATGGATTTATAGTACCAAAGTGTACAAATGTTGCAATGAATATAATGTTTGCTATTGACAAAAAAGTTAATTATGAGATTATTTCAGTGTGAATGAGTCCTTCAATTGAAAAGAGAAGTCTTATTATCAAAAAATGAAGAGATGATCTCATTGTTTAGAAATTAAACCATTCAATATCTATTACGAAAGCAAATCAAGATCATTGAGTCATTTGCTTGAAGGAATTCAATGTGTTTAGAGCACAAAAGTTATAAAAACAAGCATGTTAGTTTGAAATGAAGGATGGACATCAATATGTATAAGAAAAGGTAATCTAGACCAATCACACATATTTTTTATGGACTTTAATGGATTTAGAGTACTAAAGATGTAGAAACAAGCTTCTTACAATGAATACAATGTTTGTTACTCACACAAAAGTTAATTTCAAGATCATTTTGTGTGAATGAGTCCTTGCAACAAAAAGAAAAGTCTTGTTATCAAAAAGTGAAGAGGCAGCTTCATTGTTCAAGAATTAAACCCTTTAATACCTATAGGGAAAGCCAATGAAGATGAATGACTAATTTTCTGAAAGGAATTCCATCAAAAAAAGATGCAATTGGTCTACATTAGCTTTTCTTATACATATTGTGTGTTTCAATTCTTGAATCATGAGACTAGTTCTTCATTTCTAGCTAACCATGTTGCTTCCTTTGTTGCAAGACTCATTTACATAGAAGGATGGTGAAATTGACTTTTGTGTCTGCACAAAACATTATTTTCATTTGAGCAAGCATGTTTGCACACCTTTGGCAAAAACCTTAAACCCATTGAATTCCATCAAGTCAATGAGTCATTGCTCTTGATTTGCTTTTCTTATAGGTATTCAATGGTTTAATTTCCCAAACAATGAGACCATCTCTTCAATTTTTTATAACATGACTTTCTTTTATTGCAAGGATTCATTCACACAAATTGATCTTGTAATTAACATTTGTGTCAACAATAAATATTATATTCTTTGCAACAAGCTTGTTTATACATATTTAGTACTCTAAATCCATTGAATTCCATCAAACAAAGCTTTTGATTAATCTTGATTAGCTTTTTTTTTTTTTTATATACCTATTGATTGTTTTAATTCCTAAATAATGAGGCCATCTCTTAATTTCTAGCCAATAAGGCTCCTTACTTTGTTGTAAGGACTCATTTACACAAAATCAGGGTGAAATTAACTTTTGTGTTTACACAAAAATTATATTCATTGGAACAAACATGATTTCACACTATTGGTACTCTGAATCCATTGAATTCCATCAAGTGAGACATTGCTCTTGATTAGCTTTCCTTACAGGTATTCAACAGTTTAAATTTATAACAATGAGACCGCCACTTCATTTTTTGATAACAAGGCTTCTATTTTTGTTACAAAGACTCATTCACACAAAATGATCTTCAAATTAACTTTTATGTCAATAGCAAACATTGTATTCATTACAAGAAGCTCATTTCTACATCTTTGGTGCTCTAAATCCATGGAATTTCAACAAAAAAAAGTGTGATTGTTCTAGATTAGCTTTTCTTATAGTAATGAGTATTTCAATTCCTGAATAATGAGTCTGTCTCTTCATTTCTAGCTAACAAGGCTCCTTCCTTCATTGCAAGGACTCATTCATACAAAATGATCTCATAATTAACTTTTGTGTCAACATCAAATATATATTTATTGCAACAAGCTCATTTGTACTTTTTTGGTACTCTAAATCCATTGAATTCCATCAAAATAGGTGTGACTGGTACCTTTTCTCATACATATTGAGTGCTTGAATTGTTGACTAATGAGATTTTCTCCTCATTTCTAGCTAACAAGGCTCATCCATTCATTGTAAGGCCAACAACATATTCAAGAGATAAAAAGATAAAAGTGGTAGTTAGTGGACAGATTGAATAAATTTTGGCTAAAAAAGGTAATTCATGCTTGAAAGGTAGCAAAGCATGTCTTAATGTGAGTGAAGGCTTTATTAATTTAATTTAATTGGTGTGCTTAATGGGCTAGGGTTATAATATAATTAATTCCTAAATAGAAGTTGGTTATAAAATATGGGTCTACAATAAAATAGGTGGATTCTTACATTTTAGGAGTTCATTGTTGTCTTTATTTTTAGGGATTTTGGTGTTGTTGATTCAGCCTATAAATAGGCTTAGATTGCATTGTTAAAAAGTTCAAAACATTAATGAAAATAAAAGTGAGAATTTTCTCATTTGGTTCCTTCAAGAACTAAAAAACTTATCAAGATCTAAACTTCTTGTGGTGGTCAGCCTAACTTATCACTCCCAAATCTCTTCTTTGCTAAGTGTGGCATCCATATCCATCATTATACCTTAGATTTGTGTTCCTTAAACATTGGGTCTATGTATTGCATGATTAAAATCTGTTTTAGCTTTCTAGGTTTCTTGTTCAACTCCACATGCATGTTAGGTTCCTAAGCCAAGTGTTTTGGGATTCACATCATTTTGTGTCTATGCAAAGCATTACATTCATTGCAAGAAGCATGTTTGTACATCTTTGGGACTCCAAACCTATTGAATACATTCCATCAAGTAAATGAGTCATAGATCTTGATTAGCTCTCCTTACAAGTGTTAAATGGTTTAATTCTTGAACAATGAGACCGCCTCTTTATTTTTTGATAACAAGGCTTCACTTTCTGTTTTAATGACTCATTCACACAAAATGATTTCATAATTAGCTTTTATGTCAATAGCAAACACTATATTCATTGCAACAGTCTTGTTTGTACATTTTTAGTATTGTAAATCCATTGAATTTCACCAAAACAAAGGTTTGAATTGTCCAGATTACCTTTTCTAATACACATTATGTGTTTCAATTTCTAAATAATGAGTCTTCCACTTCATTTCTAACTAACAAGGCTCCTTCCTTCATTGTAAGGACTCATTTACACAAAATGATGGCAAAATTAACCTTTGTATCTACACAAAACATTATATTCATTGCAACAAGCACTTTTGTACACCTTTGGTACCCTAAACCCATTGAATTCCATTAAATAAATGAGTCATTAATCTTGATTAGATTTCCTTAAAGGTATTGGATGGTTAAATTCTCAAACAATGAGACTACCTCTTCATTTTTTTGATAACAAGGCAATGAGATCCATGGAAAAGTAGATGCACAGAGGGCTTCTAAGGATCTATTGAGCATTCAAGAAGGACCAATGACACATTCAAGAGCTAAAAGGATGAAAGAGACACCTAGTAGGTTGATTGAAGAAATTTGGGCCAAAATTGCTAATTTAAGCTTGAAGGGTGGCGAAACATATCTTATTGTGACCCAAGGCCTTATTAATTTGATTAGAGTTGTTAATGAGCTAGGGTTACAGTAAACTCCACTCCTAAATAAGACTTTATTATAAAATAAGAGAGCTCCTAAAACAAATAGGAATAGATTTGTTGTTAGCTTATTTAGGAAGTTTGTCATTATCTCTAGGGTTAAGGTTGTTAATTTAGCCTATAAATATGCTTGATTTTATTATTAAGAAAAAAAAACAAAATATTAGTGAAAATAAATGTGATAATTTTCTCCTTTGATTTTTTCGAGAATTAAAGAACTTAACAAGAACTAACTCTTGTTGTGATGTTTAACCCAAATCCCATAGCCTTCTTTATAACATTTGTGTTCGTTGAACATTGGGTGTATGTCTTGTATGATTGAAACCTGTTTTAGCTTTCTTCAGTTCTTATTTGATTCCTTATGTGTGCTGAGTCTTTAAGTCACATCTTTTGGAGTTTACATTTGTTGTTATTAAAGCTTGGATCTAAATTAGGTTTGCTTGTCTAATTTTGATTTTTTTTTTCATTTTTCTTCTTAGCTAACCTCTTGTTCTTTGAATTTGCAAACCCTACTTTATCTTTTCTTGTCCATAAACCCTAGTTTATCCTTTTTTTTTTTGTCCTTAAATTCATGAAAAAATAGAGAAGGAAAAGGACAAAAACAAAAGTCAACTTTGAGTGATTGTGGCAAAAGCTAAATGTTTTGGTCAGTCTAGCCATAATAACAACCTAGTTTTTAGCTCAACTCTTAATCTGTCATCTATTTTATTTTCCTTATTTTATCTTCTAACTTTCCATTTTTTTTTCTTAGCTCAATTTTGCTCCATTAATTTTATTTTTTGAGTTTGGTTCCTTCAAGATTAATCCTCTTGATTTAGCTTATTTAGTTCTTAAAGAGCTACAAGGGAAAATTTGAGTGGTAAAAGCCAAGAGTGTGAACAATATTGGGAAAAACCCTTAAAGAGTATAAACATGAGGGTCTGTGACACTATTTTTGAGTGAAACACATGAGGGAGTGTTTTGTGAGGTATCTAACCATTTTGCATAGAATTAAGACTATGTCTACCAAAGACAAAGGTGTAGTTGAGAAGGGAGGAAGTGGTGTGATTCATGATCAAAGGCAAGCCAATACAATAGCAGAATTGCAATGGAGGCATAGGGGCCATGAAGTTCCTAATGCAAGAAGGCTAAAGAGTCAAGATTATGGTCATGAAGATGATGTAGAAGAAGAAAATTTGATGATCCAACAACTTTGGTTAGAATTGCCAATAATAGAAATGGTTAAGGAGATTTTATGAGGCAAGACACCTATGACCATGATTTAGGGAGCATTGAAATGAAAATTTCTCTATTCAAAGGGAAAAACAATCTTGAAGCCTACTAAGAATGGGAGAAGATGGTCATGTTGGTCTTTAACTACCACAACTACTCTAAAAAGAAAAAGCTAAAACTTATTACTGTTAAGTTTACTGATTATGCCATTATTTGGTGGGATCAACTTGTTTTGACTAGAAGAAGGAATCATGAGAGGTTCATCCCTAATCACTATTATAGGGATTTGTACCAAAGGCTGTAAGGGCTCACTGAAGGCACCAAAAGTGTGGAGGATTACCGTAAGGTGATGGAGATTGCCATGATCCAAGCTAATGTGGAGAAGGAAAGTGAACTAGCCATGGATCAATTCTTGCAAGGGTTGAATAGAGACATCACCAATGCAGTTGAATTGCAAAATTATATGGAGTTGCAGGACATGGTGGACATTGTGATGAAAGTTGAGAGGTAACTCAAACAGAAGGATTCTACATGGTTCAGATAGAATTTGGGTTCCTCTTCCTCTTGGAAGCCAATGGATATAATGTTTTGCAGAGACAAAAAAGTTAATTTTACCCTCATTTTGTGTAAATGAGTCATTATAAAGAAAAAAGACGTCTTGTTATCAAAAAATAAAGAGAGTCTCATTATTTAGGAATTAAATCATTCAATACCGATAAGGAAAGCTAACAAAGATCAATGACAATTTGATGGAATTTAATGGATTGAGTGTACCAAAGATGTACAAATGAGCTTGTAGCTATGAATATAATGTTTTCTATTGACACAAGAGATAATCATGAGATCATTTTATGTGAATGAGTCTTTGTAAAAAAGAAAAAAAGAGAAGTCTTGTTATAAAAAAAATAAAGAGATGGTCTCATTTTTCAAACATTAAACCATTGAATACCTATAAGGAAAGCTAAAGATCAATTAATAATTTACTTGATGGAATTCAATGGGTTAAAAGTACCAAAGTGTGTAAACATGCTTAATCACATGAATATAATGTTTTGTGTAGACATAAAAGTTAATTTCACCATTATTTTGTGTAAATGAGTCCCTGCAATGAAGGAAGAGGCCTTGTTAGCTAGAAATGAAAAGAAGGCCTCATTATTCAAGAATTGAAGCACTCAATATATATAAGAAATGGTAATGTAGACTAATCACACCTTCCTTTGATGTAATTAAATGGATTTAGAACACCAAAGATGTACAAATGAACTTGTTGTAAAGAATATAATCATAATTATTCGCACAAAAGTTAATTACAAGATCATTTTGGTGAATGAACCCTTGCAACAAAATTCTTGTTATCAAAAAATGAAAAAAAATAGTCTCATTGTTTGGGAGTGGAGAAAACCATGTGAGAAAACCTAATCATGCGATGAACAATTACAACCATGTGAGAAAGCCTAGTCATGATCAATTACACCTATGTTTGATGGACTTTAATGGATTCAAACTACCAAAGTTGTATTGATGTGCTTGGTGCAGGGAATCTAATGTTTGGTGTAGATACAAAAGTTCATTTCATAATGATTTTGTGTGAGTAACTTCTTAGAATGAAAGAAGTTGCCTTCTTAGCAAGAAAGGAAGTGATAATCTAATCTTTCATGCAATGAACCATTCCAACCATGCATAAAATCTAATCAAGATTAAGGACCTCTATGTTTAGTGGATTTCAATTGATTTATTTAGACTACCAAAATTGTACTTTTGACCTGAGCAAGGAATTTAATGTTTGGTGTAGATACAAAATTTAATTTCATGATCATTTTGTCTAGAAGAGTCTTTGTAATGAAAAGAGAAGCCATATTAGCATGAAATAAAGTAGGGTCTGATCCTTTAGTAATTCGACCCTTCAATTCCTAGAAGAATAGCTTATCAAGATCAATGACTCATGATCATTTTTTCTGAATGAGTCCTTTCAATGAAAGAGGAAGCCATATTAGCATGAAATGAAGTATAGGTCATACCCTTTAAGATTGAACCATTTAATCCTTGGAAGAATAGCTAATCAAGATCAAGGAGTCCTTTGTTAGATAGACTTTAATGGATAGATTGCCAAAGGTGTATTCATGTTCATATCACAAAGAATCTAATGTTTGGTGTAGACAAAATGATTGATTTCTCTTGATGAGTCCTGGCAACAAAAGGACAAGACTTGTTAGCAAGAAATGAAGAGGTGGTCTCATCTTTTACACAATTAACCATTCAAACCATACTGAAAAAGTTAACCAAGATCATTAACTCCTTTGGTGTATGGAATTCATTCAATTCAGTCTACCAAAGGTGTATTGATGTGGTTGTCACTTTGAATCTAAAATTCAGTGTAAAAAAGAGTTAATTTCATGTTCGTTTTGTATGGATGAGCCTTGCAACAAAAAGAGAAACATTGCTAGTAAAGAATGAAGAGATAGTATGATCTTTCAAATAATGAATTAATTGAACCATGTTAGAAAACATAATCAAGATCAATAACTTTTAGATAATAAAACATTCAAACCATGTGAAAGAAAAAAGTGTGATTGATCTAGAATACCTTTTCTTATACAAAATGAGTGTTTCAATTACTAAATAATGGAATCGTCTCTCCATTTTTAACCAACAAGGCTCCTTCCCTCAGTGCAAAGACTCATTTATACAAAATGTTGGAGACATTAACTTTTATGTCTACAGAAAACATTATATTCGTTGGAACAAGCACATTTGCAAACCTTTGATGCTTTAAACCCATTGAATTCCATTGCACACCTTGGGTACTCTGAACCCATTGAATGGTTTAATTCTCATTTTTGATAACAAGGCTTCTCATTTCATCGCAAAGACTTATTTGCACAAAATCATCTTATAATTAACTTTTTGTCAACTGCAAACATTATATTTTTTGTAGCAAGCTCATTTGTACATCTTTGATACTCTAAATCAATTAGATTTCATTAAAAAAAGATGTGGTTGGCCTATATTACTTTTTTTTTTTATACATATTGAGTGTTTTAATTGGTGAATAATGAAACAATCTCTTCATTTCTAATCAACAAGGCTTATTCCTTTGTTGCAAGGACTCATTTGCACAAAAAGATGGTGAAATTAACCTTTTTACCTACACAAAACATTATGTTCATTGGAACAAGTTCATTTTCACACCTTTAGGACACTAAACCCATTGAATTCCATCAAGTAAGTGACATTCCTCTTGATTAGCTCCCTTAACAATGAGAAAGTCTCTCTATTATCTTATAACAAGACTTCTCTTTTTGTTGCAAAGACTCATTCACACAAAAAATGATCTCGTAATGAACTTATGTGTCATCAAACATTATATTCATTTCCACAAGCTTGTTTGTACCTCCTGGGCACTCTAAATCGATTGAGTTCCATAAAAAAAAGGTGTGATTTGTCTAGCTTTCCTTTTCTTATATGTATTGAGTGTTTTAATTGTTAAATAGTGAGACTGTCTCTTTATTTCTAATTAAAAAGACTCCTTCCTTTGTTTCAAGAACTCATTTACACAAAAGATGGTGAAATTAACTTTTGTGTCCACACAAAACATTGTATTCAATGAAACAAGCATGTTTGGACACCTTTGGTACTCTAAAACCATTGAATTCCATCAAGTGAATGAATCATTGATCTTGATTAACTTTCTTTAGGGATATTGGATAGTTTAATTTTCAAACAAAGAGACCATCTCTTTATTTCTTTTATATCAAAGCACCTTTTTTCATTGCAAGGACTCATTCACACAAAATGATTTTGCAATTAACAACAAATATTATATTCATTGTAACAAACTTGTTTGTACATCTTTAGTACTGTAAATCCATTGAATTCCAGGAAAAAAAAAAAAAAGGTGTAATTGGTCTAGATAACCTTTTCATATATCTATTAAGTGTTTCAATTACTGAATAATGAGACTGTCTTTTCATTTCAAACAAACAAGGCTCATTCTTTTGTTACTAATGAGATCCAAGGAGGATCTGATGCATGGAAGGCTTCTAAAGATCCATGGAGCATTCAAGAAGGGCCAATGACATGTTCAAGAGCTAAAAAGATGAAAGAAGCACTTAGTGGGTTTATTGAAGGAATTTGGGTCAAAGAAGCTAATTCAAGCTTAAAGGGCAACAAAACATATAATAATGAGGCTCGATACTTTATTAATTGAATATGTTGAATGGCCCAATATTAAGTGATTGTAAGGATTTTTGTAATAACTCCTAAAACAAATAGGAGTAAATTCTATTGTTAGCTTATTTAGGAAATGAGAATTTTCTCCTTTGGTTCTTTCATGAACTTGAGAAGTTTCAAGAACCAACTCTTCTTGTGGCATTTAACTCAACTTATCACTCCCAAATCTATTCTTTTCTTAAGTATGATATCCGTATCCTTCTTTATGCCTCAGGTTCATTTTCCTTGAACATTGGGTCTAGGTATTACAGGATTGAAATCTAACTTTACTTTCTTGGGTTCTTGTTTGATTCCTTATGCATATTGGGTCCCTAAGCCACATCTTTTGGGGTTCACATCAGCTAGTACTAGAGCTTTAGGGCTTAAATTAGGTTTATTTATCTAAATTTGAGTTTTTTCTTTGTCCTTCTTCTTAGCCTCATTCTAAAACCTCTTTTTCTTTGAATCTACAAACCCTAGTTTATCTTTTCTTGTATTTAAAACAATTGTTTACTTCTTTGTATTAACATGCTTTATATTAAGTGAAGTCACCCAATTTGTCTTTCCATTGAAATGTAAAGTCTTGTCTTGAAAAATTGAAGAGACAACCTCATTGTTCAGCAATTAAACCATTCAATACCTATAAGGAAAATAAAAAAGATTAATAGCTCATTTTACTTGGTGGAACTCAATTGGTATAGAGTACCAAAGGTGTGGACATGTGCTTGTTCAAATTAATATAATATTTTGAGTAGATATAAATGTGCTTATGCGTATTGGGTGTTTCAATTCCTGAATAATGAGACCATCCCTTCATTTCTAACTTACAAAGCTCCTTCTTTCATTGTAAACACTGATTTACACAAAATATGCATAAGAAATGGAAATCTAGATGAACCACACCCTTTTTTGATGGAATTCAATCGATTTAAAGTACCACAAATGTACAAACAAGCTTGTTGCAATGAATATAATATTTTTTGTTTAACCAAAAATTAATTATGAGATCATCTTGCATGAATGAATCCTTGGAATGATGGAAGGGGCCTTTATAGCTTAAAATGAAAAGAGAGTCTCATTAAGAACATGATACTCCCAATATAAATTTTTAAAGTTAATCTAGATAAATCAAAACACTTTTTGATGGAATTCAATGGATTTGAGTGCCAAAGATGTACAAATGAGTTTGAAGAGATAGTCTCATTGTTTTGTAATTAAACCATTCACAACCTATAAGGAAAGATAAAAATGATGAATGACTCATTTTACATGGTGGAACTCAATTAGTATAGAGTACCAAAGGTGTGCACATGTGCTTGTTCCATTTAATATAATGTCTTGAGTAGACAAAAAAATGCTTATATGTATTGTGTATCTCAATTCTTGAATAATGAGATTGTCTCTTTATTTCTAACTTACAAAGCTCTTTCGTTCAAACACTCTTTTACACAAAATATGTATAAGACAGGGTAATATAGGCCAATCACACTAGTTTTTGATGGAATGGATGTATTGTACCAAAGATGTACAAATGAGCTTTTTGCAATGAATATAAGGCTTGTTGTTGACAAAAAAGCTAATTACAAGATCAGTTTTTGTGAATGAGTTCTTGCAATGAAGGAAAGGGCAGCCTTGTTAGCTAGAAATGAAGAGATGGTCCCATTCAAGAAATGAAACTCTCAATATGTATTTGAAAAAGGTAATCTAGACCAATCACTCCCTTTTATAATGTAATTCAATGGGTACAAAGTACCAAAGGTGTACAGACAAGTATGTTGCAATGAATATAATGTTTTGTGAAGACAAAAATGTTAATTTCACCATCATTTTGCCTAAATTTGTCCTTCCAATGAAAATTGAAGAGACAATCTCTTTGTTCAAGAACTAAACCCTATAAAGAAAGCCAACAAAGATCAATGATTTATTTTACTTGAGGGAATTCAATGGCTATAATGTACCTAACGTATGCAAACATGTTTGTTCCAAGGATTATAATGTTTTGTGTAGACACAAACTTGCTTATACATATTGAGTTTTTCAATCCTTGAATAATGAGACTGTTACTTCATTTCTAACTAACAATCTTCTTTCATTGCAAGCACTCATTTACACAAAATATGCATAATGATGGGCAATCTGGGCTAATCATGCTATTTTGTTTGATGAATTCAATGGATTTAGTGAACGAAGGATGTAAAAATAAGATTGTTGCAAGGAATATAATGTTTGTTGTTGACCCTAAAGTTAATTATAAGAGCTTTTTGTGTAAATGAGTCCTTACAACAAAGGAAGGAGCCTTGTTAGCTAGAAATTAAGAGATGGCCTCATTTAGGAAATGAAACTGTATTTGAAAAGGCAATCTAGGCCAATCACACCTTTTTATGATGAAATTCAATGGATTTAGAGTAGCAAAGATACATAAACAAGCTTGTTACAATGAATATAGTGTTTTGTGTAGGCAAAAATGTTAATTTTAGCATCATCTAAATTTATCCTTCCAATGAAAAGTGGAGCCTTGTCATGAAAAATTGAAGAGACCGTCTTGTTCTTTAGGCATTAAACCATTCATACCTATAAGGAAAGCAAGTTATGATTGGTGATTCAATTTACTTGATGGAATTCAATGGTTATAGTGTACCAAAGTTGTTCAAACATGCTTGTTCCAATGATTACAATGTTTTGTGTAGACACAAATGTGCTTATATGTATTAAGTGTTTCAATTCTTGAATAATGAGACTGAATCTTCATTGCAAACTAACAAGGCTCCTACTTTTGTTGCAAGCACTAATCTACACAAAATATTTAAAAGAAATGGTAATCTACACAAGGGATTTAGGGCACTAAAGATGTACAAATAACCATGTTGCAATAATGTTTTGAGTGGACAAAAATGGTAATTTCACCATCCTTTTGTGTAACTTTGTCCTTCCAATGAAATGTGAAGTCTTGTCATGAAAAATTGAAGAGATCATCTCATTGTTCAAGTATTAGGCCTTTCAATACCTATAAGGAAAACTAATAAAGATCAATGACTCATTTTACTTGATGGAATTCAATGGGTACATAGTACCAAATGTGTATAAATGGGCTTGCTCCAATGAATATAATGTTTTGAGTGGACACAAACTTGGTTATAAACACTATCATACATAGAATAAAAGAAAGAACTTCAAGCATAAAAACTAGAGAGGAACCAACAATTATGGACCTTTCAATACCTATAAGGAAAACTAATAAAGATCAATGACTCATTTTACTTGATGGAATTCAATGGGTACATAGTACCAAATGTGTATAAATGGGCTTGCTCCAATGAATATAATGTTTTGAGTGGACACAAACTTGGTTATAAACACTATCATACATAGAATAAAAGAAAGAACTTCAAGCATAAAAACTAGAGAGGAACCAACAATTATGGAGCTTAAAGTTGACATTAAAGAATTAAAAATTGAGCTTAAAAAATTAAAAGATAGGATTATTATCTTAGAGACTATTACTAAAGATAAATAAGAAAGTACTCTAGATCTACCAAACACTTCATTGAAAGAAGATGAGTTAGAAACTCTTCAATATGTTAATCTTTTTGGTAGGGTTATGGGTAATAATAGGAATGGTATGCCCTTTGGATTAAAAAAAAAAAATACTCTTTCTAAATTTCAAAAATTATGAACAGAATATTTAATGCTTATTTAGCATTTACTCTTGTTTATATCAATGTGTATTATTTTTTTCTAATACCATCGAACAAAATTTTAAGCATTTAAATATTTTCAATATCATGACATAGGTAGGTCTAGTTGCTTCTTCTAAAAAAAAAATAAAGTTATTTCAAACCAAGATTAGCTTCCTTGGTCACTTCATTGAAAATGGAATTATTATGTCCATAAATCAAGCAATTGAGTTGCCTCAATAATAAAAAATTTCAATACTTGTACAAAAATCTAATCAAGATTATTGACTACTTTGATTGATGGAATTCAATGAATTTAAAGTACTAAAGGTGTACAAATGTGCTTGTTACAATTAATATAATAGTTAATGTTGACATGGAAGTTAATTTTAAGATCAATTTGTATGACTAAATCCTTGCATCAAAAGAAAGGACCTTGTTAGTAAGAAATTTAGAGATGATCTCATTATTGAGGAATTTAACCAATCTATAGTTTGAAGTAAAGCTGACTATGATTAATCACTCCTTTGTTTGATGTAGTTCAATGGATTTAAAGTACAGATGTGCTTGTTGCAATAAATGTTATGTTTGATGTACATGCAATAGTTAATTTTAAGATTATTTGTGTGAATGAGTCCTTGCAACAAAATGAGAAGCTGTGTTAAAAAGAAATGATGAGTTGATCTCATTATTAAGTAATTGAACCACTCAAAACATACAAGAAAAGCTTATCAAGATCAATGATTCCTTTGTTTGATGGAATTCAATGGATTTAGAGTACCAAGGGCTGACAAACATGTTTATTGCCATGAATAATGTTTGGTGTTGACAAAAAAATTAATTTCTAGATCATTTTATGTGAATGAATCCTTGCTAGGAATGGAAGAGCCACTCAATACATGTAAGAAAAGCAAATCAAGATAAAAAAAAAAAAAACTTGTTAAAATGAATATAATATTAGTGTGGATGCAAAAGTTAATTTCAAGATGATTTTGTGTGAATGGTTTCTTACAATTGAATGAGAAGCAATTTTAGCAATAGATGAAGTCACCTTTCATGTGATGAGCCATTCCAACCATGTGAGAAAGCCTAATCATGATCAATTACACCTATGTTTGATGGACTTTAATGGATTTAGACTTAGCAAGAAATGAAGTGATAATCTAATCTTTCATGCATTGAACCATTCCAACCATGTTTAAAAATCTAATCAATTGATTTATTTAGACTACCAAAATTGAACTTTTGACTTGAGCAAGGAATCTAATCTTTCATGCAATGAACCATTCAAACCTTTGATACTCTAAACCCATTGAATTCCATTGCACACCTTGGGTATTTTGAACCCATTTTTGATAACAATGCTTCTCTTTCCATTGCAAGGATCATTTGCACAAAATCATCTCATAATTAACTTTTTGTCAACTACAAACATTATATTTTTTGTAGCAAGCACATTTGTACATCTTTGATACTCTAAATCCATTAAAAAAAAAAACAGATGCAGTTGGTCTAGATTACCTTTTTTTATACATATTAAGTGTTTTAATTGGTGAATAAGGAGACAGTCTCTTCATTTTAATCAACAAGGCTTCTTGCTTTGTTGCAAGGACTCATTTGCACCAAATGATGGTGAAATTAACTTTTGTACCTACACAAAACATTATGTTCATTGGAACAAGTTTGTTTTCACACTGTTAGGACACTAAATCCATTGATTTTCATCAAGTAAATGAGCCATTGATCTAGATTAGCTTCCCTTAACAATGAGACTATCTCTCCATTTTTTTATAATAAGATTTCTCTTTTTGTTGCATGGACTCATTCACACAAAAAATGACCTCGTAATTAGCTTTTGTGTCATCAAACATTATATTCATTGCCACAAGTAGGTTTTTACCTCTTTGGCACTCTAAATCGATTGAGTTCCATCATAAAAAGGAGTGATTGATTAGTCTAGATTACCTTTTCTTATATGTATTGAGTGTTTCAATTGTTGAATAATGAGACTGTCTCTTCATTTCTAATTAAAATGACTCCTTCCTTTATTTCAAGGACACATTTACACAAAATGATAGTGAAATTAATTTTTGTGTTCACACAAAACATTATATTCAATGGAACAAGCATGTTTGGACACCTTTGGTACTCTAAACCCATTGAATTCCATAAAGTAAATGAATCATTGATCTTAATTAACTTTTCTTAAAGATATTGAATGGATTAATTTTTGAACAAAGAGACTATCTCTTCATGTTTTTTTTTTTTTTATAACAAGGCTCCTTTTTTTGTTGGAAGGACTCATTCACACAAAATGATCTTATAATTAACAACAAATTTTATATTCATTGCAAAATACTTGTCTGTACATTTTTGGTACTCTAAATCCATTGAATTTTATTGAAAAAAAAGGTATAATTTGTCTAGATAACCTTTTCATATATCTATAAATTGTTTCAATTGTTGAATAATGAGATTGTCTCTTCATTTCAAGCAAACAAGGCTCCTTCTTTCATTTCTAGTGAGATCCATGGAGGAGCTGATGCATGGACGGCTTCTAAAGATCTATTGAGCATTCAAGAAGGGCAAAGATGTTCAAGAGCTAAAAGGATGAAAAAAGCACTTAGTGGGTTTATTGAAAAAATTTGGGTCAAAGAAGTAAATTTAAGCTTGTAGGGCAACAAACATATCATAATGAGGCTCAAGACTTTATTAATTGAATATGTTGATTGGCCCAATGTTAAGTGATTGTTGGGATTTTTGTAACAAATCCTAAAACAAATAGGAGTAGATTTGTTGTTAGCTTATTTAGTAAATGAAAATTTTCTCCTTTGGTTCTTTCATGAACTAGAGAAGTTATCAAGAACTAACTCTTCTTGTGACATTTAACTCAACTTATCACTCCCAAATCTGTTATTTTCTCAAGTGTGTTATCCATATCCTTATTTATACCTCAAGTTCATTTTCCTTGAAAATTAGGACTAAGTCTCTCATGATTGAAATCTAATTTTGCTTTCTTGGGTTTTTGTTTGATTCTTTATGCATGTTAGGTCCACAAGCCACATGTTTTGTGGTTCACATCAGCTAGTATCAAGCTTTAGGGTTTAAATCTGGTTTATTTATCTAAATTTGAGTTTTTCTTTTGTTCTTCTTCTTAGCCTCATTGTAAAACCTCTTTTTCTTTGAATCTACAAACCCTAGTTTATTATTTTTTTTGTAGGCAAAACCCTAGTTTATCTTGTCTTTAAATCCATGCCAAAAAAAACAATGAACAATGTTCTTTGTTGTAATGAATAATTGTATTAAGTGAAGTAAATCCATGCAACAATTGTTTACTTCTTTGTATTAACAAGCTTTATATTAAGTGAAGTCACCCAATTTGTCTTTCCAGTTAAATGTAAAGTCTTGTCTTGAAAAATTGAAGAGACAATCTCATTGTTTAGCAATTAAACCATTCAATACCTATAAGGAAAGTTAAAAAAGATCAATGACTTCATTTACTTGGTGGAACTCAATTGGTATAGAGTACCAAAGGTGTGCACATGTGCTTGTTGACTTAATTGAATATTTTGAGTAGACACAATTGTGCTTATACGATTTAGGTGTTTCAATTCCTAAATAATGATACCATCTCTTTAATTTTAACTTGCAAAGCTCCTTCTTTTGTTGTATGCACTGATTTACACAAAATATGCATAAGAAATGGTAGTCTAGATGAATCACACCATTTTTTTATGGAATTTAATGGATTTAAATTACTAAAAATGTACAAACGAGTTGTTGCAATGAATATAATATTTGTTGTTTAACCAAAAATTAATTACGAGATCATTTTGCATGAATGATTCCATGGAATGGTAGAAGGGGCCTTCTTAGCTAGAAATGAAAAGATGGTCTCATTCAGAAAATGAAACTCTCAATAAGAATTTCAAAAGGTACTCTAGATAAATTACAACACTTTTTGACAAAATTCAATGGATTTAAGTACCAAAAATGTACAAACAAAATCATTTCAATGATTATAATGTTTTGTGTAGATGTAAATGTTAATTTCTTCATCATTTTTTGTAAATTTGTCCTTCCAATGAAAAGTAAAGTCTAATCTTAAAAAATTGAAGAGATAGTCTCATTGTTTAGGAATTAAACCATTTAATACCTATAAGGAAAGATAAAAATGATCCATGACTCATTTACATGATGGAACTCAATTGGTATAGAGCACTAAAGGTGTGCACATGTGCTTGTTCCATTTAATATAATGTTTTGTGTAGACATAAACATGCCTATATGTATTGAGTGTTTCAATTCCTAAATAATGAGATTGTCTCTTTATTTCTATCTTACAAAGCTCCTTCTTTTTTTTCAAACACTCTTTTACACAAAATATGTATAAGAATGGTAATCTAGGCCAATCACACTAGTTTTTGATGGAATGGATGTATTGTTCCTAAGATGTACAAATGAGCTTTTTGCAATGAATATAAGGTTTGTTGTTGACAAAAAAGCTAATTACAAGATTAGTTTGCGCAAATGAGCTCTTGCATTGAAGGAAAGGGTGGCCTTTTTATCTAGAAATGAAGAGATGGTCTCATTCAGGAAATGAAACTCTCAATACATATTTGAAAAAGGTGATTTAGACCAGTCACACCCTTTTATGATGTAATTCAGTGGGTACAAAGTACCAAAGGTGTACCAGCGAGCATGTTGCATTAAATATAATATTTTGTGAAGACAAAAATGTTAATTTCACCATCATTTTGTGTAATTTGTCCTTCCAATGAAAAGTGAAGTCTTGTCATGAGAAATTGAAGAGATAATCTCTTTGTTCAAAAATTAAACCATTCAATACCTATAAGGAAAGCCAACAAAGATCAATGACTTATCTTACTTGAGGGACTTCAATGGCTATAATGTACCAAAGGTGTGCAAACAAGCTTGTTCCAAGGATTATAATGTTTTGGACAGACAAAACTTGCTTATACATACTGAATTTTTCAATCCCTGAATAATGAAATTGTTTCTTCATTTCTAACTAACAATCTTCTTCTTTTATTATAAGCACTCATTTACACAAAATATGTATAAGGATGGGCAATCTAGGCCAATCACATAACCTTTTGATGGAATTCAATGGATTTAGTCAAAGGATGTAAAAATGAGCTTGTTGCAAGGAATATAATGTTTGTTGTTGACCCTAAGTTAATTGTAAGAGCTATTTGTGTAAATGAGCCCTTACAACAAGGGAAGGAGCCTTGTTAGCTAGAAATAAAGAGATGGTCACATTCAAGAAATGAAACTCTCAATACATATTTGAAAAGGTAATCTAGGCCAATCACACCTTCTTACGACGAAATTTAATGGCTTTAGAGTATCAAAGATGCATAAATGAGGTTGTTACAATGAATATAATGTTTTGTGCAAACAAAAATGTTAATTTTACCTTCATGTAAATTTGTCCTTGCAATGAAAATTGGAGCCTTGTCATGAAAAATTGAAGAGACTATCTTGTTCTTCAGGAATTAAACCATTCAATACCTATAAGGAAAGCTAATTAAGATCAGTGATTCAATTTACTTGATGGAATTTAATGGGTATAGAGTACCAATGTTGTTCAAACATGCTTGTTCCAATGATTACAATGTTTTGTGTAGACGCAAATGTGCTCTTATGAATTAAGTGTTTCAATTCTTTAATAATGAGACTAACTCTTCATTGCAGACTAACAAAGGTCCTACTTTCATTGCAATTATTTACACAAAATATTTAAAAGAAATGGTAATCTTGGCTAGCCACACCATTATTTTGATGGAATTCAATTAATTTAAGGCACCAAAGATGTACATATAACCTTGTTACAATGAATATGATGTTTTATGAGGACAAAAATGGTCATTTCACCATCCTTTTGTGTAACATTGTCCTTTCAGTGAAATGTGACGTTTCATTATTCAAGTATTAGGCCTTTCAATACCTATAAGGAAACCTAATAAAGATCAATGACTCAATTTACTTGATGGAATTCAATGGGTACATAGTGCAAATGTGCTTGCTCCAATGAATATAATGTTTTAAGTGGACACAAACTTGTTTATATGAATTGAATGTCTCAATTCCTAAATAATGAGACTGTCTCTTCATTTCTAGCTAAAAAAGCTTCTTCGATTGCAAGCACTCATTTACACAAAATATGTTTAAGAAATGGTAATCTAGATTGATCACACCATTTTTTAATAGAATTCAATGGATTTAGCGTACCAAGGATGTACAAACTAGTCTGTTGCAATGAATATAATGTTTGTCATCAACCCAAAAGTTAATTATGAGATCTATTTGTGTGAATCAGTCCTTGCAATGAAGGAAGAAGGCCTGTTAGCCAGAAATTAAGACATGGTCTTATTTAGAAAATCAAACTCTTAATATGTTTTTGAAATGATAATCTAGACCAATCACTCCTTCTGAGTCTGCTTTTGTTCCCACTTGATCTATTTTTGGAGCTTTTGATCTACATAGATCTGTAGTCCTTCTTTCTAGACAAAGCTTATTAGTTAACCATAGGTGTGATGATAAGGACTTCAGCTATTATACTAAGCTTGCTGTTTTGGATCTTACCTTATCACTGAGTAGCCTTGGTAATCCTGCCAAAAACTTTTCTTTCTAGAAAACTTGATTCACATCATCTTGATGCATGACATATGTTAGAAATATATTTTTGTACCAACAGAAATTGTGCAAGTATTTGCATTTAAGATTGGATAAGAGTTCGTGCTCTTATCCTTTATGTGTGATGGATCACCAATAAAGTGCTTTGTTATGGCAAAGATAAGACTTGCTACAACATTGTAGATTGTTTGTTGGTTATTATTGAGACGTTCTCCATGAACAACTCTCTTGATGGCTTGGAAAATGCTGTTGTGGTCAGTTGGAGTGAGTATGTAATCAAACTAACCTTTAAGCTATCTTGAGAATCCTGCAACAAGGATCTCCACAGTGGCATGGCAAGAGGTATGACTATGGGTCCTGTAAGCATTGAACACCATGGTCATTTGTTGAATGAGATTCAGAATCTAATGTTCAAAATATCCATCAATGTTCCACTCATAAATTGAATTGGAAAAATATTTTGTTTGTAGAAAAGCTGGCTTTTCTTCAAAAGCAAGGTCAGGAGCTATGGGTCTGGGATAGTATACCTTTGAAGATGTTCCCAGTGGTTCCACTTTGAGATGTACATTTAGTGATTCTATGTCTGATGCAGAAGCTTGAGATGAGCCATCATCAAGTGTAGTCAAAGTCTATACCTCTTTGCTTATTGATGCTTTGGGTTTAGATTCCTTTAGAGCCTGTCGTTTGAGCATTAAAGCTTCTGAAATTCATTTAATGATGTATTTGAAATTTGAAAGGGTTTAAAAATAGGTTTTGTTGAAAACTCCATAGTAGAGGCAATAAATTTTGAAATTTCTTTTGAAATTGAAAAATTTGATACAATAACATCCACATTTAAGAGTTGGTTGCCAATTGTTTGAAAAATTTTATTTGTATAATTATATTGTTCAATAAGCTTTTGTATTTCTTTTGTTCAAAAAATCTTCATGCTCTCTATGTATTTTGAATGGTGACGTAAGAATAAAAGAACATTTGTGCTTGAATTGAATTTCACATGATGGAGGATGAATTAATTCTATTTTTGAGCCATTCATTGACTCACATTTTTGTGATTGGATTTGAGCTTGTAATTCATCTTCTCTGTTAATGATGACCACCCCATTGAAAATAGTATTCATCAAACCAATCAAAGAATAAAACATGCCTTTTATTTCTAGTCGTAATAATCTTACTGGACTTCTAATTTTTTCTCATTTTGAAAATTTTTGAAAAACAATTCTCTTTTTTTAGCATTATGTTGGCCATAAATTGTTTTTCTTAAAATTTCTTTTTTAATCACAAAATCTTTTTCAAAAACATGGAGCTCAAAATGTATCTCAAGCTTAATAGGAAACTGAGCTTGTGATGCCAAGGCTCCATGAGATTTTGGGGATTCTTGTTGTGGTGATGCATAAGTGGCTTGAGGTATCTATCCATGAAGATCTACACTTCTTATACTACCAATTTGATTGTAAGTGCTAGATGGTTGTCTCATAGAAAGGCTATGTTGCTAATAATTTGAGATTTTGGTTTCTAGATTTGGCACTTGTGGAGTGTTTAGCAAAAGATATGCTGACACTGCCATCTTTATGTTGCGTAATCCTATTGGCATCCATTGCTAAAGGAAGCATTCAGACAAAAACATTTTCAAGTTTCTAGGTGTCAGACAGATTTACCTTGTGTCAATTGATGTACCTAAGTGTTTAGAGGTTAGCTTTGTGCATGTTTGTTTTCCACAGAACTGTTTCTTCATGGGTTCTGTGACAAAGGGCTTTGATGTTGAACATTGTTTTCATAGACCTATAATGTACATTAGGCTTAGTGGAATCGATCATTCAGTGAATCGATTATAAAGCTTGATTTGCAAGGGAAAAACATCAAGCATATTGCTTTTATGCAAAGAAACTATGAAATCTAGAAAAAAATTGAAATAAATTGGACCAGAACATAAGTTTCTAAAATACCTAAGAGAGAATCATCAAAGTTTAGAAGAAAACAATCTCTAAGGGCAACAAGAATAGAAGTATCCAACCCTCCTGAGGAAGGGGCTTGATTCCTACTTAGACAAGGCCAAAGTGTAGGAAATTGTAACACTTTTGGTGATGCTTTATGGAGGCAAAGGAAAGAAGCTTTGCCATTTCAAAGGAATTGTAAAGATGACAGTCTCATTCCTCCATCTTGATTGTGTAATCATCTTGTAAGTACACAAACCTAAGGTATAAAGATGGATATGGACACCACATTCTAGAGAAAGAAGGGATTTAGGAGTGATAGGTCAGGTTGAATGCTATAAGAAGAGTTAGTTTTTAATAAGTTCTTTAGTTTTTGAAAGAATAGAGTGAGAAAATTTTCACTTTTAATTTCACTAATGTTCTTTATTTTTTTTTTTTAAATAATGCAAACAAGCTTATGTATGGTCTAAATTAATAACCCATACCCTAGAGATAATGACAAACTTTGTAAATAAGCTAAAAACAATCTACTTCTATTTATTTTAGAAGTTGCCCTATTTTATAATAAACTCTTATTTAGGAGTGGAGTTTATTGTAACCCTGACTCATTAAGTACTCCAATCAAATTAATAAAGCCTTGGATCAGATTAAGATATGTTCTTCCACCCCTTAAAGCTTGAATTAGCCTTTTTGGGAACAAATTTCATCAATTAGCTTGCTAAGTGCTTCTTTCATCCTTTTAGCTCTTGAACATTTTATCATCCCTTCTTGAATGCTCCATGGATCCATAAAAGCCCTCCATGTATTAAATTCTCCATGGATCTCATCATTTCCCTTCTCCTTAAAAGGTTTCATCCTTAAATCATTACTTGCATCAAAAGGAGAAAGTTTATAAACATTAAATGTTGCACTCACATTGTACTCACTGAAAAGGTTCAACTTGTAGGCATTGTCATTAATTTGTGCCACCACTTGAAATGGACCATCTCTTCTAAGCTACAACTTTGAATGCCTTTAAGCCAAGAACCTCTCCTTGTGCATGTGCACCCAAACTCAATCATTAGGTTTAAATACAACCTTCTTTCTCCCTTTGTTGGTATAGGATGCATATTGCTATGTTCATTTTGCAATTTGTTGCCACACCTTCTCATGTAACTTCTTCACCATTTTGGCCTTGTGTTCACCATCTAAGCTAACATATCATCAACAAGTAAAAGCATTAAATCTAAAGGAGTCAAAGGATTTAAACCATATACAATTTCAAATGGAGAGTGACCAGTCGTAGAATGAACACTCCTATTATATGCAAACTCTAAATGCTGCAAACAATCTTCCCATGTTTTTTAATTTTTTGAGGAATGCATCATATTGAATCCCTTGGTTTTAACATCTATGCACAAAGCATGCATGAGATTAAGATTTGAGAAAAAGAGTAAGTTGGGGTAACAAGAAAAATAAATAGGTCCATCACTCTAACTAGATTCTATTACTCCTAATAAGGAGTCATGAAACCTGTTATGTCTTTAGCCTCTAACATAAATTATGGTAGAGTTATTTAAACCTAATCTTATGGTCAGCTTCAAAGCTACTTGAATCATGCCAATATGGGGAAATTTGAATTTCCTCTAGTGTGAACTAATAAGTTCTTGGGATAGCAAGATAAAAGAAATCATTATAACCTTGAGATAAGGGTAAAGCTTCATCATTTGTTTTAATAACATAATCAGATTTAGATAAAAAAAAACCATTTGATATATATATATATGTGATAATGAGGATGATGGTAATTTCCAAATTCTAACGATAAATATTATTTATATTTTCATTGATAATAATTTCTTTAGTTTTACTATTAGAGTGCCAACTTTAGTGAAGTTTATCCATATGTGTCCTAGAATCACTATCAGTGATTTACACCAAAAGCATTCAACACCTAACCACAGCTTGCATGAGCTAAAAATGAAAACATGGCTTAGGTTTCAACTACAACTTAGAATAGATACTTCACTAGGCTTGGCTCTAATACCCTAAATTTGTATTAAGAAAGACTAATACCTTTAAAATACTTTTCAAAAACAACAGAAGTATTAAACATTATTGATTTGAGTAAGCTTGTTATTAAATACAAGCTATCATAAGTCATTTTTTGTAATGATGACTTACGTTTAGAAATTCCTTTTGTGCTGATCAAAATTCTATCACAAGATTTCATATTCGGAAATCATTTCTTACACATGCTATACCCAATAAAGAAAATCGACACACATAAATGCAGAGATTAATGGAAAGCTTATTAGAATATGACCAATGGTTGTTCCCTCTAGACTAACCAGTGCTGTAATATAGCAAGACAATTGTACTAATTTGTATCTTAATTAGTGGGCTCTTGATTGATTAGAATAGAGGAAAAGGTTGAAGAAATATTTCACAAATGGGACTCTATTCCTAAGCCTCCAGTTAAATTAGAAATAAAAAAAAAGTTTAATTTAAACTTCTATCCTCTAAAAATATTAACTATGATATGACCAATGGTTGTTCTAAAACATTAGAACTAGTGGAGGAAATAGTTAAATGACTTAAAAGCCTTGGTCTAAAAGATAAAGAAGCTATTGTTTTGAAAAAAGAAAGTTAGATTAAATCTGATAATAAATGTGAAAATATCAAAGAAGACTTAGAAGAGTTAGGTCAACTTCTACAAATGTTCTTATTAGAACAATAGTCATTTGAGAGTAGTCCTTCTCATACGAAGGAACCTCTTTCTATTAATAAAATAACCTTTAATAAGGTTCCTACTATGTTATGCTATCCAAGATCAATACACGTTGACCACTTATTGGAAGAACAATTAAAGCATAATTGTGTTCAATATGATGGTAGTAGTATAGTTGAATGGAATCTTGATGGTGTGATTAAACATCAGATTCTAATTTGTTGCATTACACGATGATGTTTGTAACCGCTGCCAAAACAAAGAGTAATTTTGACGCTCATTTTGCTCAAATCATAACAAGTGGGTTTACTAAATAGCTTAAAGGCTGGTGGGATTTTTATTTGTCTAATAAGGTAAAACATCAAATTTTTTCAGCTACAAAACCAAAAGCAACAATACTAATCTCTGATTGTGTTAATACATTAATTTATACAATCACCAATCATTTTATTGGTACTACCATTTTGTTAATAAACAAGACATATGAATAACCCATTAATTTGAGATGTCCTAACTTGTCTCATTTTAAGTGGTATAAAGATGTATTTTTCCCAATAAACCAAAAAAGAAAGGTATCAGCCTTATGTGAAATGAAAATCTTCTTATGAGAAGAAAGGAATAAAGCAAAGAAAATGCTTGTAAAGCCCAATCCAAAGAAAACAATTGTTTGCTATAAATGTGGCAAAATAGGTCACTATTCAAATAAATGCAAAACAAAGCAAAAAACATCAAGAGTTAACTCTCAATAAAGCTCTTAAAAATTCAAGGAAGATGTGAATATTGAAAGTCTTCAATATATTAAAGTTGTTGATAAAGTTATTACCCATAAATGGCATACAAATATTATAGTTGTTATTAATAAATAGATTTTCTTTGCTATCACGTTAATTAATTCTAGTGCTGAAATGAATTGTATTAATGAGGTATAGTACCATTAAAATACTTTTCAAAAACAACAAAAGTGTTAAGAACTGCTGATAAAAATAAACTTGTTATTAGTGACAAGTTACCTGAAGTTGCAATTTGCAATAAAGGTATTTGTCTTGAAATTGCTTTTATGCTGGTTAAGCCAGCATGTTATTTTAGGAAATCATTTTCTTCATATGCTTTACCATATTAAAGAAATTAATAGCAAGGATATTTATGCAGAAATTAATGGCAAGGTTATTAGCTTTGAATTTATATCTATCCCTTAGTATAGAGAGATAGATTTACTTTAGAAAAATATTAAAAGAAAAGAAAAGTTTATTTCTTTTCTTCAAGATGAGATTGCTTATAAGCATTTACAAAAAAATACTTTCTTTTCTTGTTATTACAACAAAAGTATAGGAAATAAAAGAAGCAATATAATCAATAATATGCTTAAAAATTCCTACTAATTTTTAGAAGAGGAATAAACATATTGTTAACTTGCCTTAAGAGTTAGACTTTAATGAAAGTTGAAGTCCAACTAAAGCCTTGCTAGCTAGAAATGAAGAGACAATCTCATTATTCTTGAAGTTAGACATTCAATACATGTAAAAAAGCTAATCAAGACCATTAAAACCATTCTGTTTAGATAAAATTCAACAAATTTAGAATACTGAAGAAATAAAAATGAGCTTCTTGTAGGCAATGCAATTTTTGCTATTGAAAGAAAAGTTAATTATGGTATCATTTTGTGTGAATAAGTCCTTAGAATTAAAGGAGAAGTCATGTTAACAAAAAAATGAAGAGGCAATCTCATTGTTTGAGAATTAAACCATTCAATACTTGTATGGAAAGCAAATCATGATCAATGACTCATTTGCTTCCTATAATTCAATGGATTTAGAGTACCAAAGGTATATAGACATACTTGTTCCAATGAATAGAATATTTCAAGCAGATACAAAAGTTATTTCCACCATCATTTTGTGTAAATGAGTCTTTACAACAAAGGAAGGATCCTTGTTAGTTAGAAATGAAGTGATAATCACATTATTCAAAAATTAAAATAGTCTTAAATATAGAAAAAGCTAATATAAACTAATGAAACCTTTTTTTTTTTTTATGAAATTCAATGGATTTAAAGTAGCTGAGATGTACAAATGAGTTTCTTGCAATGAATGCAATAGTTGTTGTTGACACAAAAGTTAGTTACAAGATCATTTTGTGTAAATGAGTCTTTGCAACAAAAAGAGAAACCTTGTTATCAAAAAATGAAGAGATGGTCTCATTGTTTGGGAATTAAACCATTCAATACCTATAAGGAAAGTTAATCAAGATCAATGACTCATTTAATATATGGAATTCAATAGGCATAGAGTGTACCAAAAGTGTCCAAACGTGCATGTTCCAATGAATATAATGTTTTATGAAGGCATAATAGTTAATTTTACTATCATTTTGTGTAAATAAGTCCTTGCAATGAAAGAAGGAGCCTTGTAAGATAAAAATGAAGAGAATGCCTCATTATTCAACAATCAAAACATAGCTGTAAGAAAAAGCTAATGAAGATCAATCTAGCCTTTGTTTGAAGGATTTCAATGGGTTTAGAGTACCAAAGTTGTATAGATGTGTTTGTTGCAATGAATATAATGAATATATATGTTATTGTCATAAAAAAAAATGAAGAGACAACCACACTTTTTGTTGATGGTATTCAATGGATTTAGAGTACCTAAGATGTACAAACAAGCTTGTTGCAATGAATATTTTTTACTATTGACATTAAAGTTAATTATGATATCATTTTGTGTGATTGAGTTCTTGCAAGGAATAGACAAGACTTGCTAAAATGTTATGACAGTCATTGTTTAGAAATTAAACCATTTAATACATACAAGGAAAGCTAATCAAGATCAATGATTCATTTGTCTGATGGAATTCAATGGATTCAGAGTACCAAAGGTGCATAAATGTGCTTGATCTAATGAATAGAATGTTTTGTATAGACTTAAATATTAATTTACCATTTTTTTTTGTGTGAATGAGTTCTTACAATGTTGGAAGGAGACTCATTAGCTAGAAATGAAAAGAAAGTCTCATTATTTAGGAATTAAAACATTCAAGAGGTATACAAAAAGCAAATAAAGAAAAATCAAAGCATTGTTTGATGGAATTCAATGGATTAAGAGTAACAAAGATGTAGAAATGAGTTTCATGCATTGTATACAATGGTTGTTGTTGACACAAAAGTTAGTTACAAGATCATTTTGTGTTAATGAGTCCTTACAATGAAAAGAAAAACCTTGTTATCAAAAAATGAAGAGGTGGTCTCCTTGATCAAGAATTAAATCATTTAATACCTATAACAAAAACTAATTAAGATCAATGACACATTTATTTGATGAAATTCAATAGGTTTAGAGTACCAAATGTGTCCAAACATGTTTGTTCTGATGAATATAGTGCTTTATGAAGACAAAATGGTTAATTTCACCATCATTTTGTGTAATTAAGTCCTTGCAATGAAGGAAGGAGTCTCATTAGCTAAAGATGAAAAGGTCTTAACATTCAAGAATTGAAACATTAAATAGCTACAAGAAAAGATAATCAAGATCTATCTAACCTTTGAAGGATTTCAATGGGTTTAGAGTATCGAAGTTGTATGTACATGATTTTTGCAATAAATATAATGAATATAGACATCTTTGTTATCAAAAAATAAAGAGATGATCACATTGTTTAGAGATTATACCATTCATTACTTGTAAGGAAAGCTAATTGAGATCAATGACTAATTTACTTGATGGAATTGAATGGGTTCAAGTACCAAAGATGTACTAATGATCTTATTGCTATAAGTATAATGTTTGCTCTTGTTACAAAAGTTAATTATGAGATCATTTTGTGTGAAGGACTCTTTGCAATGAAAAGGGAAGCCTTGTTGTCAAAAAATGTAGAGGTAGTCTCATTGATGGAGAACAAACCATTCAATACCTATAATAAAAGTAAATTAAGATGAATGACTCATTTACGTGGTGAAATTCAATGGATTGATAGTACCAGTGATGTATAAGCAAGCTTGTTTCAATTATTATAAACTTAAATGTTGATACATAAGTTAATTAAAGGATCATATTGCATGAATGAGTCTTTCCAATTAAAAAAAAGGTCTTATTGTCAAAAATAACTAGATAGTCTCATTATTTAGGAATTGAAACACTTAATACATATAAGAAAACGTAATCTAGACCAATCACAATTTTTTTTATGGTATTCAATGGATTTGGAGTGCTAGAGATGTACAAATGAGCTTATTGCTATGAATATAATATTTACTATTGACACAAAAGTTAATTACGAGATTATTTTGCATGAATGAGTTATTACAATGAAAAGAAATGTTTTGTTATAAAAAAAAAATACAAGATAGTCTCATTATTCATTAATTGAAACACTTAGTACTTATAAGACAAGGTAATCTAGACAAATCATACCTTTTTTTTTATGAAATTTAATGGATTCATATAATGTTTGTTGTTCATACAAAAGTTGATTATAAGATCATTTTGCATGAATGAGCCCTTATGAAGAAAAGAGAAGTCTTGCTATCAATAAATAAGGAGACAATCCAATTGTATGGGAATTGAACCATTTCAATACGTATATGGAAAGCTAATCAAGATTAATAACTTATTTGCTTGATGGGAATGGATTTAGAGTACCAAAGGTTTAAAGACATGTTTGTTCTGATGAATAAAATATTTTGTGTAGACCAAAAAAAGTTAATTTCACCATCATTTTTTGTAAATGAGTCCTTGCAATGAATGAAGGAGCCTTATTAGTTAGAAATGAAGACAAGATCTCATTATTTAAGAATTGAAACACTCATATGTATAGGAAAAGCTAATCTAAACCAATCAAACCTTTTTTTTTTTTGATGGAATTCAATGTATTTAGAGTAGCAAAAATGTAGAAAGGAGTTTCTTGCAATGAATACAATGGTCATTGTTGGACTAAAAGTTAGTTACAAGATCATTTTGTGTCAATGAGTCCTTACAATGAAAAGAGAAAGCTTTTTATCAAAAAAATGAAGTGGTAGTCTCATTGTTCAAAAATTAAACTATTCAATACTTATGAGGAATGCTTATTGAGATCATTGACTCATTTAATTGATGGAATTCAATAGGTTTAGAGTACCAAATGTGTCCAAACTTGTCTATTCCAATGAATATAATGTTTTGTGAAGGCAAAAAGGTTTATTTCACCATCATTTTGTGTAATAAGTCCTTACAACAAAGGAAGGAACCTTGTTAGCTAAAAATGAAGTGAAGTCTCATTATTCAAAACTTCAAACATTAAACAACTATAAAAGAAAGCTAGTTAGCTAAAGGTTTGCAAATGTGCTTGTTCCAAACAATATAATGTTTTTTGTCAACACAAAGTTAATGTTACCATCATTGTGTAAATGTGTCCTTGCAACAAAGGACCTTTGTTAGTTAGATATGAAGAAATTGTCTCATTATTCAGTAATTAAAACACTCTCTATGTATAAAAAAAAAAAATGGTAATCTAGACTAATCACACATTTTTTTGATGGACATCAATGGGTTTAGGGCACCAACAATGAAGAGATGAGCTTGTCACAAGGAAATAATGTTTGTTGTTAACCCAAAAATTAACAAGTCTTTGTAACAAAAAGGGAAGTCTTGTTATCAAAAAAATGAAATAGCCTCATTGTTCATGAATTAAACCATTCAAAACTTGTAAGTGCAACTTAAGAAAATCAATGACTCATTTACTTGATGGAATTCAAAGGTTCAAAACACCAAACACTAATACATATGAGAAAACTAATCAAGACCAATCAAAAAAATTTTTTTATTGAAATTTAAATGATTTAGATCACTAAAGATGTATAAATGAGCTTGTTGCACTGAATATAATGTTTGATGTAGACACAAAAGTTAATTATGAGATTATTTTGTGAGAATGAGTCCTAATAATGAAAAGAGAAGCATTGTTATTAAAAAAATGAAGAAGCAATGTCATTGTTCGGAAATAAAACTATTCTATACCTATAAGAAAAGCTAATCAAGATTAATGACTCATTTGCTTGATGGAATTCAATGTGTTTAGAGTACCAGGTGCACTCAAATGTTCTTGTTTTAATTAATATTATGTTTTGTGTTGACACAAAAGTTAATTTCATTATGATTTTGTGTAAAGGAGTCCTTGCAATGAAGGAAGGAACCTTGTTAGATAGAAAAGAAGAGACATTCGCATTATTTAACCATTAAAACACTCAACTAGTATAATAAAAGTTAATTTAGACAAATAACACCTATTTTTGATGAAATTCAATGGATTTTAAACACCAAAAATGTACAAACAAGCTTGTTGCAATGAATATAATGTTTTTTAATGGCATAAAAGTTAATTATGAGATCATTTTGTGGTAATGAGCCCTTGGAACGAAAAGAGAAGTTTTCTTATCAAAAAAGGAAGTGGACTTATTGTTTAAGAATTAAACCTTTCAATACCTATAAGCAAAGCTAATTAAGATTAATAACTCATTTACATGATGGAATTCAATGAGTTTAGAGTACAAAAGATGTGCAAACATGCTTGGTCCAATGAATATAATGTTTTGTGTAGACACAAAAATTCCTTTCACCATCGTTTTATGTAAATGAGTCCTTATGATGAAGTTAAGAGCCTTATTAATTAGAAATAAAGAGACAATGTCATTATTCTGGAATTGAAACACATAATGCATATGAGAAAAGATAATTTAGACCAATCACACCTTTTTTTTTTTTATGGAATTCAATAGATTTAGAGTACCAAAGAAGTACAAACAAGCTTGTTCTTATAATTCAAGCTTGAAGGGTAGTAAAGCATATCATAATGTAGGCCAAGGCTTTATTAATTTGATTAGAGTACTTAATAGGCTAGAGTAACAATACAATTCATTCCTAAATAGGAGATTTTTTTTTTTAAAAAATACATGTCTGTAATAAAATAGGAGTGTTTTATATTTTAGGAGTTTATTATTCTCGTTATTTTAAAGGAATTTAAGGTTGTTAATTCATCCTATAATAAGATTGATTTCATTGTTTAAAAGTGTAAAATATTAGTAAAAATAAGAGTGAGAATTTTTTTTCCTCAGCTCTTTCAAGAACTAACTCTTGTGGCATTTAACCTGATTTATCAATCCTTTCTTTACTAAACTATGACATCCATATGCTTCTTTATACCTTAGGTTCATGTTCCTGGGTTCTTGTTTGATTAGTTGTATATTACTTTTGGGATTCACATCAGTTAGTATCTAAGTTTAAGGATTAAAGGTTTATTTATCTAAATTTTGAGTTTATCTGTTGTTCTTCTTCTTAACCACATTCTAGCTTTTCTTGTTCATTGAATTTGCAAAAACTAGCTTTTCTTTTATTTTTATCTACAAACCTCAATTACTACAATGATTTGGATATAATTAATCTTTTTTCATATGTGTTTTGCAATTTAATCTCATTGTGTTTTTCTTTGATTCTAATTTGTTAGAATTAGTTGGTTATAAGGTGACTTTAATTGAGCTTATTTAGTTCAACAAAGGAGTGAGAGAGAAAAGCCAAATTTATATAGTGTGCAAACACTAGAGTGATTGTCATATTATGAGGGAGTGGAGTGAAACATGTGAGAGAGAGTGCGTGTGAGGTTGTTCCCAACATTTTTTTTGTTTTATGCAAGTGATGATTTGAGACAAATTTTTTCAAGGAGAGGGGAAATGATGAGATTCATGACGGAACTGATGCATGGAGGGCTTTTAAGGGTCCATTAAGCATTCAAGAAAGGCCAATGACATGTTTAAGAGTTAAAAGGGTGAAAGACACACTTAGTGGGCTGATTAAAGAAATTTGGGTCAAAGAAGATAATTGCAGCTTAAAGGGTAGCAAAGCACATCTTAATGTGAACAAAGACTCTATCAATTTCATTGGAGTACTTAATGGGCTAAGGTTACAATAAAATCCACTCCTAAATATGAATTTTTTATAAAATTAGAGTTTACAATAAAATAAAGAGTGTTCTTATATTTTAGGAGTTTTCATTGTCATTATTTGTAGGTTGTTAATTCAACCTATAAATATGCTTGATTTCATTGTTAGAAGGAGAAGAACATTACTGAAAATAAAAGTGAGATTTTTTTATTTAGTTCTTTAAAGAATTAAAGAACTTATCAAGAACAAACTTTTCTTGTGATGTTCAATCCAACTTATCACTCTTAAATCCCTTCTTTCTTGGAGGGTGCCATCCATATCCTTCTTCATAGCTTAGGTTTTTGTTCCTTGATTATTGGATTTAGGACACGCATAATTGAAACCTAATTTTGCTTTCTTGGGTTCATGTTTGGTTCCTTGTGTGTGTTGGATCCCTAAACCACATCTTTTGGGATGGACATTATACACTAAGAAAAGATAATCTAGACAACTCATTATTTTTTTTTTATGGAATTTAATGGATATAGAGTGCAGAAAATGGACAAATGAGCTTGTTGCAATTAATATAATGTTTAATGATAACACAAGTTAATTGCAAGACCATTTTGTGGGAACGAGTCCTTGCAATGAAAAGATCAGCCTTATTATCGAAAAATGAAGATGTAGTCTCATTGTTCAGGAATTAAACTATTCAATAAATGAAAGCAAAGCAAATTGAAATCAATGACTCATTTACCTGATGGAATTCAATAGGTTCAGAGTACCATAAGTGTACAAACATGCTTGTTTAAATGAATATAATGTTTTGTGTAGATACAAAAGTTAATTCCACCATTAATTTGTGTAAATGAGTCCTTACAACAAAGGAAGGAGCCTTGTTAGTTAGAAATAAAGATACAATTTCACTATTCAACAATTATAACACTCAATATATATAAGAAAAGGTAATCTAGACCAATCACACCTTTTTTTTTTTTTATAAACTCAAGGATTTAGAGACCAAATATGAACAAACAAGCTTGGTGCAATGAATATGATGCTTGATTTTGACACAAAAAGTCAATTGTGAGAACATTTTGTGGAAATGAGGCCTTGCAACAAAAAGAGAAGCCTTGCTATCAAAAAATGAAGAAGTGATCTCATTGTTTAAGAATTAAACCATTCCCTATAAGGAAAACTAATCAAGATCAATGACATATTTACTTGATGGAATTCAATGGATTTAGAGTACCAAAGGTGTGTAAACATTCTTGTTCCAATGAATATAATCTTTTATGGAGACACAAATGTTAATTTCACCATCTTTTTGTGTAAATGAGTCCTTGTAATGAAGGAAGGAGCCTTGTTAGCTAGAAATGAAGAGAAGGTATTATTTAGGTAGTCAAACACTCGATACGTATAAGAAATGGTAATTTAGACCAATCACACCTTTTTTTTGATGGAATTCATTGGTTTTAGAGTTCAAAGATGTACAAATTAGCTTGTTGCAAGTGATATAATGTTTACTATTGACACAAAAGTTAATTATATGACATTTTATGTGAATAAGTCATTACAACGAAAAGAAAAGCCCTATTATCGGAAAATAAAGTAACAGTCTCTTTGTTTGATAATTAAACCATTCAATACTAGTAGGGAAAGCTAATTAAGATCAATGACTTATTTACTAGATGAAATTTAATGAATTTAGAGTACCAAAGATGTAAAAATGAGCTTTTTGCAATGAATACATTGTTTATTGTTGTCATAATAGTTAATGAGATCATTTTACGTGAATGAGTCATTGCAATGAAAAGAGAATTCTATTTATCAAAAGATGATGAGATAATATCTCTGTTCAAGAATTAAACCATTCAGTACCAATAAAGAAAGCTAATCAAGTTCATTAACACATTTGCTTCATGGAATCCAATGCATTCAAAGTACCAAAGTGTACAAATGTGCTTGTTCCAATGAATATACTATTTTGTGATGACATAAAAGTTAATTTGACCATCATTTTGTTTAAATGAGTCCTTGCGACATAGGAAAGAGCCTTGTTAGTTAGAAATGAAGAGATGATGATGAGATACATAGAGGATCAAATGCATGGAAATCTTCTAAGGATCTGTTGAGGTTCCAAGAAGGGCTAATAACATGTTCAAGAGCTAAATTGATGAAAGAGGCACTTGATAGACTGATTAAAGAAATGTGGCCAAAGAAACTATTTTAAGCTTGAAGGGCTGCAAAACATATCTTAACTTAATGCTGGCTAAGGTTTTATTTATTGTATAAGTATGATGAATAAGTCAGTGTCAAGTGATTGTAAGGATTTGTATAACTCTAAAAAGAAATAGGAGTAGAATTGTTGTTAGCTTATTTAGGATGTTTGCCATTTTCTTTAAGTTAGAGTTGTAAATTTAGCATGTAAATAGGCTTGATTTCTTTGTTAAAGATAAGCAAAACATTAATGAAGCTAAAAGTGAGAATTCTCTCCTTTAGTTCTTTCAAGAACTAAGAACTTGTTAAGAACTAACTTTTCTTATGGCTTTTAACTCATCACTCCTTAATCCCTTCTTTTTTCGAATGTGGTGTTCATATCCTTCTTTATTCCTTAGTTTCATTTTCTGTCAAACATTGGGTTTAAGTCTTGCATGCTTGAAATCTGATTTAGTTTTCTTTGGCACTTGTTCAAATTCCTTGTTCATGTTGGGTCACTAAGCGATGTCTTTAAGGGTTTACACCATTTGGTATCAGAACTTGGCTTAGAATCAGGTTTCCTTATCTAATTTTGAGGTTCTTTTTTTTGCTTGTTTTCTTAGTTGCATTCTATAACCTCTTATTTTTTGAATCCACAAACCCTAGTTTATCTTTTCTTGTATTTAAATTTTTGCAAAAAGACAAAAATGAAAAAATTATTTGATAAAGAAGAAAAGAAAAATAAAAGAAAAATATTCTATTTGATTCCTTCCTATTTCAAAAGTAAATCTTGTTTACTTTAGGTGAAAAGGAAATAAAAGCTTTATTTCCTTATTTTTTTCTAGTTTCTGCAAGGATTTGGATCCAATTAATTTTTTTTTTCATATTTTGCATTTTAATGTTGTTGTGTTCTTCTAATCCATAACCTTACATTTATTAGACTTTCCTAAATTTCTTTGATTCTAATTTGTTAGAATTAGTTGGTTATAAACTGACTTTGATTGAGCTTGTTTATTTCAATAAAGGAGTGAAAACTAAATTTATAAAGTATGCAAACATGGGAGTGAGTGTCAGACTATGAGAAAGTGGAGGAAAACATATGAGGGAGTGTGTGCAAGTTTATTCCCAACATATGTTATTTTTATATAGGTGATGATTCAAGGTTTAATCCTTTTATGGAGAGGCAAAATGATGAGATCCATAAAGGATTTAATGCATAAAGGGCTTTTAAAGTTCCATTGAGCATTCAAGAAGGGCCAATAACATGTTCAAGAGCTAAAAGGATGAAAGAGGCACTTAATGGGCTAATTAAAAAAATTTGGGCCAGAGAAGCTAATTCAAGTTTGAATGGTAGTAAAACATATCTTAATGTAGGCCAAGGCTTTATTTATTGTTTAAGTATGCTAAATAGGTCTATGTCAAGTGATAATAAGGATTTCTACAATAACCCCCCCCAAAAAGGAGCAAATTTTGTTGTTGGCTTATTTAGGAAGTTTATAATTATCTCTAGGGTTAGGATTGTTAATTTACAATAACTATTAAAATAATTAGGAGTAGCTTTGTTGTTAGCTTATTAAAGTACTTTGTCATTATCTATAGGGTTAGGGTTGTTAATTTAGCTTATAAATGGGCTTAATTTCATTGTTAAAAATAAGTAGAACATTAGTGAAACTAAAAATTAGAATTTTCTCCTTTAATTCTTTTAAAACTAAACAACTTATCAAGAACTAACTCTTCATGTGGTGTTTAACCTGACTTATCACTACAAAATCCCTTCTTTTTTGGAGTATAGCATCCATATCCTTCTTTACACCTTAGGTTGATGTTCCTCAAACATTGGGTCTAGGGTCTTACAAAATTAAAATCTAATTTTACTTTCTTAGGTTCTTATTTGAATTCCTTGTATACATTGGGTCCCAAAGCCATGTCTATTAGGGTTCACATTAGATGGTCTCATTATTTAGGAAGTAAAATAGTCAAAACATATAATAAAAAGTAATATAGACCAATCACTCCAAATTTTGATGAAATTTGAATGGATTTAGAGTACCAAAGATGTATAAACAAGCTTGTTGCAATGAATATAATGTTTAATACTGAAACAAAGGTTAATTGTGAGATCATTATATGTGAATGAGGCATTGCAATGGACAGAGAAGACTAATTATCAAAACATGAAGAGATAGTCTCATTATTTGACAACCAAACTGTTCAATACCTATAAGGAAAGCTAATCAAGATCAATGACTGATTTCCTTGATGGAATTCAATAAATTTATAGTACCAAAGATGTACAAATGTTGCAATGAATATAATGTTTGCTATTGACACAAAAGTTAACTATGAGATTATTTCTATGTGAATGAGTCCTTCAATCAAAAAGAGAAGACTTATTATCAAAAAAAATGAAGAGATGATCTCATTGTTTAGGAATTAAACCATTCAATACCTATTAGGAAAGCAAGTCAAGATCATTAAGTCATTTGCTTGAAGGAATTCAATGTGTTTAGAGCAAAGTTAGACAAACAAGCATGTTAGTTTGAAAATGAAGGATGGACTTCAAAACATATAAGAAAAGGTAATTTAGATCATTCACACCTATTTTTGATGGACTTTAATGGATTCAAAGTACTAAAGTAGTAGAAACAAGCTTCTTACAATGAGTACAATGTTTGCTATTCACACAAAAGTTAATTTCGAGATCATTTTGTGTGAATGAATCCTTGCAACAAAAAGATAAGCCTTGTTATCAAAAAGTGAATAGGTAGGTAGTTTCATTGTTCAAGAATTAAACCATTCAATAGAGCTAATGAAGATGAATGACCCATTTTCTTGATGGAATTCCATTAAAAAAAGGTGTGATTCATCCACATTAGCTTTTCTTATATATATATTATGTGTTTCAATTCTTGAATCATGAGACCTCTTCATTTCTAGCTAACAATGTTGCTTCCTTCATTGCAAGGACTTATTTACATTGAAGGATGGTGAAATTGACTTTTGTGCTTGCACAAAATGTTGTATTCATTAGAGCAAGCACATTTGCACACCTTTGGCAAATGCTTTAAACCCATTGAATTCCATCAAGTCAATGAGTCATTGGTCTTGATTAGCTTTTCTTATAGGTACTGAATGGTTTAATTTCCCAAACAATGAGACCATCTCTTCATTTTTGATAACAAGACTTCTCTTTTATTGCAAGGATTTATTCACACAAAATGATATTGTAATTAACATTTATGCCAACAATAAACATTGTATTCTTTGTTTATACATATTTGGTACTCTAAATCCATTGAATTCCTTCAAACAAAGCTTTGATTAATCTTGATTAGCATTTTTTATACTTATGGATTATTTTAATTCTTGAATAATGAGGCCTTCACTTCATTTCTAGCTAATAATGCTCCTTACTTTGTTGTAAGGACTCATTTACACAAAATCAGGGTGAAATTGACTTTTATGTTTACACAAAAATTATATTCATTGGAACAAACATGATTGTACACCTTCAGTGCTTTGAATCCATTGAATTCCATCAAGCAAGTCATGGATCTTGATTAGCTTTCCTTACAGGTATTGAATGGCTTAAATCAATAATAATGAGATTGCCTCTTCATTTTTCAATAATAAGGCTTTTATTTTTGTTATAAAGACTTATTCACCGAAAATGATTTTCAAATTAACTTTTATGTCAATAGCAAACATTGTATTAATTGCAAGAAGCTCATGTTTACACTTTGGTACTCTAAATCCATGGAATTTCAACAAAAGAAAGGTGTGATTATTCTAAATTAGCTTTTGTTATAGAAATGGGTGTTTTAATTCTTAAATAATGAGTTTGTCTCTTCATTTCTAGCTAACAAGCTTCCTTCCTTCATTGCAAAGGCTCATTCACACAGAATGATCTCATAATTAGCTTTTGTGTCAACATCAAATATATATTCATTGTGACAAGCTTGTTTGTACATTTTTGGTACTCTAAATCCATTGAATTCCATCAAAAAAGGTGTGATTGGTCTATATTACCTTTTCTCATACATAATGAGTGTTTGATTTGTGGAATAATGAGATTGTCTCCTTATTTTCAGCAAACAAGGCTTTATTAATTTAATTGAAGTACTTAATGGGCTAGGGTTATAATAAAATCAGCTCATAAATAGAAGTTTGTTGTAAAATATGAGTCTATAATAAAATAGGCAGATTCTTACATTTTAGAAGTTTATTGTTATCTTTATTTTTAGAGTTTTTGGGGTTGTTGATTCAACCTATAAATAGGCTAGATTGCATTGTTAAAAAGAGCAAAACATTAGTGAAATTAAAAGTGAGAATTTTCTCCTTTGGTTCATTGAAGAACTAAAAATCTTATCAAGAACTAAATCTTCTTGTGACATTCAACCTAACTTATCACTCCCAAATCTCTTCTTTGCTAAATGTGACATCAATATCCTTCTTTATACCTTAGATTTGTGTTCCTTGAACATTGGGTCTATGTATTGCATGATTGAAATTTGATTTAGCTTTCTTGGTTTCTTGTTCAACTCCACATGCATGTTGGGTTCCTAAGCCACATCTTTTGGGGTTCACATTATTTTGTGTCTACACAAAACATTATATTCAATGCAAGAAGCATGGTTGTACATCTTTGGTACTCCAAACCCAGTGAATTCCATCAAGTTAATGAGTCATAGATCTTGATTAGCTTTTCTTACAAGTGTTGATGGTTTAATTCCTGAACAATGAGATTGCCTCTTCATTTTTTGATAACAAGGCTTCACTTTTTGTTGTAAGGACTCATTCACACAAAATGATCTCATAATTGGCTTTTATGTCAATGGAAAACACTATATTCCTTGCAATAGTCTTGTTTGTACATTTTTAGTACTTTAAATCCATTGAATTTCACCAAAACAATGGTTTGAACTGTCTAGATTACCTCTTCTAATGCACATTATGTGTTTTAGTTTCTAAATATTGAATCTGTCTCTTCATTTCTAACTAACAAGGCTCCTTCCTTTGTTGTAAGAACTTATTAACACAAAATGATGGCAAAATTAACTTTTGTACCTACAAAAAACATTATATTCATTGCAACAAGCACTTTGGTACCCTAAACCCATTGAATTCCATTAAATAAATAAGTCATTAATCTTGATTAGATTTCCTTAAGGGTATTGAATGGTTAAATTCTCAAACAATGAGACCACCTCTTCATTTTTTGATAACAAGGCAATGAGATCCATGGAGAAGTTGATGCATAGAGGGCTTCTGAGGATCTATTAAGCATGCAAGAAGGGCCAATGACATGTTCAAGAGCTAAAAAGCTGAAAGAGGTACCTAGTAGGTTAATTGAAGAAATTTGGGCTAAAAATGCTAATTCAAGCTTGAAAGGTGGCAAAACATATCTTACTATGGCCTAAGGCCGTATTAATTTGATTAGAGTATTTAATGAGCTAGGGTTATAATAAACTCCACTCCTAAATTTTTATTATAAAATAGGACAGCTCCTAAAACAAATAAGAGCAGATTTGTTGTTAGCTTATTTAGGAAGTTCATCATTATCTCTAGGGTTAAGGTTGTTAATATAGCTTATAAATAAGCTTAATTTCATTGTGAAGAAAAAAAAAACATTAGTGAAAATAAAAGAAAAATTTTTCCTTTTATTTTTTCAAGAATTAAAGAACTTATCAAGAACTAAATCTTGTTGTGATGTTCAACCCAACTTATTACTCCCAAAGCCCTTCTTTTATGGAGTGTGGTGTCCATATCCTTCATTATACTTTAAGTTTGTGTTTCTTGAACATTGGGTCTATGTCTTACATGATTGAAACCTAATTTAGCTTTCTTCAATTCTTATTTGATTCCTTGTACATGTTGAGTCTTTAAGCCACATCTTTTGGGGTTCACATTTATTGTTATTAGAGCTTGGATCTAAATCAGGTTTGTTTATCTAATTTGATTTCTTCTTTTCTTCATCTTTCTTTGCAAACCCTAATTTATCTTTTCTTGTCCATAAACCCTGGTTTACCTCTCTTTGTCTTTAAATTTGTGAAAAGAGAAAAATGAGAGAAAAAGGGCAAAAAAACCAAAAAAAAAAAAAGCCAACTTTGAGTGATTATGGCAACAGCTAAATGTTTTGGTTAGTCTAGCTACAATAACAACCTAGTTTCTAGCTCAACTCTTAATCTATTATCTATTTCATTTTCCTTATTTTATCTTCTAACTTTCATGTTTTCTTTTTTCCTTAGCTCAATTTTACTCCATTTATTTTATTTGGTGAGTTTGGTTCCTTCAAGATTAATCCTTTTGATTTAGCTTTTTTAGCTCTTAAAGAGCTAAAAGGGGAAATTTGAGTACTAAAAGCCAAAAGTGTGAACATATATTGAGAAAAACCCTTAAAGAGTATAAACATGAGGGTGTGTGACACTATTTTTGAGTGAAACACATGAGGGAGTGTTTTGTGAGGTATCCTAACCATTTTGCATAGAATTAAGACTATGTCTACCAAAGATGAAGGTGTAGCTAAGGAGGGAGGAAGTGGTGTCATTCATGATCAAAGGCTATGCAACAATAATTTAAGCACATGAACACCAAATTTGATGATACAAGGGATAGAACGAAGAAGCAAGCCAATACAATAATGAAATTGCAAAGGAGGAATAGGGGCCATGAAGTTCCTAATGCAAGAATGCTAAAGAGATAAGATTATGGTCATAAAGATGATGTAGAAGATGACAAAATTGATGATCCAACAACTTTGGTTAGAATTGCCAATAATAGAAATGGTTGAAGTGATTTTATGAGGTAAGACACCTATGACTATGATTTAAGGAGCATTGAAATGAAAATTTCTCTATTCAAAGGTAAAAACAAACCTTAAAGCCTACTTATAATGGGAGAAGATGGTTAAATTGGTCTTTGACTACCACAATTACTTTAAGAAGAAAAAGGTAAAACTTATTGTCATTAAGTATACTGATTATATTATTATTTGGTGGGATCAACTTGTTTTGACTAGGAGAAGGAATCATGAGAGCCCTATTTAGGAGGAGGTTCATCCCTAATCACTATTATAAGGTTTTGTATCAAAGGCTATAAGGGCTCACTTAAGGCACCAAAAGTGTGGAGGACTACCATAAGGTGATGGAGATTGCCATGATCCAAGCTAATGTGGAGGAGGATAGTGCAGTAGCCATGGCTTAATTCTTACAAGGGTTGAATAGAGACATCACCAACACAGTTGAATTGCAACATTATGTGAAGTTGTAGGACTTGGTGCACATTGTGATGAAAGCTAAGAGGCAACTAAAAAAAAAAAAGGGTTCTACATGGTTTAGATAGAATTTGGGTTCCCCTTCATCTTGGATGCCAAATTGGAGACAAAGGGATGATGAGGCTGATTACAAGCCTAAGGCTAAATCTTACAAGAGTAAGGAAGCAAGTCCTAACATGGAGAAAAGTAATTCAAATTCCCAACCTAGTAAAAATAGAGATGTTAAATGTTTAATTATCTGGGAAAGGGACATATTGCATCTCAATGTTTCAATAAGTGTACCATGGTGTTGTGGTGTAATGGTGATATTGAGATAGAAAGTGGTCCAGTGATAATTCCATGCCACCATTGGAGGATGTAAGTGATGGAAAGGAGTACCCAGTTAAGGGAAATGTGTTCATGGCTAAATGAGCATTGGGTGCACAAGCCAAGGATGATGATGAAGTAAAAAGAGATACTATCTTCCATACATAGTGGCATATCAAAGACAAGGTATGCAACATGGTCATTAATGGGGGTTGTTGTACAAATGTAGTTGCTCTGGTTGAAAAGCTTAATTTACCTACCATGAAGCACCCAAGGCTATATACGTTTCAATGATTGAATGAATGTGGGGAGGTTAAACCAAATAAGTAGGTGTTAGTATCATTTACTATTGGGAGATACACTAATGAGGTCTTGTGTGATGTTGTACCCATGCATGCTAGGCATATTTTGTTCGGAAGACCATCACAATATGATTGTCATGTAATGCATGATGGGTTTAAAAATAAATACTCTCTTGTAATAAATGATAAACCCATTACTCTTGTACCTTAACACCTTGCCAAGTATGAGATGATCAATTAAGGAATAAAAAAGAGGGTGAGAAGAAAGAAAAAGAAAGAAATTGAGGTTGTGAGGAGAAAAGAGGAAAATAATGGAGAGAAAGGAGATAAGACAAGGAGAAAAAAAGAAAGAGGGTAAGAGAGAAAAATGGAGAGTTTGTATGAAAATGAGAGTGATGTTAAGAGAAGTTTCTATTCAAAATAGCCTATAATTGTACTTTTATACAAAGAGGCTTATTTTAGTACTAATGATCTTAGCCTTTCTTTGCCTAGTGTTGTCATTTCTCTTTTGTAGGAATTTGATGATGTTTTTCCCAAACAACCAAGAGGCTTGCCACCTTTGAGGGGAATGGAACACTAGATTGAATTCATCCATGGTGTGATAATTCCAAATTAATTGACCTATAGAAGTAATTTTGAGGAGACAAAGGAGGTTAAAGGCAAGTTAATGAGCTCATGGCAAAGGGATATACGAGGAAGAGCATGAGTCCAAGTGTAGTTTCAGTACTGCTTATGCCTAAGAAGGATTGAACTTGGAGGATGTGTGTTAATTGTCAAGTAGTTAACAAAATCATTATAACATATCACCATCCTATACCTAGATTGGATGACAAGTTGTATAAATTGCATAGTTCATGTCTTGTTTGTAAAATTCATTTGAAAAGTGGATATTACTAAATTAGGATGAGTGAGGTAGACGAATAGAAAACAACTTTTATGAGATTGATGAATCATGTTTTACATGCATTCATTGGTAATTTTGTGGTTATGTTTTTCAATGATATTTTTGGTCTATAACAAAAACTTAGATGAGCATCTTGATCATTTATGTTCTATTTTAAGAGTTTTATGTTTTAAGAAATTGTATGCTAACCTAAAGAATTGTTCTTTTTGCACTAATCAGATCCTATTTCTTGGCTATGTTTTGTGTGCTAGGGGTATTGAGACTAACGAGGAAAAGTTTAGGGCAATTTGTGCTAGTTTCCCTAGACACTTGGTTAGGGCTTTTAGCACCATTGCTGCACCATTAACTGAGATTGTTCAAATGAATGTGGGATTTAAGTGGAGTAGTGATCAAGACAAGGCTTTTAATTTAATCAAGGAAAAAATTTATTATGCTCCCTTACTTGTTTTACCTAACTTGGCTAAAACTTTTTAGATTGTGTGTGATGCTTTAGGTATTAGCATTAGAGCTATTTTAATGCAAGAATTCAACCCATTGCCTAATTTTGTGAAAAGCTAAGTGGAGTAGCCCTTAGTAATCCCACTTATGAAAAGGAAAGTGTGCATTGGTATAGGCCTTGGAGATATGGTAGCACTACCTTTGGCCTAATGAGTTTGACATCCATACTAACCATGAATCCTTGAAGCACTTCAAGGCAAGGGGAATGTGGTAGTTGATACATTAACTTGCCAGTATGCCCTTATCTCTATACTTAATGCAAAATTGTTAGGATTTGAATATATTAAAGATTTAAATGTGAAAGATCCTAACTTTGCTAATGTGTATAGGACATGTAAGAAGTCAGCCTTTGGGAAATTTTATGGGCATGAGTGTTTCTTATTTAGGGAAAATTGATTACATGTGCCTATGAGTTCCTTGAGGGAGTTGGTTGTGAGAGAAGCACAAGGGAGATGGTCTAATGGGTCATTTCAGAGTTAGAAAAACTCTAGACATCTTTGTTGAACATTTTTTTTGGCCACACATCAAACAACTTGTTGATACTGTATGTAAGAAATGCATAACATACAAATAGGCCAAATCTAGAATTTTACCCTACAGCTTCTACACTCCTTTACCCATACCTATCCAACCTTGGGTTGATTTATCAATGAACTTTGTGCTAAAGGTGCCACAATCCAAATGGGGTAGGGATTCTATATGCGTTGTTATTGACAAGTTTCAAAGATGGTACACTTCATCCCATCCATAAAATTTGATGATACAAACAATGTAGTTAAATTGTTCTGTAGAGAGGTAACTTTGCATGGCATGCCTCAAAGCATTGTTTCATACCAAGAAACAAAGTTCTTGAGCTACTTTTGGAAGACATTATGGGTAAATTAGGTACTAAATTGTTGTTCTCAACTGCTTGCCATCCAACAACCACTATATTCACTTCAATAAGCTTGTTTCCACATCTTTGGTACTCTAAACCCATTGAATATCATTAAAAAAAGGTATAAGTGGTCATGATTAGCTTTTTTTTTATATGTATTAAGTGCCTCTAACCCTAAATAATGGCACCATCACTTTAGTTCTAATTGACAACTCTCCTTCCTTTGTTACAATGACTCATTTACACAAAATGATGAAGAAATTAAATTGTGTCTACATAAAACATTGTATTCATTGGAAGAATCACATTTGTACACCCTTAGTGCTATAAATCCATTGAATTTTAATAAACAAAGGAGTCATTGATCTTGATTAGCTTTCACTATCAATATTAAATGGTTTAATTCCCAGATAATGAGATCATCTCTTCATTTTTTTCTATAACAGGCACGTTCATATTCCTTATATTCATTGTATCAAAGTAGGCTTTCATAAGTTTTTGGGTTTTTGGCATTGAGGCTTCATGATTGGGCATGCTTAAGGCTGAAGACTTAGAAGAGTCTTAGTGGCTTACCTTCATGGGCTTGGAATGTTTTGGGAACCTAAAGGTTTTGAGCTTTGGCTTTCTGAGCTAAACATGTCAATCCATGCTTTTGGTTGGGTTATTTGTAATTGGGTCTTTTCTTGTTATGCTTTCTTTGCTTAGGCTTTCTTTTTGGATTTCTAGTCATTTTAGGCTTGTTTTAAGGTTGAGGTTCCTATTTCCTACAAGAATTCTCTTGCAAGAAAATCTGGTAAGTAGTTTGAAGAAACTTAAATATGTTTAATTTCAAAATGAAAAACACTTAAAATTGCTTGTCATCATGTAGAAATCTATTTGGATGCAATATTTTGAAAATTTTTTTGTAAAACAGATTTTGCTACTTGACAATCAATGTGTAATAAGAATTTTTGATTTAGCAAATAATGCTAAAATTTTAAAGTGCATAAAATAAATGGCAAATTTTCCTTTATAGTGGTGGAATATTGCCTTTGACAAACATTCCAATGCTTGGATGTGAAACAAACAACTTGTTCATGTTGATCCTTGACTTGTTTCAAAATACCTCAAAATCCTAGTTTAAATGCATTAGTCTTAACTATTTAGGGTAGGTTGGCATTGCTTATGTGAAGATAGGGCAACTCTTTGACCTAACATTTAATCTCTCTCATTATGGCTATGTGCTGATCAATCCATGGTTGAGATAAGCCTTGGTTTAGGATTGGTCAAACCTTTTTGGAACATCCTTAAGATTATAAGGAGCTTGGATGGACTGAAGTAATGGGTTTAGATTTGAAGTTGATGGGCTTTCAAGGAGCTTTTGTAGAAACTAGGCTTTAGCTTAATCATTTCCTAACATATCAAGAATCTCAAGGATTTACTCTTAAGCATGTGTTAGGTTGCTTACCTCTTTCTCTTCTAACCCTTTTTTAGAAGAGGCTTTGAGTTCATCAACTTGGAGACTAGTTTCATCCTTAGAAGATAGTTCAAGAGTATTAGATTTTAAGGTTTCAACCAACAATGCTTGTAGTTGGGCTTGAACAGTATCAGGCAGTGTAAAGGCATGGAGTTTTTTTTGTGAAGTTTTACAATATCTGGCCATTTGACTAGGCTTACCATAATTATAATAGACATATTTGGATGTCTATGCTTTTGTTTGTTTAGGTTTATTAGGTGTGGGCCTAAAACTTGTTTTAGGCTTGGAAGATTATTGGTGTTGGTTGGGCTTAGATTTTTAGTAAAAATGATTTTTGATTTGGTATTGGGCCTATGCTTTCTTTTGGTCTTTTCTTTGTGGTAGAGGTTATCATTAAATAGGGCATAGAAACATCTTAACTCCTTCTAAGTCTACTTTTGTTCCTGCTTGATCTATTTTTGGAGCTTTAGATCTGTATAGATCTACAGTCCTTCTTTCTAGACAAAGCTTATAAGTTTTCCATAGGCCAATTGATGATAAGGAATTTGACCATTATACTGAGCTTGCTGTTTAGATTTTACCTTATTGCCAAGTAGCCTTGGTAATCCTGCCAAAAACTTTTCTTTCCAAAAAACTTAATTCATATCATCTTGCTACATGACACATTAGAAATATATTTTTATACCAATGGAAATTATGCAAATATTTGCATTTAAGATTGGATAAAAGTTTAGTGTTCCTATCTTTAAAATGAGATGGATCACCAATAAAGTGCTTTGTTATGGCAAAGATAAGACTTGCCATAACATTGGGGATCATTTGTTGGTTATTATCAAGGAGAGGTTCACCATGAACATCTCTCTTGATAGCTAGGAAAATGCTATTGTGGTCTACTGGAGTGAGTATGTGATCTAACCAGCCTTTAAGCTATCTTGAGAATCCTACAACAAGGATCTCAACAATGGCATGGCTAAAGGTATGACTATGTGTCCTGTATGCATTGGACACCATGGTCATTTGTTGAAGGAAATTTAGAATCTGATGTTTAGAATTTCCATCAATGTTCCACTCATAAATTGAATTGGAACTATATTTTGTTAGAAGAAAAGTTGGCTTTTCTTCAAAAGCAAGGTGAAGAGCTCTGGGTCTAGGATAGTACATCTTTGAAGATGTTCCTAGTGGTTCCACTTTGAGATGTTGTACCTTTAATGATTTTGTGTCTGACACAGAAACTTGATATGAGCCATCATCAAGTGCAATCAAAGTCTAGACCTTTTTGCTTATTGATTCTTCGAGTTTAGATCCCTTTAAAGCCTATAGTTTGAGCATCAAAGCTTCCCAAAATTCATTTGATGATGTATTTGAAATTTGAAAAGGTTTAAAAATAGCTTTTGTTGAAAACTCTATAGTAGAGGCATCAAATTTTGAAATTTCATTTGAAATTGAAAAACTTGATACAGTGGCATCCAGTTTGAGAGCTGGTTGCCAATTGTTTGTAAAATTTTATTTGTATAATTATTTTGTTCAATAAGCTTTTGTATATCTTTTGTTCAAAAATCTTTATACTCTCTATGTAATTTGAATGGTGATGCAAAAACATAAGAGCCTTTGAGCTTGAATTAAATTTCATATGATAGAGGATGAACCAACTCTATTTTTGAGTGATTCATTAACTCACATTATTGTGATTGAATTTGAGCTTATAATTCATCTTCCTCTACGAAATATGACCACAGGTACTTGTATCCCCATTGAAAATAGTACTTATCAAACCAATCAAGGAATAAAACATGTTTTGTTTTGGTCATCCAATCATAATAATCTTGCTGGACTTCCATTTTTTCTCATATTGAAAATTTTTGAAAAATCATTCTCATTTTTTAGAATTTTGCTGGCCATAAAATTCTTTTCTTAAAATTTTTTTTTCCAAAACATGGAGCTTAGGATATATCTTAGGCTCAATAGGAAACTAGACCTATGACGTGGAGGCTCAAGGAGATTCTAGGGATTCCTGTTATGGTGACACATAAGTGGCTTAAGGGACCTATCAACATAGATCTACATCTCTTGTACTACCAGTTCAAGCATAAGTGTTAGATGGCTATCTCATAGAAAGGCTGCATTGCAAATAATTGGAGATTTTGATTTCTAGATCTTTATCCTTATTGGATTCAAATTTGGCACTTATGGAGTGTTTAGCAAAAGATAAGTTGACACTGCCATCTCTATGCTAAGTAATCCTGTTGATATCCATTGCCAAAGGAGGCTTTGGGGTAGAAACATTTTCAAATTTCTAGGTGTCAAGTAGAATTATTGCATGTCATTTGATATACTTGGGTGTTTTGGAGGTTAGCTCTACACATGTCTATTTCCTATAAAATTATTTCACCGCAGGCTCTATGACAAAGGGCTTTGGTGTTGAATGCTATTTTCATAGTCTTATAATGTATGCTATACATTAGGCTTAGTGGAATCAATGCTTCAGTGAATTGATTGTTATGAAGTTTGATTTGCAAGGTAAGAACATCAAGAATATTCCTTTCATTGCAAAGAAACTGTGAAATCTAGAAAATAATTGAAATAAATTGGACCATAACATAGGTTTGTCTATATTACCTAAGAGAGAATCATCCAAGTTTAGAAGAAGACAATATCTAAGGGCAACAAGAACAGAAGTATCCAATCCTTCCTTTGAAAGGAGCTTGATTCCTACCTAGACAAGGCCAAAGTGCAGGAAATTGTAATGCTTTTGGTGATGCTTTGTAAAGGTGGAGGAAAGGAAGCTTTACCATTTCAAAAGAATTGTAAAGATGACAATCTCGTTCCTCCATCTTGACTGTGTAACCTAAGGTATAAAGATGAATATGGACACCGCACTCCAAAAATGAAGAGATTTAGGAGTGAGAGGTCAAGTTGAATGCTATAAGAAGAGTTAGTTTTTAATAAATTCTAAGTTTTTGAAAGAACTGAATGAGAAAATTCTCACTTTTATTTTCACTAATGTTTTTTTTATGACTTTTTTTTTAATAATGCAAACAAACTTATTTATGGGCTAAATTAATAACCCTACCCTAGAGATAATGACAAACTTCATAAATAAGCTAACAACAATCTACTCCTATTTGTTTTAGGAGTTGCCCTATTTTATAATAAACTCTAATTTAGGAGTGGAGTTTATTGTAACCCTGACTCATTAAGTACTCCAATCAAATTAATAAGGCCTTTGACCATATTAAGATATGTTTTTCCTCCCTTTAAGCTTGAATTAGCTTTTTTTTTTTTTTGGAACAAATTTCATCAATTAGCTTGCTAAGTGTTTCTTTCATCATTTTAGCTCTTGAACATTTTATTGGCCCTTCTTGAATGCTCCATGGATCCTTAGAAGCCCTCTATGCATTAACTTCTCCATGGATCTCATCATTTCCCCTCTCCTTAAGAGGATTCATCCTTGAATCATTACTTGCATTAAAAGGAGAATGATTATAAACATCAAATGTTGCACTCACATTATACTCACTAAAAAGGTCCAACTTGTAGGCATTGTCATTAATTTGTGCCATCACTTGAAATGGACCATCTCCTATAAACTACAACTTTGAATGCCTTTAAGCCAAGAACCTCTCCTTGTGCATGTATAGCCAAACTCAATCACTAGGTTTAAATACCACCTTCTTTCTCCCTGTTAGTTTTTTGGCTCAAGTCCCACATTAGGACTTTTGAGGGTGAAGGCCAAAATCCCACATTGGGAATAAGAGTATGGTTGGCTACCTTTACTCCTTATAAATAGGAGTTATCTAATGAATTATGCTTAAGAGAATAAGGGAAAATTAAGGGAGTCAAAACTCCATCTCCATGAGCCTATAGTCCCAGTATCTGGGTTTTGTTAACTAGGCTCTTAAGTCTCTTTTGTATTCTCCACTTTAGCAATATTTGCTCCCACTTTTGCTTGTGGATGTAGGTCATATTGACTGAACCACGTAAAACCTGCTTTCTCCTATTTTTAGTTATTTTTCATACTTTTATTATTGTCTTCAAGGACTACAACCCGAAGTTTATTCCCCAACAAACTGGTATCAGAGCTTTGGTTTGGCTTTTTGGGAAAATAGTCATTATGACAATAACTAAGTATTATTCTAAGAAGTTCGACTAGAGTGTCAACTTTGGTATGTGGCAGCTAAAGATGGAGGCCATACTAGTTCAAGATGGTGTCGACATAGCGTTGCTAAGGAGGCAAAAAAAGCCATAGAAAATGTCAGATGAGGTGTTTGCTAGTCTTGACAAAAGGGCCAGATCAGGTATCATCTTAAATCTTTTTAATGAGTTTTTAAGAGAAGTAACTACTGAGGTTACTGCTAAAGATTTGTGGGAGAAATTAAAGTCTTTATATATGAAAAACACAGTGGAGAATAGACTTTATTTAAAGCAAAGTTTGTATATGCTTTGCATGCTTGAGGGATCATCTATATTGTTGCATTTGGATAAATTTGATTCTTTGCTTTTGGATTTAAGTAATATAGATGTTCATATTGAGGATGAGGATCAAGCCCTATTATTATTGTGTTCTCTTCCCTATTTATTTAAGCATTTCAGAGAAATAATGTTTTATGGTAAAGAAATTATTTTTTATAGAGAAATTAAGTCCATTTTGAAGTTGAAAGAACAAATCGACAGGGATATAACTGAAAAGAATAGTAGTAACTATCAAGTTAATAGTTTAGTGGTTCAGGGTATATCAGATAAAAAGGATGCAGATAGTTAGATATCCAGTAGATCTAAATCCAAATATAGAAATTTGGTGTGTAATTATTGTAAAAGGAAAGGGCACATCAAAATTGATTGTTTGAAGTTGAAAGCCAAGGATAAGGAGAAGCACAACGGTAATGAGTTAGTTCAATCTAGTGTTGTAGAAGACGAGAGTGATGAGATTATTTTATTTGCTAATGATAAATCAAGGTCTGCTCATGAATGGATCTTGGATTCTGGTTGCACATACCATATGAGTCCCAATAGGGATTGTTTTTCCACCTATGAATCTATTGAAGGTGGAGTGTCATGATGGGCAATGATGTAGTTTGCAAAATTGTTGGGATTGGTACGGTTAGAATCAAGACTCATGATGGTGTTGTAAGAACACTTGCACAGGTCAAACATGTTCCAGAATTGAAGAAAAATTTCAACTCTTTGGGAACACTTGAGGCTCTTGGCTACAGGTACACCAGTGAAGGTGGAGTTCTGAAAGTCAGTAAAGGTGCGCTCGTTGTCATGAAAGCTTGCAGATCGAGAAATTTGTATATTCTACAGGGAACTACAATTGTGGGTACTACTACAATCTCTACAGAGACAAATTGCCGAGAGAAAGGTTTCGATTCAGAAAATTAGTACCAGAAAATTATGCATAAGAGAATAAGGGAAAATTAAGGGAGTCAAAACTCTATCTCCATGAGCCTATAGTCCCAGTATCTAGGTTTTGTTAGCTAGGCTCTTAAGTCTCTTTTGTATTCTCCACTTTAGCAATAATTGCTCCCACTTTTGCTTATGGATGTAGGTCATATTGACTGAACCACGTAAAACCTGCTTTCTCCTATTTTTTGTTATTTTTCATACTTTTGTTATTGTCTTCAAGGGCTACAACCCGAAGCCTATTCCCCAACATTCCCTTTATTGGCATGGGATGCATATTGCTATGTTCATTTTGCAATTTGTTGCCACACCTTCTTATGCAACTTCTTCACCATTTTGGCCTTGTGTTCACCATCTAAGCTAACATATCATTAACAAGTAAAAGCATCAAATCTAAAGGAGTCAAAGGATTTAAACCATACACAATTTCAAATGGAGAGTAACTAGTAGTAGAATGAACACTCCTATTATATGCAAACTCTACAAGTAGCAAACAATCTTCCCATGTTTTTAAAATTTTTGGGGAATGCATCATATTAAATCCCTTGGTTTTAACATTTAAGCACAAAGCATGCATGAGATTAGGATTTGAGAGAAAGAGTAAAGTTGGGGTAACAAGAAAAATAAATGGGTCCATCACTTAGACTAGATTCCATTACTTCTAATGAGTCATGAAACCTATTATGTCTTTAGTCTCTAACATAAATTATGGTAGGGTTATTTAAACTAATCTTGTGGCCAACTTCAAAGCTACTTAAATCATGCCAATATGGGGAAATTTACATTTCCTCCCATGTGAACTAATAAGTTCTTGGGATAGCAAGAAAAAAAATCATTATAACCTTAAGATAAGGGTAAAGTTTCTTCAATTGTTTTAATAACATAATCAAATTTAGATAAAAAAAACCACTTGATATATATATATGACAATGAGGATGATGATAATTTCCACTTCTAAAATTAAATATCATTTATATTTTCATTGATAATAATTTTTTTATTTTTACTATTAGAGTGCCAACTTTGGTGAAGTTTATCCATATGTGTCATAGAATCACTGTCTGTGGTTTACACCAAAAGCACTCAACACCTAACCACAACTTGCATGACCTAAAAATGAAAACATGACTTAGGTTTCAACTACAACTTATAACAGATACTTCACTAGGTTTGGCTCTAATAATCTAAATGCATATTATGAAGACTAATACCTTTAAAATACTTTTCAAAAACAACAGAAATATTAACATTACTTATTAAAGTAAGCTATCATTAAATACAAGCTATCATAAGTCATTATTTGTAATGATGGTATATTCCTTTTGTGATGATTAAAATTCTATCACAAGATTTCATATTAGGAAATCATTTCTTACACATGCTATACCCAAGAAAGAAAATAGATGATGACACATAAATGCAGAGATTAACAAAAAGCTTACTAGCTTTAAATTTACTTCCATTCTTCAATATAGAGAAATTGATTTGATTTAGCAAAAGATTAAAAGGAATGAATCATTCATTAGTTCTCTAACTAATGAAATTACTTATAAGCATTTACAGTAGAAACTTAAAATTCCTTTTAATCAAAAAAAGATACAAGGAATACATAAAGAAATAGGTTTGAGAATTAAGCCATTCAATATCTTTAAGGGAAAGCTAATCATGATCAAAGACTTACTTGATGGAACTTAATGGGTTCCAAGTACCAAAGGTGTGCAAACATGCTTGTTCCAATGGATATAATGTTTTGTAGAGACTCAAAAGTTAATTTTACCCTCATTTTGTGTAAATGAGTCATTGCAATGAAAAGAGAAGTTTTATTATCAAAAAATAAAGAGAGTCTCATTATTTAGGAATTAAACCATTTAATACCTATAAGGAAAGCTAACAAAGATCAATGACAACTTGATGGAATTTAATGGATTTAGTGTACCAAAAATGTACAAATGAGCTTGTAGCTATGAATATAATGTTTGCAATTGACATAAAATAATTATGAGATCATTTTGTGTGAATGAGTCCTTGCAACAAAAAGAGAAGTCTTGTTATCAAAAAATGAAGAGATGGCCTCATTGTTCAAACATTAAACCATTAAATACCTATAAGGAAAGTTAAAGATCAATTAATAATTTACTTGATGGAATTCAAAGGGTTTGAAGTACCAAAGGTGCATAAACATGCTTAATCACATGAATATAATGTTTTGTGCAAACACAAAAGTTAATTTCACCATTATTTTGTGTAAATGAGTCCTTGCAATGAAGGAAGGGCCTTGTTAGCTAGAAATGAGAAGAAGGCCTCATTATTCAAAAATTTAAGCACTCAATATATATAAGAAATGGTAATCGAGACCAATCATACCATTCTTTGATGTAATTAAATGGATTTAGAACACTAAAGATGTACAAACCAGCTCATTGCAAATAATATAATGATTATTGTCAGCACAAAAGTTAATTATGAGATCATTTTGGGTGAATGAGCCCTTGCAACAAAAGAGAAGTCTTGTTATCAAAAAATGAAAAAATAGTCTCATTTTTTGGGATTAAAACCATCAGATACTTATAAGGAAAGCTAATCAAGATCAATAACCCTTTTGCTTGATGGAATTCAATGGATTCAAAATACTAAAGCCATTGCTGAGATCCATGTTTCAAGATTCTCAAGACAGCTTAAAGGCTGGTGGGATCACATACTCATTCTAGCTGACCACGACGACATTTTCCAAGCTATTAAGAGAGATGTTCATGGTGAACCTCTCCTTGATAATAACCAACAAACAATCCTTAATGTTGTGGCAAGTCTTATCTTTTCCAGAACAAAGCACTTTATTAGTGATCCATCTCACCTAAAGGATAAGAATGCTGAACTCTTATCCAATCTAAAATGCAAAGATCTGCACAATTTCTATTGACACAAAGATATGTTTCTAATGCATGTCATGTAGTGAGATGAAGTGAATCAAGTTTTCTGGAAAGAAAAGTTTTTGGTAGGATTACCAAGGCTACTCAATAATAAGGTAAGATTAAAACTACAAGCTCAGTCTAATGGTTAAATTCCTTATCATCAGTTGGCCTATAGTGAATTGATAAGGTTTGTTCAGAAAGAAGGACTATAAATCTGTGCAGATCTAAAGCTCCAATAAAAAGATCTAGCAGGAACAAAAGTAGACTCAAAAGGAGTTAGGATCCCTTTGTGACCAATTTGATGATAACCTCTATCAGAAAGAAAAGACCAAAAGAAAGCATAACCCAATGCTAAATTAAAAAATCATTTTTACTCAAAATCTAAGCCCAACAAACACCAACAATCTTCTAAGCCCAAAACAACTTTTAGGCTCAAACCTAATAAGCCTTAAACAAACAAAAGCCCAGACATCCATATATGTTTATTATAACTATGGTAAGCCCTTGCAACTACAGGCATTGTTGGTTGAAACCTTAAAAGCTAGTACTCTTGAACTATCTTTCGAGGATGAAGCTGGTCTCCAAGTTGATGAACTTGAAGCCTCTTCTGAAATAGGGTCAGCAGAGAAAGAGGTAAGTGTCCTAATGTGTGATCAAGAGCAAATCCTTGAGATACTTGATACATTAGGAAATGATCAAGCTAAAGCCCAGTTTCTACAAAAACTTATTGAAAGCCCATCAGCTTCAAATCCAAACCCATTACATTAGTCCATCTAAGCTCCTTATAATCTTAAGGATGTTCTAAAAAGGTTTGACCAACCCCAAACCAAGCCTGTCACTTTAATAGACCTCAAACATGAAATAAACAAAATCAAGCAAGCAATCTAAGATCTCAAGGCCCAACAAACACAAGACCATCAAATGCTAGTGTCCATTCTAGACCAATTAAACTCTCAAAATACAGAAGTTCTAGATTAATCAGAATCTTCTAAAGCCTAACAACTTGAAAGCCTCGAAAATAATGAATTCTTGTTTCTTTTAATAGAAATAACCACTCAAAAATGACTTGTTAAAATCCATCTAAAAATTACTAACCAATTTTCTTTGGAAACCATAGCTTTAGTAAATACCGGTGGAAATCTTAACTATATACAAGAAGGCCTCATACTTACCAAGTATTTTGAAAAAATGTTGAAAAGCCTAAAGTTAGCCAACAATCACAAGTTGTAAGTCAACTACAAGTTGTCTAGTGTCCAAGTTTGCTAACAAGGTATTGGCATCCAAACCTCCTTTGTTCTTGTCAAGAACCTAAAGCAAAAGGTAATCCTTGGAAATCTCTTTCTCAATTTGATTAAGCCTTTCCATGTTTCTAATCAAGGAATACACACCACTATCCTTGATCAAACAATAATTGTTTATTTGAATGCTCAATGGATCCTTAGATGATGTGAACCCAAACAATGTGGCTTAGGGACCCAACATGCATAAGGAATCAAACAAAAACCCAAAAGAGCTAAATTAAATTTCAATCACGCAAGACTTAGACCTAATGTTCAAAGAAACATGAACCAAAGGTATGGAAGAAGGACATGGGGGCCACAGTCCATGAAACAACAAATTTGGGATTTACAACTTGGGTTGAATGCCACAAGAAGAGTTAGTTTTTAATAAGTTCTTTAGATCTTAAAAGAATTGAAGGAGAAAACTCTCACTTTTATTTCACCAAATGTTTTGCCACTTTTAATAATGAAATCAAACATGGTTATAAGAAGAATTAACATTCATAGAGAAACCCTAAAGATAAGGACAAACATGCTAAATAGGTTGACAACAAATCAACTCCTTGTTTTAGGAGTTATTGTAAAACCCCTCCTCCTATTTTTTTTGGAGTTATTGTAGAAACTCTTATGATTACTTAACATAGGCCTGTTTAGTATACTTATAAAATTAATAAAGCCTTGACCCACATTAAAATATGATTTGCCACCATTTAGGCTTGAATTAGCTTTTTTGGCCCAAATTTATTCAATCAACTTGCATTAAGTTATGCTTTGTTGTCCTTCAAGCTTGAATTATCTTCTTTGCCCTAAATTTCTTCAATTAGTTTGCTAAGGGCCTCTTTCATCCTTTGAGCTCTTGAATGTGATTGAAGAAATTTAGGCCAAAGAAGATAATTCAAGCTTGAAGGGCAACAAGGCATATCTTAATGTGGGCTAAGGCTTTATCAATTTGATTGGAGAACTTAATGGGCCATGGTTACAATAAAATCCAATCCTAAATAAAAATTTGTTATAAAATAGGAGTCTATAATAAACCAGGAGTGTTCTTATATTTTAGGAGTTTATCATTGTCCTTATTTTTAGGGTTTTTAAGGTTGTTAAATTAGTTTATAAATAAGCTTGATTTCATTGTTAAATGAGCCACTCAATACATGTAAGAAAAGCAAATCAAGATTAAAAAAAAAAAGGCTTGTTACAATGAATATAATGTTAGTGTGGATGCAAAAGTTAATTTTGAGATCATTTTGTGTAAATGGCTTCTTACAATGGAATGAGAAGCAATTTTAGCAATACATGAAGTGATATTCTCACCTTTCATGTGATGAACAATTCCAACCATGTGAGAAAATCTAATCATGATCAATTACACCTATGTTTGATGGATTTTAATGGATTTAGACTACCAAAGTTGTATTGATGTGCTTGGTGCAAGGAATCTAATGTTTGGCACAGATACAAAAATTCATTTCATAATGATTTTGTGTGAATAACTCCTTAGAATGAAAGAAGTTGCCTTATTAGCAAGAAAGGAAGTGATAATCTAATCTTTTATGTGATGAACCATTCCAACCATGTATAAAAATCTAATCAAGATTAAGGACCTCAATGTTTGGTGGATTTCAATTGATTTATTTAGACTACCAAAATTGTACTTTCGACCTAAGTGAGGAATCTAATGTTTGGTGTAAATACAAAATTTAATTACATGATCATTTTGTCTAAAAGAGTCTTTGCTATGAAAAGAGAAGCCATACTAGCATGAAATGAAGTAAGGTCTTATCCTTTAGGAATTGAATTATCCTTTGGAAATTCAACCATTCAATTCCTAGAAGAATAGCTAATCAAGATCAATTACTCATGATCATTTTTTTTAAAGCAATCCTTTCAATGAAAGAGGGAGCAATATTAGCATGAAATGAAGTATAGGTCATACCCTTCAAGATTGAACCATTCAATCCTTGGAAGAATAGCTAATCAAGATCAAGGAGTCCTTTGTTTCATAGACTTGAATGGATAGATTGCCAAAGGTGTATTCATGTGCATATCATAAAGAATCTAATGTTTGGTGAAGACAAAATGATTCATTTCATGATCATTAGTCTTGATGAGTCCTAGCAACAAAAGGACAAGATTTCTTAGCAAGAAATGAAGTGGTGGTCTCATCTTTTACACAATTAACCATTCAAACCATACTGAAAAAGTTAATCAAGAACATTAACTCCTTTGGTGTATGAAATTCATTCAATTTAGTTTACCAAAGGTGTATTGATAAGGTTGTCACATTGAATCTAAAATTCAATGTAAAAAAGAGTTAATTTCATGTTCATGTTGTATAGATGAGCCTTGAAACAAAAAGAGAAGCATTGCTATTAAAGAATGAAGAGACAATATGATCTTTCAAATAATGAATCATTCAAACCATGTTAGAAAACATAATCAAGATAAATTACTTTTAGGTAATGAAACATTCAAACTATGTAAAAAATGAGTGTGATTGGTCTAGATTATCTTTTCTTATACATAATGAGTGTTTCAATTACTAAATAATGGAATCATCTCTACATTTCCGGCCAACAAGGCTCCTTCCCTCAATGCAAAGACTCATTTATACAAAATATTGGTGACTTTAACTTTTGTGTCTACATAAAACATTATATTCATTGGAATAAGCACATTTACAAACCTTTGATACTCTAAACCCATTGAATTCCATTGAACACCTTAGGTACTCTGAATGCATTGAATGGTTTAATTCTTGAACAATGATATTAACTCTTAAATTTTGATAGCAAGGCTTCTTATTTTGTTGCAAGGACTCATTTCCATAAAATCATCTCATAATTTACCTTTCATCAACTGCAAACATTATACCTTTTGTAACAAGCACATTTGTACATTTTTGATACTCTAAATCCATTAAATTTCATAAAAAAAAAAAGAGAGATGTAGTTGTCCTAGATTACCTTTTTTTATACATATTGAGTGTTTTAATTGGTGAATAATGAGATAGTCTATTCATTTCTAATCAACAAGGCTTCTTCCTTTGTTACAAGGACTCATTTACACAAAATGATGCTGAAATTAACTTTTATACCTACATAAAACATTATCTTTATTGGAACAAGTTTGTTTTCACACCTTTAGGACACTTAACCCATTGAATTCCATGAAGAAAATGAGCCTTTGATCTAGATTAACTTCCCTTAACAATGAGATTGTCTCTCCATTTTTTTATAACAAGACTTCTCTTTTTGTTGCATGGATCGTCTCTTTATTTCTAATTAAAAAGACTCCTTCCTTCATTTCAAGGATTCATTTACACAAAATAATGGTGAAATTAACTTTTGTGTCCACACAAAACATTGTAGTCAATGGAACAAGCATGTTTGGATACTTTTGGTACTCAAAATCCATTGAATTCCATCAAATAAATGAATCATTGATCTTGATTAACTTTCCTTAGAGATATTGAATACTTTAATTTTCAAACAAAGAGACCATCTTTTCATTTTTTTTTTTTTATAACAAGGCTCCTTATTTGTTGTAAGGACTCATTCACACAAAATGATCTTGTAATTAACAACAAATATTATATTCATTGCAATAAACTTGTTTATACTTCTTTGGTACTCTAAATCCTTTGAATTGCATTAAAAAATGGTGTAATTGGTTTAAATAACCTTTTCATATATCTATTAAATGTTTCAATTGTTGAATAATGAGACCATCTCTTCATTTCAAACCAATAATGCTCCTTCTTTCATTACTAATGAGATTCATGGAGGAGATGATGCATGGAGGGCTTCCAAAGATCCATTGAGCATTCAAAAAGGGCCAATGATATGTTCAAGAGCTAAAAAGATGAAAGAAGCACTTAGTGGGTTAATTGAAGAAATTTGGGTCAAAGAAGCCAATTCAAGCTAGAAGGGAAACAAAACATATCATAATAAAGGCTTGAGACTTTATTAATTGAATATGTTGAATGGCCCAATGTTAAGTGATTGTAAGGATTTTTGTAACAACTCCTAAAACAAATAGGAGTAGATTTGTTAGCTTATTTAGGAAATGAGAATTTTTTCCTTTGGTTCTTTCTAAAACTAGAGAAGTTATCAGGAACTAACTCTTCTTGTGGCATTTAACTCATCACTCCTAAATCTATTCTTTTCTTGAGAGTGATATCTCTATTCTTCTTTATACCTCAAGTTCATTCTCTTTGAACATTGGGTCTAGGTCTTACATGATTGATATCTAATTTTGCTTTCTTGGGTTCTTGTTTGATTCCTTATGCATGTGTGGTCCCAAAGCCACAACTATTGGAGTTCACATCAGCTAGTATTAGAGCTTTAGGGCATAAATTAGGTTTATTTGTCTAAATTTGAGTCTTCTTTATACCTCAAGTTCATTCTCTTTGAACATTGGGTCTAGGTCTTACATGATTGATATCTAATTTTGCTTTCTTGGGTTCTTGTTTGATTCCTTATGCATGTGTGGTCCCAGAGCCACAACTATTGGAGTTCACATCAGCTAGTATTAGAGCTTTAGGGCATAAATTAGGTTTATTTGTCTAAATTTGAGTTTTTCTTTTGTTCTTCTTCTTAGCATCATTCTAAAACCTCTTTTTCTTTAAACTGCAAACCTTAGTTTTTTTTTTTTTTTAGTTGGCAACCCTAGTTTATCTTTTCTTATCTTTAGCTTCATGCAAAAAGAAGAAATGAAGAATCATATTAAGTGAAGTTAATCCATTTAACAATTGTTTACTTCTTTGTATTAACAAGCTTTATATTAAGTGAAGTCACCCAATTTGTCTTTTTAATGAAATGTAAAGTCTTGTCTTGAAAAATTGAAGAGACAATCTCATTGTTTAGCAATTAAATTATTTAATACCTATAAGGAAAGCTAAAAAAGATCAATGACTCATTTTACTTGGTGGAACTCAATTGGTATAGAGTACCAAAGGTGTGCACATGTGCTTGTTTGAGTCAATATAATATTTTGAGTAGAGATAAATGTGCTTATATTTTTTTTGTGTTTCAATTCCTGAATAATGAGACCATCTCTTCATTTTTAACTTACAAAGCTACTTCTTTCATTGTAAACACTAATTTACACAAAATATGTATAAGAAATGGTAATCTAGATGAATCACACCATTGTTTGATGGAATTCAATGAATTTAAAGTACTAAAAATGTACAAATGAGCTTGTTGCAATGAATATAATATTTGTTGTCTAACCAAAAATTAATTATGAGATCATTTTGCGTGAATGAGTCCTTGGAATCATGGAAGGGGCCTTCTTAGCTAGAAATGAAAAGATGGCCTCATTCAAAAAATGAAACTCTCAATAATAATTTCAAAAGGTAATCTAGATAAATCACAACACTTTCTGATGAAATTCAATGAATTTAAGTACCAAAGATGTACAAATGAGCTTGTGTCAATGATTATAATGTTTTGTGTGGATGCAAATGTTAAGTTCTCAATCATTTTTCATAAATTTGTCCTTCCAATGAAAAGTAAATTCTTGTCTTGAAAAATTGAAGAGATAGTCTCATTGTTTAGGAATTAAACCATTCAATACCTATAAGGAAAGACACAAATGATCAATGATTCATTTTACATGATGGAATTCAATTGGTAAAGAGTATCAAAGGTGTGCACACATGCTTGCTCCATTTAATATAATGTTGTGAGTAGACACAAACATGCTTATATCTTTTGAGTGTTTCAATCCTAAATAATGAGATTGTCTCTTTATTTCTAACTTACAAAGCTCCTTTTTTCATTCAAACACTCTTTTACACAAAATATGAATAAGAAATGAGCCTTTTGCAATGAATATAAGGTTTGTTGTCGACAAAAAACTATTTACAAGATCAGTCTTTGTGAATAAGTTCTTGTAACGAAGGAAAGGGTGGCCTTATTGGCTAGAAATGAAGAGCTGGCCTCATTCAGGAAATGAAACTCTCAATACATATTTGAAAAAGGTAATCTAGACCAATCACACCCTTTTATGATGTAATTCAATGGGTAAAAAGTGCCAAAGGTGTACAAACAAGTATGTTGCAATGAATATGATGTTTTGTGAAGAAAATTGTGTAAATTTGTCCTTCCAATGAAAAGTGAAGTCTTGTCATGAGAAGTTGAGAGATTCTTTGTTCAAGAATTAAACCCTATGAGGAAAGCCAATAAAGAAAAATGACTCATTTTACTTAAGGGAATTCAATGGCTACAATGTACCAAAGGTGTGCAAACATGCCTGTTCAAGGATTATAATGTTTTGTGTAGACACAAATTTGCTTACACATGCTGAGTTTTCCAATCCCTGAATAATGAGACTTTCTTCATTTCTAACTAACAATCTTCTTCTTTTATTGTAAGCACTCATTTACACAAAATATGTATAAAGATGGGTAATCTAGGCCAATCACACAATTATTTTTTTTTATGGAATTCAATGGATTTAGTGAATGAAGGATGTAAAAATGAGCTTGTTGCAAGGAATATAATATTTGTTGTTGACCTTAAAGTTAATTGTAAGAGCTTTTTGTGTAAATGATTCCTTACAACAAAGGAAGGAGCCTTTTTAGCTAGAAATAAAGAGATAGTCTCATTTAGGAAATGAAACTCTCAATACATATTTGAAAAGGTAATATAGGCCAATTACACTTTTTTTGATGCAATTTAATGGATTTAGAGTACCAAAGATGTATAAATGAGCTTATGACAATGAATATAATGTTTTATGTGGACAAAAATGTCAGTTTTACCATCATGTAAAATTGTCCATCCAGTGAAAATTGGAGCCTTGTCATGGAAAATTGAAGAGACTGTCTTGTTCTTTAGGAATTAAACCATTCAATACCTATAAGGAAAACTAATTAAGATCAGTGATTCAATTTACTTGATGGAATTCAATGGTATATAGTACCAAAGTTGTTCAAACATGATTGTTCCAATGATTACAATGTTCTGTGTAGACACAAGGATGTGCAAATGAGCATATTGTAATGAATATAATGTTTGTCATGGACACAAAAGTTAATTACGAGATTTATTTGTGTGAATCAGTCCTTACAATGAAGGAAAGAGACCTGTTAGCTAGAAATTATGAGATGGTCTCATTTAGAAAATGAAACTCTTAATATGTATTTGAAAAGATAATCTAGACCAATCACACCTTTTTTTTTTTTTTGATGAAATTCAATGGATTTGGAGTACCAAAGAGGTATAATTGAGCTTGATGCAATAAATATAATGTTTTATGTGGACACAAATGTTAATTTCACTATCTTTTTGTATAAATTTGTCCTCCCAAAGAAAAGCAAAGTCTTGTCATGAAAAATTAAAGAGTGAATCTCATTCCCTACAAGGAAAACTAATAAAGATCAATGAATCATTTCACTTGATGGAATTCAATGGGGACATAATACCAAAGGTGTGCAATTGTGCTTGTTCCAATGAATATAATGTTTTGTGTAGACACAAATGTGCTTATATATATTGAGTGTTTCAATTCTTAAATGATGAGACTATCTCTTCATTCCAAAGTAACAAAGCTCCTTCTTTTGTTGCAAGCACTCATTTACACAAAATGTGTAAAAGAAATGGTAATATAGGCCAATCACACCATTTCTTTGATGGAATTCAATGGAATTTGATTTCCAAAGATGTACAAATGAGCTTATTGCAATGAATATAATATTTGATGTTGACACAATTGTTTGCTATAAATGTGGCAAAATAGGGCACTATTCAAATATGCAAAAAAAATTCAAGAGTTAACTCTCAATGAAGGTCTCAAAAAATCCTTGATGCACATTTTCTTTGTAAAAAGCAATTCTAATGGATCAAATTTAGAAATTGAAGTTCTTGAAGAAGATAATGCTTTTAAGTTTGATTTAGGCACTATCTACAATGGAAAATGTGATCCTTATCAAGCTATGTGTAAATATGATGGCTTATTAGTCTTAACAAAATTAGGTATCATTTTGGATCTTATTGACAAAATTCAAAATCCCCAAGAGAAATGAGAACAACTAGAAAAATATTTTCATCTAGCAAAAGATCATATGCTAGTTTTAGCCAACAAATTGTTGAAACAAAAGAAAGTTGTAGCTTAAAAACAATCATGCATAGAATAAAAGAAAGCACTTCAATAATTATGAAGCTTAAAGTTGACATCAAAGAAATAAAAATTCAGCTTAGAAAATTAGAAGATAGGATTATTATCCTAGAGACTATTACTAAAGATAAAGAAGAAAATACTCTAGATCTATCAAACACTTCGTTGAAAGAAGATGAGTTAGAAACTTTTCAATATGTTAATCTTATTGATAGGGTTATGGGTAATAATAGGAATGTTATGCCCTTTGGATTAAAAAAATACTCTTTCTAAATTTCAAAAAATTATGAACAAAATATTTAATGCTTATTTAGCATTGACTCTTGTTTATATTAATGATGTATTTTTTTTTATTTTTCTAATACCATCGAACAACATTTTAAGCATTTAAATATTTTCTTATATATCATGAAATGGGTAGGTCTAGTTGCTTCTTCTAAAAAAATGAAGTTGCTTGTTTGGTCACTTCATTAAAAATGGAATTATTATGCCCATAAATCAAGCAATTGAGTTACCTCTAAATTTTTTGATGTAATTAGGGACAATCAATAGTTGTAATGCATTTGGAAGTTTGAATTGTCTTTTAAAATTTTATAAAGAGTTATCATATAATGATAAACCCTTTATATGAAGGCTTAAAAGTAATCCTCCAAATTGGATGGATCACCATAACTTTCCTGTTATTACAACAAACATATAAGAAGTCCAATCAACAATGAATTCTTTGATATGTGCAAAAGTCCCTACTACTTTTTGGAGTAGGAATAAACATATTATGGGATTGCCTTATGAGTTGACTTTTAATGAAGTCAAATTCTTAACAAAGCTAGGTCCATTGCTTTAAGGCTTTGTTAATTTGATTGGAGTGCTTAAAAGGCTAGAGCCACAATAAAATTCACTCTTAAATATGAGTTCTTTTTTTATAAATACATGTCTGCAATAAAATAGGAGTGTCTTATATTTTAGGTGTTTATCATTGTCTTTATTTTTAGGAATTTTAAGGTTGTTAATTTAGCTTATAATAAGATTGATTTCATTGTTTAAAAGTGCAAAACATTTGTAAAAATAAAAGTGAGAATTTTCTTCCTTAGTTCTTTCAAGCACTAACCCTTTTTGTGGCATTTAACTTGACTTATCAATCCTTTCATTGCTAAACTATGACATTCATATGCTTCTTTACACCTTAGGTTCATGTTCCTTGTGCTTCGTAATTAAAATATGATTTAGTTTTCTTAGGCCTAAGACATATCTTTTGGGATTCACAATAGCTAAAGCTTTAAGGATTACAAGTTTATTTATCTAAAATTTAAGCTTTTCTTTTGTTCTTCTTCTTAACCACATTCTATGACCTCTTGTTTTTTTGAATTTGCAAACACTAGCTTTTCTTTTATTTTTGCCTACAAACCTTAGGTTGCTTGCCACATTCTATAGAGGCTTTATTTCCTTATTTCTTTCTAATTCCTACAATGATTTGGATGTAATTAATATTTTTTCTTATGTGTTTTGCGATTTAATCTTATTGTGTTTTTCTTTGATTTTAATTTGTTAGAAACAAGTGGTTATAAGGTGACTTTAATTGAGCTTGTTTAGTTCATTAAAGGAATGAGAGAGAAAAGCCAAATTTATATAGTGTGCAAACATAAGAGTGACTATTATACTATGAGGGAGTGGAGTGTAACATGTGAGGAAATGAGTGTGAGGTTGTTCCCAACATTTCTTTTTTAAGCAAGTGATGATTTGAGACAAATCTTTTTAAAGGGAGGGGAAATGATGAAATCCATGAAGAAACTGATGCATGGAGGGCTTTTAAGGGTCCATTAAGCATTCAAGAAAGGCTAATGACATGTTTACGAGCTAAAAGGATGAAAGAGGCACTTAGTAGTCTAATTAAAGAAATTTGGGCCAAAAAAGATAATTCAAGCTTAAAGGGTAGCAAAGCACATCTTAATGTGGGTCAAGGATTTATTAATTTCATTGGAGTACTTAATGGGCTAAGGTTACAATAAATTCCACTCCTAAATAGGAATTTGTTATAAAATAAGAGTTTACAATAAAATAAAAATGTTCTTATATTTTAAAAGTTTGTCATTATCTTTATTTTTAAGATTGTTAATTTAGTCTATAAATATGCTTGATTTCATTGTTAAAAAGAGTAGAACATTAATGAAAATAAAAGTGAGATTTTCTTATTTAATTCTTTAAAGTACTAAAAAATTTATCAAGAGCTAACTTTTCTTGTGATGTTCAACCCAACTTATCACTCTTAAATCCCATCCATATCCTTCTTTATAGCTTAGGTTTGTGTTACTTGAATATTGGATCTAGGACTTGCATAATTGAAATCTAATTTAGCTTTCTTGGGTTCTTGTTTGATTCCTTGTGTCTGTAGGATCCCTAAACCACAACTTTTGTGACTCACATTATGGTGTCATCATTCAATAATTGAAACACTCGATACATTAAGAAAAGGTAATCTAGACTAGTCATATAAAAGTTTAAAAATAAGCTTATTATGATTAATATAATGTTTGATGTTAACATAAAAGTTAATTACAAGATCATTTTGTGGGAATGAGTCCTTGTAATGAAAAAGTAAGCCTTGTTATCAAAAAATGAAGAGGCAGTCTCATTGTTTAGGAATTAAGCTATTCAGTACATGTAAGCAAAGCTAATTAAGATCAATGACTCATTTACCTAATGGAATTCAATAGGTTCAGAGGACCACATGTGTACAAACATGCTTGTTTCAATGAATATAATGTTTTTTGTAGTTACAAAAATTAATTTCATTATTTGACAATTGAAACACTCGATATGTATAAGAAAAGGTAATCTAGACCAATCACACCTATTTGTTTGATAGAATTAAAGGATTTAGAGTACCAAATATGAAAAAACAAGCTTAGTGAAATGGATGTGATGTTTGATGTTAACACAAAAAGTTGATTACACGATCATTTTGTGAAAATAAGGCCTTGCAACAAAAAGTGAAGCCTTATTATCAAAAAATGAAGAGGTGGTCTCATTGTTTAAGAATTAAACCATTCCTTATAAGGAAAACTAATTAAGATCAATGACTTATTTACTTGATGGAATTCAACGGGTTTAGAGTACCAAAGGTGTGCAAACATGCTCATTCCAATGAATATAATGTTCTATGTAGACAAAAAAAAGTTAATTTCATCATCATTTTGTGTAAATGAGTCTTTCTAATGAAGGAAGGAGCCTTGTTAGCTAGAAATGAAGAGAAGGTCTTATTTAGTTATTTAAACACTCAATATGTATAAGAAAAGGTAATTTAGACTAATCACACCTTTTTTTGATGGAATTCATTAGATTTTACAACCAAAGATATTAGAAATGAGCTTGTTGCAAGTGATATAATGTTTATTGTTGACACAAAAGTTTATTATGTGATCATTTTATGTGAATGAATCCTTGCAATGAAAAGAGAAGCCCTATTATCAAAAACTAAAGTGACAGTCTCTTTGTTTGATAACTAAACCAGTCAATACTTGTAAGGAAAACTAATCAAGATCAATGACTTATTTACTAGATGGAATTCAACGGATTTAGAGTACCAAAGATGTAGAAATGAGCTTTTTGCAATGAATACATTGTTTATTGTTGTCACAATAGTTAATTATAAGATCATTTTATGTGAATGAGTCATTGCAATGAAAAGAGAATTCTATTTATGAAAAACATGATGAGACAATCTCTTTGTTCAAGAATTAAACCATTCGATACTTATAAGGAAAGCTAATTAAGTTCATTAACTCATTTGCTTCATGGAATCCAATGCATTCAAAGTACCAAAAGTGTGCAAATGTGCTTGTTTCAAAGAATATAATGTTTTGTATAGACATAAAAGTTAATTTCACCATCATTTTGTGTAAATGAGTCCTTGCAACATAGGAAGGAACCTTGTTAGTTAAAAATGAAGAGATGATGATGAGATATATAGAGGATCAAATGCATGGAGGGCTTTTAAAGATCCATTGAGTTTCCAAGAAGGGCCAATAACATGTTTAGGAGCTAAAAGGATGAAAGAGGCACTTGACAGGCTAATTAAAGAAATTTGAGCCAAAAAAACTATTTTGAGCTTGAAGGGCTACAAAACATATCTTAATGCAAGTCAAGGCTTTATTTATTATATAAGTATGTTGAATAAATCTATGTCAAGTGATTGTAAAGATTTTACAACAACTTTAAAAGGAAATAAGAGTAGAATTGTTGTAAGCCTATTTAGGATGTTTGTCATTTTCTCTAGGGTTAGAGTTGTAAATTTAGCATGTAAATGGGCTTGATTTCATTGTTAAAAATAAGTAATCATTAGTGAAGCTAAAAGTGAGAATTTTCTCCTTTAGTTCTTTCAAGAACTAAGAACTTGTTAAGAATTAACTCTTCTTATGCCATTTAACCTGACTTATCACTCCTAAATCCCTTCTTTTTTGGAGTGTGGTGTTCATATCCTTCTTTATTCCTCAGGTTTGTTTTTGTCAAACATTAAGTTTAGGTCTTGCATGATTGAAATCTGATTTAGGTTTCTTGGGTACTTGTTCATGTTGCGTCACTAAGCTATGTCTTTTGGGGTTCACACTAGTTAGTATTAGAACTTGGCTTTGAATCAAGTTTCCTTATCTAATTTTGAGGTTCATTTGTTTTGTTTATCTTCTTAGCCATATTCTATAACCTCTTGTTCTTTAAATCTGCAAACCCTAGTTTATCTTTTCTTGTATTTAAATTTTTGCAAAAAAACAAAAAAAAAATGAAAATCTTGTTTGATAAAGAGAAAAGAAAAAGATAAAAAAAAAAAAGAGAAATGAAAAATATTCTATTTGATTCCTTCCTATTTCGAAGGTAAATCCTATTTAATTAGGTAAAAGTGAGATAAAAGCTTTATTTCCTTATTTCTTTCTAATTCCTACAAGGATTTGGATCCAATTAATTCTTTTTCCTTTTCATATTTTGCAATTTAATCTTATTGAGTTCTTCTAATCCATAACCTTAAATTCATTATACTTTCCTAAATTTCTTTTATTCTAATTTGTTGAAATTAGTTGGTTATAGAGTGACTTTGATTGAACTTGTTTAGTTCAATAAAGGAGCGAGAGAGAAAAGCTAAATTTATATAATGTGCAAACATGAGAGTAAGTGTCATATTGTGAGAGAGTGGAGTGAAACACTTGAGGGAGTGTGTGTGAGTTTTATTCCCAACATATATTTTTTTTATATGGGTGATGATTTGAGGTTGAATCCTTTTATGGAGAGGCAAAATGAAGAGATCCATAGAGGATTTAATGCATAGAGGGCATTTAAAAATCCATTGAGCATTCAAGAAGGGCCAATGACATGTTCAAGAGCTAAAAGGATGAAAGAGGCACTTAATGGGCTAATTAAAGAAATTTGGACCAAATAAGCTAATTTAAGTTTGAATGATAGTATAACATATCTTAATGTAGCCCAAGGCTTTATTTATTGTTTAAGTACACTAAATGGGTCTATATCAAGTGATTGTAAGGATTTCCACAACAACACCAAAAAAACAAAAGGAGTAAATTTGTTGTTAGCTTATCTAGGAAGTTTGTAATTATCTCTAGGGTTAGGATTGTTAATTTACCACAACTACAAAAACATTTAGGAGTAGATTTGTTGTTAGCTTATTAAAGATGTTTGTCATTATCTATGGGGTTAGGGCTATTAATTTAGCTTATAAATGGGCTTGATTTTATTGTCAATATTAAGTAGAACATTAGTAACATTGAAAACGAGAATCTTTTCCTTCAATTCTTTCAAGAACTAAAGAACTTTTGGAGAACTAACTTTTTATGTGGTGTTTAACTTGACTTATCACTACAAAACCCCTTCTTTTCTAGAGTATGGTGTCCATATCCATCTTTACACCTTAGGTTTATGCTCCTTAAACATTAGGTCTAGGTCTTGCATAATTGAAGTCTAATTTTGCTTTCTTACATTCATATTTGAATTCCTTGTATATGTTGGCTCCCAAAGCCATGTCTTTTGGGGTTCACATTAGATGGTCTCATTATTCAAGAATTAAAATAGTCAAAACATATAAAAAAGAGTAATCTAGAACAATCACACCATTTTTTTTTTGATGAAATTCAATGGGTTTAGAGTACCAAAGATATACAAATGAGCTTGTTGCAATGAATATAATGTTTGATATTGATACAAATGTTAATTGTGAGATCATTATGTATGAATGAGTCCTTGAAATGGAAAGAGAAGACTAGTTATCAAAAAATGAAGAGATAGTCTTATTGTTTGGCAATCAAATTGTTCAATACCTATAAGAAAAGCTAATCAAGAACAATGACTAATTTCCTTGATGGAATTCAATGGGTTTAGAGTACCAAAGGTGTACAAACATGCTTGTTCCAATGGATACAATGTTTCATTGTCATTTTGTTCACATGAGTCCATGTAATGAAAAGAGAAGTCTTGTTATCAAAAAATGAAGAGATAGTCTCATGGTTTAGGAATCAAACCATTCAATATAAGGAAAGCTAATAAAGATCAATGACTCATTTCCTTGCTAGAATTTAATGGATGTAGAGTACCAAAGATGTACAAAAGTGCTTGTTTAATGAATAGAATGATTTGTGTAGACACAAAAGTTAGTTTTGCATCATTGTGTGTAAATGAGTCCTTACAATGAAGGAATAAGCCTTGTTACTTAGAAATGAAGAGGTTGTCTCCTTCTTTAGGAATTGAAACACTTAATATGTATATGAAAAGGTAATCTAGATCAATCACACCTTTTTTGATGGAATTCAATGGATTTAGAAAATTAGAGATGTAGAAACAAGCTTGTTCCAATGAATATAATGTTTGATGTTGATACAAATGTTAATTATAAGATCATTTTGTATGAATGAGTCCTTGCAACAAATTAGAAGTCTTGTTATTGAAAAATGAAGAGATGATCTCATTGTTAAGGAATTAAACTATCCAATACCTATAAAAAAAGCTAATAATGATTAAAGCCTCTTTTACTTGATGGAATTCAATAGATTTAGAGTACCAAATATGTACAAATGTGCTTGTTTTGTTGAATATACTCCTTTGTGTAGACGTAAATATTAATTGTCAATTTGTGTAAATGAGTCTTTTTAATGATGGAAGGAGCCTTGTTAGATAGAAATGAAAGACGTTATCATTATTCAATAGTTGAAACACTTAATACATATAAGTAAAGGTAATATAGACCAATTACCCCTTGTTTTTGATGAAATTCAATGGATTTAGAGTACCACAAATGTATGTATGAGCTTGTTGTGATAATATAATGTTTGTTGTTGATATAAAGTTAATTGCAAGATTATTTTGTGTGGATAAGTCCTTTTAATGAAATGAGAAGTCTTGTTATCAAGAAATGAAGATATGGTCTCATTGTTCATGAATTAACTATTCAATACTTATAATGAAAGCTAACAAAGATCAATGACTCATTTACACAACATAATTTGATGGATTTAAACTACCACAAGAGTATAAACATGCTTGTTCACTATTTTTTTGTGTAAATGAGTCCATGCAATGAAAAGAGAAGTCTTGTTATCAAAAAATGAAGAGACAATCACATTATTTGGGAATTTAAGCATTTAATACTTATAAGGAAAGCTAATGAAGATTGATAACTCATTTACTTTATAGTATCAAAGATGCATGAACGAGATTGTTGCAATGAATATAATTTTTTATTAACAAAAAAGTTAGTTACAAGATTATTTTGTGTGAATAAATCCTTGCAATTAAAAAAGAAATCTTATTATCAAAAAATAAAAAGACCATCTCATTCAATACTTATAAGGTAAGCAAGTCAAGATTAATGAATCATTTCCTTGATGGAATTTAATGGATTTAGAGTATCATCTTAGAATGGAGACATTCAATATAAGTAATCTAGACCAGTCACATATGTTTTAGATGAAATTCAATGGACTTAGAGTACTAAAGATGTTGAGATAAGCTTCTTGCAATGAATGCAATGTTATTCATGGAGATATAGAAGAGCATATAAGTTATTGTGCTTGCATATCCACCATTTAAGTCTCCAATAATTATTCTAGTAATTACATATCCAATTTGCCCTATGGACAAATATGCAAGCATAGTTTTAATGCTTGTTTGAGTAATAACAATGAGATTCCCCACTATGATGCTTAGAATAGCTAGGATTTCTAGAAGAAAAAGTCATTCATTTAATGAGAAATAAAAAGGAACATTAAAAATTTGAGTGGTTGAAGCTGAAGTAGCTACTTTCAAAGTAAGAGAAAGAAAAGCAATGACTAGAGTGGAAGAGTTAGAGTTGAAAAAAGGATTTGTTGTTGAGACAAAAGTTAATTTTAAGATCATTTTGTATGAATGATTCCTTGCAATGAAAGGAGAAGTTTTGTTATCAAAAAATGAAGAGATGGTCTCCTTGTTCAAAAATTAAACCATTTGATGCCTATGAAGAAAGCTGATAAAAATTAATGACTCATTTGCTTGATGGAATTTAATAAATTTATAGTACCAAAGATGTACAAATGTTGCAATGAATGTAATGTTTGCTATTGACACTAAAGTTAACTATGATATTATTTCTATGTGAATGAGTCCTTCAATTGAAAAGAGAAGTCTTATTATTAAAAAATGAAGAGATGATCTCATTATTTAGGAATTAATCCATTTAATACTTATTAGGAAAGCAAATCAAGATCATTGAGTAATTTTCTTGAAGGAATTCAACGTGTTTAAAGGACCAAAGTTATACAAACAAGCACAATAGTTTGAAATGAAGGATGGACTTCAATACATATAAAAGTAAGTAATCTAGACTAATCACACCTATTTTTGATGGACTTCAATGGATTCAAAGTACATTGAATACAATGTTTATTATTCATGCAAAAGTTAATTTCAAGATCATTTTGTGTGAATAAGTCCTTGCAACAAAAAGAGAAGTCTTGTTATCAAAAAGTGAAGAGGCAATTTCATTGTTCAAGAATTAAACCATTCAATGCTAACTTTAAGAATTGTTCTTTTTGCACTAATCAAATCTTATTTCTTGGCTATGTTATGAGTGCTAGGGGTATCGAGATTGACAAGGAAAAGTTTAGGGCAATTCATGCTAGTTTCTATAGATACTTTCTTAGGGCCTTTAGCACCATTGCTACACCATTAATTGAAACTGTTAAAAAGAATGTGGGATTTAAGTGGTGTAGTGATCAAGACAAGGCTTTTAATTTCAACAAGGAAAAATTTAGTTCTGCACCCTTCCTTGTTTTACCTAACTTTCGAATGGATTGACATGTGATTAGGTCTTTTCCTGCTAGGCTTTCTTTTCGGATTTCTTGGGCATCTTGGGCTTATTTTGAGGTTAAGGTTCCTGTTCCCTGCAAGAATTCTTTTGTAAGAAAATCTGGTAAGCAATTTGAAGAACCTCAAATATGTTCAATTCAAAATCAAAAACACTTAAAATTTCTTGCCATCATGCAAAAATCTATTTGGATGCAATATTTTCAACATCTTTTTGTAAAACAAATTTTGCTACTTGACAATTAATGTATAATAAGAATTTTTTTATTTAGCAAATCATGCTGAAATTTTGAAATTCTTAAAAAAAATTTCCAAATTTTCCTTTTTAATGGTGGAATACTACCTTTGATAGTCATTCCAATGCTTGAATGTAAAACCAACAAGTTGTTCAAGCTAATCCTTGACTTGTTTCAAAATTCATCCATATCCTAGCTTTGATGCTTCAATCTCAACTATTTTGGGTAGGTTGGGATTGCTTATGTGAAGACAGGACAACTCTTTAACCTAACGTTTAATCTCTTTCACTATGGTTATGTGCTGATCAGTCCATGGTTAAGATAAGGCTTCATTTGGGGTTGGTCAAACCTTTTTAGGACATCCTTAAGATCATAAGGAGCTTGGATGGACTAAAGTAATGGGTTTAGATTTGAAGTTGATGAGCTTTCAAGGAGCTTTTGTAGAAATTGGGCTTTAGCCTGATCATTTCCTAATGTACCAAGTATCTCAAGGATTTGCTCTTAAGCACACATTAAGATGCTTACCTCTCTCTCTCTTTTGACCCTATTTCAAAATAGGCTTCAAGTTTATAAACTTGGAGACCAGCTTCATTCTCAAAAGATAGTTCAAGAGTATAACTAAAATTTCAACCAACAATGCCTATAGTGAGCCTAGAATAGTATTAGGTAGTTCAAAGGCTTAGGGCCTTTTGTGAAGTTTATAGTATCTAGACATATGACTAGGCTTACCATAGTAATAATAGATATACTTGGATGTTTGGGCTTTGGTTTATTGCGGCTTAATAGGTTTGGGCCTAAAAGTTGTTTTAGGCTTAGAAGATTGTTGCTGTTGGTTGGGTTTAGATTTTAAGTAAGAAGGATTTTTTTGATTTGGTATTGGGCCTATGCTTTCTTTTGGTCTCTTCTTTGTGTTAGAGGTTATCATCAAATTGGGCCCAAAAGGATCTCAATTCCTTCTGAGTTTGCTTTTGTTCCCACTAGATCTATTTTTGGAGCTTTAGATCTACATAGATCTGTAGTCCTTCTTTCTGGACAAAGCTTATCAGTTCACCATAGGCCAACTGATGATAAGGATCATTAAGTAGCCTTGGTAATTTTGCCCAAAACTTTTCTTTTTAGAAAACTTGTTTCACATTGTCTTGATGCATGACATGTGTTAGAAACATAATTTTATACCAACAGAAATTATGCAAATATTTGCATTTAAGATTGGATAAGTGTTCTATGCTCTTATCCTTTATGTAAGATGGATCACCAATAAAGTGCTTTGTTATAATAAAGATAAGACTTGCCACAGCATTAGGGATTGTTTATTGGTTATTATCAAGGAGATGTTCACTGTAAACATCTCTCTTGATTGCTTAGAAAATGTTATCGTGGTCAGCTGGAGAGAATATGTGATCCAACCAACCTTTGAGCTATCCTGAGAATCCTATAACAAGGATCTCAACAATGGCATGACTAGAGGTATGACTATGGGTACTATATGCATTAAATACCATGGTCATTTGTTAAATGAGATTCATGATCTGATGTTTAGAATATCCATTAATGTTCCACTCATAAATTAATTTAGAATTGTATTTTGTTTAAAGAAAAGCTAGCTTTTCTTCAAAAGCAAGGTTAGGAGCTATGGGTTTGGGATAATACATCTTTGAAGATGTTCCCAATGATTTCACTTTGAGATGTTGTACCTTTAGTGATTCTGTGTCTAACATAGAAGCTTGAGATGAGCCATCATTAGGTGCAGTCAAAGTCTATATCTCTTTGCTTGTTGATGCTTCAAGTATAGATTCATTTAGAGCTTGCAGTCTAAGCATCAAAGCTTCTCAAAATTCATTTGATGATGTAGTTGAAACTTGAAAGGGTTTAAAAATAGGTTTTATTGAAAACTTTATAGCAAAGGCAATAAATTTTGAAATTTCTTTTGAAATTGAAAAACTTGATACAATAGCATCTACGTTTGAGAGTTGGTTGCCAATTGTTTGTAAAATTTTATTTGTATAATTATTTTGTTCAATAAACTTTTGTATATCTTTTGTTCAAAAATCTTCATGCTCTCTATTTACTTTGAACAGTGATGTAAGAACTAAAGAGTGTTTGTGCTTGAATTGAATTTCACATGATGGAGGATGAATTGACTCTATTTTTAAGCCATTCATTAACTTACATTGTTATGATTAGATTTAAAGCTTGTAATTCATCTTCCTCTATGAAAGATTACCACAGGTGCTTATATTCCCATTGAAAATAGTACTCATCAAATCAATCAAAGAAGAAAACATGCTTTTTTGTTTCTAATCATCCAATCATAATAATCTTACTAAACTTCCAATTTATTTTTTTTTTGAAAATTTTTGAAAAACCATTCTCTTTTTTTAGCATTATGCTAGCCATAAAATTCTTTTCTTAAAAATTATTTTTTAATCACAAAATCTTTTTCCAAATAATGGAGCTTGGGATGTATCTTAGGCTCAATAAGAAACTGGGCATATGATGCCAAGACTTCAAGATTTTGGGTATTTCTATTATAATGATGCATAAGTGACTTAGGGTACCTATCCATAAAGATCTACACCTCTTGTACTACTAATTTGAGCATAAGTGCTGGATGGCGATCTCATAGAAAGGCTTCGTTGCAAATAATTTGAGATTTTGGTTTTTAGATCTTCATCCTTACTAGATTCAAATCTAGCACTTATGGAGTGTCTAGCAAAAACTAGATCTTCATCCTGTTGACATTCATTGCCAATGGAGGCTTTTGGATAGAAACATTTTCAAGTTTCCAAGTGTTAGGCAAATTTACCTTGTGCCAATTGATATATCTAGGCATTTAAATGTTAGCTCTGCATATGTTTATTTCCCATAAAACTATTTGTTCGTGGGCTCTATGATAGAGGGCTTTGGTGTTGAATGTTGTTTTCATAGCCTTATGATGTATCTTGTACATTAGGCATAGTGGAATCGATCCTTCAACAAATTGATTATTGTGAAACTTGATTTGCAAGGTAAGATTATCAAGAATATTCCTTTTATGCAAAGAAATTATAAAATCTAGAAAATAATTGAAATAAATTAGACCAAAACATAGGCTTGTTTTTATAATACCTAAGAGAGAATCATCAAAGTTTAGAAGAAGACAATCTCTAAGGGCAATAAGAACAAAAGTATCCAACCCTTCCCAAGAAAGAGGCTTGATTCCTACCTAGACAAGGCCAATGTGTAGGAAAATGTAATACTTTTGGTGATGCTTTATGGAGGCAGAGGAAAGAAGCTTTACCATTTGAAAGGAATTGTAATACAACAATCTCATTCTTCCATCTTGATTGTGTAATCCTCTTGTAAGAACACAAACCTAAGGTATAAAGATGGATATGGACACTACACTCTGGAGAAAGAAGGGATTGAGGAGTGATAAGTCAGGTTAAATGCTACAAGAAGAGTTAGTTTTTAATAAGTTCTTTAGTTCTTAAAAGAATTAAATGAGAAAATTCTCACTTTTATTTTCACTAATGTTCACTTTTTTTTTTTTTTTTTTTTGACAATGCAAACTAACTTATTTATGGGCTAAATTAATAACCCATACCTTATAGATATTGACAAACTTTATAAATAAGCTAACAACAATCTACTCCTATTTGTTTTAGGAGTTGCCCTATTTTATAATAAACTCCTATTTAGGAGTGGAGTTTATTGTAGCCCTAACTCATTAAGTACACCAATCAAATTAATAAGGCCTTGCACACATTAAGATATGTTTTTCCACCTTTCAAGCTTGAATTAGCTTTTTTTGGAACAAATTTCATCCATTAGCTTGCTAAGTGCTTCTTACATCCTTTTAGCTCTTGAACATTTTATTGGTCCTTCTTAAATGCTCCATGGATCCCTAAAAGCCCTCCATGCATTAACTTCTCCATTGATCTCATCATTTTCCCTCTCTTTAAATGGATTCATCCTTAAATCATTACTTGCATCAAAAGGAGAAAGATTATAAACATCAAATGTTACACTAACATTGTACTCGCTGAAAAGGTCCAACTTGTAGGCATTTTCATTAATTTGTGCCACCACTTGAAATGGACCATCTCTTCTAAACTACAACTTTGAATGCCTTTAAGCCAAGAACCTCTCCTAGTGCATATGCACCCAAACTCAATCACTAGGTTTAAATACCACCTTCTTTCTCCCTTTGATGGCATGGGAAGCATATTGCTATGTTCATTTTGTAATTGTTGCCACACCTTCTCATGCAACTTCTTCACCATTTTGGCCTTGTGTTCACCATCTAAACTAATATCATCAACAAGTAAAAGCATCAAATCTAAAGGAGTCAAAGGATTTAAACCATACATAATTTCAAATGGAGAGTAACTAGTAGTAGAATGGACACTCCTATTATATGCAAACTCTACTATTGCAAACAATCTTCCCATGTTTTTTAATTATTTGAGGAATGCATCATATTGAATCCTTTACTTTAACATCTAAGCATAAAGCATGCATGAGATTAGGATCTGAGAGAAAGAGTAAAGTTGGGGTAACAAGAAAAATAAATAGATCCATCACTTAGACTAGATTCTATTACTCCTAATAAGGAGTCAAGAAACCTATTATGTCTCTAGTTCTAACATAAACTATGGTAGAGTTATTTAAACCTATTATTGTGGCTAGCTTCAAAGTTACTTGAATCATGCCAATATGGGGAAATTTGCATTTCCTCTAGTATGAACTAATATGTTTTTAGGATAGTAAGAAAAAAAAAATCATTATAACCTTGAGATAAGGGTAAAGCTTCTTCAATTGTTTTAATAACATAATTAGATTTAGATAAAAAAAAACTACCACTTGATAAATATATATGTGTGTGTGTAAGTGTATGTGTGTGATAATGAGGATGATGTTAATTTCCAATTCCAAAGATAAATATCATTTATATTTTCATTAATAATAATTCCTTTATTTTTACTATTAAAGTGCTAACTTTGGTGAAGTTTATCCATATGTGTCATAGAATCACTAACAATGGTTTACACCAAAAGCACTCAATGCCTAACCATAGCTCGCATGAGCTAAAAATGATAAAATGACTTAGGTTTGAACTACAACTTAGAATAGATACTTCACTAGGTTTGGCTTTAATACTCTAAATCTCTATTAAGATGAAGGACTAATACTTTTAAAATACTTTTCAAAAACAATGAAAGTATGAAACACTATTGATTAGAGTAAGCTTGTTATTAAATACAAGCTATCATAAAATCATTATTTGTAATGATGGTATGTGTTTAGAAATTCCTTTCATGATGATTAAAATTCTATCACAAGATTTCATATTAGGAAATCATTTCTTACACATGCTATACCCAATAAAGAAAATAGATGATGACACATAAATGTAGAGATTAACAGAAAACTTATTAGCTTTAAATTTACTTCCATTCTTCAATATAGAGAAATTGATTTGATTTAGAAAAAGATTAAGAGGAATGAAAGATTCATTAGTTCTCTAACTAATGAAATTACTTATAAGCATTTACAACAAAACTTAAAACTCCTTTTAATCAAATGAAGATACAAGGAATACATAAAGAAATAGAATCAAAAAATGAGAAGGTGGTCTCATTATTTGAGAATTAAGCCATTCAATATCTTTAAGGGAAAGCTAATCAAGATCAAAGGCTCATTTACTTGATGGAGTTCAATGGGTTCCAAGTATCAAGGTGTGCAAATATGCTTGTTCCAAAGTATATAATGTTTAGTAGAGACATGAAAATTAATTTTACCCTCATTTGGTGTAAATGAGCCATTGCAATGAAATGAGAAGTTTTGTTATCAAAAAATAAAGTGAGTCTCATTATTTAGGAATTAAACCTTTTAATACCTATAAGGAAAGCTAACAATGATCAATGACAACTTGATGGAATTTAATGGATTTAGTGTACCAAAGATGTACTAATGTGCTTGTAGCTATGAATATGATGTTTGCTATTGACACAAAAGATAATTATTAGATCATTTTGTGTGAATGAGTGCTTGCAACAAAAAGAGAAGTCTTGTTATCAACAATAAACAAATGATCTCATTGTTCAAACATTAAACCATTGAATACCTATAAGGAAAGCTAAAGATCAATTAATAATTTACTTGATGAAATTCAATGGGTTCAAAGTACCAAAGTTGTGCAAACATGCTTAAATCGCATGAATATAATGTACATAAAAGTTAATTTCACCATTATTTTGTGTAAATGAGTTCTTGCAATGAAGAAAGGGTCTTGTTAGCCAAAAAAAAAAAAAAAAGAAGGCCTTATTATTTAAGAATTAAAGCACTCAATATATATAAGAAATGGTAATCTAGACCAATCACACCTTTTTTTGATGTAATTAAATGGATTTAGAACACCAAAGATGTACAAATGAGCTTATTGCAAAGAATATAATAATTATTATTGGCACAAAAGTTAATTACAAGATCATTTTGGGTGAATGAGCCCCTGTAACAAAAAAGAAGTCATGTTATCAAAAAATGAAAAATTAGTATCATTATTTAGGAATAAAACCTTCAAATACCTATAAAGAAAGCTAATCAAAATCAATGACTCTTTTACTTGGTGGAATTCAATGGATTCAGAATACCAAAGGTATACATATGTGCTTATTCTAATGAATAGAATGTTTTGTATAGATATAAAAGTTAATTTCACCATCCTCTGACCAAGCCATTGTTGAGATCCATGTTGTAGGATTCTCAAGATAGTTCAAAGTTGGTGGGATCACATACTCACTCTAGCTAACCATGACAACATTTTCCAAGCTATCAAGAGAGATGTTCATGGTGAACCTATCCTTGATAATAATCAATAAACAATCCTCAATGCTATGGCAAATCTTATCTTTACCATAACAAAGCACTTTATTGATGATCCATCTCACTTAAAAGATGAGAATGATGAACTCTTATCTAATCTTAAATGCAAATATCTACACATTTTTTGTTGGTACAAAGGTACATTTCTAATGCAAGTCATACAATGAGATGATGCAAATCAAGTTTTTTGGAAATAAAAGTTTTTGGTAGGATTACCAAGGCTACATAACGATCAGGTAAGATCTAAAACTACAAGCTCAACATAATGGTCAAATTCCTTATCATTAGTTGGCCTACAATGAACTAATAAGCTTTGTTTGGAAAGAAGGATTGTAGATCTGTGTAGATCTAAAGCTCCAAAAATAGATCAAGTAGGAACAAAAGTAGACTCAAAAGGAGTTAGGATCCTTTTAAACCCAAGCAACACCAACAATATTCTAAGCCCAAAAAAACTTTTAGGCCCAAACCTAATAACCCTAAACAAACAAAAGCCCAGACATCCATATATGTTTGCCATAATTGTGGTAAGCATGGTCATATGTCTAGATATTATAAACTTTATAAAAAAACTCAAGCCCTTGAACTACTTAATACTGTTTAAGCCCAACTACAAGCATTATTGGTTGAAACCTCAAAAGTACTACACTTGAACAATCTTCTGAGGATGAAGTTGGTCTCCAAGTTGATGAACTTGAAGCCTCTTTTGAATTAGGGTTAGAAGAGAAAGAGGTAAGTGTCCTAACATGTAATCAAGAGCAAATCCTTAAGATACTTGATATGTTAGAAATGATCAAGCTAAAGCCCAATTTCTACAAAAGCTCCTCAAAAGCCCATCAACTTCAAATCCATACCCATTACATTAGTCCATCCAAACTCCTTCTAATCTTAAAGATGTTATATAAAAGTTTGACCAACCCCAAACCAAGCTTGTCACTCTGACAAACCTCAAACATGAGATAGACAAAATCAAGTAAGAGATCCAAGATCTTAAGGCCCATTAAATGCTAGTGTGCCTATTAGACCTAGTAAATCCTCAAAATACAATAGTTCTGGATCAACTAGAATCTTTTAAAGCAAAACAACTTGAAAGCCTTGAAAATAATGAATTCTTATTTCTTTTAATAGAAATAAGCACTTAAAAATAGCTTGTTAAAATCCTTTTGAAAATTGCTAACCAATTTTCTTTGGAAACCATAGCTTTAGTAGACATTAGTGTAGATCTTAACTACATACAAGAAGGCCTTGTATCCATCGAGTATTTTGAAAGAATGATGGAAAGCCTAAAGTCTGCCAATAATCACAAGCCATAAGTCAACTATAAACGGTCTAGTGTCTAGGTTTGCCAACAAGGTATCAATATCCAAACCTCCTTTGTTTTTATCAAAAACCTAAAGCAAAAGGTAATTCTTAGAAATCTCTTTTTCAATTTGTTTAAGCCTTTCAAAGTTTCTGATCAACGAATACACTCCACTATCCATGATTAAGGAATAATTGTTTCTTTGAATGCTTAATGGATCCTTAGATGATGTAAACCCAAACAACATGGCATAGGGACCCAACATGCATAAGGAATAAAACAAGAACCTAAAAAGCTAAATTAAATTTCAATCACACAAGACTTAGACCCAATGTTTAAAGAAACATGAACCAGAGGTATGGAAGAAGGACACACTCTAGGAAAGAATGAATTTGGGATTGATAAGTTAGGTTGAACACCACAAAAAAGAGTTAGTACTTAATAAGTTCTTTAGTTCTTAATAGAATTAAAGGAGAAAATTCTCACTTTTATTTCACCAAATGTTCTACCTCCTTTAACAATGAAATCAAGAATTGAACCTTTCAACACCTATAATCAAAATCTAATCAAGATTAATGACTCCCTTGTTTGATGGAATTCAATGGATTGAAAGTATTAATGGCATGCAACCATGCTTATGGCAATGAATATAATGTTTGGTGTAGATACAAAAATTGATTTGAAGATCATTTTGTGTGAAGGAGTCCTTGTAACAAAAGGAGGAACCTTGTTAGCAAGAAATGAGGAGAGTGTCTTGAAATTCAATAATAAAAATTTTAATACTTGTAAGAAAATCTAATCATGATTATTGACTCCTTTGTTTGATGGGATTCAATGAATTTAAAGTACTAAAAGTGTACAAATGTGCTTGTTAGAATTACTATAATAGTTAATGTTGACATGGAAGTTAATTGCGAGATCATTTTGTATGAACAAATCCTTGTAACAAAAGAAAGGACATTGTTGGCAAAAAATTAAGAGACAATCTCATTATTGAGGAATTTAACCAATCTATACTTAGAAGTAAAGCTAACCACGATCAATCACTCCTTTGTTTGATGTAGTTCAATAGATTTAAAGTACAGATGTGCTTGTTGCAATGAATATAATGTTAGTGTAAATACAATAGTTAATTTCAAGATTATTTATGTGCATAAGTCCTTACAACAAAATGAGAAGTTATGTTAGAAAGAAATGATGTGTCGATCTCATTATTAAGTAATTAAACTACTCAATAACTACAAGAAAAGCTTATCAAGATCAATAACTCCTTTGTTTGATAGAATTCAATGGATTTAGAGTGCCAAGGGCTTATAGATATGTTTATTGCAATAAATTTAATGTTTGGTGTTGAGAAAAATATTAATTTCTAGATCATCTTGTGTGGATGAGTCCTTGCTTGGAATGGAGGATCCTTATTTGTAGGAAATGAGCCGCTCAATATGTGTAAGAAAAACAAATCAAGATTAAAAAAAAAAAGGCTTGTTATAATGAATATAATGTTAGTGTGGATGCAAAAGTTAATTTTGAGATCATTTTGTGTAATGGCTTCTTACAATGGAATGAGAAGCAATTTTAGCAATACATGAAGTGATATCTCACCTTTCATGTGGTGAACCATTACAATCATGTGAGAAAACCTTATCATGATCAATTACACCTATGTTTGATGGACTTGAATGGATTCAAACTACCAAAGTTGTATTGATGAGCTTGGTGCAAGGAATCTAATATTTGGCATAGATACAGAAATTCATTTCATAATGATTTTATGTGAATAACTCCTTAAAATGAAAGAAGTTGCCTTCTTAGCAAGAAATGAAGTGATAATCTAATCTTTCGTGCAATGAACCATTCCAACCATGTAAAAAAATCTAAACAAGATTAAGGACCTCTATGTTTAGTGGATTTCAATTGATTTATTTAGACTACCAAAATTTTACATTTGACCTAAGCAAGGAATCTAATGTTTGTTGTAGATACAAAATTTAATTTCATGATCATTTTGTCTAAAAGAGTCCTTTTAATGAAAGAGGAAGCCATATTAGCATGAAATGAAGTATAGGTCAAACCCTTCAAGATTCAACCATTCAATCCTTGGAAGAATAGCTAATCAAGATCAATGAGCCCTTTATTTGATAGACTTGAATAGATAGATTGCCAAAGGTGTATTCATGTGCATATCACAAAGAATCTAATGTTTTGTGCAGACAAAATGATTCATTTCAGATCATTTGTCTTGATGAGTCTTGGCAACAAAAGGAGAAGACTTGTTAGCAAGAAATGAAGTAGTGGTCTCATCTTTTACGCAATTAACCATTCAGACCATACTGAAAACTTTAATCAAAATCATCAACTCCTTTGGCATATGGAATTCATTCAATTAAGTATACTAATGGTATATTGATGTGGTTGTCACATTGAATGTGAAATTTGGTGGTAAAAAGAGTTAATTTCATGTTTGTTTTGTATGGATGAGCCTCAAAATAAAAACAGAAGCATTGCTAGTAAAGAATGAAGAGATAATATGATCTTTCAAATAGTGAAACATTCAAACCATGTTAGAAATCATAATCAAGATCAATAACTTTTAGGTAATGAAACATTCAAACCATTTAAAAAAAATTGTGATTGATGTAGATTACCTTATCTTATACATAATGAGTGTTTCAATTACTAAATAATGGAATTGTCTCTCCATTTCTAACCAACAAGGCTCCTTCCCTCATTACAAAGACTCATTTATACAAAATGTTGGTGACATTAACTTTTGTGTCTGCATAAAACATTATATTCATTAGAATAACCTTTTGATACGCTAAACCCATTGAATTCCATTGCACACCTTAGGTATTCTAAATCCATTGAATGGTTTAATTCTTGAACAATGAGACTGCCTCTTCATTTTTTATGACAAGGGTTTTTATTTGGTTGGAAGGACTCATTTGCACAAAATTGTCTCATAATTAACTTTTGTCAACTGCAAACATTATAATTTTTGTAGCAAGCTCATTTGTACATCTTTGATACTCTAAATCCATTAAATTTCATTAAAAAAAAGGTGTGGTTGCCTGGATTACCTTTTTTTATACATATTGAGTGTTTTAATTGGTGAATAATGAGATAGTCTCTTCATTTCTAATCAACAAGATTTCTTCCTTCATTGCAAGGACTCATTTGCACAAAAGGATGGTGAAATTAACTATTGTACCTATGCAACACATTATGCTCATTGGAACAAGTTCATTTTCACACCTTTAGGACACTAAACCCTATCAATTCCATCAAATAAATAAGCCATTGATCTAGATTAGCTTCCCTTAACAATGAGATTGTCTAGCCAATTTTTTATAATAAGACTTTTCTTTTCATTGTATGGACTCATTCACACAAAAAATGATCTCATAATTAACTTTTTTGCCATCAAATATTATATTCATTGCCACAAGCTTGTTGAACCCCTTTGGTACTCTAAATTGATTGAGTTCCATCAAAAAAAGGTATGATTTGTGTAGATTGCCTTTTCTTATATGTATTGAGTGTTTCAATTGTTGAATAATGAGATTGTCACTTCATTTCTAATTAAAAGGACTCCTTCCTTTGTTTCAAGGACTCATTTACACAAAATGATGGTGAAATTAACTTTTATGTCCACATAAAACATTATATTCAATGGAACAAGCATGTTTAGACACCTTTGGTACTCTAAACCTATTAAATTCCATCAAGTAAATGAATCATTAATCTTGATTAACTTCCCTGAGAGATATTGAATAGTTTAATTTTCAAACAAAGAGACCATCTTTTCATTTTTTTTTTTATACCAAGGCTCCTTTTTTAGTTGCAAAGACTCATTCACACAAAATGATATTGTAATTAAAAATAAATATTATATTCATTGCAACAAACTTCTTTGTACATCTTTGGTACTCTAAATCCATTGAATTCCACAAAAAGAAGAAGGTGTAATTGGTCTAGATAACCTTTTCACATATTTATTAAATGTTTCAATAGCTAAATAATGAGACCATCTCATCATTTCAAACAAAAAAGACTCCTTCTTTCGTTACAAATAAGATCCATGGAGGGCTTCTAAAGATCCATTGAGCATTGAAAAAGAGCCAATGACATGTTTAAGGGCCAAAAAGATGAAAGAAGCACTTAGTGGGGTGATTGAAGAAATTTGGGTCAAAGAAGCTAATTCAAGCTTGAAGGGTAACAAAACATATCATAATGAGGCTTGAGACTTTACTAATTGAATATGTTGAATGGTCCAATGTAAAGTGATTGTGAGGATTTTTGTAACAACTCCTAAAACAAATAGGAGTAGATTTGTTGTTAGCTTATTTAGGAAATGAGAATTTTCTCCTTTGGTTCTTTCACAAACTAGAGAAGTTATCAAGAACTAACTCTTCTTGTAGCATTTAACTCAGCTTATCACTCCCAAATAGGTTCTTTTCTTAAGAGTGATATTTGTATACTTCTTTATACCTCAGGTTCATTTTCCTTGAACATTGGGTCTAGGTCTGACATGATTGAAATCTACTTTTGCTTTCTTGGGTTCTTGTTTGATTCCTTATGCATGTTAGGTCCCTAAGCCACATGTTTTGGAGTTCACATCAGCTAGTATCAACATTTTAAGGCTTAAATTAGGTTCAATTATCTAAATTTGTGTTTTTCTTTTGTTCTTCCTCTTAGTCTCATTCTAAAACCTCTTTTTCTTTGAATTTGTAAACCCTAGTTTATCTTTTCTTATGTTCTTTGTTGCAATGAACAATTGTATTAAGTGAAGTAAATCCATGCAATAATTGTTTACTTCTTTGTATTTAAAAGCTTTATATTAAATGAAGTCACCCAATTTGTCTTCCCAATGAAATGTAAAGTCTTGTCTTGAAAAATTGAAGAGATAGGCTCATTGTTCAAAGCATTCAATACCTATAAAGAAAGCTAGAAAAGTTCATTGACTCATTTTACTTGGTGGAACTCAATTGGTCTAGAGTACCAAAGGTGTGCACATGTGCTTGTTCAAATTAATATAATATTTTAAATAGTCACAAATGTGCTTATACTTATTGGGTTTTTCAATTCCTAAATAATGAGACCATTTCTTCATTTTTAACTCATAAAGCTCCTTCTTTTGTTGTAAATACTAATTTACACAAAATATGTATAGGAAATAGTAATCTAGGTGAATCACACCATTTTTCGATAGAATTCAATGGATTTAAAGTACCAAAAATGTGCAAATGAGTTGTTGCAATGAAAATAATATTTTTTGTTTAACCAAAAATTAATTATGAGCTCATTTTGCCTAAATGAGTCCTTGGAATGATGGAAAGGGTCATCTTAACTAGGAATGAAAAGATAGTGTCATTTAGAAAATGAAACTCTCAATAAGAATTTCTAAAGGTAATCTAGGTAAATCACAACACTTTTTGATGAAATTTAATGGATTTAGATAAATGAGCTTGTTTCAAAAATTATAATGTTTTGTGTAGATTCTAAAGTTAATTTCTCCACCATTTTGTGTAAATTTGTCCTTCCAATGAAAAGTAAAGTCTTGTCTTGAAAAATTGAAGAGATAGTCTCATTATTTAGGAATTAAACCTTTCAATACCTATAAAGAATAGATAAAAATGATCAATAACTCATTTTATTGATGGAACTCAATTGGTATAAAGTACCAAACGTATGCACACGTGCTTGTTCCATTGAATATAATGTTTTGAGTAGGCACAAACATGCTTATATGTATTGAGTGTTTCAATTCCAAAATAATGAGATTGTCTCTTTATTTCTAACTTACAAAACTCCTTCTTTCATTCAAACACCCTTTTACACAAAATATGTATAAGAAATGGTAATCTAGACCAATCACACCAGTTTTTGGTGGAATAGATATATTGTACCAGATGTACAAATGAGCTTTTTGCAATGAATATAAGGTTTGTTGTTGGCAAAAAAGCTAATTACAATATCGATTTGTGCGAATGAGTTCTTGCAACGAAGGAAAGGGCAGCCTTATTAGCTAGAAAAGAAGAGATTGTCTCATTCAGGAAATGAAACTCTTAATATGTATTTAAAAAAAGTAATCTAGACCAATCACACGCTTTTATAATGTAATTCAATGGGTACAAAGTACCAAAGGTGTACAAACAATCATGTTGCAATGAATATAACGTTTTGTGAAGATAAAAATGTTAATTTCACCATCATTTTGTGTAAATTTGTCCTTCCAATGAAAAGTGAAGTCTTGTCATGAGAAATTGAAGAGACAATCTCTTTGTTCAAGAATTAAACCATTTAATACCTATAAGAAAAGCCATCAAAGATCAATGACTCATTTTATTTGAGGGAAATCAATGGCTACAATGTACTAAAGGTGTGTAAACATGCTTGTTCCAAGGATTATAATGTTTTATGTAGACACAAACTTACTTTTTTCATACTAAATTTTTCAATCCTTAAATAATGAGATTTTTTCTTTGTTTCTAACTAACAATCTTCTTCTTTCATTGTAAGCACTCATTTACACAAAATATGTATAAGGATGGGCAATCTAGGCTAATCACACAATTTTTTGATGGAATTCAATGGATTTAGTGAATGAAGGATGTAAAAATGAGCTTGTAGCAAGGAATATAATGTTTGTTGATGACCTTAATGTTAACTGTAAGATTTTTTTTGTGTAAATGTGTGCTTACAACAAAGGAAGGAGCCCCATTAGCTTGAAATAAAAAATGGTCTCATTCAGGAAATAAAACTCGCAATACATATTTGAAAAGGTAATCTAGGCCAATAACACGTTTTTATGATGAAATTTAATGGATTTAAGGTACCAAAGATTCATAAACAAGCTTCTTACATTGAATATAATATTTTGTGTAGACAAAAATGTTAATTTTACCATCATGTAAATTTTTCTTTCCAATGAAAATTGGAGCCTTGTCATGAAAAATTGAAGAGAGTATCTTGTTCTTCAGGAATTAAATCATTCAATACTTGTAAGGAAAGCTAATTAAGATTAGTAATTCATTTTACTTGATGGAATTCAATAGGCATTGAGCACCAAAGTTGTTCAAACATGCTTGTTCCAATGATTATAATGTTTTGTGTAGACCCAAATGTTCTTATACATATTAAGTGTTTTAATTTTTGAATATTGAGATTGACTTTTTAGTGCAAACAAACAAAGCTCCTACTTTTGTTGCAAGCACTTGTTTACACAAAATATTTAAAAGAAATGGTAATCTTGGCCAACCATACCATTTTTTTGATGGAATTCAATGCATTTAGGACACCAAAGATGTACAAATAACCTTGTTGCAATGAATATAATGTTTTGTGTGGACAAAAATGGTAATTTCACCATCCTTTTTGTGTAACTTTGTCCTTCTAGTGATATGTGACGTCTTATCATGAAAAGTTGAAGAGATCATCTCATTATTCAAGTATTAGGCCTCACAATACCTATAAGGAAATCTAATAAAGATCAATGACTCATTTTTCTTGATGGAATTCAATGGGTACATAGTACCAAAGGTGTGCAAATGTGCTTGCTCCAGTGAATATAATGTTTTGAGTGACCACAAACTTGCTTATATAAATTGAATGTTTCAATTCCTAAATAATGAGACTTTCTCTTCATTTCTAGCTAAAAAAGCTCCTTCTTTCATTGCAAGCACTAACTTACACAAAATATGTATAAGAAATGGTAATATAGATTGATCACACCATTATTTAATAGAATTCATTGACACAAAAGGTAATTAAAATATCTATTTATTTGAATCAATCCTTGCAATGAAGGAAGGAGGCTTGTTGGCCATAAATTAAGAAATGATCCCATTTAGAAAATGAAACTCTCAATATGTATTTGAAAAGGTAATCTAGACCAATCACACCTTTTCTTTTTTTGATGAAATTCAATGGATTTGGAGTACCAAAGAGGTACAATTGAGCTTATTGCAATGAATATAATGTTTTATGTGAACACAAATGTTAATTTCACCTTCATTTTTTGTAAAGTTGTCCTTCCAAAGCTCCTATAAGGAAAACTAATAAAGAATAAATACTCATTTTTCTTGATGGAATTCATTGGGTACAAAGTACTAAAGTTTTGCAAGTGTGCTTGTTCCAATGATTGTAATGTTTTGTGTAAACACAAATGTGCTTTTAGGTATTGAGTGTTTCAATTCTCGAACTAACAAAGCTCCTTCTTCCATTGCAAGCACTCATTTACACAAAATATGTATAAGAAATGGTAATTTAGACCAATCACACCATTTTTTAATAGAATTCAATGGATTTAGTGTATAGAGGATGTAGAAACAAGCCTATTGCAATAAATATAATGTATGTTGTCATCATAAAAGTTAATTAAGAGATCTTTTTGTGTGAATGAGTCTTTACAACAATGAAAGGGTCCTTGTTAGCTAGAAGTGAATAAATAGTCTCATTGGGGAAATGAAGCATTAAATATGTATTTGAAAAGGTAATATGGACCAATGAAACCTTTTTTCTTTTTTGATGAAATTCAATGGATTTAGAGGACCTAAGAGGTACCAACATGCTCGTTCCAATGAAAGTAATGTTTTGAGAAGACACAAACATGCTTATATGTATTGAGTGCTTCAATTCCTACATAATGAGAACATCTCTTCATTTCTAACTAACAAAGCTTCTTCTTTCATTACAAGCACTCATTTACACAAAATATGAAAAAAACAAAAGGGTAATCTCAACCAATCACACCAATTTTTGATGGAATTCAATGGATATAGAGTACTACAGATTTACAAACAAGCTTTTTGCTATGACTATAATATTTTTGAAGACATAAATGTTAATTTCATTATCATTTTGTGTAAATTTGTCGTTTTAATGATAAGAAAATTCTTGTTATGAAAAATTAGCTTAGAAATTAAACCATTCAATACTTGTAATTGATCAATGACTCATTTTACTTGATGGAATTCAATGGATTTAGTGTACCAAACGTGTACAAGGGAGCTTGTTGCAATAAATATAATGTTTATTGTGGACATGAAAGTTAATTTTGAGATCATTTTGTGTGAATGAGTCCTTGCAATGAAGGAAGGAGCCTTGTTAGCTAGAAATGAAGTGATGGTCTCATTTGGGAATTAAAACACTTAGTACATATTTTAAAAGATAATCTAGACCAAATACACCATTTTTTTATGAAATTCAATGAATTTAAAGTACCAAAGATGTACAAATGTTAATTTTGCCATCATTTTGTGCAAATTTGTCCTTCCAATGAAAAGGAAGTCTTGCTATGAAAAATTGAAGAGGTTATCTCATTGTTCAAGAGTTAAACCACTTAGTACCTATAAGGAAAGCTAATAAAGTTCAATGACTCATTTTACTTGATAGAAGTCAATAGATATAGAAGGTGTGCAAATGTGCTTGTTTCAAAGATTATATTATTTTGACTAGACATAAACATGCTTCTATGTATCAAGATTTTTAATTCTTGAATAATGAGACCGTCCCTTCATTTCTAACTAACAAAGCTCCTTCTCTCATTAGAAGTGCTCATTTACACAAAATGTTCAAAAAATGGTAATCTACACAAATCACACCAATTTTTGTCAGAATTTAATGGATTTAGTGTGCCAAATATGTACAAACAAGCTCATTGCAATGAATATAATGTTTGTTGTTGACACAAAAGTCAATTACAAGATCATTTTGGGTGAATGAGTTCTTACAATGAAGGAATAATTTTTATTTGCTAGAAATGAAGTGATGGTCTCATTCAGGAATTGAGAAACTCAATACATATTTGAAAGGTAATCTAGGCCAATCAAACCTTTTTTTTGATGAAATTTAATGGATTTAAAGTATAAAGATGTACAGATAAGCTTGTTGTAATGAATATAATGTTTTATGTAGACATTAATGGTAATTTCACCATCATTTTGTGTAAATTTGCCCTTCTAATGAAAGGAGAAGTCTTGTGATAAAAATTGAAGTGATAGTCTCATTGTTTAGGTAGTAAACCATTCAATACCTATAATAAATTCTAATAAAGGTTAATGATGCATTTTTCTTGATTGAATTCAATGGGTACAAAGTATCGAAGGTATACAAACATGCTTGTTCCAATACAAAAGTTAATTTCACCATCATTTTGTCAAAATGATTCCTTGCAACAAAGATAAGAGCCTTGTTAGTTAGAAATGAAGAGATAGTCTCATTATTCAGGAATATAATGAGATAGAGGAAAAGGTAAAAGTGTTATTTTACTCTTCTAGAAATACCTTAAAAGGAAAATGTTTTTTTTATGACCTTTAATCAAGGACAACAAAAACTTTGGCATCAAAGGCATAAAAAATATATTACAGAAATGGGTATTGTTGATATTTTTAGTTATATTCAAAATATTTATAATATTCAACGAAAATCTTTTCCTAATGTTTTGGCATCAAAAACTACCTAATCCTTGAAAAAGCTTACCAAGAGTATTTAATGAAAAACAGCAAAAGGGTTAACAACTTTAAAATTTGAGGAAAATGAGGTTATAGATATGCCTTATAAGGCTAAAGCTATTATTGGTGCTGTAATATAATAAAACAATTGTACTAATTTATATCTTAATGGGTGGGCTCTCAATTGATTATAAGAAAGGAAAAAGTCGATGAAATATTTCACAAATGGGACTATATTCCTAAGCCTCTAGTTAAATTGGAAATAGAAAAAAGGATTTTATTTAAATCCCTATCCTATAAAGATATTAACTATAATATGACCAATAGTTGTTCTAAAAAAATAAAACTAGTGGAGGAAATAGTTAAATGGCTTAAAATCCTAGGTCTAATAGATAAAGAAGCTATTGTTCTGGAAGAAGAAAATTAGATTAAATATGATAATAAAGGTGAAAATATCAAAGAAGACTTAGAAGAGTTAGATCAACTTCAACAAATGTTCTTATTTGAACAATAACCATTTGAGAGTAGTCCTTCTCATACGAAGGAACCTCTTTGTATTAATAAAATAACCTTTAATAAGGTTCCCACTATGTTATGCTATCCAAGATCAATACATGTTGAGCTCTTATTGGAAGAATGATTAGAGTGTAATTATGTTCAATATGATGGTAGTAGTATAGTTGAATGGATTCTTGATGGTGTGATTAAGCTTCATATTCTAATTTTGTTGCATTACATGATGATGTTTGTAATTGCTGCCAAAACAAAGAGTAATTCTAACCCTCATTTTGTTAAAATCATAGCAAGTGGGTTTATTAAATAACTTAAAGGCTGGTAGAATTTTTATATATCTAAAAGGTGAAAAGGTCAAATTTTTTCTGCTACAAAGACAAAAGCAAGAATACTAATCTCTAATTGTGTTAATACACTAATTTATACAATCACCAATCATTTTATTGGGACTACTATTTTGTTAATGGATAAGACTTATGAATAACTCATTAATTTGAGATGTCCATTTTAAGTGGTATAAAGATGTATTTTTCTATAAGGTCTTTACTTAAGAAGATAGTCAAAGTATCTTCTAGAAAGAAAAATTTCTCTTTAAGTTACCTACCCTATTTGTTGAGAGAGTAAAAACTAGGCTTAAAGCCAATCAATCTACAATAATTGATTATAATTATTGCACCTATGGTGAACTAGTTGTTGAAGCAGTCACTAAAGGAATTAAACTCTAAAATTAAACTACATAAGTAGTTACAAAGTGAGAAATCTCAAGGTAAAAGGGCTTTAGGTAGTTTTTGCAAGCAAATGGATAATCCATGCCTAAGATATCCCAATAAACCAAAAAAGAAAGGTTATCAACCTTATGTGAAGTGAAAATATTCTTATGAGAAGAAAGGAATAGAGCAAAGAAAATGCCTATAAAGCCAAAACCAAAGAAAACCATTGTTTGCTATAAATGTGGCAAAATAGGGCACTATTCAAATAAGCACAAAACAAAGAAAAAAAATTCAAGAGTTAACTCTTGATGAAGGTCTTAAAAAATCCTTGATGCACAACTTCTTAGTAAAAGTGATTCTAACGAATCAAATTTAGAAATTGAAGTTCTTGAAGAAGATAATTCTTTTGAGTTTGATTTAGACACTAGCTACAAAGGAAAATGTGATCCCTACCAAGCTATGTGTAAAAAAAAAATGGCTTATTAGTCTTAACAAAAGTAAATAACATCATTTTGGATCTTATTCCAAATGCCAAAGACAAATGAGAACAACTAGAAAAATGTTTACATCTAACAAAAGATCATGTGCTAGCAACAAAATGCTGAAATAGAAGAAAGTTATAGTATAAAAACTATCATACATAGGATAAAAGAAAGCACTTCTAGCAAAAAAAACTAGAAAGGAACCAACAATTATGGACGTTAAAGTTGACATTAAAAAAATAAAAATTGAGCTTAGAAAATTAAAACATAAGATTATTATCCTAAAGACTATTACTAAAGACAAAGAAGAAAGTGCTCTAGATCTACCAAACACTTCGTAGAAAGAAGACGAGTTAGAAACTCTTCAATATGTTTATCTTATTGATAGGGTTATTAGTAATTATAAGAATGTTATGCCCTTTGGATTAAAAAAATACTCTTTCTAAATTTCAAAAAATTATGAACAAAATATTTAATGCTTATTTAGCATTTGCTCTTGTTTATATTGATTTTGTTATATTTTGTTTCTAATACCATTGAACAACATTTTAAGCATTTAAATGTTTTCTTAAATATCATGAAATGGGTAGGTCTAGTTGCTTCTTCTAAAATAATGAAGTTATTTCAAACCAAGATTTTCTTCCTTGGTCACCTCATTGAAAATGGAATTATTATGCCCATAAATCAAGCAATTGAGTTGCCTCTAAATTTCCTGATGAAATTAGGGACAATCAATAGTTGCATTGTATTTCAAAATTTTATAAAGAGTTAGCTTATGATGATAAACACCTATTTGAAAGGCTTAAGAGAAATCCTCTAAATTGGATTGATCACCATAACTTTCTTGTTATTACAACAAAAATACAGTAAGTTCAATCAACAATGAATTCTTTGATATGTGTAGAAATCGCTATTGCTTTTTGGCATAGGAATAAACATATTGTGGAATTGCCTTATGAGTTGACTTTTAATGAAGTCAAATTCTTACCAAAGTTAGGCCCATTGTTTTGAGGCCTAATGATTTAGAAAATTGTAAATCAAAAATTACTAAACTCTTAAAGAAAGGGCTTATTAGAAAAGGTAATACCCCCTAGAGTTGTCTTAAATTTTATGTGGAAAATGCAGCTAAATTGGAATAAGAATTTCCAAAATTGGTCATTAATTACAAACCTTTAAATAAGGTTGTACCTTGGATTAGGCACCCAATACCTAATAAAAAGGATTTACTAAACCAACTTTATGAAGCCAAATTTTTTTCAAAATTTGATATGAAATTTGGTTATTGGCAAATCCAAATTGCATAAGGAATTGAACCAAAGAAAGTTTGTTAGGAAGAAATGAAGTGATTGTTTCATTCTTTTAGAATTGAACCACTCAATACTTACAAGAAAGGATAATCATATTCAATTACTCTTTTATTTGATAGAAATCAATGGATTAATATTGTGAATGTCATAAGATAGCTATTGTAGTGACTAATATAATGTTTAGTGCATACACAAATGATAATTTCATGATCAATTTGTATGAATGAGACCTTACAACTAAATGAGAAAACTTACTAACAAGAAATGAAGTGTCAATTTCATTATTTTAGAATTGAATCATTCAATACCTATAAGAAAGGATGATCACAATCGATGGCTCCTTTGTTTGACAAAGTTCAATGGATTTAAAGTGCCAAAGTCATAAGGTTGTTACTGTTGTGAGTAATATAAAGTTTAGTGCATACACCAATGTTAATTTTATGATTTATGAATGAGTCCTTGCAACAAAGAGAGAAAGCTTGTTAACAAGAGATAAAGCAATAACTTCTTCTTGAATTGAACCATTCAATACTTACAAGAAAGGATAATTATGATGAATGACTCCTTTATTTGAAGGAATTCAATGGATTCAAAGTGTCATAGTTGAAGATTATTATTGTTATGATAAATATAATGTTTGGCACATACAATAAACCCAAGATCCTATTTCACATTAACAAAAATACAAATTCATCCATGTTGGGATAACATTAAAACTTGCTACCCTATTGGGTTTAAACAACTCAGTAATTATCTATATAAGTGATAAAGAGTATAATCATTTTCATGACTCCTTATGAGGAGTAGTTGAATCAAGTTTAAGTGATGGATCTATTTGGTTCTAATGTTTTCCAAACTTTACAATGTCATATTTAGACTTGGAATTGTGATATTCATAACATTTAGAAGGAGACTTGTTAGCTAGAAATGAAGGGATGGTCTTGTTATTCAAGAATTGAAACACATAATACATTTAAGAATAGGTAATCTAGAACAACCATACCTTTTTCTGATGGAATTTAGTGGATTTAAAGCATAAAAGATGCACAAACAAGCTTGTTGCAATGAATATAAAGTTTATTGCTAACACAAAAGTTAATTATGAGATCATTTTGTGTGAATGAGTCCTTATAATGAGAAAAGAAGCTTTGTTAATAAAAAATGAAGTGATGGTCTCTTTGTTTAGAAATTAAACCATTCAATACCGTTGTGGAAAGCTAATAAATATAAATTTCTCATTTATTGGATGGAATTCAATGGGTTCAGAGTATTAAAGGCTTACAAACATGCTTGTTTCAATGAATACAATGTTTTATGTAGACATTAAAGTTAATTTCACCATCATTTTGTGTAAGCAAGTCCTTGCAATGAAGGAAGGAGCCTTGTTAGCTAGAGATGAAGAGATTGTCTCATTAATCAAGAATCAAAACACTTAATATGTTTAAGAAAAATGTAATCGACACCAATCACACCTTTTTCTTAATGAAATTCAAGGATTTAGAGTACTAAAGATGTACAAACGTGCTTCATCCAATGAATATAATGCTCTTATGTAGACACAAAATTTAATTTCTCCTTCATTTTGTGTAAGTGGGTCCTTGAAACAAAAGAAGGAGCCTTGTTAGCTAGAAATGAAGAGAATGTGTCATTTTTTAGGAATTGAGACACTAAATATGTATAACAAAAGCTAATCAAGGCCTCACACAATTTTTTGACAAAATTCAGTGGATTTAAGCATCGAAGATGTATAAACAAGCTTATTGGAATGAATATAATGGGTGTTGTTGACATAAAAGTTAATTATGAGATCCTTTTGTGTGAATGATTCATTACAATGAAATGAGATTCATTGTTAGTTAGAAATGAGGAGACGGTGTCATTATTCAGGAACTGAGACACTCAATTTGTATAATAAAAGTTAATCAAGACCTCTCACACCTTTTTTGACAAAATTTAATGGATATAAAAGTACCAAAGATATACAAATGAGCTTGTTGAAATGAATATAATAGGTATTGTTGACTCAAAAGTTAATTATGATATCCTTTTGCTAGAATGAGTCCTTGTAACCAAAAGAGATTCCTTGTTATTAAAAAATGAAGAGAGTCTCATTGCTAAAGATTTAAACCATGCAATACCTATAAGGAAAGCTAATCAAGATTAATGACATAATTGCTCAATGGAATTTAATGGATTTAAGTACCAATGACATGCAAATATGCTTGTTCCATTGAATAGAAAATGGTTTGTGTAGACACAAAAGTTAATTTTTCCATAATTTTGGTTAAACAAGTCCGTGCAATGAAGGAAGGAGGCATGTTAGCTAGAAATGAAGGGACAATCTTTTCAATAGGTATAAGAAAAACTAATTGAGATCAATCAGAGCTTTATTTGATGGAATTCAATGGATTTAGAGTTCCAAAGATGTGTAAATGAGCTTTTGCAATGAATATAATGTTTACAATTGGCTTAAATGTAAATTTTAAGATCCTTTTGTGTGAATGAGTTGTTGTAATGAAAAGAGAAGCCATATTATCAAAAAAATAAGAGGATCTAATTGTTTGATAACTAAACCATTCAATACTTGTAAGGAAAAATAATCAAGATCAATGACTCATTTACTTGATGGAATTCAATGGATTAAAAGTACTAATGGTGTGCAAACATGCTTGTTCCGATTAATATAATGTTTAATGTTGGCACTAAAGTTAATTTCACCATCATTTTATGTAATGAGTCCTTGCAATGAAGGAGGGAGCCTTGTTAGCTAAAAATGAAGTGAAGGTTCTGTTATTCAAGAATTGAAACATTAAATAGCTATATGAAAGCTAATTAAGATCAATCTAACCTCTATTTCAAGGAATTCAATGGGTTAAATTTCCAAAGTTATACAAATGAGCTTTTTACACAAAATGATCTCATAATTAACTTTTGTCTTTATTAAAAAATTGAAGGGAAGGCCTTACTATTTAGGATTAAACCATTTAATTCCTATAAAGAAAGCTAATCAAGATTAATGACTTATTTGCTTGGTGGAATTTAATGAATTCAAAGCATCAAAGACATACATATGTGCTTGTTCCAATGAATAGAATGTTTTGTGTAGACACAAGAGTGAATTTCACCAACATTTTGGGTAAATAAATCCTTGCAATGAAGGAAGGAGCCTTGTTAGCTAGAAATGAAATTAATGTCTCATTACACAAGATTTCAAACTTTCAATAGGTATAAGAAAAGCTAATTAAACAATCAAAGCTTTGTTTGATGGAATTCAATGAATTTACTGTACCAAAGATATGCAAACAAGCTTGTTGCAAAGAATATAATATTTCTTGTTGACACAAAAGTTCATTATGAGATCATTTTGTGTGAATATGTACTTGCAACCAAAAAAAGAAGCTTTGTTATCAAAAAATGGAGAGGTAGTCTCATTGTTTGAGAATTAAACCATTTAATATTTGTGAAGAAAGATAATAAAGATCAATGACTCATTTACTTGATGGAATTCAATAGGTTCAGAGTACCAAAGGTGTGCAAAAGTGTCTATTCCAATGAATAAAATGTTTTATGTAAACAAAATTGTTAATTTCACCATCATTTTGTGTAAATGAGTCCTTATAAGGAAGGAGCCTTATTGGCTAGCAATGAAGAGATAATCTCATTATTTTGGAATTGAAACACTCAATACACATAAGAAAAGGTAATCTAGACCAATTAGTTTTTTTTTTTTTCTATGGAATTCAATGGATTTAGAGTACCAAAGTTGTACAAACAAGATTATTGCAAAAAATATATTGTTTATTGTTGACACAAAAGCTAACTATAGGTCATTTTGTGTGAATGAGTTCTTGCAACAAAAGTGAAGTCTTGTTATCAAAAAATGAAGAGATGGTATCATTGTTCAGGAATTAAACCATTAAATACCTAAGTGAAAGCTAATCAACATCAATGACTTATTTTCTTGATGGAATTTAATGTATTTAAAGTACCAAAGACATACATGCATGCTTTTTCCAATGAATAGATTGTTTTATGTAGAAGTAAAAGTTAATTTCACCATCATTATAAGTAAATGAGTCCTTGAAACAAAGGAAGGAGCCTTGTTTGCTAGAATTAAAGAGAATGTCTCATTATTTAGGATTTAAATTTTCTAGAGGTATATGAAAAGCTAATTAAGATCAATCAAAGCTTTGTTTGAAGGAATTTAATGGATTGAGAGTATTAATGATGAACAAACCAACTTGTTGCAAAGAATATAATGTTTACTATTAACACAAAAGTTAATTACGAGATCACTTTTTGTGAGTAAGTCCTTTCAATGAAAGGAGAAGCCTTGTTATCAAAAATTGAAGAGACAATCTTATTGTTTGAGAATTAAATCATTCAATACTTGTAAAAAAAGCTAATTAAGATCAATGATTACTTGATGGAGTTTAACAAGTTTAGACTGCCAAAGGTATGCAAACATGCTTTCTCTAATGAATATAATGCTTTATGTTGACACAAAAGTTAATTTCACCATAATTTTGTGTAAATGAGTCCTTCTAACAAAGAAAGATTTGTTAATTAGAAATGAAGAGACAATCTCTTTATTTAGACATTGAAACACTTAATACATATAAGAAAAGGTAATCTAGACCAATTAGACTTGCTTTTGATGGAATTTAATGGATTCAGAATACCAAAGTTGTACGAATAAGCTTGCAACAAAGAATATAATGTTTACTATTGACATTATTGTAAATTACAAGATCATTTTGTGTGAATTAGTCCTTGAAACCAATGAGAAATCAAGTTATTAGAAAATAAAGAAATAGTCTCATTATTTGAGAATTAAACTATTCAACACCTATAAGAAAAGCCAATAAACAATGTTAAACAATTGAAACATAAAATACATAATTTTCAAAGACATAATACAGAAGACACAATAAAGCTTAGGAGAAAAAGGACTTACATGAATATAGCTTTCATTAAATGACATTACAAGCTCACAAATTGTTTTGGAGTAAGTTTACAAATGAGGAAAGAAAGTTATGCCTTCTCCATGGGATACTTCTATTTGTCTCTAAATTAACCTATTTGGAAATGATATTATAGTCCCATTTGATGATCCATGAAACATGATACCAAATAGCAAAATTTAAGATTTTATTCCTCAAGTTGGGATTTTTTTTCACAAAATTATTCATAAATAGCTTTTATTGTTAATGGGAGTGTAATAGGATGTAATTCCCATTTAAGGAACCATATTTTAAACCAATTGAGAAATTTTAACCTTATCATGAGGAGATTAATATGAAGAAATCAGCTAGATTTCTTTTGTGGGATTTTGTAGAATAAAGATCTCTCCTAAGCTTCAATATAGTTCAAAAAATTGAAAAATTTAATCTTCCTTTAGTTTTTTAATTCTTCATAGGCTAGCAAATCACTTTGCCATTCATCTATCTAGAAAGATGATCCTTTTGATTTTAAATTTTGCATATGCCCAATCTTTGGTAGATCCATAACCAGCGCCTCATTCAATTGGTTCAATGATCACTAGTCTTATCTCAAAAATAATCTACTGATAATAATAGTAATCTTTCATGGTGGTTTGAGGATACATGTTATCTTTTAAATAGAATCTTGCAACCTCATAAGGTAGAAGTTGAGCATAGTTATGTTCAATTGGACACAAGAAATCTATATAAACTTTGGGATAAAAGAATATGTAAGCTTTTTATTCCTTATTTAGTTGTCACTCATAAGCATCATTTGATAAAGGATCTATTTCTTGTTGTTTTGACTAGATGAAGTAGAAGCATCCTTAGCCAGTGAAATAATTGACTTTGATAGGGACATAGGCCTTTTGCTCATGAAGTGGTACCTGGTAAAAATTCATGAGTTAGAAAGTCTAGAAAATAATTTGTAAATATCAAAATCAAAGGCTAATAATATTCCCTACCATCTAGCAAAGATTTGCTTTAAGGCTATATTTTTGACATCTTTAGCAGCTTTACAATCAATTCTAATAAGAAATTTTTGATTTAATGAATTTCCTTCAAACTTTCAAATGCACAATACTATAGTAAAAATTTATCTTAATTGTAGATTAATTAACATTAGCTTCCTTCTAAATCCTAGAAGTAAAGCATAATAACCTTTCTTTGTGCTGAATCTCTTGTTTTAGTATTTCACCAAATCCTTGGTCAGATTTTAAAGACATCTGTATAGGGAACAATTAAACAAGGAAGTTCTTGAGCCTTTTGTTTTATTTTCTTAACTACTTGTGTATGAATGTGTGCCAATTCAGGTGGATTCTTTCTAAGTCTTTCAAATAAAGGTTTAGCATCATAAGCTAATTCTTTGTAAAAGTCTAAAATATAATGTAAGCTTCCTAGAAATCTTTGCATGATTTTTGTCTCTAATTTCATTAAAAAAATTTAAAAGCAAATTTAATTGTTTGATCTATTGGAATTACACTGCCATTTTTGATGAGGTGGCCAAGAAATGTAATCTTGGTTTGGAATAACCTAATTTTTCTAGTTGAAGCTACAAGGGTTGCTTTTTGCATGAAAAATAATAAAATATTTATATGTTTAAGAAGGAGAAGGCTTATCATCCAGGGGTTGCTATTCTGAAGAGAGAATATGTTGTAATTAATTTATGTAATCTCAACTTATAAGAATAAGTCTTTACAACTAAAGGAGAAAACTTGTTAGCAAGAAATGAACAAAGGGTTACATTCTTTTAGAATTGAACCATTCAATACCTACAAGAAGAGAAAATCAAGATTAATCACTTCTTTGTTTGATGGAATTCCATGGATTTTTAGGGCCAAAGTCATATGGTTGTTATTGCAATTAATATAACCTTTAGTGCATACATCAATGTTGTAATTAATATAATAATTTCTTTTAATTGTCTTATTTCTCCTTTTAATTCATTTATTTCAACTTTAAGCTTTGGTATAAAGAGTTGTTTAGAAGTAGAATTAAAAATATATCCTTTTAATCCATGAATCACTATTTTAAGGCTATAACCCTCTTTTGGAAATATTCTAGATCCAAAATCATAGTATCTTCTTTTGTTAAGACTAATATGCATTTGCTTTTCTTTAAGACCTTATAATAACCACATTCTCCCTTACTTAAAATCAAAAGAGTGATCATCTAGAATGTCTAATTCTATATCTTTTTGATTTGAAACATTATCAAATAAGAAAATAGTCAATAATGACCTTTTATGGCCTTCATCAATAGAGAGTTCTTAATTTTGTGTAAATGAGTCCTTGTAATGAAGGAAGGAGCCTTGTTAGCTAGAAATGAAGAGAAAGTCTCATTAGTTAGGAATTGCAACATTAAATAGCTATAAAAAAAGCCAATCAAGATCAAACTAACCATTGCTTTAAGGAATTCAATAGGTCTACAATACCAATGTTGTACAAAGGAACTTGTTGAAAAAAATATAATGTTTGCTATTGACACAAAAGTTAATTTCTTGAATATTTTGTGTGAATGAACTTGCAACAAAAGTGAAGTCATGTTATCAAAAAAAGAAGAGATAGTCTCATTGTTTGGGAATTAAACCATTTAATACCTATAATGAAAGCTAATCAAGATTAATGACTCATTTGCTTTATGTAATTTAATGGATTTAAAATATTAAAGAGGTACATATGTGCTTATTCCAATGAATAAAATCTTTTGTGTAGACACAAAAGTGAATTTCACCATCATTTTAGGTAAATGAGTCTTTGCAATGAAGGAAGGTGCCTTGATAGGTAGAAATAAGGAGGTATCATTACTCAAGATTTCAAAACTTTAATGTGTATATGAAAAGTTAGTTGACATCAATCAAAGCTTTATTTGATGGAATTCAATGGATTTAGGGAACCAAAGATGTGCAATGGGCTTGTTGCAAAGATTATAATGTTTGTTATCAACACAAAAGTTAATTATGAGATCATTTTGTGTGAATGAGTACTTGCAACCAATAGAGAAGCCTTATTATCAAAATATGAAGAGGCAATCTCATTGTTTGAGAACTAAACCATTGAATATTTGAAAGCATAGCTAACAAAGATCAATGACTCATTTACCTGACTGAATTCAATAAGTTTAATGTTCCAAAGGTATGCGAACATGCTTGTTCCAATGAATATAGTGTTTTATCTTGATGCAAAAGTTTATTTCACTATCATTTTGTGTAAATAAGTCCTTGCAACAAAGGAAGAGCTTTGTTGGCTAGAGATGAAGAGATAATCTCATTATTTAGGAATTGAGACACTTAATACATATAAGGAAATGTAACCTAGACCAATGAGACCTATTTTTGATGGAATTCAAAGGATTTAAAGTATGAAATTTGTAAAAATGAGCTCATTGAAAAGCATATGAAGTTAATTGTTGACATAAAAGCTAATTACAAGATATTTTGTGCAAAAGAGTCTTTCAAATGAAAGAGAAGTCTTGTTATCAAAAAATAAAGAGACAATCTCATTGTTTGAGAATTAAATCATTCAACAAATATTAGGAAAGCTAATCAGAATCAATGACTTATTTGCTTGTTGGATTTTAATGAATTTAGAGTACCAAAAGTTTAAAGACATGCTAAGTTTAATGAATATAATGTTTAGTGTAGACACAAAAGTTAATTTCACCATCATTTTGTGTAAATGGGTCCTTATAGAAAAGGAAGGAGCCTTATTAGTTAAAAATGAAGTGATGATCTCATTATTCTTGAATTTAGACATTGAAAATGTATAAATAAAACTAAATAAGACCGCTAAAACTCTTTTTTTTTATATAATAAAATTCAATGGATTTAAAGTACCAAACATGTAGAAATTAGGTTCTTGCAATGAATATAATGTTTGAAGTTGACACAAAAGTTAATCACAAGATCATTTTGTGTGAGTTCTTGCAACAAAAAAAGTGAAGCCTTCTTAACAAAAAATGAAGAGGTAGTCTTATTATTCAAGAATAAAACCATTCAATTCTTGTAAGGAAAGCAAATCAAGATCAATGCCTCTTGTTATCAAAAATTGAAGAGACAATCTCATTATTTAGGAATTAAACATTTAATACCTATAAAGAAAGCTAATCAAAATTAAAGACTCATTTTGTTTAATGGAATTCAATGGATTCATAATATCAAAGATGTACATACATGCATGTTCCAATGAATAGAATGATTTGTACAAAGAAAAAAAATTAAATTTCACCATCATTTTGGGTAAATAATCTTTGCAATAATGGAAGGAGCCTTGTTAGGTAGAAATGAAGAGAAAGTCTCATTATTTAAGATTTCAAACCTTCAATATGTACAAGAAAAGGCCATCAAGATCAATCAAAGCTTTGTTTGATGGAATTTGATGGATTTAGATAACCAAAGATTTGCAAATGAGTTTGTTGCAAAAATAAAAGGAAAAGGAAGAATGCCTTAATTTATTCAAAAGGTTTATAAACTTCAAAGAAAATTTTTTCCCAATTTTTCAGTCCCCAGTAAGTGTCAAGCTCTTGAAAATGCTTATCAAGAATATTTAGAAAAAAAAGGGTAAAAGTGTTAGTAGCATTCATTCTCCACCTTTAAATCTCTCTATTAAAATTGATGATAGGGAGATTCTTACTTCACCTTATAAGGTTGAAGCAACCACTAGTGCTATTATACAATAAAATAATTATAGTAATCTTTATCTTCAATTTGTTGGATCTCAGATTATGTGCATTGAGCAAATGATAGAGAAAATAGCTCAAAATAAGGATGTTATTCCCAAACCTCTAGTTAAATCAAAAGTAGAAAAAAAGGTTTTGTTTAAACCTTTTTCATTAGACAAAATAAATTACAAAATGGTAGAAAAAAGTTTTGCTAAAGTAAAATTGGTAGGTGAAATCTTCAAAAGACTTAAAGGTATGAAATTAAAAGAAAAAGAAGCCATAATGCAAGAAAAAGGGCAACATATTAAATTTGAAAGTTAGATAGAAGATTATATATATCAATTACAAAATATGTCTTATTAGAATAGCAACCTCTAAAGAATAAACCTTCTCCTTCTTATACAAAGGAACCTTTTGATATTAACAAAATGATCTTTAATAAGGCTCATACAAAATTATATTATCCAAGACCAATACTTGTTCATCTTGTATTAAAAGAACAAGTTCATTATAGCTATGTTTAATATGATTGTAGTAGTATAGTGGAATAAAATCTAGAAGGTCAAATAAAACATCAAATTCTCTTACTATTACATTATATGATAATGTTTACAATTGTTGCGAAAATAAAGAGTAATTTTGACCTTGGGATTGCAAAAATAATTACAAGTAGATTTACTAGACAAATTAAAGGTTAGTTGGATTTTTATTTGTCTAAGGAGGCAAAACAACAAATATTTTCTACAGTTAAGACTAAATCTAAAGAATTTCCTTTTGATTATGTTAATATACTTATTTATACTATTACCAATCATTTTATTAGTATTGCCACTTTGCTAATTGATAAGACTTATGAGCAACTCATTAAATTGAGATACCCTAACTTATCGCATTTTAGGTGGTATAAAGATGTATTCTTCTCTAGAGTCTTTACTTAAGAAGACAACTATAATATTTTTTGAAATGAAAAATTTCTTTTACCTACTATATTTTCAAAAAGGGTTAAGACTTGATTAAAATCTAATAATGTTGGAACTATTGATTATAATCAATATACTCATGGAGGATTAGCTACTAAAGTAGTAGCTAAAGTAGTTAAACTCTGTAATGAAATGAAATTGCATAAGTAATTGCAAAATGAAAAAGCTCAAGGTAAGAAAGCTTTTGTGAGTAGATGGGTTATTCACCCATTAGATATCCTACAAAACAAAAAAGTAGGAGTTATCACTCTAATAATAGGAAAAAACAATTTTGTACAAAAGAAAAGGCCCCCATAAGGTATGAGAAGCAAAAAATAAAGGAAAAAAGAAAAAATGCCTCAACTTAAAAAGATTATTGTTTGCTATAAGTAAGGAAAAATAAGGCACTATACTAATAAGTGCAAAACAAATCAAAATTTTCAAGAATTAGTTATAAAGAAATTTTTAAAAGATCATATTAATGCATATTTTCTTATAAAAAAAAATAGAAGTACTTAAAGAAGATATTTCTTCCTCAACTTTTTATTTTGATGAAGCAAGTTATAATGGTCAATGTAATCATTACAAAGCATTGTGTATACAAAATGACTTGTTAGTCTTAAAGGAATATGTGAATATTGAAAGTCTTTAATATATTGAACTTGTTGATAAAGTTATCACCCATAAATGGCATACAAATATTATAGTTATTGTTAATAAAGAATAAATTTTCTTTGCCATCACCTTAATTGGTGCTGGTGCTGAAATGGATTGTATTAATGAGGATATAGTTCCTTCAAAATACTTTCCAAAACAACAAAAGTGTTAAGCACTACTGATAAAAATAAACTTGTTATTAGTTACAAGTTATCTGAAGTTGCTATTTCTAATGAAGGAATTTGTCTTGAAATTCCTTTTGTGCTAGTTAAGGCAACATGTTATTTTTGAAAATCATTTTCTTCATATGTTCTACCCTATTAAAGAAATTAATAACAAGGGTATTTATGTAGAAATTAATGGCAAGGTTATTAGTTTTGAATTTATATTTGTCCCCTAGTATAGAGAGATAGATTAACTTTAGAAAGATATTAAAGGAAAAGAAAAGTTTATTTCTTCTCTGCAAAAAGAAAAATGCTTTTTTCTCTCATTATTACAACTAAAGTATATGAAATAAAAGAAGCAATAGAATCAATGATATGCTTAGAAATTCCTACTACTTTTAGAATTAGAATAAACATATTATTGACTTGCCTTATGAATTAGACTTTAATGAAAGTCAAAGTCCAACTAAAGCCATACCCATTGGTATGGGCCCTTAACATTTAAAGATCCATAAAGCAAATATACAAGAGCTCCTTAAGAAAGGACTAATTCAAAATTTAAGTCCTTGGAGTTGACCTTCATTTTATGTATAGAAAATAATGTAGAATTAGAATGAGGCATTCCTAGATTAGTTATTAAGTATAACCTCTTTAAAAAGGCACTAAGATGGATTAGGTATGTTATACCTAATAAAAGAGATGTGCTTAATTGGCCTTATAATGCCAAGATATTTTCAAAATTTGACATAAAATATAGTTATTGGCAAATCTAGATTTGTGAAAAAGATATGAATAAAACAACCTTTATAGTACCTTTTGGGCATTATGAATAGAATGTCATGCCTTTTGGTTTTAAAAGATGCTCTCTTAAAATTTAAGAAGGATATGAATGAGATATTTAATGCTTATTTTGCATTTATGATTATTTATATTAAGGATGTGTTAGTTTTCTTTAGTAGTATTAAGCAACATTTTAAACCTCTTAACTTATTCATTCATGTGATGAAAAGCATAGGACAAGCTACTTCAACAACGAAGATGAAGTTATCTTAAACTAGGATTTGCTTCCTTGGACACTTCATTAAGAATGGTTTTGTTATTCCCATTGATAGAACAATTGAGTTGGCCTCAAAATTTCCTAATGAAATTAAAGATAAATAACAATTACAAAGATTTTTGGGATGTTTGAATTATATTTCAAAATATTATAAGGATTTAGTTTATGATGCTAAACCTCTATATGAAAGATTAAAGAAAAAATTGCCTTCATGGATGGAGAAACATACACAAGCTATTAAATAGAAAAAAATTAGAGTTAAAGAATGCCCTTGCTTAGCTATTCCCATTTGGATGCCTTTGAAAATGTTGAGATAGATGCCTCCAACAAGGCCTCTAGTGGTATCCCTTAAAAAATGTACAAATAAGCTTGTTGCAATGAATATAATGTTTTTTGTTGGCACAAATGTTAATTATGAAATCATTTTGTGATAATGAGCCCTTGCAAGGAAAAAAGAAGTTTTGTCATCAAAAAAGGAAGTGGACTCATTGTTTGAGAATTAAACCATTCAATACCTATAAGGAAAGCTAATTAAGATTAACAACTCATTTACTTGATGGAATTCAATGGGTTTAGAGTACAAAAGGTCTGCAAATGCGCTTGGTCCAATAAATATAATGTTTAGTGTAAACACAAAAATTAATTTCACCATCATTTTGAGTAAATGAGTCCTTGTAATGAAGTGGAGGAGCCTTATTAATTAAAAATGAAGAGACAGTGTCATTATTCTGAAATTGAAACACACAATGCATATGAGAAAAGAAAATTTAGACCAATCACACCTTTTTTTTTATGGAATTTAATAGATTTAGAGTACCAAAGATGTACAAACAAGCTTGTTCTTATAATTCAAGCTTAAAGGGTAGTAAATCATATCTTAATGTAGGCCAAGGTTTTTTATTGGAGCACTTAATAGGCTAGAGTTACAGTAAAGTTCACTCCTAAAGAAGAGTTTTTTTTTTTTTTTTATAAAATGCATGTTTGCAATAAAATAAAAGTGTTTTATATTTTAGGAGTTTATCATTATCTTTATTTTTAGGGATTTTAAGGTTGTTAATTCAACTTATAATAAGACTGATTTCATTGTTTAAAATTGCAAAACATTAGTAAAAATAAAAGTGGAAATTTTTTTCTTAGTTGTTACAAGAACTAAATCTTCTTGTGGCATTTAACCTAACTTATCAATCCTTTCATTGCTAAACTATGACATCCATATGCTTCTTTATACCTTAGGTTCATGTTCCTTGTACTTTGGGTCTAGGATTTTCGTAATTGAAAAATGATTTGGCTTTCTTGGGTTCTTGTTTGATTAGTTGTACATGATGGTTCCCTAAGACACATCTTTTGGGATTCACAATAGTTTAGTATCAAAGCTTTAAGGATTATAGGTTTATTTATCTAAAATTTAAGTTTTTCTTTTGTTCTTCTTCTTAACCACATTCTATAACCTCTTGTTCTTTGAATCTACAAACACTAGCTTTTTTTTTTTACTTTTGTCTACAAACCCTAGGTTGCTAGCCATATTCTATAAAGGCTTTCTTCCTTATTTCTTTCTAATTCCTACAATGATTTGGATATAATTAATCTTTTTTTCATGTGTTTTGCAATTTAATCTTATTGTGTTCTTCTTTGATTCTAATTTATCATAATTAGTTAGTTATAAGATGACTTTAATTGAGCATGTTTGGTTCAATAAAGGAATGAGAAAGAAAAGCCAAATATATATAGTGTGCAAACACAAGAGTGACTATCATACTATGAAGGAGTGCATGTGAGGTTGTTCCCAATATTTTTTTTTTTTATGCAAGTGATATTTTAGACAAATTTTTTTAAGGAGAGGGGGAATGATGAGATCCATGAAGGAACTAATGCATAAAGGGCTTTTAAGGGCCTATTAAGCATTCAAGAAGGGCCAATGACATGTTTAAGAGCTAATAATTTGAAACAGGCACTTAGCAGGTTGATTAAAGAAATTTGGGCCAAAGAAGATAATTCAAGCTTAAAGGGTAGCAAAGCACATCTCAATGTGGGCCAAGGCTTTATTAATTTCCTTGGAGTACTTATTGGGCTAAGGTTACAATAAAATCCACTCCTAAATAGGAGTTTGCTATAAAATAAGAGTTTACAATAAAAAAATAGTGTTCTTATATTTTAGGAGTTTGTCATTGTCATTATTTTTAGGATTTTTAGGATTGTTAATTTTGCCTATAAATATGCTTGATTTCATTGTTAAAAAGAGTAGAACATTAGTGAAAATAAAAATGAGATTTTCTTATTTAGTTCTTTAAAGAACTAAAGAACTTATCAAGATTAACTTTTCTTGTGACGTTCAACCAAACTTATCATTCTCAAATCCCTTCTTTGTTAGAGGGTGCCATTCATATCCTTCTATATAGCTTAGGTTTACGTTCCTTGAATATTGGATCTAGGACTTGCATAATTGAAACATGATTTAGCTTTCTTGGGTTCTTGTTCGATTCCTTATGTGTGTTGGATCCCCAAACCACATCTTTTGGGTTCACATTATGGTGTCATTATTCAAGAGCTAAAACACTCAGCACATTAATAAAGGAAAATCTAGACTAGTTATATTTTCTTTTTGATGGAATTCAATGAATATAAAGTGCCAAAAATGGACAAATAAGCTTGTTGCAATTAATATAATGTTTGATGTTAACACAAAAGTTCAATGGCTCATTTACTTCATGGAATTCAATAGGTTCAAAGTACCATAATTGTACAAACATGCTTGTTTTAATGAATATAATGTTTTGTGTAGATACAAAATTTAATTTCATTATTATTTGGTGTAAATGAGCCCTTACAACAAAGAAAGGAGCCTTGTCAGTTAGAAATAAAGATAAAATTTCATTATTCAACAACTGAAACACTTTATATGTATAAGAAAAGATTATTTAGACCAATCACACTATTTTTTTTTTTTTGACAAAATTCAAGGATTTAGAATACCAAATATGAACAAATAAGCTTGGTACACTAGAAATGATGTTTAATGTTGACACAAAAGTTAATTGCAAGATCTTTTTGTGGAAATGAGTTCTTGCAACAAAAAGAGAAGCCTTGTTATCAAAAAATGAATAGGTCATCTCATTGTTTAAGGATTAAACCATTCCCTATAAGGAAAACTAATCATGATCAATGACTTATTTACTTGATGGAATTCAATAGGTTTAGTGTACCAAAGGTGTGCAAACATGCTTGCTCCAATAAGTATAATGTTTTATGTAGATGCAAAAGTTAATTTCACCATCATTTTGTGTAAATGAGTCTTTGTAACAAAGGAAGGAGCCTTATTAGCTAGAAATGAAGAGAAGACCTTATTTAGGTATTCAAATGCTCAACACATATAAGAAAAGGTAATCTACACCAATTGCACCTTTTTTTAATGGAATTCATTGGGTTTAGAGACCAAAGATATACAAATGAGCTTGTTGTAAGAAAAATAATGTTTACAATTGACACAAAATTTGATTATGCAATCATTTTGTTTGAATGAGTCCTTGCAATGAAAAGAGAAGCCTTATTATCAAAAAATAAAGTAATAGTCTCTTTGTTTGATAATTAAACCATTCAATACTTGCAAGGAAAGCTAATCAAGATCAATGACTTATTTACTAGATGGAATTCAATGGGTTTAGAGTACCAAAGATGTAAAAATGAGCTTTTTGCATTGAATACATTGTTTATTTTGTCACAATAGTTAATTATGAGATCATTTTGTGTAAATGAGTCATTGCAACAAAAAGAGAATTCTATTTATCAAAAAAATGATGAGACAATCTCTTTGTTTAAGAATTAAACCATTCAAAACCTATAATGAAAGCTAATCAAGTTCATTAACTCATTTGCCTCATGGAATCCAATGCGTTCAAAGTACCAAAGGTGTATAAATGTGCTTAGTCTAATGAATATAATGTTTTTTGTAGACATAAAAGTTAATTTCACCATCATTTTGTGTAAATAAGTCCTTACAATGTAGGAAGGAACCTTATTAGTTAGAAATGGAGAGATGATGATGAGATACAGAGAGGATCAAATGCTTGGAGGGCTTCTAAGGATCCATTGAGGTTTCTAGAAGGGCCAATAACATGCTTAAGGGCTAAAAGGATGATAGAGGCACTTGATGGGCTGATTAAAGAAATTTAAACCAAAGAAACTATTTTAAACTCAAAGGCCTACAAAACATATCTTATTGCAAGTCAAGGCTATATTTATTGTATAAGTATGTTGAATAAGTTTGTGTCAATTGATTGTAAGGATTTTACTACAACTCAAAAGACAAATAGGAGTAGAATTGTTATTAACTTATTTAGGATATTTTTCATTTTCTTTAGGGTTAAAGTTGTAAATTTAGCATGTAAATAGGCTTGATTTCATTGTGAAAAATAAACAAAATATTAGTGAAGCTAAATATGAGAATTTTCTCCTTTAGTTCTTTCAAGAACTACGAACTTGCTAAGAATTGACTCTTCTTATGGTATTTAACCCAACTTATCACTCCCAAATCCCTTTTTTTTTGGAATGTGGTGTTCATATCTTTCTTTATTTCTTAGGTTCATTTTTTTCAAACATTAGGTTTAGGTCTTGCATGATTGAAATCTAATTTAGCTTTCTTGGGTACTTGTTCAAATTCCTTGTTCGTATTGGGTCACTAAGCTATGTCTTTTGGGTTCACACTAGTTGGTATCAGAACTTGGCTCTGAATTAGGTTTCATTATCTAATTTTGAGGTTCATTTTTTTGTTTGTCTTCTTAGCCGCATTCTTTAACCTCTTGTTCTTTGAATTCATAAGCCCTAGTTTATCTTCTCTTGAATTTACATTTTTGCAAAAAAAAAAAAATTGAAAATCTTGTTTGATAAAGAAGAAAAGAAAAGGAGAAAAGAAAAAGAGAAAAGAAAAATATTCTATTTGGTTCCTTCCTATTTCCAAAGTAAATCTTGTTTAATTTGGTGAAAGGGGGATAAAGGCTTTATTTCCTTATTTCTTTCTAGTTCCTACAAGGATTTAGATCTAGTTCCATATTTTGGTCATTGCACTTTCCTAAATTTTTTTGATTTCAATTTGTTGGAATTAGTTGTTATAAAGTGACTTTAAGAGTGAGTGAGAGAGTAGAGTGAAACACATGAGGAGTGTGTGCAAGTTTATTCCCAACATATATTTTTTTGTATATGTGATGATTGGTGGTTGAATCCTTTTAAGGAGAGGCAAGATGATGAGATCCATAGAGGATTTAATGCATAGAGGGCTTCTAAAGATCCACTGAGCATTCAATAAGGGCTAATAACATGTTCAAGAGTTAAAAGGATGAAAGAGGCACTTAATGGGGTGATTGAAGAAACTTGGGCCAAAGAAGCTAATACAAGTTTGAATGATAGTAAAACATATCTTAATGTAGGCCAAGGCTTTATTTATTGTTTTAGTATGCTAAATGGGTCTATGTCAAGTGATTGTAAGGATTTCTATAACACCAAAAAAACATAGGAGTAAATTTGTTGTTAGCTTATTTAGGAAGTTTATTTACAACAACTACAATAACAATTAGGAGTAGATTTGTTATTAGTTTATTAAAGAGGTTTGTCGTTATCTATAAGGTTAGGGTTGTTAATTTAGCTCATAAATAGGCTTGATTTCATTGTTAAAAATAAGTAGAACATTAGTAAAACTAAAAATGAGAATTTTCTCCTTTAATTCTTTTAAGAACTAAAGAATTTATCAAGAATTAACTCTTCATGTGGTGTTTAATCATATTTATCACTACAAAATTCCTTCTTTTCTAGAGTACAGTGTCCATACCCTTCTTTACACCTTAGGTTCACGTTCTTTAAACATTTGGGTCTAGGTCTTGCATAATTGAAATCTAATTTTGCTTTCTTACATTCTTATTAGAATTCCTTGTATACGTTGCATTGTCTTTTGAGGTTCACATTAGATGGTCTCATTATTTATGAATTAAAATAGTGAAAACATGTAATAAAGGGTAATCTAGACCAATCACACCATTTTTTGATGAAATTCAATGGATTTAAAGTACCAAAGATGTATAAATGAGCTTGTTGCAATGAATATAATGTTTGATATTGATACAAATGTTAATTGTGAGATTATTATGTATAAATGAGTCCTTGCAATGGAAAAAGAAGACTAATTATCAAAAAATGAAAACAATAGTCTCATTGTTTGGCAATCAAACTGTTCAATACCTATAAGGAAAGCTAATCAAGATTAATGACTCATTTGCTTGATGGAATTCAATGGGTTTAGAGTACCAAAGGTGTACAAACATGCTTGTTCCAATGAATATAATTTTTCACCATCATCTATACAAATGAGTCCATGCAATGAAAAGAGAAGTCTTGTTATAAAAAAAATGATGAGATAGTGTCATTGTTTGGGAATTAAACCATTTAATATAAGGAAAGCTAATGAAAATGAATGACTCACTTCCATGATTGAATTTAATGGATATTGAGCACCAAAGGTGTATAAAAGTGCTTGTTCCAATGAATAAAATGTGTTGATACAAAAGTTAGTTTCACATCATTTTGGGTAATAAGTCCCTACAATGAAGGAAGGAGCCTTGTTAGTTAGAAATGAAGAGATGGTCTCCTCATTTAGGAATTGAAACACTTAATATGTATAAAAAAGGGTAATCTAGACCAATCACATCCTTTTTGATGGAATTCAATGGATTTAGAAAATTAAAGATGTAGAAATGAGCTTGTTGCAATGAATATAATGTTTGACGTTGAAACAAAAGTTAATTACAAGATCATTTTGTGTGAATGAGTCCTTGCAACAAAATTAGAAGTCTTGTTATTAAAAAATAAAGAGATGGTCTCATTGTTCATGAATTAAACTATCTAATACCTATAAAGAAATCTAATATGGATTAATGCCTCGTTTACTTGATGGAATTCAATAGATTTAGAGTACTGAAGATATACACATGTGCTTGTTCCATTACATATACTCCTTTATGTCAACACAAATGTTAATTTCACCATCATTTTGTGTAAATGAGTCTTTTCAATGATGGAAGGAGTCTTGTTAAATAGAAATGAAGAGACGTTATCATCATTTAGGAGTTGAAAAACTTAATACATATAGGTAAAGGTAATATAGACCAATCACCCCTTTTTTTTTGAAGAAATTCAATGGATTTAGAGTACCACATTTGTATCTATGAGCTTGTTGTGATAAATATAATGTTTGTTATTGATATAAAGTTAATTGCAAGATCATTTTGTATGGTAAGTCCTTCCAATGAAAGAAGTCTTGTTATAAAAAGGAAAAATGAAGATATGGTCTTATTGTTCATGAGTTCAACCATTTAATACTTATAATGAAAGCTAACAAAGATCAATGACTCATTTACATGTCATAATTTAATGGATTTAAACTACCATAAGAGTACAAACATGCTTGTTCTAATGAAAGTAATGTTTTATGTAGACATTAAAGTTAATTTCACCATCATTTTGTGTTAATGAGTCCATGAAATGAAAAGAGAAGTCTTGTTATCAAAAAATGAAGAGACAATCACTTTGTTTGGGAATTAAAGCATATAATACTCATATGGAAAGCTACTAAAAATTGATGACTCATTTACTTTATAGTATCAATGATGTACGAATGAGATTGTTGCAATGAATATAATGTTTGCTATTAACAAAAAAGTTAATTACCAGATTATTTTGTGTGAATAAGTCCTTGCAATTAAAAAAGAAGCGTTGTTATCAAAAAAATGAAGAGACTATCTCATTTATACTTATAAGGCAAGAAAATCAAGATCAATGAGTCATTTGCTTGATGGAATTTAATGGATTTAAAGTACCATTTTGGAATAGAGACACTCAATATAGGTAATCTAGACTAATCACACATGTTTTAAATGAAATTCAATGGATTTAGAGCACCAAAGATGTTAAGATGAGCTTTTTGCAATGAATACAATATTATTCATGGAGATATAGAAGAGCATATAAGTTATCATGCTTACATATCCACCATTTGAGTCTCTAATAATTACATATCTAGTTTGACCTATGGATGAATATGCAAGCATATGTTTCATGTTTGTTTAAGTAATAACAATGAGATTCCCCACCATCATGTTCAGAATAGCTTGGATTTTTAAAAGAAGATGCCATTCATCTAATGAGAAATAAAGAGGAATATAAAAAATTTGAGTGGCTCAAGTTAAAGTAGCTACTTTCGAAGTAATAGAAAGAAAAGCAGTGATTGGAGTGGGAGAGTTAGAGTTAAAAAGAGGATTTGTTTTTAAGACAAAAGTTAATTTAAGATCATTAAGTGAATGTGTTCTTGTAATAAAAAGAGAAGTTCTGTTATCAAAAAATAAGGAGATGGTCTCATTGTTCAAAAATTCAATCATTTAATGCCTATAAAGAAAGCTAATAAATCATTGACTCATTTATGTGATAGAATTCAATAGATTTATAGTACCAAAGATAAACAGATGTTACAATGAATATAATGTTTGCTATTGACACAAAGGTCAACTATGAGATTATTTCGGTGTGAATAAGTCCTTTAATCAGAAAGAGAAGTCTTATTATCAAAAAATGAAGAGATAATTTTATTGTTCAAGAATTAAACCATTTAATACCTATTAGGAAAGCAAATCAAGATCATTGAGTCATTTGCTTAAAGGAATTCAATATGTTTAGAGCGCTAAAGTTATACAAACAAGCATGTCAGCTTGAAATGAAGGATGGTCTTCAATATGCATAAGAAAAGGTAATCTAGACTAATCACCCCTATATTTAATGGACTTCAATGGATTTAAAGTATTAAAGATGTAGAAACAAGCTTCTTACAATGAATACAATGTTTGTTATTGACATAAAAGTTAATTTTGAGATCATTTTGGGTGAATGAGTCCTTACAACAAAAAGAGAAGTCTTGTTATCAATAAGTGAAGAGGTAGTTTCATTGTTCAAGAATTAAACTATTCAATACCTATAAGGAAAGCTAATGAAGATGAATAACTCATTTTCTCAATGGAATTCCATAAAAAAAAAGGTGTGATTGGTTTACATTAGCCTTTCTTATACATATTATGTGTAATTCTTGAATCATGAGACTAGCTCCTCATTTCTAGCTAACAATGTTGTGTGATTGGTTTACATTAGCCTTTCTTATACATATTGTGTGTTTTAATTCTTGAATCATGAGACTAGCTCTTCATTTCTAGCTAACAATGTTGTTTCCTTCCTTGCAAGGACTCATTTACATAAAAGGATGGTGAAATTGACTTTTGTGTCTACACAAAACATTATATTCATTGGTGCAAGCATGTTTGCACAACTTTGGCAAACACTTTAAACCCATTGAATTCCATCAAGTCAATGAGTCACTACTCTTGATTAGCTTTTCTTATAGGTATTGAATGGTTTAATTTCCCCAACAATGAGACCATTTCTTCATTTTTTGATAACATGACTTCTCTTTTATCACAAGGATTCATTCACACCAAATGATCTTGTAATTAACATTTATGTCAACAATAAACATTATATTCTTTGCAACAAGCTTGTTTATACATATTTGGTATTCTAAATCCATTGAATTCCTTCAAACAAAGCTTTGATTAATCTTGATTAACTTTTTTAATACCTATTGATTATTTTAATTCTTGAATAATAAGGCCTTCTCTTCATTTCTATCTAATAAGGTTGCTTACTTTGTTGTAAGGACTCATTTACACAAAATTAGGGTGAAATTAACTTTTGTGTTTACACAAAAATTATATTCATTGGAACAAACATAATTGTACACTTTTTGTATTCTGAATCTATTGAATTCCTTCTAATGGGTCATTGTTCTTGATTAGCTTTCCTTATAGGTATTGAATCATTTAAATTTATAACAATGAAACTGCCTTTCATTTTTTGATAATAAGGCTTCTATTTTTGTTACAAAGACTCCTTCATATAAATTGATCTTTAATTTAACTTTTATGTCAATAGCAAACATGGTATTAATTGCAAGAAGCTCATTTCTACATCTTTGGTACTCGAAATCCATGGAATTTCAACAAAAAAAGGTGTGATTCTTCTAGATTAGCTTTTCATAGAGTAATGAGTGTTTCAATTCATGAATAATGAGATTGTCTCTCCATTTCTAGATAACAAAGCTCCTTCCTTCATTACAAGGGCTCATTCACACAAAATGATCTCATAATTAACTTTTGTATCAACATAAAATATATATTCATTGCAACAAGCTTATTTGCATATTTTTAGTACTCTAAATCCATTGAATTCCATCAAAAAAAGTGTGACTAGTCTTTATTACCTTTTCTCATACATATTAAGTGTTTGAATTATTGAATAATGAGATTGTCTCCTTATTTCTAGCCAACGAAGGCTCCTTCCTTTGTTTTAAGGACTCATTTACACACAATGATGGTCAAATTAACTTTTGCAAAGAGATTAATGGAAGACTTGATGCATGGAGGGTTTCTAAGGATCCATTGAGCATTTAAGAAGGGCCAACAACATATTCAAGAGATGATAAGATAAAAGAGGTAGTTAGTGGACATATTGAAGAAATTTTGGCTAAAAAAGATAATTCAAGCTTAAAAGGTAGCAAAGCATATCTTAATGCGGGCTAAGACTTTATTAATTTAATTAGAATACTTAATGGATAGGGTTATAATAAAATCAACTCCAAAATAGAATTTTGTTTTAAAATATGAGTCTACAATAAAATAGGCAAATTCTTACATTTTAGGAGTTTATCATTGTCTTTATTTTTAGGATTTTAAGGGTTGTTGATTCAGCTTATAAATAGGCTAGATTGCATTGTTAAAAAGAGTAAACATTAGTGAAAATAAAAGTGAGAATTTTCTCCTTTGGTTCTTTCAAGAACTAAATCTTCTTGTAGTGTTCAACCTAACTTATCACACCCAAATCTCCTCTTTGCTAAGTATGGCATCCATATCCTTCTTTATATCTTAGATTCATGTTCCTTGAACATTGGGTCTATGTATTGCATGATTGAAATTTGATTTGGCTTTCTTGGTTTCTTGTTCAACTCCACATGTATGTTAGGTTCTATGCTATATCTTTTGGGGTTCACATCATTTTGTGTCTACATAAAACATTATATTCATTGCAAGAAGCATGTTTGTATATCTTTGGTACTATAAACCCATTGAATTCCATCAAGTAAATGAGTCATTGATCTTGATTAACTTTACTTACAAGTGTTGAATGGTTTAATTCTTGAATAATGAGACCACCTCTTCATTTTTTTGATAACAAGGCTTCACTTTTTTCTTTAAGGACTCATTCACACAAAATAATCTCATAATTAGCTTTTGCATCAATAGCAAACACTATATTCATTGCAATAGTCTTGTTTGCACATTTTTAGTACTTTAAATCCATTGAATTTCACCAAAACAAAGGTTTGAATTGTCTAAATTACCTTTCTAATATGCATTATGTGTTTCAATTTCTAAATAATGAGTCTATCTCATCATTTTTAACTAACAAGGCTCCTTCCTTCACTATAAGGACTCATTTACACAAAATGATTGCAAAATTAACTTTTGTATCTACATAAAACATTATATTCATTGCAACAAGAACTTTTGTACACTTTTGGTACCCTAAACCCATTGAATTCCATCAAATAAATGAGTCATTAATCTTGATTAAATTTCTTAAAGGTATTGAATGGTTAAGTTCTCAAACAATGAGACTACCTTTTCATTTTTTGATAGCAAGGCAATAAGATCCATGGAGAAGCCAATCCATAGAGGGCTTCTAAGGATCTATTTAGCATTCAAGAAGGGCCAATGACATGTTCAAGAGCTAAAAGGATGAGAGAGGTACTTAATAGATTGATTGAACAAATTTGGGACAAAGATGCTAATTCAAGCTTGAAAGGTGGCAAAACATATCTAATTGTGGCCCAAGGCCTTATTAATTTGATTGGAGTACTTAATGAGCTAGGGTTACAGTAAACTCCACTTCTCAATAAGACTTATTATAAAATAAGATAGCTCCAAAAACAAATAAGAGTAGATTTGTTGTTAGCTCATTTAGGAAGTTTGTCATTATCTCTAGGGTTAAGGTTGTTAATTTGGCTTATAAATAAGCTTGTTTTCATTGTTAAGAAAAAAAAAAAACAAAACATTAGTGAAAATAAAAGTTGGAATTTTCTCTTTTGATTCTTTCAAGAATTAATGAACTTATCAAAAACTAATTCATTGTAAGCACTCATTTACACAAAATATGTATAAGGATGGGCAATTTAGGCCAATCACACAATTTTTTCGATGGAATTCAATGGATTTTGTGAATGAAGGATGTAAAAATGAGCTTGTTGCAAGGAATATGATGTTTATTGTTGACCCTAAAGTTAATTATAAGATTTTTTTTTACAAGTAAGTCCTTACAACAAAGGAAGGAGCCTTGTTTGCTAGAAATAAAGAGATGGTCTCATTCAAGAAATGAAACTCTTAATACATATTTGAAAAGGTAATCTAGGCCAATCACACTTTTGTATGATGAAGTTTAATGGATTTAGAGTATCAAAGATGTATAAACAAGCTTGTTACAATGAATATAATGTTTTGTGTGGACAAAAATGTTAATTTTACCATCATGTTAATTTGTCCTTCTAATGAAAATTGGAGCCTTGTCATGAAAATTTAAAGAAACAGTCTTGTTCATCAAGAATTAAACCATTCAATACTTGTAAAGAAAGCTAATTAAGATCAGTGATTCAATTTACTTGAAGGAATTCAATGGGTGTAGAGTACCAAAGTTGTTTAAACATGCTTGTTCCAATGATTACAATGTTTTGTGTAGACACAAATGTGTTTATACGTAAAATGTGCTTATATGTATTAAGTGTTTCAATTCTTGAATAATGAAATTGACTCTTCATTGCAAGCAAACAAAACTCCTACTTTCATTCACTTATTTACACAAAATATTTTAAAAAATGGTAATCTTGGCCAACCACACCATCTTTTTGATGGAATTCAATGCATTTAGGAGACCAAAAATGTACAAATAACCTTGTTGCAATGAATATAATGTTTTATGTCGACAAAAATGGTAATTTCACCATCCTTTTGTGTAACTTTGTCCTTCTAGTGTGATGTGACATCTTATCATAAAAAATTGAAGAGATCATCTCATTGTTCAAGTATTAGGCCTTGCAATACCTATAAGGAAATCTAATAAAGATCAATGACTCATTTTACTTGATGGAATTCAATGTGTACATGTACTAAAGGTATGCAAATGTGCTTGTGCCAATGAATATAATGTTTTGAGTGGACATAAACTTGCTTATAAGAATTGAATGTTTCAATTCATTAATAATTGTCTCTTCATTTCCAGGTAAAAAGGATCCTTTCACTGCAAGCAATCATTTACCCAAAATATGCATAAGAAATAGTAATTTAGACTGATCACTCCATTTTTTAATCAAATTCAATGGATTTAGTGTACCAAGGATGTACAAATGAGCATGTTGCAATAAATATAATGTTTTTTATTGACACAAAATTTAATTACGACATCTATTTCTGTGAATCAGTCCTTGCTGCAATGAAGGAAGGAGGCCTGTTAGTTAGAAATTAAGAGATGGTCTCATTTAGAATATGAAACTCTTAATATGTATTTGAAAAGCTAATCTAGACCAATCACACTTTTTTTTTAATGAAATTTAGTGGATTTGGAGTACTAAAGAGGTACATACAATCAAGCTTGTTGCAATGAATATAATGTTTTATGTGGACACAAATGTTAATTTCACTATCATTTTGTGTGAAATTATCCTTCCAATAAAAAGTGAACTCTTGTCATGGAAAATTAAAAATCATTGTTTAGATTAAACCATTCAATCCCTATAAGGAAAACTAATAAAGATCAATGAATCATTTCATTTGATGGAATTCAATGGGGATATAAAACCAAAGGTGTGCAATTATGCTTCTTCCAATGAATATAATGTTTTGTGTAGACATAGATGTGCTTATATATATTGAGTGTTTTAGTTCATTTCAAACTAACAAAGCTCCTTCTTTTGTTGCAAGCACTCATTTACACAAAATATGTAAAAGAAATGATAATATATGCCAATCACACCATTTTTTGAAAAAATTCAATGGATTTTGATTTCTAAGGATGTACAAAAGAGTTTATTACAATGAATATAATATTTTGTGCTAACACAAATGTTAATTTCACCATCATTTCTATAAATTTGTCCTTCCAATAAAAAGTCATGTATTATCATGTAAAATTGAAGAGATAGTCTCATTGTTTGGGAATGAAACTAGTCAATACCTATAAGGAAAACTAATAACGAACAAACACTCATTTTACTTGATGGAATTCAATGGGTACAGAGTACCAAAGCTTTGCAAGTGTGCTTGTTCCAATGATTGTAATGTTTTATATAAACACAAATGTGCTTTTAGGTATTAAGTGTTTCAATTCCCAAATAATGAGATCATCTCTTCATTTCAAACTAACAAAGCTCTTTCTTTCATTGCAAGCACTCATTTACCCAAAATATATATAAGAAACGGTAATCTAGACCAATCACACCAATTTTTTATGGAATTCAATGGATTTAGTGTACCAAAGGAGTTTAAATAGGCATGGTTATAAGGTTTGTGTAGACACAAACATGCTTATATGTATTAAGTGTTTCAATTCCTAAATAATGAGACTAACTCTTCATTTCTATCTAACAAAGCTCTTTCTTTTTGTTGCAAGCACTCATTTACACAAAATATGTATAAAAAATGGTACTTTAGACCAATCACACCATTTTTTGATGGAATTTAATGGATTTAGTGTACCAAAGATATACAAATGAGCTTGTTGCAATAAATATAATGTTTATTGTGGACATGAAAGTTAATTTTGAGATCATTTTGTGTGAATGAGTCCTTGTAATGAAGGAAGGAGCATTGTTAGCTAGAAATGAAGTGATGGTCTCGTCCAGGAATTGAAACACTCAATACATATTTTAAAAGGTAATCTAGACCAAATAAACATTCTTTTTTTTTTGATGAAATTGAATGAATTTAGAGTACCAAAGATATACAAATTTTAATTTTGTCACCATTTTGTGTAAATTTGTCCTAATGAAAAGAGAAGTCTTGTTATGGAAAATTGAATGGGCAATCTCATTATTAAGGAATTAAACCACTCAATACTAAAAAATAAAGATAATAAAGATCCATGACTCATTTTACTTGATAGAGTTCAATGGGTACAGAGTGCCAAAAGTGTGTAAATGTGCTTATTTCAATGATTATATTATTTTGTGTAGACATAAACAAGCTTCTATGCATTAAGATTTTTAATTCTTGAATAATGAGACTGTCCCACCATTTCTAACTAACAAAGCTCCTTCTTTCATTAAAAGCACTCATTTACACAAAATGTGTATAAGAAATGGTAATCTACATAAATCACACCAATTATTGTTGGAATTTAATGGATTTAGTGTACCCAATATGTACAAACATGGTTATTGCAATGAATATAATGTTTTTTGTTGACACAAAAGGCAATTACAAGATCATTTTGTGTGAAGGAGTCCTTGTAATGAAGGAAAATGTCTTGTTTGATAGAAATGAAGAGATGGTTTCATTCAAGAATTGAAAAACTCAATACAAATTTGAAAGGTAATCTAGACGAATCAAACCTTTTTTTTGATGAAATTCAATGGATTTATAGTATAAAAAAATATACAAACAAGCTTGTCACAACAAAAATATATTGTTATATGTAGACATTAATGGTAATTTCACCATCATTTTCTGTAAATTTGTCCTTTCAATGATCAAAGAAGTCTTGTGATAAAATTTGAAGTGATAGTCTCATTGTTTAGGTAGTAAACCATTAAATACCTATAATGATTTTTAATAAAGGTCAATGATGCATTTTACTTGATTGAATTCAATGGGTACAGAGTATTAAAGGTGTGCAAATGTGCTTATTCCAATGCAAAAGTTAATTTCACCATTATTTTGACAAAATAAGTTTTTGTGGCAAAGGCATGAGCCTTATTAGTTAGAAATGAAGAGATAGTCTCATTATTCATAAATATAAAGAGACAAAGGAAAAGGTAAAAGTGATATTTTACTCTTATAAAAGTACCTTATAAGGAAAATGTTTTTCTTATGACATTTAATCAAGGACAACAAAAAATTTAGCATCAAAGGCAAAATATATATTGCAAAAATGGGTATTGTTGATATTTTTACTTATATTTAAAAAATATTTAATATTCATCAAAAACCTTTTCCTAATTTTTTGGCATAAAAAACCTACATAATCCTTGAAAAAAGCTTACCAAGAGTATTTAACCAAAAAGGGCAAAAGGGTTAATAATATTTGCCCTCATGCGTTAAATCTTTCTTTAAAAATTGAGGAAAGTGAGGTTAAAGATTCACCTTGTAAGGCCAACACAATGACTAGTGTTGTAATATAGTAAGACAATTGTACTAATTTGTATCTTAATTGGTGGGCTCTTAATTGATTAGAATAGAGAATAAAGTTGATGAAATATTTCACAAATGGGACCCTATTCCTAAACATTTGGTTAAATTAGAAATAAAAAAAGGATTTTATTTAAACCCCTATCCTCTAAAGATATTAACTATAATATGACCAATAGTTGTTCTAAAAAAATAGAACTAGTGGAGGAAATAGTTAAATGGCTTAAAAGCCTTGGTCTAAAAGATAAAGAAGCTATTGTTTTGGAAAAAGAAAATTAGATTAAATTTAACAATAAAGGTGAAAATATCAAAGAAGACTTAGAAGAGTTAGATCAACTTCAACAAAAGTTCTTATTAGAACAACAACCATTTGAGAGTAGTCCTTCTCATACAAAGGGACCTCTTTCTATTAATTAAATAACTTTTAATAAGGTTCCTACTATGTTATGCTATCCAAGATCAATACATGCTGACCTCTTATTGGAAGAACAATTAGAGTATAATTATGTTCAATATGATTGTAGTAGTATAGTTAAATGGAATCTCAATGGTGTGATTGCACATTAGATTCTAATTTTGTTGCATTACATGATGATGTTTGTATCTACTACCAAAACAATGAGTAATTCTGACCCTCATTTTGCTCAAATCATAACAAGTGAGTTTACTAAATAGCTTAAAGGCTAGTAAAATTTTTATTTATCTAATAAGGTAAAAAATCAAATTTTTTCTGCTACAAAACCAAAAGCAAGAATATTGATCTTTGATTGTGTTAATACACTAATCTATATAATCACCAATCATTTTATTGGCACTACCATTTTGTTAGTAGACAAGACTTATGAGTAACTCATTAATTTGAGATGTCCTAACTTGTCTCATTTTAAGTGGTATAAAGATGCATTTTTCTCTAAGTTCTTTACTCGAGAAGATAGTCAAAATATTTTCTAGAAAGAAAAATTTCTCTTTGGGTTACCTACCTTATTTGTTGAGAGAGTGAAGACTAGGCTTTAAAGCTAATCATTCTACAATAATTTATTACATTCACTACACCTATGGTGAACTAGCTGCTAAAGTAATCACTAAAGGAATTAAACTCTATAATGAAATTAAACTATATAAGTAGTTACAAAATGAGAAATCTCAAGTTAAAAGGGCTTTGGGTAGTTTTTGCAAGCAAATGGGATATCCACACATAAGATATACTAATAAACCAAAAAGGAAAGGTTATCAACCTTATGTGAAATGAAAAACTTCATATGAGAAGAAAGGAGAAAATTCCTATAAAGCCAAAGCCAAAGAAAGCAATTGTTTGCCATAAATGTGGCAAAATAGGGCACAATTCAAATAAGTGCAAAACAAAGCAAAAAAAATTCAAGAGTTAACTTTTAATGAAGGTCTTAAAAAATCCTTTATGCACATCTTCTTAGTAAAAAAGTGATTCTAATGAATCAAATTTAGAAATTGAAGTTCTTAAAGAAAATAACTCTTTTGAGTCTAATTTAGACACTAGCTACAAAAGGAAAATGTGATCCTTATCAAGCTATGTGTAAATATAATGGCTTATTAGTCTTAACAAAAATAGATAACATCATTTTGGATCTTATTGACAAAATTCCAAATCCCAAAGACAAACGAGAACAACTAGAAAAATATTTATATATAGCAAGAGATCATATGCTAGTTTTAGCTAACAAATTGCTCAAATAAAAGAAAGTTATAATTTAAAAGCTATCATACATAGAATAAAAGGAAGCACTTCTAGCATAAAAACTATAGAGGAACCAACAATTGTGGAGCTTAAAGTTGACATTTAAGAATTAAAAATTTAGCGTAAAGAATTAAAAGATAGGATTATTATCCTAGAGACTATTACTAAAGATAAAGAAGAAAGTACTCTAAATCTACCAAACACTTTGTTAAAAACTCTTCAATATGCTAATCTTATTGATAGGGTTATGGGTAATAATAAGATTGTTATGCCCTTTGGATTAAAAAAATACTCTTTTTAAATTTCAAAAAGTTTTGAACAAAATATTTAATGCTTATTCAGCATTTACTCTTCGTTTATATCAATGATGTATTGTTTTGTTTTAATACCATAGAACAACATTTTAAGCATTTAAATATTTTCTTAAATATCATGAAATGGGTAGGTCTAGTTGCTTCTTATGAAAAAATGAAGTTATTTCAAACCAAGATTTGCTTCCTTGGCCACTTCATTGAAAATGGAATTATTATGCCCATAAATCAAGCAATTGAGTTGCCTCTAAATTTCTTGATGAAATTAGGGATGATCAACAGTTGTAATGCTTTAGGAAGTTTGAATTATCTTTCAAAATTTTATAAAGAGTTAGCTTATGCTAATAAACCCTAATTTGAAAGGCTTAAAAGGAATCCTCCAAATTGGATGGATCACCATAACTTTCTTGTTATTACAACAAAAATACAAGAAGTTCAATCAGCAATAAATTCTTTAATATGTGTAGAAATCCTTACCATGTTCTAAAATAGGAGTGAAGATATTATGAAATTGCCATATGAGTTGATTTTTAATGAATTCAAATTCTTACCAAAGCCAAGCCCATTACTTTGAGGCCTAGAGATTTAGAAATTTGTAAAACAAAAATTGCTAAACTCTTAAAGAAAGGGCTCATTAGAAAAAGTAATAGGCCCCATAGTTGTCTTGCATTTTATGTAGAAAATGTGGCTAAATTGGAATAAGTAGTTCCAAGATTGGTAATTGATTACAAACCTTTAACTAAGGTTTTATGCTAGATTAGGTACATGATACCTAATAAAAAGATTTACTAAACCAGCTTTATGAAGCCAAAATCTTTTCAAATTTTGATATAAAAAAAAGGTTATTGGCAAATCCATATTGAATAAGGAATTGAACCAAAGAAAGTTTGTTATAATAATAATTCAAATTAGTAAATTATTAGAACATATTTAATTACAATAAAAACATAAACAAAAATTATATTAACAAAATTTTCTAGTAACAATATTTATCATAATAATAATTTGAATTAATTATCATAAATATAAGAATTTAAAATAAATATATTGACATAACAATTTTAGAGTGAAAAATAATTCATTAATTAAAAATTTGAATGTTTGTTAATCATTACATTTTTTCCTCATTGTAATATTAATAGTAATAATTTCATATGACACTTATATATATATATATATATATATATATATATATATATATATATATATATATATATATATATATATATATATATATAAATATAACTATTATTATGGGTAATTTAATTATTATTATAATTTAAAAATATTTAATGTCATTATATTACAAAAATATTTATTATTATTATATTTTATCTATTTTATGGAGAGAAGAAAAGAGGGAATATGAATGAGATTAATTAAACAAAGTTGGGAATTGATGATTGTCATGTGCAAGAGAGTATCATTCCCATAAATAGGGAAATAGAAATGAAATTTCCCTTTACTAGATGAACTTCAGTGGATTTAGACTTCGTAACCAAAAATAATGATCATCTTGCAATAAAATTTGTAATCAATGTAGTCATATCAGTTAATTTAACAATTTTTGTATGTAAATGATTGTTATGAATGAAAAGAGAAACCTTATTAACTAAAAATGAAGTGTCATCTTTCAAGCAATAACCCATTCTATGCAAGTGAGACAAGCTAATCATGATGAATGTATCCCTTTGTTTAATGAATTTAATGATTCTAGATTAGCTAAAGTGCATTGTTGTGCATGTCACAACAAAATTAATATTCATTGTTGAATTGGAAGTTAATTGCATGATCATTTTGTGTGAATGATTTCTTACAACAAAAGGAGAAGCCTTATTACCATAGAATTAGGTAAAGGTCTCATGCTTGAACCAATGAATGATTCTCTCATTATAAAGAAAGCTAATAAAGTGTAAAAGCTCCTTTATTTGATAGACTTAAGTAGATTTGGACTACCCAAAATGGGAAATACTATTGTCAGGTAAATTAAGTGATAGTCTCATATTTAAATTAGTGAATGAATCTTTTATTGTAAAGAAAGCTAATAGAGTGTTATAACTTCTTTATTGGATGGACTTCAATGGATTTGGATAGCCCACAACATAATAAAATTCATCTCACAATGAAATCAATGATCAATGTACAAATCTATGTTAATTCCATGATTCTTTTCTGTGAATGATTGCTTATAATGAAAGTAGAAGGCTAATTAGCTAGAAATGAAGTGTCAGTCTCATCTTTCAAGAAATTAACCACTTTATCCAGGTAAGAAATGATAATCAAGATGAATGACTTCTTTGTTTGGTGGAATTTAATGGATTTAGACTATTCAAAGTGTATTGAGATGCATGCCATAACAAAATAAATGTTTGCTATAAACATGGATGTTAATTACATGATCATTTTGCATGTATAATTTCTTGCATCAAAAATAGAAACCAAATCACTAATAAGGCATGAGTCTTAAGTTTTAAATAATGATTGATTCTCATTTAGCAAACAATGCTAATCAAGATTAATAACTTCATTTTTTTGATTGAATTTAATGGATTTTAATTACTATATATGAGAAGTCGCATCATTGAGTAAGCAAGAGACAACCTCATATGTCAAAGAATTAATGATTCTCTTGAAGTAAAGAAAACTAATAAGGAGTAATGGATGGATTTCATTAGATTTAAACTGTACAAAACATAATAATATGCCTCTCATAATAAAATCAATGATTGGTGTTTACATTTAAGTTAATTTTATGAAGTGTTGGTCTCATTTTCAAATAATGAACCATTTGATTCATGTGAAAAAAGCAAATCAAGATGAATGACTCTTTTTGTTTGATAGAATTTAATGGTTTAGACAACCTAATGTGTATGGGCATGCATGTACTAATGAAATTAATATTTGGTGCATACATGGATGTTAATTGTATGATAATTTTGTGCACATGATTCATTCTACCTTATACTTAAGAAATTAGTTGATAGTCTCATATTTTAAGCAATGAATGATTCTCTCTTGGAAAGGAAATTTAATTAAGAGTAATAGCTCCTTTATTCAATAAACTTTAATGGATTTGGACTACCTTAGAGAAGAAGACCTATTGTCAAGAAATCAAGAGATGATTTAATTATTCAAGTAATGAATGGTTCACTCACTTTAAGGAAAGCTAATCAAGAGAAATAACTTCTTTGTTAGATGGACTTCAGGATTTGGGCTACCCAAAAAATCATAATTTGCATTAAGAAATAAAATTAGTGATTGTTGTAGACATTTAAGTTAATTTAACAATTCCCTTTTGTGAATGACTCTTTGGAATGAAACAAAGGCTTTAATTTCTGGAAACAAAGTGCTCATCTTTTAGCAAATGAATTTTTTTATCCATGTAAGAAAAACTAATTTAATTAAATGACTCCTTTGTGTAGTGGAATCCAATGTATTTTGACTACTTGGGATGTATTGATGCCCAAGTCATAGTAAAATCAATGTGAATGTTAATTGCTAGGAGAGGAGAAACTTTAATGCCATGGAATCAAGTAATAATCCCAAGTTTCAAGTAATGAAAAATTCTCTCCTAATAAAAAGTCTAATCAATAATAATAGCTCTTTTATTCAATATGTATGTTGCAATAAAATTAAAGTTTGGTGTAGACCTAGATGCTAATTGAATAATTATTTTTTGTGAATGATTCCTTGGAACAAAATGAGTAGCTTTATTGCTAAGGATCAAAGCATAGTCATATTATTCAAGCAAAGAATGATTCTCTCTTGAAAAAGGAAAAATGTTCAAAACTAATGGCTCCTTCACTTGATGGTCTTCATTAGATTCAAACAACAAGGATAAGAAGTGATATTATCAAGAGACAATCTTAAGTTTTAGGCAATCAATGATGCTCTTTTAGTAAAGAAAGCTAATCAAGAATACTAGTTTCCTTATTAGATGAATTTCAACGGATTTGTATTTTCTAACACATAATAATTGGTGAAGACATTTAAATTAAATTAGCAATTAGTGTAGACATTTAAATTAATTTCAAGATTTCTTTGTGTGAGTGATTTTTTGAAATGAAATGAGAACCCTTATTAGCTTGAAAGGAATTGTTAGTCTCATCTTTCTTGCAAAGAACCATTCTATCCATTTGAGAAAAGGTCATCAAGATGAATGACTCCTTTTGTTTGATGGAATTTAATGGATTTAGACTACCTAAGGTGTATTGATGTGCATGTTGCAACAAATTTAAAATTTAGTGTAGACCTAGATGCTAATTGAATGATTGTTTTGTGTGAATAATTCCTTGCAATGAAAGGAGAAACCTTATTATTGAGGAATCAGGTAAAGGTCTCAAATTTTAGCTAATGAATAGCTCTCTTCTAGTAAAGAAAGTTAATCAAAAGTATTAACACTTTTCTTTGATGGACTTCAATGGATATAGACTACCCAAAGGAGAAGTCCAAATGTCAAGCAATGATAAGATGATCTCATGTTTTAAGTAATGAATGTTTCTCTCATAATAAGGAAAGCTAATCAAGCGTAATAGTTTCTTTATTGAATGAACTTCAATGGATTTGGACTACCTAAGACATCATAACAAAAGGAGAAGCCCTATTATCTAGGAATTAAGTAAATGTCTCAAATTTCATGTAATGAATGATTCTCTACTAATAAAGAAAGCTAATCAAGAGTAATAGCTCATTTGCTTGATGAACTTCAATAGATATGGATTACACTAGAGGAGAAGTCCTAATGTCAAGTAATCAAGAGATAGTGTCATGCATAAAATAATCAACAATTCACTTCTAGTAATGAAAGCTAATAAAGAGTAATAACTTCTTCATTGGGTGGAATTCAACAAATTTGAACTTTGTAAGACATAATAACATGCATCTTGTAATGAAATCTTAATGGATGTAGACATTTAAGTTAATTTTGTAGTTTCTTTGTGTGAATGTCTCCTTAAAACAAAATGATAACCCTTGTTACCTTGAAATGAAATATTAACCTTAGCTTTTGAGGAATGAACCATTTTATCTATTTGAGAAAAGGTAATCAAGATGAATGACTCCTTTTGTTTGATGGAATTGAATAGATGTAGCCTACCTAAGTTTTATTGATTTGCATGTTAAAACAAATCTAAGTTTGGTGCTAACCTAGATGCTAATTGAAAGATTGTTTTGTGTGAATGATTTCTCATAACAAAAGGAGAAGCGTTATTGAAAAAGAATCAAGTAAAGCATCAAGTTTCAAGAAATGAACAATTCTTTCCTTGTAAGAAAAGCAAATCAAGAGTAATAAGTCTTTTCTTCACTAGATTTTAATGGACACAAACTAACCCAAAGGAGAAGTCCTAATTTCAAGTAATTAAGAGATGGTCTCATGTTTCAAGCAACAAATGATTATCTTACTATAAGGAAAGCTAATATATAATAACACCTTCTTAATTGGATGAACTTCAAAGGATTGGATTCCCTAAGACATCATAACATGGCATTCACTTAAATTAGTGGTCAGTGTAGACATTTTAGTTAATTTAATGATTTTTTTGGGTGAATGACTCCTTGGAATGAAAGAAAGGCCCTTATAACTAGAAATAGAGTGTTTATCTTTTAACTAATGAACCATTCTATTCATGTAAGTAAAGTAAATCAAGATGAAGGTTCATTTGTCCAATGAAATTCAATAGATTTAGTTTACCCAAGTTATGTTGATGTGTATGTAGCAACAAAATCAATAAATGCTATAGTGATGAATGCTAATTGCATGATTATTTTGTGTGAATGATTCCCTAAAACAAAAGGAGTAGATTTATTACAATGGAATCAAGTGATGGTCTTAGGTTTGAAATAGTCAATGATTCTTTCTTGCTAAAAAATCCTAATAAAGAGTGAAGGCCCATTTTTTCAATGTGCATATTACAACAAAATAAAGTTCAATGTAGTCTTGGATGCTAATTGAGTGATCATTATGTGTAAATTATACCTAGAAATAAAAAGAGAAGACTTATTGATAAGGGAACAAATGATAGTATTATTATTCAAAAGGAATGGCTCAATTATTTGATGGACTTCATTGGATTGAAATAACCCATATGAGAAGTGATATTATCAAGTAATTAAGAGACAGTCTCATGTTTCTAATAATGAACAATGTTCACTTAGAAAAGAATGTTAATCAAGGATTATAAATTCCTTATTGGATGAAATTCAAAGGATTTGGACTTCCTAAGACATAATAATGTGCATCTTGCAATTAAATCAGTGATTGATGTAAACATTTAAGTTAATTTCTTGATTTCTATGTGTGAACAACTCATTGGAACAAAAGGAAAACCATTATTAGCTAGAAATGAATTATTAGTCTCATTTATCTCATAATGAACCATTCTTTCCTTCTAAGAAAAGGTAATCAAGATGAATGACTCCATCTGTTTGATGAAATTTAATGGACTTTAACTATCTAAGAAGTATTGATAAGCATGTTGCAAAAAATAAAGTTTTAGTAAACCTAGAAGTTGGTTGATAGGTCATTTTGTGTGAATGATTCCTCATAATGAAAGGAGAAGCCTAATTTTCCAAGAATTGGTATATGTCTTAAGTTTCATGTAATGAAGGTTCTTCCCTAGTAAGAAAAGTTAATTAAAAGTAATAGTTCCTCTCCTCAAAAGACTTCAAAGGATATGGATTGCCAAGAGAGAAGTCATAATTTCAAGTAATCAAGAGATGGTCACAAGTTTTAAGCAATAAATAATTCCCTTATGGTAATAAAGGCTAATCAAGAGTAATAACTACTTTATTGGGTGGAATTTGATGGATTGAAGCTCTACAGTACATAATAACATGCATTACACAATGAAATCTTTGATTGGTGTAGACATTTAAGTTAATTTCATGATTTCTTTATGTGAAGGACTCCTTAGAACATAAGGAGAACCCTAATTAGCTATAAATGAGCTATAAATGAACTACCAATCTCATCTTTCAAGTAATGAGCCATCATCCAATTAAGGAAATTTAATCAACATGAATGACTCATTTTGTTTAATGGAATTCAGTGGATTTTACACTATGTATGACATACTAATGAGCACATTACAACAGAATTAAAGTTTGGTGTAGGGCAAGATGTTAATTGAATGATCATCTTGAATAGATAATTACTTACAACAAAAGAAGAAACCTAATTAACAAGGAATCAATTAATAGTCTCATGATTCAACCAATGAATGATTCTCTCATGAAAATGAAAAGTGAGAAAGATTAATCACTCCTTTATTCAATGGATTTAGATAACTAAGGTGAGAAGTGATATTTTGAAGTAATTAAGAGATGGTCTCATGTTATAAGCAATAAATGTTACTATCTTAGCAAAGGGAAACTAATCAAGCATAATAGCTTTCTTATTCAATGAACTTCAATCAATTTTGACACCTTCAAACATAATAACATGTAGAAATTTAGGTTAATATCATGATTCCTTTGTATGATTGACTCTATACATGAATTAGAAGCCTTATTTTTTTGGAAATGAAGTGTTAGTCTCAACTTTTAGGCAATGAATCATTATATCTTGGTAAGAAAAACGAATTTAAATGAATGACTCCTTTGTTTGATAAAATTCAAGGTTTAAGGCTACCCAACATCTGTCAATGTGCATATCGCAAAGAAATTAATGCTATGTGTAAAAAAGGATGTTGATTACATTATCATTTTATGTGAATGATTCTCTCATGGCAAAGAAAGCTACTTAAGATTAATATCTCCTTTATTTGATGGTCTTTAATAGATTCAAAGTATGAGAGGAGAAGTCTTATTATCAAATAAATAAGAGATAGTTTCATGTTTCATGCAATGAATGATTTTATCATAATCAAAGGCTAATCAAGTGTGCTAGCTTTTACATTAGATAGACTCTAATAGACTTAAACTACCTAAGATATAATAATGTGTATCTCACAATGAAATCAATGATCAATGTAGACATTTAATTTAATTTTACTTTTCCTTTGTTAAAATGCTTTTAGTGATACATGATTAGTGTTGATAACAAAATCTCTTAGGTAAGAAGTAATTCAATTATGTTTCATGTATACAAATAAAATCATAAATTTATTTATCATAAGTAAAGCAATTTAATATAAAAACAAAGAGTTTCTTCTTTAAGTAGGCAATGGGGCAACCTTATTGCATCAACACATGACCAATGTTGACTCTAGAAGCATCACACTCAATCTCAAAAGTTTTGCTGAATTTTAGAAGTGCTAAAATGGGAGTTGAGCAAAGCTTCTCTTTGACAACTTCAAAACTCCTTTAGGGAGCATTAATCTGCTTGAACTCTCTGCTTTTTTTTTGCATTTTAGTAAGATCTAATTTGATATATATTTTCATATATTTTTGGTCTCAAATTAGTATTATTATTATTACTTAAGTTTGCTTTTATTTATATTTTATATATTTGCATTCTCTTTTTTGTAGTAACGGAGCAAAGTGAATATTTGGTGTCAATTTGGGTCATAAACATGAAGAATTATCAATGGACAAGTAAAAAAAAAAAAAAATTGAGAACAAGTTTAAGAGATGTTCTAGTCTAATTTGGAGATTTACTTGAAAAGGAATATTATCTTAATAAGGAAACCAAAGCTTATTAGTATTCTATCTAGTCACTAAATGAGGACTATACAATATTTTAAGCTCACCCTTTGCTACACACATACAAATTGAGTGATTCTTGTAGCCGAAGAAATTTGAAAGATAGAGCTATAGCATTTTAGTTTATGCCAAAGTTTGATTTGGTTTCTAGAAGGAAGATAACCATAAGTTATGGGTAAGAAACTTTTTAGAATTTGACTAGAGGTAAGAAACCCTAATCAATAAGAGAGACTACCACACAATAAAGGAGGTATGAAAAAGAGCAAAATTATACATAGCCATATAAAAATAAAGAGAGAATTGTGCTCCAAAGGAAGAGCAATGTGAAAAGATTAGGAGAGGAGGAGTGATGGCATCGTCAAGGGAGTGATTCTAGAGTTATTTCATCATTCTATTCTCCTAAAATTCAACTTCCTTTCAATTTTAATTTGGTTTTCCTTTTTTGGGATGAACTAATTTTCTTAGCTTAGGTTATGATGTAGCCTAACCATAGTTGTGTAGTTTTCTCTATTTTTATTCTAATGTACAAGTTATTTTTTCATGGCAAGTATGTGTTAATGTGCTTAATGCTCTTAAAAGCCTAATGACCTAAATTGAATTGATATGCATGATTAAGACTAAGAGGAGAGTCCTTACATTAGATCAAATATTGCATCCCTAACATTGAATGAAATATGGAGATGTGCAAACATGATTGATGTAGTAATGATGGGTGAATTTCAAAAATATCTACTTAAGCTAGAGCATTTTACAAAATTTAATTCTCTTTTATCTATCTTACTCTACATAAAGATATATTAGGTTAATAGGTAAAACTAGATTCAATATAATTTGAAAAGGAGTATTGAATAATATAGGAAATTTCATGGTCCTATGAATATACCCTTTTTCTTTAAAGTGCTTTATCAAGAATTCTATTAACCTTTATATAGTGTACCCAAAAACCATTATATTCTCTTTCAATTAATTCTTGTTATTTTTTCCAATTGATTTTTTTATTTAGATTTTATTTGTTCTTATTTAATCTTCAAAACTTTGAAGTTGGTCTTCTACATAAAGTTACATTTACTTGGTGTTTTGGTGTTATTCACTATTAATATTTCTTGAGTGAGTAGTGCACTTGCTACTAGTTATTTATATGCATCAAGTTTTTGGCATCATTGTCAAGAATTGGAAATCTTAAAAATAGTAGAACCCTTTGTCTTGATTTTAATTTAGAATTTTAGTTTTGATTCTTTTTGTTTTGGAAGGTTCTTCCTAGCACATGACATGATAAAGTTGTAAAAAAAAATTATGCCATTTGATCCTAAAATTCAAAGAACAATTCATGTGTTAAACAAAAAGCAAAGGAGTGGAGATGGCAAATGAAGAAAGAGATGAGGCTAACTGGTCCTTGCTAGAAAATTCAAAACCTTTAGTCATAAGGACCACATAAAGTATTAGGAGGTTAGCCATATAAGTAAATAATTTTGAAATCAAACCAGCCACCATTAAGATGATTCAAATTTTATATACAAGTAAAAGATCCAAGTGGTATTGCAATGGGAGTTGATACTGTCAATAACATAGAAAATTATGCTATCTTATGAATAACATTTTTCTTAACAATGGTGTATCAAGAATTCTTTGTAACCTTAGTGTGACAAAGCTAAAAACCCTAGTGTATTCTTTTCTCTCTTGGTTAAATCATGTTGTCTTTACCAATTGATTTTTTTATTTAGGTTTTATTTGCTCTTATTTAGCTTTTTATGATTTGAAATCAGTCTTGTAAATAAAGATAGGATCATTAGTGATTTGATACTTATTTGCTTTCAATCCTTATAGGATGATACTCTGTTCACTATCTATATTCTTAAGCAACTATTCCACTTGCTAGTTATTATTCTCACACATTGTAATATGTTAATAGAGCCATAAGAGTACCAAATCCTTGCATGAACCTCTAATGGAATGATGTAAGCCCACGAAAGCTTATGACTTCATAGATCAAGGTTAGAACATACCTCTCTTGGATAGCTTTAACCTTCTCTTCATCTACTTTTATTCCTTCATGGAGGATTACATAACCAAGGAAAGTGACTTGATTCTACAATAGTTAACATTTTTTTGATATTGCCACAAGGCTTTTCCTTCCTTAGCACTTCAAACACATGCAAAAGATGTCTAACATGATCAACTTGCTTCTAGCTATAAACTAAAACATTTTCAAAGTAAACAACAATAAATCTGCCAATGAACTTCCTCAACATATAATTTATTAATCTAATAAAAGTACTAGGTACATTAAAAAGGCCAAAATGCATTACTATCCATTCATAGAGCCATGCTTTATTTTAAGTGCTATCTTCCACTAATCTCTTTCCTTCACCTAGACTTGATGATAATCACTCTTTATATGTTTGAGAAGATTTTGGAATCCTGTAGTCCATCAAGATTATTTAGCCTTGAAATCAAGTAACACTAATTTATGGTGGTCTTGTTGATAGCATGACAGTCAACACACATATGCATAGTCTGATTCTTCTTTAGAGCAAAGACTTATGGATTCTCAAACATATCCCTTTTGATGGATTACTTGAGACATAGATGAGCAAATACACTAAGTGAAGAGATTGATCCATTATAGAGGAGAGATTGGATAGTTAAGTCTGCCACTAAGGTGATAGTGAAATGAAACCAAACCAAACTAAGAACTTTAAAAATTCACCACACTTGAAGAAAATAAGTGATAAGAATTAAAAACAAAAAGATTGAAGTCAAATTTATATATAAATGATCATAGATAGATGCATAGATGCTAGATGTTAGTCCTTTTGTAAAAAAAATATTAAAAATTTCCATCAATTTGTAATAAATGACATATTGATAATATGCAAGAAGCTTGTAATAAGTGTTGGAAACATGTAAGGAAATATGAAAATTGAGTAATTAGAAAATGTTGCTAGCTTTCCACCATTACATGCTTGATTTATTGGGTCAACAAGGTGGTAATAAATACTCCACAAAAGTAGAATTATTGCTTTACTAATGCTCCACTTTGGCTAGTCCATCATCCCTTCTTAAAGCAATGCATTGCTTCCAGAGCTTATCTTTGATTTTGAACAAGTAATAAGGAACAAATACTCTTGATTTTTAATCAAGATTAGGTGATGCATCAATTTGAATGGATTTGGACTACCTAAGACATAATAACATGCATCTCACAATGAAACCAAAGATCAATGTAGACATTTAAGGCAATAAACCATTCCATCTAGGCAAGAAAAGCCAATCAAGATGAAATACTCCTTTGGTTGGTAGAATTCAATAGATTCAAATAACCCAAGGTCTATTGATGTGCAAGTCCAATGAAATTAATGCTTAATGTAGGCATGCATGTTAATTAGAAGATTATTTTCTATCAATGATTCCATCTAATGAAAGGAAAAGCCTTATGACTCAAGAATTAGATGATAGTCTCAAGTTTCAAGCAATGAAAGTTCTTTTCTAATAAAGAAAGCTAATAAGGAATAATTATCCTCTATTCAATAGATTATACTAAACTTAAACTACTTAGAGGATAAGTCCCATTGCCAAGTAACCAATAAGCATTCTCATCTTCTAGGCAATGAATGATTTGAGCATAGTAAATAAGGCTAAGTAAGATTAACACCTTTAATATTGGATAGACTTTAATAGATTCAAACTATCCTAGACATAATAATATGCATCTTGCAAAGAAATTAGTGATCAATGTAGACATTTAAGTTCATTTCATGTTTCATTTGTGAGGATGACTTGTTAGAACAAAAGAAAAAGCTTTTAATGATCTAATCATTGGAAATATGCCAAAATATCCATACAAGAAAAGATAATCAAGATTAGCAATTAGTTAGTTTGATGAAATTCAATGGATTTGGACTACCTAAGGTGGATTGAACTACATACTGCAATAAAATTAATGCTTAGCATAGGCATGGATGTCTATTGCATGATTATTTTGTGTGAATGACTACTTGCAACAAAAGGAGAAGCCTTATTACAAAGGAATCAAATAACAATCTAAACATTCAAGCAATGAACAATTTTCTTTTGTAAAAGAAAGCTAATGAAGAGTAATTGCTCCTTTATTCTATAGATTTCATTGCATTTGGACAACCCAAAGTAGAAGTCTTGTAGTTAAGTTATCAAGAGATGATCTCATGTTTAAAGAAATAAATGAATCTATCATTATAAGTAAAGCTAATCAAGAGTAAAAGCTTCTCTATTAGATAGACTTCAATGGATTAAAACTACTAGAGATAGAATATTGTCAATCTTGCAATGTAATGAATGATCAGTGTAGACAATTAAGTTAATTTCACCATTGCTTTGTGTGAATGACTCTTTTATATAGATGGAGAAGTCTTATTTTCTAGAAATAAAGTGTCATTCTCATTTTTCAAGTAGTACTATTCTATCTAGGGAAGAAAAGCTAATAAAAATGGATTACTCCTTTGTTTAAAGGAATTCAATGGATTAAGCCTACCCAAGGAGTATTGACTACCATGTCATAATGAATTTAATGTTCTATGTAGACATGGATGCTAATTACTTGATTAGTGTGAATGATTCCTCACAAAACAAGCAAAAGCCATATTGCTAAGAAATCAAGGGATGGTTTCAAGTTTCAAGTACTAAACGCCAAAGCAAACTAATCAAGAGTAAGAGCTCCTTTAATTAATGGACTTAAAGGGATTTAAATGACCTAAAGGAGAAGTCCTATTCTCAAGTAATCAAGAGACTGCCTTATATTTTAAGCAATAAATGATATTCTCTTTAGAAGAAATGTTGATGAAGAGTAATCACTTCTTTATTGAATGGTTTTGAATGGATTTAAATTACCTAAGACATAATAACATGTATATTGAAATAAAATCAGTGATCAATACAGATAATTAAGTACAAGATTCCTCTATGTGAATGACTCCCTAAAGCAAAAGGAGAAGCCTTATTACCTAGAAATGAAGTGTGAGTCTCAAATTTTTGGCAATGAACCATTCTATCCAATTAAGAAAAACTATTTAGGAAAAATGACTTCTTTGTTTTAAGGAATTTAATGGACTTAGACTACCCAAAGTGTACTAATGTGCTTGTTGCTATAAAATTAAAATTTTGTGAAAACATGGATATTAATTGTATTATTATTTTATGTGAATCATCCCTTGCAACAAAAGGAGAAGAATTATTGCTAAGGAATCATGTGACAATCTCATTTTTCAAACAATAAACAATTTATGTTGGTTAAAAAAGCTAATCATGATTAATTGGTTCTTTATTTGATTGGCTTAAAAGGATTCAAATTACCCAAAATTGTAAGTCCTATTGTAAAGTAATCAAGTGATAAGCTCATGTTTCAAGTGATGAATGAATCTCTCATTATAAAGAAGGCTAATCAAGAATAAAAGCTTCTTTATTGGATGAATTTGAATGCATTCAAATTAGCCAAAATAGAATATCATGCATATTAGAATAGAATCACTTATTGGTGAGACATTTAAGTTAATTTCATGATTCTTTTGTAGAAAACACTCCATGAAATGAAAGGAATAACATTGTTAGCTAGAAATAAAGTGCAAGTCTCATGTTTTAGGTAATGAGCCATAATATCCACATAAGAAAAGTTAATTAGGATGGATCAACCTTTTGTTTGATGAAATTCAAGGGATTTAGACTACCTAAGGTGCATTGACATGCATGTTGCAATGCAATTAATATTTAGTTTGGACACAAATGTTAATTACATGCTTATTTTGTGTGAATGATTCTTTGTAAATTAAGTAGAAGCCTTATTGGCATGAAATTAAGTGATGGTCTCAATTTTATAGTAAAGAGTAATCTCTCTCTTAAAAAAAAAAAAGCTAATCAAAAGTAATAGCCACTTTGATTGATAGAATTCAATTGTTTTAGATTGTCCAAAAAAGGAGTCTTATTGTCAAGCAATCAAGATGTTGTCTTATGTTCCAAGCAATGAATAATTCTCTCCTTGTAAAAGAACTAATCAAGAGTAATAATTTATTTAATGGACTTGAATAGATTTGAACTTCCAAAGACAAAATTAGGTGCATCTCACAACAAAATTAGTGATTGATGTAGACATTTATGTTAATTTCATGAATCCTTTAAAAGGATGACTCCTTGGAATGAAAGGAAAAGCCTTATTAGCAAGAATTGAAGTGATGATCTCATATTTCATATTTTAGGCAATGAACCATTCTATCCACATAAGAAAAACTAATCAAGATGAATGGCTCCTTTCTTGAAGGAATTCAATTGATATGAACTATCCAAGATGCATTGATGTGCATGTCACAACAAAATTAATGTTCACGGTGGATATAGATATTAATTAGATGCTCATTTTGTATGAATGATTCCTTGCAACAAAGGGATAAGCCTTATTGACAAAGAATTAGTTGATAATGTCATGTTTTTAGCAACAAACAAATCTCTTTTAGTAATATAGTAATGGAAGCCAATCAAGAGCAATAGTTCCTCTACTTAAAGAACATCAAGTAATTTAAACTACCCTAAGGAGAAATCCTAATTTTTATTAACTAGGAGATGTCTTATGTTTCAACTAATGAACAATTCTCTCATAGTAAAGAAATTCAACCAAGAGATTGCTAGCTTCTCTATTAGATGCAGTTAATTGGATTCAAACTATTCAAGACATAATCACATGCATCTCCTAATGAAAATAGTGGTCAGTGTTAGACATTTAAGTTAATTTCATGATTCCATTGTGTGAATGACTCTTTAGAATGAAAAGAGAAACCTTAATGCATGGAAATAAGGTGTTAGTCTCATGTTTTAGGCAATGAACCATTCTGCCCTTGTAAGAAAAGCTAATCAAGATGAATGAATCATTTTTTTATGGAATTAAATAGACTTGGAAAACCTAATAGTATTAAATGCATGTCACAATGAAATTAATGATCTATGTAAACATAAATGTTAATTAAATGATTATTCTTTATGAATGATTCCTTACAATGAAAGGAAAGGTGTTGATGTAAAGGAGTCAAATAATGGTCTTAAGTTTCAAGCTATCAACAATTATCTCTTGGTAAAGAAGGATAGCTAAGAGTAATACCTCTTTTATTTGATGAACTTCAATAGATTAAGAATAACCAAATGAGAAGTCCTATTACAAGTAATAAAGAGAAAACTACATGTTTCAAGTATTAAATGAATCTCTCATAATAAAGGAGGCTAATTAAGAGATAAAGTTGTGTTATTGAATGGATTTCAATAGATCTAAACTATCTAATATGAAACAACATGCACCTCCTAAAGGAATTAGTGATTTGTGCAGAAATTTTAGTTAATTTTGTGATTTTTTAATATAAATGACTCTTTTGAAGGAAAGGAGAAGTCATATTAGCCAATAATGATTTATTGATCACTTGTTTCATCCAAAGAGTATCCATGTAAGAAAAGCCAATCAAGATGAATGACTTTCTTTTAATGGAATTCAATGGATTTACCCAAGGTGTATTAATGTGCATATTGCAGTGAAGTTAATGTTTGGCATATACTTGAATGTTAATTGCACACTTATTTTGTGTGCATGATTCTTCATAACAAAAGGAAGTTAATTACCAAGGAATATTGTGACAATATCAAGTTTCAACAAATGAATCAGACTCTACAAGCAAAGAAAACTAATAAAGGTAATAGCTCCATTATGTGATGGACATCAATGGATGTGGAGTACCTAGAAGAAAAATCTTGTAGTCAAGTAATCAAGAGGTGATCTAAAGTTTCAAGTAATGAATTGTACTATTGTAGTAATGATAGCTAATCAAGACTATTAGCTTCTTTATTGGATAGACATCAATGGATTTGGACTACTCAAGATAGAATAATGTGATTCTCATAAGGGAATTAATGATTAGTGTAGACATTTAGGTTAATTTCACAAATCATTTGTGATAATGAGACTTAGGGTAAAAGGAGAAGCCATATTAGCTATAAATAAAGAGATAGTGTTGTGTTCAAGAAATGAATTATTTTATCTTGGTAAGAAAAGCTAATTAAGATGAACGACTCTATTGTTTGATGGAATTCAATGGATATAGACAACCCAAAGTGAATTGATATGCATGTCATAATAAAATTAATGGTTGGTGTAGACATGAATGTTAATTGCATGCTCACTTTAATTAAATGATTCCTTATAACAAAAGGAGAAGCCTTATTGCAAATGTATCAGGTAATTATCTAAAGATTCAAGCAATGAACAATTGTCTTTTACTTAAAAAATAAAATGTAGTAGGAGTAATATATTCTTTATTTGTTGAACTTCATTACCTTTGGCTACCTAAAGGAGAAGTCCTATTATCACATAATGTGTCAAATAATAAATGATTTTCTTATGCTAAAGAAGTTAATCAAGAGTAATTGCTTCTTTATTTGATGGTTTTTAATCAATTTAGCCTATGTAGTATGGAACCATGTGCATCTAGCAATGAAATCATTGATTAATGTAGACATATGAGTTATTTTTATTATTTCTTTTTAGTAGAAATAAGCCTTGTTAGTAGAAAGTGAAGTGACAATACAATTTATCTAGCAACAAACCATGCTACCCATGTAAGAAAAGTAATTAAAATGAATGACTCCTTTGTTTTATGGAATTCAACCTATTCAAACTACCTAAGGTGTATTGATGTATGTGCCAAAATGAATTTGATGTTCTATGTAGGCATTGATGTTAATTGCATGATCAATTTATATGAATGATTACTTGTATGAAAGGAGAAGCCTAATCACCAAGCAATCAAGTAACAACCTTAAGATTCAAGAAATAAATGATTCTCTCTTAGTAAAATAAGCAAATTAAGAGTCATAGCTTCTTTATTCAATGAATTTCAATGGATTCAAATTACTGAGAGGAGAAGTTTTATTGTTAAGTAATCAAGAGAGTGTCTTATGTTCCAAGCAAATAAACAATTCTCTGATGATCAAATGTAATAGCTTTGTTTCACCATAAAGTTTAAAGAATTCACATTACCCAAGACACAATAATGTGCATATCATAATGAAATCAATAATTAGAGTAGGCAAGTAAGTTAATTTCATTATTTCTTTGTGTGAATGACATCTTGGAATGAAGAGAGAAATATAATCAGCTAGGAATGAAGTGCATTCTTATTTTTCAAGCAATTAACCATTCAATCCATGTAAAAAAAAAAAGAAAACTAATTAAGATTAGGACCCCTTAGAAAGAAAAGAGAATCCTTCTTACCCAAAAGTGAAGTGTCAATTTTGTCTTTCTAGCACTGAACCATTATTTCTAGGTAAGAAAAGTTAATGAAGATGAATGACTCCTTTATTTTATAGAATTCAATTGATATAAATAGCCTATGGTGTATTTACATGGATGTTGCACTAAAATTAAAATGTTGACATGGATGTTAACTATATGATTATTTTATGTGAATCACTTTTTGCAATGAAAAGAGAAGGTTTATTGCCAAGGAATCAGGTGACAATCTCAATTTTCAAACAATAAATAATTTTTTCCTAGTTAAGAAAGCCAATCAAAAGTGGTTGCTCCATTATTTGATGGAGTTTGAAGGATTTGAACTACCTAAAGTAGAAGTTTGATTGTAAAGTAATCAAGCAGCAAGTTTCAAGCAATCAACAAATCTCATATAATAAGTGAGGCTAAATAAGAGTAAAAGTATCTTTATTGGATGGACTTCAAAGCATTCAAACTACCCATAATTGAATAATATGCATGGTGCAATGAAATCAATGATTAGTGGGACACTTACACTAATTTCACAATTTCTTTATGGGAATAATTCCATGCAATGAAAGGAAAAGCCTTATTAGTTAGAAATGAAGTGTTAGTCTCATGATTTTTGCAACAAACTATTCTATCAACATAAGAAAAGTTAATTAGCATGAATGACTCCCTTTGTTTATTTTTCTATATAGACTTGGATGTTAATTGCATAATTACTTTATGTGAATGGCTCCTTACAAGAAAAGGGGAAACCTTATCACCAAGGAATCAAGTGATGACCTTAAGTTTCAAACAATGAATGATTCTTTTGTAGTAAAGAAAATTAATCAAGAGTAATAGCTACTTTATTTGATGAACTTCAATGGATTCAAACTACCTAGAGAAGAAGTCTAATTGTCATGTAAACAAGATATGTCTCATGTTTCAAGTAATTAATAATTCTCTCATAAGAAATAAAACAAATTGAGAGTAATAACTTCTTTATTGGATGGACTTCAATGGATTCAAATTACCTAAGACATAATCATGTAGAAATTAAGTTCATTTCATGATTTGTTTATTTGAATGCCTTCTTGGAACAAAAGGAGAAGCCTTATTACCTAGAAATGAAGTATCAATCTTATCTTTATGGCAATTAACCATTTTATCATGGTAAGAAAAGTTAATCAAGATGAATGACTTCTTTATTTTATGGAATTCAATAGATTCAAATTAGCCTAGGTGTATTTATGTGCTTATTACATTGAAATTAATGTTCTATGCAGACATGGATATGCTGGAGAATAAGAAATATTTTTATTATTTAGGACTTCAATGGTATCTTGTAATATTTACTCTATTATAAGATTTTATTAAATTAGATACTATTTAGGATTTTTTTTTCTATTTAGCAAATATATTATCTTATTTCTTATTTAGTTATATTTTTTTTCCTATTTATTCATTAACTATCCCTGTAAAGATAGCTCATTCTTATTTCCATCACATAGAGACCTATTATGAATGAATATTGAAATTACTCTTTGAGCAGTAAGTTTAGTTTTAAGGTGGATTTGTATGTTAGTATTTTTAGGTCAACTCCCACATTATCCTTTTTTTATTCTATGTTTTGACTTGTTTCTATCTTACATCAATTTTGGCATTAAAGTCAAATTTTGATCCAAAAACACCACAGAAAGCATCCTAATCTTGTTTTTACTACCTTCTTCACATCATTACAAATCAAAGCAAAAATTTGATCAAATAACTTCACACATAATGCCTTGGAATCTATTTTTACCTACTATTGACACTACCTCAATAGACAACATCTTTTGCTATCACATGAACCATAATGCATTGATGACTATCTAACTTCATTGAATAAAATCCATAGCACTAGAGACACCTTACTCTAATCTACCATCTTTAGTTACCATTGCAACTAGTCAACCTTCACTATGTGTCTAACACAGCAACCATAGTTATTAACTTGTTTTTTTGGGTAGAAGATATCTTAATGAATCCTTTCACTTCTTAACCAAGTTGACAATTGCTTATTAATAGAGAAGCAATCATCTAGGCAATTGGTTGCACATTGCCCATTAATGAAAGCACTAACTAACAGTCAACTCTTTGAGCATCCTAATGTGGACATTAGAGTTCTAGTTACTTCTTGCCTTAGTGAGATTATGAAGATAACTACTCCAAACATTCCTTATCTTCATGATTTAATGAAAGATATATTTTAATTTATGGTGTCATCATTTGAGCATTTAGATGATTACATTGCTCATATGGTAAGTGAATCTCAATTCTAGAAATTCTTGCATGAGTGCAATCCTATTATATGATGTTGGAACTTGAATGTAATGCACTGATAGTTGAGATGTTCCAAAATTTTCTAAACTATGAGAGATTATGATCCATATAAAGTTTTTATTTTTGTGGAGGAAATTATAATTATTGACTTAAAGAATGTGCAAATATCTCTTTTAAGTAAGTTACTCTACTATTCAATAGTGTGATAACAACCAATTCTATTGATCAGTAATTAGGAGGGAAAGTGCTTAATTGCTATGCTTTTAAAGTTACACCTTACTTAGCTGATAAGTAAGTTAATATTAAAGATCTTCCAAAAATACATTAGTCAACATTGTGAGCTAAACTTGCTCAAATTGATAGAGAGACAACAACAAACTTTAATTTGCCTAAGCAAGTTGATACGGTGGATTTTAGTATGTTCACTACTTAATTTTCTACATCAGTTTTAGTCAATGAAGAGAAATCTAAGCTAAGTGTGTGTAATATTGTTGCACAAGTTTTTGAAGACATAGATTTTGGTATTCCTTTGAAATTTTAGTGTGTGAGTTCTCATATGGACTTCATGAAGTTTCCTTTGTTTTTGCCACTATCAATTTTTCCAAAATCATTTGCTCAAGCACAAAGAATGTTTTTTGCCATTCTCCAACATTTTAAAATTTGAGTTTGAATTTTTTTCAATCAAGAGAGAATGCTGAAGAAAAAAAATTCTTACTATTTAGGAATCAAGAGAGAATGATGAGGAAAAAAAAATGAAATTTTTACTATTTAGGATTTTAATAATAAGTATTAATGATAAATTCAATCTATCATGAGATTTTATAAGATATGATACTATCTAGGATATTTTCCTATTTAGCTTATATATTATTTTATTTTTTATTTAGTTTATAATTTCTCATTTATTTATTAATTATCCCTATAAAGATAGCTTATTCTTATTTTCAATAGATAAAGACCTATTATGAATGAATATTGAAATCACTCTTCAGTATTGAGTTTAGATTTTGAGTGAATTATCATGTCAACTAGTATTTTCAAGTGGATTTCCCTATAATTCTTTTGTACAATCCTTTTGCTTGTTTCTACCTTACATTGGGATGTTAATTGCACAATTATTTTGTGTGAATCATTCCTTGCATCAAAAGAAGATATGTTATTATTGAGAAATTAGGTGAAAGGCTTAAGTTTCAAATAATGAAGGATTTCCTCTTAGTTATGAAAGCTAATTAAGAGTGGCAATGCTTTATTCAATGAAGTCTAAAGTATTTAGACTACCCGAAGGATTAGTCCTATTATCAAGTAATTGAGAGACAACATTTTTTCAATCAAGAATGAATGTCTCATAGTAAAGATGGCTAATAAAGAGTAAAAGCTTTATTATTGGATGGACACAAATATTAATTATATAATCATTTTATGTAAATGACTCCTTGCATGAAAAGGGGAAGCTTTATCACCAGGGAATCAAGGTAATAGCCTTAAATTTTTTGTAATGAATTGAACTGATGGTGTGAACCTTCATGAATTGATCCATTGAATCCTTGCAAGAAAGCTAATAAAGATCAATAACTATTTTGATTGGTTGAATTCAATGGATTAAGAGTACCAAAGTTGTAAAGGCATGCTTGTCATATAAAGTAATAGTGTGAACCTTTAGGAATTGAACTGTTTAATCCCTATAAAAAAAACCTAATTAAGATCAATAACTCCTTTATTTAATTAAATTTAATGGTTTTAGAATACCAAAGGCCTATCCATAGGCTTGTCATAGTAAATATAATATTTGTTGCAGACATAAAAATTAATTTTATGTTAATTTTGTGTAGATGAGTCCTGACTACATAAAAAGAAATCCTATTAATAAGAAATGAAATAATAGTGTCAACCGTTAGGAATTAAAACATTCAATCCCTATAAGTGAAGCTAACCAAGAATGATGACTCCTTTTTTAGTGAAATTCAATGGATTTAGAGTACCAAATGTGTAAGTACACGCTTGTAGTAATTAATTTAATGTTTTGTGTAAACATAAATGTTAATTTCATAATCATTTCTTATGAATGAGTGCATATATCAAAAGGGGAAGCCTTGTTAGCAAGAAATGAAAAGATAGCATTAACCTTTAGATATTGAGCCATTCAATCCTTATAAGAAAAGCTAATCAAGCTTAATGACTCATAGATTGATGGAATTCAATACATTTAGAGCACCAAAGGTATAAAGATGTGCTTGTCACAAAGATTATAATGTTTGGTGAAGACAAAAGTTAATTTCATGATAATTATGTGTGAATGACTCCATGCAATGAAAGGAGAAGCCTTGTTAACAAGAAATGAAGTTATGGGCCCATCCTTCAAGAATTAAGTTATTCAATCCCAATATGAAAAGGTAATTAAGATGAATGATTCCTTTGTTCGATGGAATTTAATGAGTTTTGAGTAACTAAGCAATAAGGACGTATATTTCATAATAAATATATTGTTTGGTATAGACATAAAAGTTAATTTGATCATCCTTTTATGTGAATGACTCCATGTAATGAAAGATGAAGTCTTGTTAGCAAGAAATGAAATGATGGTGCAAATCTTCACAAATTGAACCATTGAATCCCTATCAAAAAAGCTAATCAAGATCAATGATTACTTTGATTTTTGGAATTCATTGGTTTCAAAGTACCAAAACTCTAAGAACATGCATGTCACAATTAATATAATGTTTGGTGTAGTCATAAAACTTAACTTCATAGTCAACATGTGTGAATGGGTCCTTGCAATGAAATGAAAAACCTTGTTAGCGAGAAATGAGTCGATATACTTATTCTTTAATAATTGAACCATTCAATCCCTATAGGAAAAGCTAAAGAAAATCAACAACTCCTTTATTTGATGGAATTCAATGGATTCAAAATATCTAAGGTGTATACATATGCTTGTCACAATTAATATAATGTTTGGTGTATACACAAATGTTAATTTCATGATCATTTTATTTGAATGAGTCCTTGTAATGAAAGGAGAAGTCTTGTTAGTAAGAAATAAAGTTATGGGCTCATCCTTTAGGAATAAAAACCATTTAAACCTAGTTGCATGAATCATATTATCAACCAAGATCAACACAAATAAGGTTACTAATTTATGGTTCCCTCTCAACAATTTTCTATGGCAACACTCATTAATCCCATTAATTAACTCGTACTATAGGATCTATTAATGGATCTCACTCTTAGGTCTCCTTCCTTTAAGGAGTTAAGAGTATTTGAATTGCTTAACAAACTCCTAATGTGATGGTTTAATCTTACTTTCCTACATTTTGTAGATTGTATACATAAATTAATCAATATTTCCTTAATAGTCTAAAGTCCAAACTATCTACTAGAAGGGTACAATTGATCTAGATACTCCTCATCCTCTACTTGACTATGTTCACTACTAAGCACATCTATCTAACTCATCTTGAGTCCTTATTAACATGAAGTATAATCATACTTATCAGATCTGATTACAGCAGCTCACATGCTTGTAGTTTTCTTGATTCACTTATTCAACTTGTTAAGCTTTTAAGTCCCTTCTTCTCAAAGAATTGTGACATAAGTCTTGTATTCCACTACTCTGACCTGATAATTCTTCTCAACAGCATCCATTGACTTCATTTTCACCTACCATTGGTGCCTTAATACTAGCTTAGTCTTGGGCAACTATCGCATGTGTCACTATTAACAAAAGTTAATAACCTTGTTGAAGAACCCTTAAAATCACACATCACATATTTGGATCTCCATGCATTTACTATTATTTTCATAAACTATAATTGTAATTCTACATCTGAGATTTCAAAATAGTTTGATATTGTGATTAATGAGGTCATAGATTCTACACTTTTAATCATGATACTCAAGTTCACCATTGGCTTAAATATCTCTTAACAAATCATAAGCTTCAATACTCAACCAATCTTCTTTGCCATGACTTCTTTTACTTGATATCTCTTTCTAGTTGCCTTACAACATTTTGACAATTAAAAATTTCTAAACTCAATTATGGAACTTATCTTTGACTAGGGCTATACATTTTCTCTTACCTTATAATCTCACCAAGTCATCCTACATAAGATCTTGAATTCTTCTTCACTTAATTTTTGTAACTTCTTGTCCATAATACAACATTTATCTTTTTAATTTTGATTCCTTCACTTATTTTCTATCTTTATTTATTATACAAAAAATCTAAAATAATATTTTCTTTACTCATATATGTCTTGCTTTGGTTCATTCTTTTCAACTTTTTAATTGTCTCATAAGTCATTTAGTCTGTCAATTACTTTAGAGCTCCTTGTACACTTATCCATTCATGACAACTTCTAATAATGTGCACTATTGTCTCCCAAATCCATGAGTCTTCATTACATCATTTCCTCCAAATAAGTGACCCTTTAACTCCATTCAATTCAAATGCAATTCCCAGGGTAACTCTATAAGGCTTGATAGCCTATAACAATTTTAATTCCTCCATCATTCCTTTTCGTATTCAACTATTCCTTCCCCTACCCTATTTTTTAACAAATAATTCCTTTCTCTTTTATCTTTGCATTTCCATTTCTTCCCCAAACATTCTACAATTTAAACATTACTGCTAATATATTTTCTCTTACTGTTTTCATGCATTAATCATTCATATACTTCTCATAATGTCTTATGACCCTCATAGTTCTATTCAAGCATAAAGGCTTATGCTTCCAACAAAAGACAAATTGATTTGACCTAACTTAAAAAACAATATTCATCTATATGTCCCAAAAATTATAACTTCCACATATATTTTTATCCATCACTAATGTTCTTGATACCAATAATGTTTCACAATGCATCCATTTCTTTGACTATTTCATACTTTGTCAATCATATTTTCTTCTCATATGCATAAACAAGCATGATCTATGTTCCCACTTCACCTACACTTATGCCACCAACAAATTCAACACTAAGTCTTTCACAACATATGCTTAAGTCATCTTTAAAGCCTACATCATAAACATTTGATTGCCAATATTTTGTTCATGTGAGCTCAAAAACTCTTTTGTAAATATGCTTGCAAAAATGAGAAATGCCATTAATGAAATAAAGTTTACATGCCACATAAAATGTCTACTCTATGGTCTTGTGCTTGAACATGTAGTTGCCTACCATGCACCCCAACATAATAAGTCTTCTATCCAACACATCTTCCTTGTGTTTTCTTTCAATCCACCATTGTTGCATAAATGTCCTTGAGTTACTTCTATCTTGTTAACATCACATACACAAATATAATATTCATTACATTTTTCCTTCTTCCCTCTTTCTTTTTTTTTTTCCTTCCACAATATTTTCCCGAACCAAATAGATATTGCAGAGGTCTTCCCATGTTCCATTCTAAATTTCTTTTGAATTATAAAACAATTTTTAATATACTATTTATGTGCCACGTCTACTTACATCTCTCTACTATCATCGTCCTCCAATTGACAAACCTTTTTAATCACTTGTCCCATGCAACCCTTTATCACATCTTAATTACAATTCACAACCACATGTTAATTATAAACTTTGCCCCAAGATATATTATTAAATCACCTAAAATATTACAAGGATTTTTTCATACCACTATATATGTCTTTCCTCCTAACATTAATTATTTCTGACTTACCAATGTCACTTATCTCCTATCATAGGAAAGTAATCATTTTCATACTATACTTCAAGCCCTTAATTTATGTTGCTTCTACTTTCACTTGATTCCCTGCCTTACTCAAAATTTTTTTACTAGCAAACCTTCTAAAATTTTTGCTAATGCAACTATCTAAACAACCATTGGGTTTTTTATTTTTTCCAAGCATCCATACATAAGCTAATCCACTTATCTCATAATTAGCATCTAAGCACTTAAATCCTCCTAGTATTAATTCAAATGCATTTTAGAAAAATTTCTAGCAAATCTTCTCCAATCCCTTCATTTCCAAGAAAAAATTATGTATTATCTCATGAATATGAATTTTGTTTTCACTTCCTTTACTCATTGAATTCAACCTCACTAAATCCACTCACTTGCTTTCTAACAAGTCATTTTTCCCACTCTACCCATGTCAAACATTCAAAGGAGAGACATAATCATCACTTTCTTTTCTTTTTGTAATTTATGTTCACCTAGTTCCATGTCTCATTCTTGCTTCAACTCTTATTCATAATGTCAATTTGAACTCTAGCATCATAGTCAGTTAGCCACCAATTCTACATAACTCCATACTAATAGCTTCTTAGATTCATACTATTGATATCCCAAGCACTAAGTAAGGGACTTGCCAAGGACAATGTAAGCATACATGAAAACTCAACATTTACTCTATGATATGCCCCTAAGGAAGTACATGCTAAATAATATCTCAACACACGCAAGTGGGCCCTACTACTAAACACATAATTTGGTCATTAGATACTATAATGTAAGTCATAACTAATGTGCATGACTTGAATTACAAATGTTTAACCTCAATTGAGCACTAAAGTGGATAATTAGATGCAAATTTATTGTAGTACCCCCAAGTCCATCTAACTATCCAAGGATGTTTGGATAGTCACATCAATTTTAAGCTATCTGGAAAATGTTTTAAAAAAAAAAGAGGAAAGGAAATGAGTATGATGACTTAGGGAGTAATTATAATATGCATAATATAAATGAAAGGCTTAATTAGATAAATAGCAAGATAAAAAATGAGACATTTTACTATACAAAAATATTGTCACAAAAATAAATATAAGCATTGGAAACATAATTAGGTACCACCCTTGTTTGTACATACATATTTAATATCAAAAACTTAGGACACAAAGAGAGATAAGTAAAGAGAACAACCACTTTGATCCAACTATATCCATATATATAATATATATAAATATTTATCTTCATGGCTAGCCAACTATTAACACTTAAATCTCCCCCATCACACTTAAGCACATAATAACCAAAGTGCATAATGAATATATGCACATCAATTACCACTAAATTTGATAGCTAATCATCTAATGGTTATGTTTTGATTCAAATATATATGCAAAGTTAATAAATAATAGAATACAACACATTTGGAGAACTAAGTTTTTGTTATTTTATTTCCAAATAGTTCATTTTAATTATAAAGGATTTTCCTTTAACCATCATCAAACATCCTTATGTTTAAGGAATATGCCACTAAGAGGTTTTAATCTCATACTATCATCACCAATCATAAACTACTAAATATCTATCACCTATTTGGCTCAAAAAGAACTAGGAGTCAAACTCATCTCATTATAGGCTTTTGGAATATCTTTATAAAGTTTATGAGAAAGGGAAATAAACTTCTTTTTAATTTTTTTGTTTAAATTTTCTCTTTGCTTTTTTTAGGCCTCTTACTTGGCCATTTTAGGCATGAATTGACTTGCTAGATCTTAGCACCTCACTTCTATTTATAAAGTTTTCTACACATTTGTCTTACTCAAATCTTAATCTTAACCATACATTCCTTCTTTGATCTTAAGTAAATTTTCTACCAAATTTGGATCTAATCGACTCATAAAAACTTCTTCTAAGCTTTATGTTGCAATTCTTATCCGTTTTGTTGAATGTAATATTCTATGTTATTTGTTAAAGAGGGGTCTGATCTAAAGTTGCTAATTGCTTCATTTGTTGCAATTGTATTACATTAGATTTGACACATAATTTATCTATTGTTATAGATCTTAGATTCTTTGGATCTAGATTTCAATGTCCAAGATCAAATTTTAACAAAAATAATATATGTGCAACAATTGCTCTTTTAATTTGAAAACATATTCAAAAAGTAATTATGCTAGAATCCAAATGATATTAAGATAATGATTAAAGGAAAGAACAAGATAATTTTTCTAGTATTCATGTCACAAGGAAAATTAGATTTGATGATGAGAGGAAGAGAAATCTAATTAAAATTCAAAGTGCAACTACTCTTCCTTTTTCATTCATATCAAGCTTTATTAACAATCACTACCACCTATCTAAATATTTTACAGGATCTTAAACAATATAAACTTCCTTTGCCTTGGAAGGAAATATTGTGAACATATTGTTAACAAGTAAAAAACATTACCCCCACATATATATTTTACTTGCCTCCTTTGAAGGGCTAGTTGAAAATCATTATTTTGCACTATTGCAACTTGCAAATGGAGATAACTCTATTTTCACTAGATTTGTAATCTAATATACAACCTATTGGTTCCATTTTGTTAGTTGTACATTATGTGTATTATCAATAAGATGATATCATTGAGCAATGTAGCAAACAATGGAAATTGAATTCTACCTATCTTATTTGCAAGCCCAATCAAACCTAACAAACCCAATGGACTATACCTACCTCCCACACATTTGAGGATATGAATGTATAATTTGTTGGTGCATTTTCAAATAAATAAGGCACTAAAGGATCTTTACTTGGTAGTTATACTTGACGACCTTTTATAAACAAACACATTAAGAGGCTTTTGTCTATTGTATCCAAGACACATATTATGTGGCCAAGTAACCCTTAGAATTCTATTGTATGCATTACATACAATCATATGATATAGAGTAAGATGTATTTCCTTGGGTTATTTAGATGAATTTTTCATCTATGGTTTCCCAGTAAAAGAAGCAATAGACAATTTTGTGACCAATTTTGAAGAAGCACAAATTTCCAAAGGGTTTGAGATCAATAGTATAAATTGTGTTCAATTGTACTTCATTTAATCTTATAAGGGGATTCACATAACCTCTATTACATAAAAATATAGGCAAATTTAGCCTTGTTAAAAATAACATGTGATACATGCTTTGATACCATTTTTCACTTTCTTGGTAGACCAATTTATCCAGCACTAACAATCTTAGGGAAAAATTATTCATGGCTAGAACATTGAAGGAATTAGTTCCAACTTTGTGACATTTGAAACATTTTCATTAAGTCCAAATTGATTAAGGTATGACCTCTTTTGTTTTTTTTTTTTAATAGATGGTATGTTCTTTTTCTATAATTATGTGAAAAGCATCAAGTTTAAGAGTCAAGATATGAAGATATACCCAATTTATTTGGTACAAACAAACATGCTCTAAAAAAGAGGGGAAAACAATAAAAGGTTGCCTCTATTGTGTATTGAACCTAATTAGATTCATTGTCCTTGATGTAGCATAATGGCTAGGCCTATTGATAATTACAAATAATTGGATTTTTAATAAATCAATTACGTAATAAACCCTCCCCCAAAAAAAAGGCTTTGAACCCATGATTCTTTCTTTGTAAAAGAGGTGTGGTTTCCACTAGGCTAATGGATGCCTATCATGCAAAAGTGTTAAGTCAATAAGTTTCTAGCTCATGCCCTTTCTAATATAGGATGAATTGTTAACCACTTAACCATGTGTATTTTCTTTGTGATTATAATATTCACAATGATATAGACTGACATGTTTATACACATTGATTAATTAATAGACCAAAATTAAGCTAAAGTTGACAAAGGGCTTTATGAGCAACACATTAACACAATGCCAAATCTTGAGTTTAATTAGTCAAAATTCATCATTAGTTTGATTAAAGTACTATACTTTGTTATTTCCATCATAGTGTTTTACAATGCTTGGTAACTTCAAATGTAATAAGAAGCATGAATTTTAAAAAATCTTAATAAAACTAACAAAGTATTTTATGGAGTTGGCACTTGAAGTTTGCCTAAATGAACATAGAATGTGTGTTATTCTAATCAATTAATGGGCTTGGCCTTATAATATCATGAAAAGGATATGGACACAATTCCTTACAATTAGTTGCTTAAACTAATGATAAGTTAGTTGTTTGCAAATTCATTTATGTGAATTATTTCTACAACTTACCAATAAGAATATATAGTTTCCTATAATCTTCAACATGTATGTGTTACATAAGGGCATATGTAGATTGATTTGGGTTGGTTCTACAGATATATTCAAACCAACCATTAATAGTAGTTTCAAAATTTTAAAACTACAATCAAACAACATAAAATTGAAACCAATCAAATTGTCATTAGCGGTTATGGATTGGTTTGGTCAATTTGGTAGTTTAAATAATATTTATTTGAACAAATAAACTTTCAAGAATTTAGATAGCCAAGAAAAAATTACATAAATAACATGAATAACATTCTATTTTAAGTAAACCATTGGAGAAAATTAATTACATTAAAGTAAAAATGTAAATGGATTGAAGTTTTAGATTTATAGGGATAGTTGTGCTTTTTTGAGTGGTTCACATATCTATTAAATATAATTTGGGTTTCATTAGTATTAGGTGGTCAATTCAATTTTAGTAGTTTTAGATTTTCAAAACTACAACCAAACAATTAAATATGATTGTCAAAAAAAAAAAATTACATAAATAACTTGAATAACATTCTATTTTAAGTAAAACATTGGAAAAAATTAAAATACAAGTGTAAATGGATTGAAGTTCTAAATTTAGAGGAGATAGTATAACTGTTTTAAGTAGTTCACATCTTAATTAAATATAATTTGAGTCATAGCTATAATCCATTTTTGTCTTCATTTTTCCAAATAAAGGGCATAATCCATGAGTCATTTTGTGTCAACATCCCCCAATAAAATGGGGTTGCATAAATAAAAAATGGCCATTTAATAGCAATCATAAGAGCCTTCCTCTTTCAAGCAAATGTTCCTAAAAATTATTAAAGAGAGGCTATTTTAATTGCTGAACATATCATAAATTGATTGCCATCTCATGTGCTCAATTTCAAAAGTCCCATACAAGTCTTGTCTACCTCTCATCCTAATTTCAACACTTCAAATAATCTTGTTGCCAAAATCTTTGGTTGTGTTGCCTTTGCCCACATTCATTCCTAAAATAGGAGTAAATTAGATATTAGAGCTCTTTAATGTGTCCTTATAGGCTATTCCTCTACCCAAAAAGGGTATAAGTGTTATCATCATCCCACTAGAAAATTCTATCTTTCTACAAATGCCACCTAGGCTAAGACTAAAAATGATTTCACAAATCTTTATATTTAGGGGAAGAAATTATTTGTAGAAGACAAGGACAAGGATTCTTTTTTATTTGATCTTCTTATGTTTTCTAAACCATCTCTAATATCATCTCTTGTTTTTGAATCTTTTACTTCCATTTCAAATGAGTCTAAGTCTCCTACTCCTGTTCTAAAATGAGTTTGAACTAGTAATGACAATAGAAGCACAAGTTCAACCTACTTGTCCATTACAAGTTTACATAGGGAAGAAACCCTTATTGTGTACCTAATCATGCTTAAGAATCTAAACCATATTTTAGTAATGAGATAATTGCTTCTACTTCTCCTCTTGCAATTTCTAATCCCACATCAATCATGCTTGATAAAAATAACTTTAATGTACCCATAGCTAATGATCTTGATATATCCATGGCTCTATAAAAATGAACTAGGACATGCATTGAACACCTAATAAATCTATTTATGTCATACAATATATTTTTTACTACCCATAAAGTCTTTCTCCCTCATCTAAACATCATGTCTACACCTAAATCATTATCTAAGGTGCTAGGTTATGAGAAATGGAGGGAAGCTATGAGAGTTGTAATAGATGCCCTTAAAAAGAATGCAACATGGGATTTAGCATAATTGCTTAGGGGGAAACCTCTAATGGGTTATAGATGGATCATTATAGTAAAATATAGGGCTGATGGATCACTTGAAATGTACAAGGCAAGGTTAGTAGCAAAGGGCTATACATAGACTAATGGGATTGATTACCTCAAAACATTTGCTCTAGTTGCAATATGAATATAGTTCAAGTGTTATTGTCATTCGCAACTAATCTTGACTAGAGTTTTTAGCATTTTGAAGTTAAAAATGCATTCTTACATGGTGATCTTGAAGAACAAATATATATGGAGATTCCTTCTTGTTCTAGCTTACAGTTGGGAAATGAAAAGTTGTGTAAATAGAAAAAAGCTCTATATGGTTTGAAATAGTCACAACAAGTGTGGTTTGGAAGATTTACAATGGTTATGCTTGTTATGGGATATAGGCAAAGCTAGGGTAATCATATATTGTTTGTTAAACAATCTAGTTCAAGGAAAGTGATAGTATTACATGTGTATATGGATGACATAATTGTCACAATAAATGATCTACAAGGAAAAGAAATCTTAAAGAAGTGCCTTAAGAAAGAATTTGAAATTAAGAATCTTAGAAGAATGAATTATTTTTTCAACATTGAAGTTACACACTTGAAATGGAACTTCTAAAAAAAATATGTCTTAGATTTGTTAAAAGAGGTAGTCAAACTAAGATGCAAGCCAATTGAGACACCAATAGAACAAAATCATAAATTTGGAGAAGCACTACAAGATACATCAGTGGAGAGAAGTGCTTATCAAAGGATTATAGGAAGGCTTATTTATTTATCTCATACTATGCCTAACATAGCCTATGTTCTAAGGAAGTTCATCTTTAGGTTGTACGTTAGATCCTACAGTATTTGAAAGGAACTCCTAGAAAGGGTATTTCATTTAAGAAGGGAGAGATATTGAGTCTTGAAGCTTATATTGATGCAAATTATGCTCAATTTGTTGTGGATAGGAAATCCATATTAGGTACTTGGGTAGAAATTCGGTAACTTGAAGAAGTAAAAAACAAAATGTTATGGCTAGATCAAGTACAAAAGCAAAGTTTAGTCTATAGTGCTTGGAATTAGTGAACTACTATGTCTAAAAGTAATCTCCAAAGACTTGAAAATCATGTAGGGATACATGATATTATGATAACAAGTTTGCTATCAATATAGCACATAAGCCTACACACAACATGATTGTACCAAATATGATGAGGTTGAAAGACACTTCATTAAGGAAAAGTTAGACAATGGACTGATTTGCACTTTGTTTGTTTTAATTGAAGGGTAGTTGGTTAATGTGCTAACAAAGGGACTATCTATTGAATCTTTCAAATGATTGTTAGCAAGCTGAGAATGGAAGACATCCACTCACCAACTTGAGGTGGTGTGTTGAAATTAATTGTGTACAACTGTAAGATAACCTGTATATTTAGGAGATTCTATAGTTTGTAAGGATCTATTATCTCTAATTTATAGGAATCCATTATTGCCTACTTTTGTCTAGTCTTTACTATTTTAGAGTTAGTTGTGTATGTAAGTAGAATAGTACTATACCTTTATTATGATTTAAGATAATAAGAATATAAAAATTTTCCCAAAAGTTGTCACATATCATGAAAGAATTTAACTTAGAAGTTATAAAAGTAAAATGGCAAATAAAATTAAGAGGTGTGCTTTAAAGTCATTATGAAATAGATAATTACCTTTTTGGTTGGTCCAAAGTTAGCATGGTTAGAGCATTTAGAAATGTGCTTTCATTTCGCCTAAAAATCAAGGGAGAAAAAGTTAGACATTCAAAAATGCAAAATTATGTTCACTTGAAGATCTAAATAAAACAGAAGAAGAAGAAGAATAAGAAGGAAAGAAAGAAAAGTTTTAACCCTTAGTAAATTCTGGATGGATGGGAGTATTGTCTAGACATTTTGGTAGATGACTATCTGTCCTACATAAATAACTTAGGCATTAAAAATCAAATTACATCTCAAAGAAGTGTTTAGTTCAATGCATTATGTTCCTACACAATTAGTAACTTTGCTTCCAACAACTATTCCTTTCTAGTAGAATGAATATATGATCCTCTTGTTTAGGTATTCTTGTTTATCTACTCACCTAAACATAAAAAATTACAAGTAACTCTACTCACAATTGGTTGAAAACTATTTTTTTTCTAAAATATCAGGTGAGATACTAAACAAAGTAAGAAGAAAGGAATAAACAAAGGAACTTGTTTAATTCTCACAATTGCCCAAAACCACATTGTTTTTCAATAGGACAAGAGGAAATTTTTACATAACAATATTGCATTAATAACTACCACTCCCTGGTTAAATTTATCTACTTAAAGCCATGTATAATTTCTCCATTATCTTTGTCCATTTTGCAAGAGTCAAAAATATTAATATTACGAACAAAATGGGATTTTAAAAAATTGGTCTTAAGCATTTATAGATTTTTACAATTAGGTCCTCGATCTTTTTATATTTTTATTTGAATTCTATACCTTTTAAATTCATTTCAAAATGGTCCCTTTTGAATGGTTTCACCAAGCAAAAATTATTAATAGCTTGACTATTTTCCATCCAAAAATGACTAATTTGAAACAAAATTAAACAGTCAAAATTGCAGTAATTTATTTTCTCATGAAGATCCAAAAAGAATGTAAAATGTTTCCTCTAAAGAAACTCTAGTTGCATAATAGTATCACAAACATCACAGGAAATGATGCTTTCTTTAGGGCATAAACTAACTACAAGGCAAAAGGAGAGTTCATAACAATGGAATAAAGTAATTATTAAGTTGGAAGTTGATCGTCAAGTATTCTATGTTGTCCTGGACACTTGACATCATCTTTAAAATATGTAAATTATAAATTAATTTTAAGATAGTATGGATATCAATGTGTAAGTGTAAAATACAAGGTTCTACAAGGCAAGATAAGAGTGTTGGATGAACTTACTAAACAAAGATTGTTGTTCCATAATCAAATACATGAACTTGGCACTTGTACAAATTCCTTATCATTGTAATGCATCCTACAAAACACACAAAGATTCATATAATGAAAGAAATAAACTTAAAAGTTGAAAATAAAAATCTAAAATTAATTGCAAATAATTATCTTTTCATTACTCTAAAGACAATACTTGTCTTTAGAGGTGAGCTTACATTTGGTCTTAAAGATCATGCAAAATGTGTAAGAAGTTGGACGATCAAAACTACAAAATATGTTTTCTCTTGAAAATTCAAAGCAAAAACCAAAAAGAAAAAAAAACCCAAAGAACAGAAAGTAAAGTCACCATAACATAAATGCCCTACAACAATGGTTCTTTTGTGGTAGTTAAAAACCACTACTAAAAACTCTTAAGGCAACAATTATAGTCCAATGTAAATATATTATGATAATGTGTGACAGTAGTAAGTTCTACTCTATGGGTATATGACAACGGTTATAAATGTTTAAGCAATGTTTAGTGTCCTTCTTTCAAAAAGGGCCTTAATTTTTTTTTTTTAAAGAAAAGGGATAAAGTAGTGATCTTGAACCACTACCTTTGCCTATTTTGGGGAAGGGATAAGGCATTGGTTTGGAACTACTGCCTCATCTTTTATGTTTATTTTTTTTCAAATAGAATAGAATAAAGTAGTAGTCTTAAACTACTGCCTATTTCTTTTTAAAAATAAATGCCTTATTATTTTTAAATTTTGGAATAAGGGTTTTTTATATTCATCTGTGGCCTCTTGAACCTCATATCGTCATCCTAGCCATCACCTCTTACCAAATAGATTGACAAATTCATACTTATCTATTGCTCCACTCCACCTAATCCTAGCTGTTGTCCTCCTCCTCCTCTCCTCTTGTTTACCTACCTTGTGCCTACCCATGGTCACCAAATATTATCATTTTAATTTTATTAATTTTCCTATCAACCAACACAAGGAACTTTTGATTCCTCAGGAACTTCTGCTACTTATGTCTTTCAACTCTCACATGGATTGTCCAAGGCTCTAAAGTTTAGAGAGTATTAAGGCTTAAGCCCTTAACTAGCAACTGTGATCTTTTAGTCACCATTGCCACTGCCATCATATTATCATCCTATGCTTTCAGCCATTAATGCGGTGGACCTCTTTCGTCTCTAGTTACTTGGGCTCTCCTTCAATTTCTAGGTGTGTGATCTTTGTGGGTGTTTATAATTATTTTGAATTCAAAAGAAATTTTCATGATCTCCTTACTTTGGCCAAAATTGATGCCATATATGTTGTGTAACATCATTAAAAATGTTGCTTGTTGCTATATAATTAGCAAGTTCTCTACATGGTTTTTCTAGCTACTTAATAAAATTTTGCTGTTTTGAAAAAAAAATTGAAAAAGTATATTTACTACAGTAGTTAAGAACCAACTTGAGATTTATGCCACTTAATTAAATGCAATGTAGAAAGGAAAAAAAAGAAAAAAGGGAAATGGCCTATGCCATTTTTTTGTCTAACCAAAATGGAATTGCTTTTCCCCTCATTGATCATTGCCCTAATTTTTTTTGTGTTCTTTCTTGTTTTTGATTTGATTTCCACTTAAGTAGAATTTGACAAATATACTTTGTCCCTAATACCATAGTTGAGCTATAAATAAATCATCTAACTTTGGGAGTGGATGGATGAAAATAATTAGACAAAACAAGTAAATAAGTTTTGCGCTTTTGATTAAATTATTTATTGTTTAAATTGTCACATTAAACACTTTATTTATCTTTTATTCAATTTCTTTGTTTCTATTTTTGTTGTAGATTTGATTTTATGATGTTGCTTGTCCAAACCATGCAATAGCCCCTTTAAAGGGCTTGCTATGTCAACATGCTGCCATCAACTTTGCCAATTGAAACATTACACAAGTGAGCAAAGAAGCTCCAGGCATTTATATCCTAAGCATGTGTATGCATCTTTCATAGTGAGTTAACCTGATAGTTCTAGCCTTGATCAGATAAAAATTTCATGTTGAATTTGGGGATCACCAAGGAAAATTTTCATGCAATTACATGGTTTACCAACTAGGCAGTGGATGCTGATCATGGTTTAGATCTTTCAGATGTTACAGATTGTAGAATGCATCTAAATTCCTAGTCCTTTGTTTGACATTTATTTAGGTTAATGCTTCCTTATTTCCCATTCATACCCTTGAAATTTGAAGGAGAAGCAATTGTGCTTTTGAAATTAAGGACTCCATTTTTATATATTATGCTTCTCATTGTTTTATTTACAATTTCTCCATATAACATATCCCTTTAGCTTACTATAATAGTGAAGAGGACTAGGAACAAAGCATGGGGCATGATAAGGCTATTAAAGACATCATAAGGAATGTGAAACCAACATTTGGCTAGCGGGACTTTGAAATCCACTAAGTATGACTTCATGTGGAATTCCAAACTATTCTACTAATGCCACCATTAAAATCTATAATTCAGAAAGAAAAAAAAACTAGATATCTACCAATCTTAATCTTTGTTGGTGTGTAATTTATTCATCCTTTTTTACTTTTTTTTTTTTAGATTTTTAATTTATTTTAAATGTTTCTAAGTTTAGATCAAAAACTTTGGTTATCTTTTGTAGGCTGATTCATGCCCTCAAGGTTGAGGGCTTTGCAATTTGTGTATATAATCATTTAAAACTTCTAATTATGCACTAACATTACATGAGATGTGCTAAATATTAGCTATTGTTTATACTATTTAGTTTAATAACATTTGCAACAACATTTGTACATTTACATTGTGCACATTTTGATTGAAACTGTTGCTCATTATGTTAGAAACTATATTATATTAAAAAATTGCTACAGATTCTATTAAAAAATGATGCAAGTTTCACTAAAGAAAAACACTGCCTATTATACTAAAAAACCATTGCATATTCTGCAAAAAAATTGGTGTGTATTCCACTAAAAAACCATTAGATATTCTACAAAAGAAGAAAACCATTGCATATTCTAAAGAAACCACTATATATTCTATAAAGAAAATGCTATGTATTCCACCAAAAAAATTGCTAGGTATTCTAATAAAAAACCACTGCATATTTTACTCAAAAACTAATGTGTATTGTATCAAAAAATCATTGCAAATTCTACTAAAAAGCTGCTACCTATTTCTTGAATGATTGTTGCCTATTTCTCTAATGACCACTACCTATTCCTCTAAATACTGTTGTTAAATGTGGAAAAACCATTGCATATGCATTTCATTATCGCTATATAAAGATTATAAAATTGCTGCAATAATTATTTAAAACTACTGCCTAAACCACCTTTAGGCAATGGTTTCATATGTGTTGCTACAAGTAAAAAACTGTTACATTAGATCTATTGCAGCACTCACAAATTTAGTAAACTAAAAACCATTACATTATACTTTATACAGTGGTTTTCAACCACTACCATACTATTTTTTTTTGGTAGTGGTCTCATTCCCAAGTAGACTCTAGATGGACAGGACATCATTGCATATGGCTAGAAAAGTCTTATTCCCAAGTAGACTCTAAATGGACATCACATCCTAGCAGATGGCTATTTTTCCTACAAAAAAAACTCAGGTGCTGGTCATCAAATTGTGTCTCAAAGAATTGTTTAGGTTGATGCATTATACATACAAAATATACTAATTCTTGGATGGAGGTATGGGCTAGCAATCTAAGTTAAGTCAAAGTTCAAACTTCAATGGTTGTATTGAAGTCCAATGAGAAACATTAAAAATGAAGATAGATATTTGAAATATTGTTAATCACATCATTGCTTTTCACATCTCCTCAAAAAACTATTTTTAAGGTACAATTTGCACTCAAACCTTGTGTATTGTCCTAGAATTCCTCATATTTGCCTTTGCTTGACCTGGGTTCCCGATTGCATAAGCCTTTCTAGTCAACTTTAGCTTTTCGCCAATTACACAAGTCTCATCCTCTAGCGAGCAATTTTGAAATTTACTTTGGAACATAATTGATGAGCTTGATATCACATGTTTCTTACAAGGAACACATCTTAATTGAATATATTCCATTTTGCATTTGACATATTGTTTATCACTATTAATCATCCAAGGACTAATGATGTTAAAAACACCAAAATTAGAAATCCTATTAATTGTTCCATTGAATGACTAATCAATGACTAAAAAATTTTAAATAGGTAAAAGCTACAAAAAGACTTGCAGTTATTATAAACATGGAGTCTGCTTATTGTTTATATCAAATGATATTTGACCCTATCTGCAGTGATAATAAAGTAGAAACCAAAAAAGAGTATCAATATTCAACCATGCCTCTTTAAATGGTCAGAAGAATATCTGTTCCATTTTTCAGGTGGTGTTGTAATGTTAATTAGGATACTTGCTTAATACAAATGTCTATGTGTTCATCTAAACATGCTTTGCCCTAATGTGAGACTATAATTTAAGATATCTCTATAATTCCCCATTGCTTTTCCCTACCATTTTCATTATATTCTTTGTTTCTACTGGACATTTTTCTTTAAATTATTGTGGAAGAGTTAAATTAAAAATTTTGTTATTTGATTCTATTACTTTGCTTGCAATACGATAATATATAGTGTCATGAAAAGCTTTATGCTTTTTAAGGCTGTTGGCTGTGAATCAGCAAATAGGGTTTTGTATTCACATGCATATTCATGGTGTATCCTTTATCAACACTCTTTCCCCACTGATTTAGGGTTAGAATCTTTAATTTCATCTATAACAGTACATGCATTCTGTGATTATATTCGTTAGTTTATGAATTTGCCTATATGATTATCTTGAATTTTGGGTACAGTTTATCATTTAGAGCCTCGGTGAATCTCTAAATTACATTCAACTGTGGGTACCACCTTGCTACCATGATGAATAAATGGAACCACATTTGTATAAGCCCTGTATGAACCCACTGGATCGGATGCCCAATTTCAGGTCTCATAGTTGGAATGGATTTTGTTGAAAAATCTAATTGATGTTGTAGAAACATTGAGTATAGTTGGAATTTCAGATCAATAAGGTGTTAGGGGAAAAGGAACTTACATTGATAAATTCACATATTCTTAGCCTCCCAAATCACGCAAGCAACTATAAGGACCAAGTCTAGATGTTGATTTTCTAACACATCAGCATGGTAACGTAACCATGAACCAAAAGTGGCCTGACTGCTGTCATGAACATAAAGGCCTAAAGGGCAAAGAAACGAACTTTCCACCACAAAGGAACAATTGATTAAAGCATGAGTGACGGTTTTATTCTTTTCCCCACATATATTGCACAGTTCATCTATGAGCGTCTTAAGTTGAAGCAAAGCACTTTTAGTTGGGAGGTACCCATTAATAGCCTTCCAAATAAAATGTTTAACTTTGTTTGGAACTCCTAAATGCCAAAAGCGATTAAACCAGCCATGCACCTCTTGATCCCATGAACTCAAGGATTTGGCCCTATCTTCGCAAGCATTGAAGAGAGCCAAGATACATGTTGTCTTAACTATAAACCTGGAATTACAACTAAAATGCCACACAAAGTAATCATTAGGGGCCAGAAAGCTTAAAGGGATCGAGAGGACTTGTTCAACCTCACACTTCATAAAAGAAGATTCCATCAAGACCTTATCCAAGCCATTGTATTAGTATCAACTAGATCTATTACACAGATAAAAGTTGTAGGCCTAGGCAGAGATAACATCTAAAAATTGTTCTAATATAGGAGCCCAGGATCCTGCTAAATGCACATCTATTGCCCATTGTCTATTTTCCAATTTAAATCCTTTTGGAGGGGCAGACGAGCTAAAAAGATACTACACCATGTGTAGCTTAGTTGAAGATGCACATAAGCATCTAAAGGAATTCTATGCAGTATGTTCAAGCATGAATTCTGCTAGGATATCCGAAGAACAAATGAAGTTAAGGGCTTTCCCATTCTGCTTGATAGATCTAGCAAATGATCGGCCCTACTACTTACGTTTAGGATCCATAACCACATGGAATGAGATAAAGAGGCTATTCTTAGAAAGTACTCTTTGGCTTCTAGTGCAGCTATCATTTGAAAGGAGATATGTGGCATTTGGCACTACAATAGAGAGTACTTCCATGAAAATTAGGAACATTTCAAGAAACTTTGTGCGAGTTGCCCCCATCATCAAATTAATGATCAACTCTTAATCCAATACTTTTATGAAGGACTTCTTCCCATAGATAGAAGTAAGATTGACATAGCTAATGGAGGAGCATTGGTGGATAAAACCCTGAACACTATAAGCAATTTGATAGCAAACATGGTTCTGAATTCCCAACAATTTAGCACTAGGCATGATCCACCATCTAAGAAAATCGATGAGGTAAGTACATCTTCCCTTGAACAACAAATTGCTAATTTGACTTCTCTTATACATCAAATACTTGTAAGAAATATGCAACAATTATGGCCATTTGGCATTTGCTTGAATTAAGGACATCTAACTGATATGTGTTCAACACTTTAAGATAATCCAATGGAACAAGCCAATGCCATGGGAGGATTCTAAGGGTAACCATAAGGTAGGGCGCTCATAGATGAAGAAAAGAGACTTTAGGAAAGTGGTTCAGGTAGCTCAGCTGGTTAGAGCAAAGGACTGAAAATCCTTGTGTCAGTGGTTCGAATCCACTTCTAAGCAGGCGAAGGGTCCAAAGGACGCGTAGCCGGGAGCGAGACGGATTTGGTAATGAAAGTGAAAGAGGAAGCCAAAAAATGGAGCGTTCCTGCACTATACGGCTTTTTGGTGTCGCCCTGTCTTGCTGGAGGCAGATTTTAAAAAAAAAGCGGTTGATTACTCGGATTGGTTCTCGCGTCCCTTTGAAAAAAGGATGGGCGACTTCAGTTCGAGTGTTCATCGATCGGGTGGATCTATATGCGGAGGGGAGGTGAGACGAGGTGTAGCGCAGTCTGGTCAGCGCATCTGTTTTGGGTACAGAGGGCCATAGGTTCGAATCCTGTCACCTTGATGTGAGGACGTAGTCAGCCGCGGACAAGAAAACTCTTGCGTAGCTTTCATACCCCTTTTCTAGGTCAGCTTCTTGAACCACTGGTAATTCATCCAAGTTCTCTGCCCTAAAGGCAAGCACAATAGCTTTCCTCAGTCAATTAAAGCAGTTGGAAAGTGGTCAAGCAATAGCTGCATTTAGTAATCGGTTCAGCAATGGGGCAGGGCTAATCGGTCAATTCTCGGTTGATAGAAGGATGTTTTCCTAACCGGAACCTGTGCTGGTGTCATAGAAGTAAGCGCTCTTGTCAGAAAAAACGCAATAGCCATCAATCTCTGAGCAAGCTAGTGTAGCCTAAAGAAGCAAGCCTACACTGGGAAGGGACTCTTCTATTTCTATTATGACACTATCATATGATCCTTCTCCAGCACCACTCTTTCAAGCTAGATAAATATATGCCCCAAAACTTAGGTATGTGTCTTGATGAAATTGTTAAGATTGTTGCTAATAACACTGAAGAATATCAATAGGAAACAAGAGCAACCATTCAAAATTTGGAGAATCAAATGAGTCAACTTGCTACGACCATGAGTAGATTAGAGGCATAAGAATCAGGCAAGCTACCCTCTTCAATCATAGGAAATCCAAAAGTGAATGCAAGTGTTATAGTCTTAATGAAAGAAAAAGAATTGGAAACACTAATAAAGACACCTCCCAAGAAAAAAGAAGAAGCCATGGAAGAAAAAGCCATGACCATAAAAAATAAACCCATCAAAGCCCAAGCTTTGCCACCTAAGGTAAACCCCTAACTTCCTATTTCATCCAATGTTACATTACCTCCTTTTCCAAGCACATTTGCAATATCTAAAAAAGAGGAATAAGAAAAAGAGAATTTGGAGATGTTTCAAAAGGTGGAAGTAAACATACCCTAACTTGATGCAATCAAACAAGTGGCTCAATATTCAAAGTTTCTTAAGGAATTATACACCTCCAAGAGAAAGCTCAAAGGTGATGAAAATGTAAGTGTGTGGAAGAATGTCTCAATTGTTATTCAAAGAAAACTTTCCCCTAAGTGCAAAGACCCTAATACATTCACTATTCCTTACATAATATGAAAAATTACATTTGAAAGAGCCATGCTAGATTTATAAACATCATTATTGTTATGCTAGACTTTATTTATACTTTTTTATATCTTGGCCCTTTCAAAGAAATTGATGTGATCATACAATTTGCTAATTAATCTAATGCCTATCCTAAGGAGGTTGTTAAGGATGTTCATGTATAGGTTTAATGAGTTAGTCTTCCTAACAAATTTCTATATTCTTGACATAAAGAATGATAGTTCCCCCAAAGATAAATGTTCATGATAGTAAACTCACCATGGAGTTTAATGATGAAATTGTTCAATTCAACATCTTTCATTATAATGTTTGATTGCTAGGATGCATACTAGAAAATTATATTTTATGTCCTAATGCTTGTTTAGAATTTGAGTTTGTAATTGCTTGAAAATTTTAAGCTAAGTAGCAAATATAACTTGATAATTATGATCAAATTTTTGTCTAATTTCTACAGAGAACATGGTCTAAAATTAAACAAATTAGCTAGTGAATTTGTTGTTTATTTATGGCTATCTTTTGTATCTTAATGCTATTAATAAATTATATCTAAAGAGCTTGCAATAGGTAGTTTAATTGATAAGAGATTAATTGAAGAGCTTGGCTCAATTAACAATAAACTAATGAAAGATTTAGAATAATAGAGCTTATAATTATTCTAAGTTGATTATTCAATTAAATAATTGATGATCTTTAGTGTCAATAATCAATGTGTATATCAAATGGTGTAAATATCCTTATTATTATAGGTTTGTTCATCTATTGGTTTTATTTGTAATTATTTTTTTGTTTTAATTTTTATTAGTTTAGTTAAAAACAAATTCCTCTCCCTTTGCTCTTATTTGTGTGGACTTAGTACAATTAAGATCATTAGTTGACTGATTAATCAAATTCAATTTATGTGGATTCGACCTCTACTTACCTTAATTATAAACTTGTTAATTGAGTGATTTATAGTAATTTTGATGTGTTCAACACACATCATCTTTCATATGGTCTCCTTAAAGTGTGCAGATAATAACTAAATGTTTGTGAGAAAGAAGCAACAGGTGCTTTTTACTCTTAGTTGTTTTTACTTTGCAATGGGCTTATTGATATATATATATATATATATATATATATATAATATTATTACAATTTTTTTGAATGATTAAAAATTTTAAAACCAAGTATTGTTATAATTATGCAACTTTTTAAGGATTAATCCTAATCAATGCCAATGCCAAGGGAAAATAAGAAAATATTAAAGGATATACTTTTTTTTTCTTTCCCTAATTAATTGCTAGAAATTGGCTTTATCTCATTATTAAAAGATTAGGTACTTCTACCATTTCTCCTTTAATCTCATGCTTTTATTTCTACCTATAATTTTTCTTTTTGGTTTAGATAAAGTAGAAAAAGAGATTCAACATTTAGTGAAATTTAACTACATGTCGAAAAAATAGACCTAACCAAGTAACCCAACTTAACCTACCTAAAATTTGATTAAATATGATTTTCATTAACTATAAAAATTCATTGACATGAAACTCAAATAACTTGTATCCAAACAATCTAAGACCTAAATCCAAAATGACTCGAAAGTTGAATAACACAAAATCCAAATAAATCGAACTTAAGATGACTTAAAACCCAAATATGAGTGACTTGTAACCTGCAACAATCGAAGCTAATATAAATCAAGCCTTATTCAAAATTTTAATTTCTTTTGGTAATACCTAAAGTGGTAAAAAAAAAAAAGCAAGATTTCACCCATAATTTTTAGCACTTTTGAGATTTTTACCCATCATTTTTTTTTTAGAATGCATCCTCTACATTTACTTTGTCACCCATTTATATCTTTTTCTATTAGTCCTCCATTATCCTTACTATGTGATAGTTTATGTAGCACCTTATTATCCCAATTTTGCCATGCTAGATGCCACATTAGCAAATTCATGAGGAAGTGACAATAAATTATTTTTAAAAGAATTGTGAAAATTAAAAAATTTCTAATAATAGAAATTAATTTTAAAAAATTGTAAACAAATCTTAAAAAATTATATTTTAATTTAAGGAGTAGAAAAAATTTTACATTAATTTGTAAAAATAAAAAAAAATCTAAAAATAGAAATTAATTTTAAAAATTTTTAAAAATCATAAATTAATTTCAAACGATCATAATAAATTCTAAATTAATCTTGAAAAATAGAAAAATTAATGTAGCAATAGTGTAAGTATTGTAAGAGGAGTAGAAGGTGTCATTGAGTAAGTATTACGCTGGAATCAATGATGATGGGGCAAATGTCATAAATTTTAAAAATTAATTTCTATTTTTCATAATGTTTCATTGAAATTGTTGATATTACTATTAATACTACAATCTCTAAGAAAATTAGGGTAACTAAGAAGATAAAAGGTAAGGTTTATGCAATAGAATCTGATAGTTGGCTTGGATTATGCCTTAGGTATTAGTAATTTGGCAATCCATGAGATTAATTTACTCCTTAATAGTCATACTAGTCATATGATTTGATGACCCCATTCTCATTCCAAAGCTCTTAACCATGACTTTCATAGTGAAATGCATGCATAGTAACACATCCAAGTAATTAGGTTGATCCCATAAGGCAATAAATGAGGACAATTGATCCCATATTAGTGCCTTATTCAAAATTACTATCTTAACTCATTCAAAATGAATAAGTCACTATCTTGGCTAGAGAACTGTGGAAACCACCCCACCCTTATTAGTATGATGCCATTGTTAAATGTGAGTACCATGGTGGATAGATTGGACATTCTACAAATAACTATTAGATTCTCAAATGCAAAGTCTAAGAGCGAAGGGAAGGAGGATGGATCAATTTCTCAAAAGTAAAGAAAAAGTCTAATGTTAACACTAATTCACTTCTAGATTACATGGTAATAAATCAAATTCAAGAATGTCCAAACAATGGTTGCCCAAGCTCAAACCTCAATTTCTTTAAGATTAGCATAGACACCAACCTGGCAAAACTAGTCTTCTCACTATCAAAGAAACTTGACATTATCAAAAATATTTCACTTAATGTTTTAGGTCCCTCCTCCTTCAAGGCTTTATGACCCTCACTAGCATAGTAAAACAATCCCTTAGGATTGCAACCATTAAGTGGATTCCTAAGATGGGATGTTAGTGCTGGATGTTAGTGCCAGATGCAACGCTTGCAACAACACCATTATAGGATTCAAAGGCATTACCTAAAGCAAGGGGTGGTACACCTTAGAGTATGTAGGTTGGCTTCAACAAAACAAAGGGAAAGCCATGTCAATCTCAAATGAGGTTGAAGAGATCCCTCCTTAAAATGCTGAAGTAGCATTGTCATCCAATAGGCAGAGTCTTGAGCTTAAGGAAACTGCTACTAATAAGGATGATGGAGTGTTTCTCAAACACATCAAGCAAAGTGAGTACAATATAGCCAAACATTTTAGTTGAACTTTAGCCAAAATCTTAATCCTTCCTTTACTATTGAATTTCAAAACTCATTGAAAGTCCTTATTATACATTCTCAAATAGGCGTATGTCTCTCCAAATATCCCCTTGGACAACTTCAATCACATTGTCTATAACATCATGAAATGCAACTACATCTCATTTATGGATGAAGAAATTCTAATTAATAAGCATAAACACACCAAAATGTTGCATATTTTGGCTATTTATTATGGCTACAACATGTCTTATACCCTCATCAATGGTATATCATCCTTAAATGTCATGCTTAGAGACACCTTAGGGCAATTTCTAATTAACATCACCATCATAACACCTTATACTTTCTTGCACAATCACCATGCCCATCTAGATTATGGACAACAAGATTACTTGTAGTTGCTTGCTAGGATGTCCATGGATTCATGCAATAAAAGCCATCCCTTCCACCTTATGCCAAAAGGTGAAATTCATAACATGTGTCCAGCAGATAGAAATTTGAGTAAAATATGATTTGCTTGTCTCTCAATCTGCAAGGATGCCTAATATTGAGGTAGCTGAAGAAGCACTAGAATACACCTTCTAATCTTTCAAAATTAGAAACATGACTCCCTTGTCAAAGGAGTTATACCTCAAGATGTCATCCTTACCATCTAAAGCATCACTGAATGCAACCAAAGTAATGATGAAGAGTGGCTATAGTTTAGGAAAATGAATTGAAAAGAATCTCCAAGCATGAATGCTCTTAAACAACCCAATGGACAAGATGATTGCTTTGGGATCAGGCACTGGCCAAGTTAAGACAATGCCACTTAAAGGTACCTAGAGGATGAGGTAATCAACCTTGCACTTCCCTTCATTCACCACTTTAACAATGTAAGGTTCATGAATTAAGCCCATGACAACTTTGATGTAACAAACAAAGCCACTACTAAGCTCAATGCACTAACAATCCACATGATCTCTAATGAAGAGAAAGAAGGGTTATAGGTAAACTTGGGAGATTCCTTAGTCATTGTTGTCTTTGGCAAAGTAATGTAGTCTAAACCCCTACTTCTTAATGCCCATGACATTCAAGGGAAACAATGCAACAAAATGGGAAATCTTTTTGACATATGTTAGTGAATAGTTTATGTTTATGTCACTTACACTTATAATAGCCCTTTCATCATCTTAGCATCTATTCTCATATCCATATGAACTATCCTAACAATGCATGTTTATTTCCTATAGTTTAGCCCACACTAGGCTTTAGATCAAGTCTAAAATTGTCCTCAATATGCTAACCCAAGTTGACTTAGACAGTGAAGAAATCTCAATAATTCTCTAACATTTGATCACATAAGAAGAAAAGCAATGCGTAGCCAATAAGGAACTAGTTGAACTAGTTAACCTAGTCATTGTAAAGGAATTACGAGAAGTCAAAATTAGCACTAGACTTCTATTATAAAATAGACAAGGCATGATTCAATTGCTCAAATATTGAATTGATGTGTTCACCTAGTCATACTAAGATATATCTAACCTAAACATTAACATAGTGATGCATAAACTCCCTTTAAAGCCAAAGTGCAAACTTATAAGGTAGAAGCTTTAGAGAATGAAACTAGACATTCTCTTGAAAATCAAGGAAGTGGTCAAGAAATAGCTAAATGTTGGCTTTCTCTAATTGATAGCCTACTTAGAATGGGTTGCTAACATCGTGAAGGTGCCAAAGAAATATGGTAAGGTTGGCATGGGTGTGGACTATAGGGATTTAAAGAAAGCAATCCCTAAGATAACTTCCTTTATTCATATATTGACATCCTTATGGACAATAATGCTAGCCATTCAATGTTCATTACAATATGAGGTCTCTTTTACTATAGAGTCATGCCATTTAGACTCAAAAACATAGACACCACCTATCAAAGGGCCATAGTCACCCTATTTCATGACATTATGGATAAAGAGATCAAGGTCTATGTCAATGGCACTATCTCTAAATCTTAAGGAGACGAAGATCACTTAGTAGTCCTCAAAAATTTGTTCGACTAGGTAAGGAAATTTCAACTTAAGCATAATTTAGCCAAATTCACCTTTTGAGCAACTTTAGGTAAGCTACTAGGGTTCATAATGAGTGAAAGGGGCATCAAAATTGATCTTGACAAAGTCAAAGCCATACAGGAAATGCCCACACCTTCTACACTAAAGGATGTATAGGAATTCCTTGGAAGGATCAATTACATTGCTTGATTTATATCCCAATTAACCAAGACATGTGAGCCAATATTTAGAGTGCTCTAAAAAAGAAATGCAAGATGATGAGATGTCCAATGCTAGGAAGCCTTCAACAAGATCAAGAGTTACCTCTTTAACCCTTTGGTTTCAATATCACTAGCATGCACAAATCACTTATATTGTATCTTACCATATGAAAGTAATGCTTGGGTTATTACATGGGAAAACATGATGAAACAAGTAAAAAAAAAAGTTAATCTACTACCTTAGCAAGAGTTTTATTGATCATGAGGCTCAATATTTATATCTAGAAAAGATCTACTATTCTTTGACATAAATAGCTTGTTGACTTTGATAATAATACAAGCTCTACCATACAACTTGGCTCATTGCCAAGGATGACCCCCTCAAATATATCTTTGAAAAGCCAGCATTGTCAAGATAAGCTGCTTACTAGCAGGTTCTCTTGTTAAAATATGGTATTCAATATATCAATCACAAAGCTATCAAAGGTAGCATGATAGCATACTTCTAGGTAGATTAATCTATTCGTGAATATGAGCCCATGCAATTTGATTTTCTAAATGAAGACATCCTAACCATAGATTAGACTCAACAAGATGGAAAGGGGGCCATAAATGAATGGCAAATGTGGTTCGATGTAGTATCTAATGCTTTGGGGCATGGAATAAAGGCAATCCTCATCTCTCCTAAAGGTAAACAATATCTAATCATAGGAAAACTACATTGCGAGTGCATTAACAACATGGTGGAATATGAAGTGTGCATAATGGGTCTACTGTGTGGTCTTAAAATGAAAACCAAAATCCTTCATGTATATGGTGACATGACATTAATCATCTATCAATTACTAGGCAAATGTTAAACTTGAGACCATAAACTCCATCCTTATCACTAATACATCAAGAAGTTGGTAGCATAATTCAACTAAATCACTTTTAGTGACACACTTTAGGAAAATAATTAGCTTTTTGAAGCTATAGTAACATTCACCACACTTCAGCTCATTGCATGCACATAACAAAGGAGGCATATGACAAGCTATGGTCTTATGACATAAAGCACTACCTTGTCACCCAAGACTATCCCAAATGAACAAATGAAAATGAAAAATGAACTTGATAGAGGTTAGCAATGAATTTCTTCCTTAGGGGAGACATCCTCTTTAAATGCAACTAAGACTTAGTCTTGTTGCAATAAGTGGATGCAACTAAGCAAAAGTTATTGTGAAAAAAAGCACGAGGGCCTATGTGGGCACACACCAATGCCTCTCCATGATTAGAAAGATCTTAAAGGTAAGATCGTATTAGTTGACTATGGAATTAGATTATTTTTGGCACATCCTAAAATGTTATAATGTTAAATATATGAAGACAAAATACATGCAGCACCTACATTATTACATACTATTACATCCCCATGGCCTTCCTTAATGTAGGAAATGGATGTAATTGGCCCTATCTCCTTAAAAGCATCCAATGAATATTGACTCATCCTAGTAGCAATCAACTACTTCACAAAATGGGTTGAAGCAACATCCTGTGCAAATGTCACTTCCAAAGTAGTTATTAAATTCATCAAGAAAGATATCATATTCAATTATGGCATGCCAGAGAGATTGATCATTGATAATGATTCAACTTTTCTATCTCAAAGTATTCCAATTTGCTTTTATTTGCCAAAAATTTTTTCAAGAATTTCACATTACTAGGCATTTGAGCTAGAGCATTTGCAAAGGGAATGTAAATGTTTTATTTTTTAAAAACATCAAGGAATTTAAATAATTTCTTATTTATTTGATGATATTTTAGTCTCTAAGGAAAAGAAACGTGAGAGAATAAGGTTTGACATTATGGTCATGAAAAGCCTTCTTTAGATGTTCCTTAACCTTAGGTTTGACATTATTTAATGCCATCCTCATCTTTTTCTTGCTTTGCTATTTGATCTTGCTCTTTTTCTCTCTTTGAATGCTCCTAACCTTAGGATGTTTTCTCCTTTAGATCACATCCTTACTCTTTTCCAACTACTTCAAGCTTCTTTCCATTCCTTAAGGTTATTTCTTTCACCTGTTCCCTTGGATTTTTCTTTGCGTTGCTAGGTAAAAAAAACTTATGGATCCCTTCAGAGAGCATACTAGCTAACTGCCCCATTTATGAATCCGAATTTTTGATAGAGCACCTTCGTGTTAGAACTTGATTTCAATAGTGAATATGAATCTTGTCATAAACTTCTCCAAATTAAACTTCTTCTCTTGAGGTGGGAATCTTAGAAGGGGTGCTTTCACTAAGTTATTGTTACTCCATGAAAAGTTTGGATGACTCCACCCACAAGGATAGTAAGTGCTGATATAAGAATTTCTTATTTGCTACCTTTTAAAATTACCAACAAAATAAGCATGCTTATATGTATATGAGAAAACATTTCCTTCTTAACATTTGGTATTGACATGTCCTCCTCTACATAAATCACAATTTATACTTTAAACATGTATAGCTAATGCACTTATGTTGTCAATCTTCTTATTTAGTCCTTTAATTTGAGCATATATTGTAGTGAGCATGTCTATTTTGTAGACATTTAAAGCTTTTATTATTGTTGATCTATTTGTCTACCATCGATAAATATTAGAGGTTATCTCTTCTATCAAATCATATGCTTGATTGCCTTAAAATCTACTACAAGTGTATGGGAAGTTCAAATAGTTAGGTGGATATGGGTCCAAGTATCGATCCCATGAAGGGGAAACTTAAGTACCAAATTATGCAATTTCTTATATTATCTAGATAAATTGAATGAAGATGGGTATCTAACTACAAAATCAAAATCTAATTCTAAATGTAAAATAAAATTCAATAAACAAGGTTTCTAGGACTAAGATTTCATTAACTAAATACCATTAACAAACTTAACTCTTGGTCGCTAGAATTAAAGCTTGTTAACAACAATGACTAAATTCTTTAAGGTATATGATGATCTGTTTCAAGACTTAACTATATACTCATATTGATCCTATATCTACTTTCATGATTAAAGAAACTAACTTAAGTTCATTAAGATTTGTGGAATTCTGAACAATGATCATAAAGATGTGAATTGATTTTTAAATTACACAACTTAGGTTTAATGCTTTTACAAACTAGTATTAAAGTTCTATTTTTGCTTTATCATTTAATGCATTAAACCTACAAATAATGGATAGTTATTAGCATGAATGAAAGTCAAAAGCATCAATTTGAATTAACTAAGGACAATCAAAATAATCCTAATATCAATTTTTTTGACAAAATTTAGTGACTACATCCTTGCCTTCGAATAAAAGAACTAGTCACTCATATTCATCAAAACTCATAAATAAACAACTAAAAATTCACCAAAAAATCCTAATTAAATTGGTAAATAATGAGGAAGAAGAGAAGATAGAAAAATGGCTGGCATTATTTGAATATTGCATGTTCATCCCTCAATTTTATTGCTTTTAGGTTCGTTACTTTGCATTTCATCCTCCTTTTCTCTACTACTTTGAAGCCCCCTTTTGTGAAATTTTTTTCCCTTAAAATATATCCTAATCAAGACCTTAAATTTCCCATCTAATATGCCCTTCAAAATCAATTCTAATCCCTATATTTTAAGACTCTTAATTTTTTACTAATTAATTCCTAGATTCACACCATCGACTTCCAATCAATTTTTGAATATCAATGATATAATATCTAGTTGTGACTTCACAAAAGATCTAGACCTATGTATTAGCTTTTCAAAAAGTTAAAGAACATCCCAATTTGAGGTCTATAGATCTAGTTATGGCCTAAAAATCAAATAATGTCCAAGCTAGTAGAATAGGGATTCTTGCCAAAATATGAGATGCATTCTAGTCCAAATCCTTTATCTTTTTAAACCCATTTGAAGCCCAATTTGCCACTTAAACCTACAAAATAAAAAATACTAGATAAATGCAATTAAAACCCAAGACATTACAACTAATTAACCTAAGCACTAGGAAAACATTCAAATTATGAGATAAAATGTGTGAAATAATTCCCCACATCAATATCTCCTCTAATGCCTTTCTAATGATAAAAACATCTACTATTACATGAATCATAGAGCGATTAGCAAGAGATAAATCATTGTAGAAAGTTTATACTTGCAGCTAAGTAGGTAGAACATGAAGACTCTATCTCTAATTGTATAAAAGTAGTAAAATCATTACATATTTTAGTAATTGTAAAAGGTAAGAAAAACTTTGCTTAAAAGCATTAAGGCATTTTATCCCAAGTAGTAATAGATCCAATAGGTAAAGAGTTAAGCCAATTTGTTGCTTTTTCCCATGAAGAAAAAGAAACTATTTCAATCTAATAGCATCATCAAAAACATCATTCTGCTTAGAAGTATCACAAATCTCCAAAAATTTAGCAGTATGGGCATTTGGGTCATTACTAGATAAACCATCAAATTTAGCTAAAGTCTAAATCATCTAAATAATGGTTGATGTAATCTAAAAATTATTTGCTTACATAGTCAGCTACCTAATGCTTGATGTTGTCCACGTGACTAAAGGTTTCACATAGTTTAGTAAAGATCACTTAACCTCATCTCTTTCTTCTTTCACTATTTCTTCTCTTTTGTTTTTGTTTAACTTATGAACTACTCTTTCAATTTCAAAATTGAATTGCACAAGTTCTTCACCACTTGATCATGTCATGAACTAGCAAGAACCTTGAAATAATAATAATAATAATAATAATAATAATAATAATAATAAATAAATGGAATTAAAATTTTAAATTAAAATGAAGATCAAAAAATTTTCAATAATGATAGGGTTTCTAATTGTCAACAACAACTCAAAAGACTTGAAGACTACAAATAATTACTACCAAATGCATTAGTCCCTTGAGTGATCTAGATAATGAATATAGTATCATCCCAAGGGAATTGAAAGAAAATATTATCGAAACACTAATTAATCCCAACTTTATTTAAAAGATTGACTTCAAATATTAGAAAACTAAAGAAGAATTAATAAAATGATAAATAGAACAATAAAATGCTAAACAATGAGATTAAACCAAAAGAGAATATACTAGGATTTTTGGGTTTAACACACCAAGTTTGCATAGAATTAAGAAAAGGGCTTATTCATAGGTCACTATAATTTCCTATCTTATTCAATACTATTTCTCAAGTCCTATTGAATCTACCTTTACTTATTAGCCTATTATACCTCTATGTAGATTGAAATAGATAAAAGTGTAAAATCTAGCTTAATTGATCTTTTTGTAATCCACCCATCATTATTGCATGAATCAAGTTTTGCATATCTCTTTATTACATTCAATTCATGATATGTACTATTTAATCTAATGCAAGGAACCTCCTCTTGGCCTTAACCATAGATATCAAATCAATTTAAAAGGTTATTAGGCCTTTAAAAGCATTAACCTAATAACACATAAGTACCATGGAAGAAAATTATTGAATAGCATAAAAGCAAAGAAAACTAGATAAATATGGTTAGGAGACACCATAGTCCTAGCTAAG